>JAJTIW010000027.1:0-600000 GCA_021365295.1 Tricladium varicosporioides
GGTTATTCAAAGTGAGAGGCAACTAAGTGTACGACACTGTAGTACTTGTGGGAAGAGTGGTCATAATTCACGAACTTGTCAAGAGGTTATTATAGTAGATGAGCCGTTAGATTCAGAGTACTCTAGTTAATTTAATATGTTGTAGTTAAATAATTAGATTTTGAAGTGGTGGGGTAGGGAAAAGTGTCCGACTCGATGATATAGCCGACTCGATAATAAACTACGTTATACAAAAAGACTTAGAAAGTTATATTTATCCTTTCTTACAAGCTTTCTCTTTGTATTCTTCAAGTATTCTCAAAGTAACTAAGTTATAACTTTGTAACTTTTCTATTATTAATATAAAGTCTTCTTTTAAGTTAATCTTATAATTTTAAGGCTAATATTTAGGAAGTATCCTTAAATCCTATAAATCCTTAAATAGTCTTGTAAATCTCTTATATTATATAGGCAAGGTATTAATCTTAGCCTTTTTAATCTATAAAAGACTAGTCTCGTCTAGAACTATATCTAGACTTAAGTATAAGATAATATTAACTTTTATATTACTATTTAGTTAATCCTTCTTGCTAAAGGTTAATATTCTTTTCTACTAATTAATCTAAAAGTTATATTCTTTTAATTATAATATTTCTAGAATAGTCTAATATACTCTTGTTAGTACTATATTAAACTATATCTTAGTTTTATAGCTATAGTTAATTTTAATTTTTATAAGGACTATTATATAAATTATTATATTCTTCTAATATTATATATCTATTTTATTAATAACCTTTAACTTATAAGAATTAATAGTTTTGACTAAAATATTTAAACTTCTTATAATATCAAGTAAGATAAAGTTTTCTATTACTCTACTATTTACTATTATTTTCAATAGTCTTTTTTATATTATCATTTCTAACAATATTTATCCTTTACTAAATATAATATATAACTTAATAAAGTCTTCTTTGATTAGAGTATTTTTCCAAAGACAAAGTCTATTTTGCTAGTCGTCCTTTATTAATAGATAAAAGTATTTAATATCGAATCAGGATATATTTCTGACTTTACTCTTGTAATAATTATCTAATTCGATATTTTACTAGATTCTTTCTAATCTTGATTTTGTATAGATTTTCTAGATTTGTCCTTTTATAAGTTTAATATTTCCTTTCTAGTTCTATAGATTCTTCCTGTAAACAATAGTTTACTTGGTTAAGAGTTTAATTTTCTCTTTAAATCCTTTCTCGAAAAGGAATCTTACTCTTCTCGTGTCCTTGTAGACGAGTTTATATATTGTTTTAACTTCTAGATCAGGAAATCGAGTTCTTTTTTGACTAATTCTAAATTTGTTATTAGTTTGTTATAATTATATATTTGGAATTTCTTTAATAATCTCTCAAGTTATATCTATATTTAGAAGTAATGTCTTGTTCCTTTGTTTCTCCTAAACTTGTTCAATTATTCCTTTAACTCGAATCTCTTATTTCTTGTCTAATTCAGAACCTGTCCTTTCTTTTAGTTCTTCCTCTAGTATCTCTAGTACCTCGGGCAATAGAACTTATTGTTCGGAGATCCTTTCCTTATATTATTAATTACGGAATATAACCCTTAAAGAGTTTATATAAGTAATTTAATACTTATAGTTTTTTACTAGCTTTCCTTCTACTATTTTCTAACTAAAGAAGATATTATAATAATTTTTTGCTAGTTAGAAGTTTCTTTGTTTAGTAGTTCCTTTGAATAACTATATCTTGCCGAATCTCGGCGAGTTATTACTCTCGAACTTATTTATTTCTTCTATTTCCTTATTTTTAGATAACTTAGTGATTTCTAATATCTCTGTTATAGTAGACTAATATTCTGTCTAAGCTCGGGTAATATTTAGTTGTTTATATATTTTTAATTCTTCGAGTTCCTTCTTAGTAAGTTCTTGGCGATTATATATTACTAATTCTTTTGTGTCTATAATATTTAACTATTTTCTAGTCTTCTTGCCTTTGTAGTCCTTGATAATATATTTTGGTTTCTTATAGCTAAAATAAAGATTCTAATCAAAATATCTCTATCTTTCTTTCTTAGATATATTTTTTCTTTTCTCTTTGAATAACGATTTCTAGATAATATTAACTTGTCTATTCTTGTAATTATTTCTTTGATCTTTGTTTTTTTTGGACTTGCGATTATATTAGTTATTTGTTTTCTTGTTCTTATATTACTTATAAAAACAATTATCGACCTTAATAACTAGAGTTATAACTTTTATAATATTAGTTAGCTTAATATTCTTGTGAGATATATTATCCTTAATAAATCCCTTTAGTCCTTTTATAAATTAGTTAATTAAGGCTTTCTAATCTTATTTAGTTATTATAATATAATACTAGAATTCTATAGTATACTTAATAGTAAACCTTGTTTACCTCAAAGTATATAACTTTTATATAACTATTTTCTTTTTATTTATATCTTTATAGACCTTTCTAATCTTAGACTTAAATCTCTTAAAACTTTTGAAAATAATCTAAGTAATATAAAGACTACTATTTGTTTTATTATATATAAAGTAGTCTTTCAAGTAAAGTTTAATCTATTTAATAGTATCTCCCCTTAGATAAAATAAGACTTATATATTCTTTTAGTTATAGTCAGGGAACTTATTTTTATTAAACTTGAAATATATTTCTAACTAAAGAAGAAAAGTTTCTAATTTTACTTTATTATTTTTAAACTTGTCTAACAAGGTAACTTTAAGCGATTTAATACTTTTTACTTTAACTTGAGTAATAATAGAGGTCTCAATATTTAGTATAGATTCGTTTTTATCGTTATTATTATTGTCGAGTATTAGATTATATAATATTACTAGTAGTAAAGATAATAGAGGCTAAGTTATAGCTAGTATAATAGCCTAAGCTAAAGCTAAGGCTCTTTTTATATTGCTAGATACTAGGCTAGTAACTAAGTTAGGTCGTCGGGATAGTCCTGCTAAAGTAAATATAGTAACTAACTTCAAGACAAAGTACTTAAAGTATAACAATTCTACTTTCTCGTCAATACTCATATAAGTACAAGGTCGTTAGGTTAATATTGATATTAAAATACTATTAGTTACTAGAGTTTAATTACTTGGAAGTAATCCCGTCACAAAGTATAGAGAATAAACTTATATTTAGAATACTTATTTGAGTTAAGTACAAAACTCCTATCTAAGAGAACTAACTAGGCTTATATAGAATCTTCCTGCTCCTGGATTATAAAGGATTGCTCCAATCTTTTATAAGCGGCTTATATAAATTACTTATAATTTGTATAATCTATTCCTTGTTACGTGACTACTCACGTGACCCCTGTGTCGACTGTCTCTAGGTTCTCTATATAACTAACATACCGAGCCTCAGGCCTAAGCTATATATAATAAATGAAATCATAACAAAAATATCTTTGATAAGACTTGAGAATATTATATTAACTTGTTTACTTGTATATACTCTTTAATATAAACTCTATATTCTACTTCTAAAATATAGTAGTCTAGATAACTATTAGGACTATAAGAATTGTTATAAGTTTATAATTAATTAAATAAAATAAATATATAAAGAGCTTTTGATTATAAGTAAAATTAGAAGATTTAGTAGTAGTTAAAAGTATAAAATATAAACTCGAATATTATAATTTTATTTATTATATATAGTCTAGGCCTGAGGCTCGGTATAGAAAGTATATAGAGAACTTAGAGCAGTCGACACAGGGTCGTCACATATATAGTCACGTAACAAGGACTAGAGGGGATCGGGATAGTCTACCAAGGTCCGGACCAAGGAGGACTAGAACGATCTACTAAGGTCCACGAGCAGGAAGGTTCTATATAAGTCTAGTTAGTTTCCTTAGATAGGAGCTTCGTGCTCAACTCAAATAAGTATTCTGAATATAAGTTTATTCTCTATACTTTGTGACGGGATCACTTCCAAGTAATCAAACCTTAGTGACTGATAGTACTTCAATATCAATACTAACCCAACGACCTCGTACTCACGTGAGTACCGACGAGAAAGTAGAATCGTTATATCGAAATATAAAAGTTTACGCCTATTTGCTCTCAGACTCTATTCAAAGAATTTTGATTCACGTGTTCTGATTGGCCCAGGAGTTTGCAGAAGTTTACAGGAGTTTACAGGAGTTTTTACGCCCTATTAGCCCCACTTTGGTAATCAAAATTCTCTGAATACGAGTCTAATTTATAAGATAATCTAGGTTCTCTATACTGCAAGGCAGCCGAGCCTCAGGCCTAGGTCGCACGTAATAAATAGAATCGTAACAGATAAATAACTTCTTTTTAGCAAAATAGAGGCCAATTGACATCATTTTTCGATATAAGAATACCCAACTATATCCTTAATTTTGATATTCCCGAAGAGTATATATCAGCGTTTAACTGTATTGCAATCTCAAGAATCCTCACAAGAGACTTCAAGGCTTAGTCGTCGCGAGGAAGTTTCTATAAAGGATTCTGTTAGTCTACGCTTTTTGACAGTCACTTCGGTAGAGAATAGCACTTACTAATAGCGCTGTAGTTGCTGGCTTGTATGCGGCAATGCTAGCTTGTGCGGCTTGGGAGACAACGTTGGAACCCTGCTGGATAGCCTTTGAAATGGCTGGTGGTGGTGGCGGGAGCAGCTTCGTCTCGTTAGCGATCGCCTTGACGCGCGATTCCATACCTGAGAGCATTTTCTGCTGAGCCTGGGAGGGGGTTATAGTTAGTTTCGATAACCTGTTACTCCTGATGTAACTCACCGCGGAGACCTCGATGTGAATCGCATCTTGCGCGTCAGTAGTGAACCTGCTCAGGTCCTGGCGTTTCTTTTCGAGCATGGCTTCATCATTTGTCTGCTTGCTCAACTCGAGAACCTGGGCCATACCTGGCATGATCCACTCTCTAGAGATCTTGCCATACATCAGGGCGATGGAATTGAAGATGCTGTAGTATCCTCGAATGAATAATGTCATACTGAAGACATTCTGCCGGTGTCAGAGCTTATGGTTTTAGGGAAAAGAATACTTACCTGGCGCTGCAGATCTGTGAAAGTAAAACCATTAATTCCTGGGCCTTGTGGAAGACCAGCAATGATCTTGTCGAGGTAGGCGAGGAAAGGCGTGACGTGGTAGTCAGTCACAAAAGTGACCATAGTAGCAAGGGCGTCGAAGAACTGCACCAACTTGCCGATCTGCACCTTAAGATCACAGATCACGTCGATACACTTGAGGAGGATAGCGCGGATCTGCTCAAGCGTGATGCTGTCCGCCTTGAGCTTCTCAAGTTGTCCCTTGATCTCGGCCAGGCTGGCCTGGATCTTAGCCAAGTTCTCAGTCGACTTAAGGTACGTTTCCTGGGTCGCAGTCATGGCAGCCTGAGACTCCTTCAGGTTCGTAGCAGCGCCACTAAGGGCCTTCTCAGCCAACGATCCTCCACTGGGCATATTGCTGCCTTGGTTGCCTTGGTTCAGAAGCGGTGCCTACTGTTGTCAGCAAAAGCTCACATTCGGGCTAAGGAGCAATCGTCCTTGAGCTTACCGGGTTACCACCAACACCTGGCATGGTCTTAGCCGTAGCACTAAGTGCGCAGGCCTTGTTGAAGATTTCGCTGGCCTTGGCTTGCCACTGCTTGACCTGTTCGCTCTTCGGATCAGGAACCTTCCAGTCGAGAGCCGTCTTCTTGTCAGCTACGGTCATCAAGGTCGAGACCAGAGCGAGACTGTCATCGAGCAGGCTCTGGTACTCAGTGCTGGGCGGGTTGCCAGAGGAAGTGAAGCTGCCCTTGGCCGTCTTGATCATGGTCTGCACGAAGGCAAGGGTGCCGTTGGCAGATTTCCCCTGACCAGAGAGCGTTGCGCTGTCCCAGTCAACGCCGCCATTAGGACCACCGACTACAATCGCTCGAAGAGTGCTGATTGGATCGGAGAAAGCCAGAATCTGACTGTAGGCTGGATCGTCCCAGTACTTGGGGAGTGTCTTCTTCTGGGTTCCAGACTGGTCGCCAGTATTGCCACTGTCTGCCTTCTGCTGTGAACCATTCCCAGTTATTTTCTGCACCAAACCGTTGGCAGCGCTGATCACGCAATTGCCCAGTCCGGATACAAGGTCCATCCCGACAAGATCCCATCTATAAGTAGTGTTAAAACTAAAACCTTGCAGAAATAGCTGTGTTACACTCACCCGCTAGGGTACTCGTCCGAGGCTTTCTTGAAGGCGTCTCTGGTGACCTTGAGATTCTCAGCCAGGGCCTCAACCGCCTTTTTGGAGCTCTGTTCAGCCGCCGAAGTCTTGTCGAGCAGGATGTCCTGAACCTTGAGGTTGATCTCGTTGGCTGCTTTCTTGGAGTCATTGTCGCCCATGGTCTCCTCAGCTACCTGGTGCAGTTCATTGACGTACGCTAGCCAGTTACCAAACGCCGTGTCAATTTTCACAGCTTTTGCCCTGCATTCGAGTGCACCCTGCTTGAGAATGCCCATATGGATATCGAGACCGTCTTTAGCATCTTGTGGGGTGCCACTAAGATCATTAACAACATCATCAAGCTACACCATTAGCTACAATTCTCTACTACAGGTACTAACATACCGTGTCGTACATCTTGTTTGAAGCCTGTGCAATAAAGTCCATGTTTGCATCGGCAATTCTGAAGCATTCTCTGCCCGTGTCAACGATTTGGATCATGTTAGGACGCAGTTGCTTGTAGCTAAGTAACTTGAATCCCCCCTTTGGTGGAGTGAGTGTGACAGTGGTCGATGTAGATGAGCTGGCAGCGACAAGGCAGGATCCAAGAAGAGAGATAGACATTGGAGCCGCACTGAGAAGCTCGTCCCAGTTATTCTGGAACATAGCAGAGCCCTTGATTGAGGCTACAAACTTAGCAGAAGTGTCCGTAGCTGTGGCTCGAATCCGGACATTAGCAGCTTCGGCGACCGCCTTCTGAAGTTCAGAAGGCGAGAGGTTTGCAGTAATAGCAGTGTCAGACATTTTAGACAATAGTTGGTGTTTTTTTTGTGAGAATAATCCCTTCGATATCGAGTCGAGATGGCCCTATTTGTATTCTGCCCTATACCAGTGGCACCAAAAAAATAACACAACTCGCATCGCCTAGAAGGCTAGAAGCTTGATCCTGAGGCTGGAAACCGGTATCGGAACATAGAAGATATGCTCAGCTCCATCTATGCAAGCCTCTTTATGATCAGAGAGCTGGAAACGGTCGAGCTACTTCCGATTGAACATTCCTATCCTGGCAGCTGAAGGATATAGCTCAGTTCTGCCAGCCATTATTAGCGAACGAATTGGACCCCTGTCAAAGTCTCAAATAGGGAGTGCAAGTCATATGATAGAATGCTGTGGTGCTATCAGCATTAATTAGAAGGCTATGTAATATATGAGTTGTATCGAAGCACTAAGTTATTCACAGATTATGGCCCGTGCACGAGCACTGTGATTGGCTATTCACGCGTACTAATCCATCCGAGCGTGGCAACTCATGTTTATGTGCATTAGGGGAGAATGATCGATTGACAGTAGATCCCAGTGATATCTTTAATTCCATAATACTACCCCCAAAACGAATGTGGCACGGTGAGTACTAATACGTTGCTCAAGGGTTCAGTCCAGTCACAAAAGGGCTAGATTTGCTTTTCTTTTTAGCTCCTTTTGTATGTAAAGTACTACTAATTACAGTTATGATATTGCCACTTATAAGAAAATAGCCATTCATCTCAATGCGCGACTATTAAATACAGGGGTAGTCTTCACTGTATAACATTCGCTTAGGGAGCCGGACCGGAGCGGGTTATGCCGTACCATCGCTAAAATACAGCATTTCTCGTTTATTATCGTTTATTGCGCGGCTTGTAGGGTTTGTGGCAGCCCATTGGCGTTGTCTAGATGTCACTATGTAGTAAATGGCGGTCTGTTAGCTATAAGATCTATCTACACCGCTCAAGGGTGCACCTGTTTGCATACACATCTACATTAGCCTTCTTTGATTGTGTACACTTTCACATCCGCATGGGAGGGCGCTATTGAATGCTTAGCTCGATTCTTTCGAATTGCGGTGGCTTACACAATACTGCTAAACATTGAGAATGAGCGGTGAACCGAGATGTTTTCAATCTCAATTACTTTGCTGCAGCAGAGTCGCGGGTTCTCGGCCAGCCCAACATCGTCTAGGCACGGGTTATTGTTTGGAATTCGGCTGCACAAGCCTGACACACAGTCCAGAGTATCGAAGTGCTGTCAACGAGTATAAAGTCTAGAGTCTTGACTACAGATGGGTTGTGCAACTACAGGGTACCTCAATACCTCCAGAGCCCATATAGAACAATGGCCGTCAACGGACAAACCCTTCTCGATCGGTGCCAGGAGGCAAGCAATGAAGCAATTGGAAAGTCTAACAACTTGACCAACTTCATCTCGGGTAGCAGAACACAGTTGCTCGGGGCTTCTAATGAGTTCTTCGGCGAGCTTCTTGACCTGGCGAAAGCCATCGGCGGAGAGTACGACAAAACAGCTCTCACTCCGCCAGTCCGCAGCGAGACTATCTCTAAGCTGGACGCTTTAATTGCTGGGGGGGAGAAGATCAAGGCTATCGCTGATGATGCCGAGAAGCACGTCGATACAACTGATCAGGAGGTAAACACGTGGCGTGGAAAACGCCTTCAGACCAATTCCAGACTAACTTTCTGCTAGATTGCCAACATTGTTGACGACAAGCTGATTCCTACACTTGATGAGGCCAGACAGTGGCAAGAGTCTCTGAAAGGGTTGGTCAGCAGTGTCAGGAATGAAGTTTCGACTCTTCAAGACCGAGCAAACCAAGCGCAGCAGACCGCAGATGCAACAAAGCAGGAGCTAGAAAACGCGCAGAATCGACTGTCAGAAGATGAGGGCGCCGCCACCGGTGCTCAGATTGGAGTAAGGCTAAACGTAGCGGATTTGCACAACATCGTTGGCTAACTGCACTCCTAGACCGTTTTTGCCTGGATCTTCTGTCCTCCGGCTGGAGCTGCACTACAGTTTACAGTCGTGCAGCAGGCGAGAGACCGTGTGAATGATGCTCGCAATAATCTGAACAACGCGGTCCAGAATCTGATAAACCGTAACAACGATGTTGCCGCTGCCCGAAGCCGCCAGATCGAGGCTGAATCCCGATTAACAGACATTAACAATGCCCTGGCAACGATGCCGACATTGCTCTCTGTCGCAGAGGCTACTCGAAGCCACTGCGAGGAGCTCCGCAATCCAATAATTGCTCTCAAGAATCAACAGGACAAGCTGGTTAACCTCCTGGGAGACATGCAGAATGCTGCATCGACCGCGAAATTCGATACTAGGAAGAAGGCTCTGGGTAGCGACATTTTGAAGGTCATTTCAATGGGTCTGATCGATATGACTCTGATCACACCAGCCAAGGCCGTGCAGGATGAGCTCTGCCAGAAAGACGACCAGAAGAAAAGCATCACGGAGGGGCTCGCTGAGCAGCTGAAGCAATTGCAGGCGACGGAGGCCGCCATCAATACCGCTCAGCTCTACCTCACACCCGCCTGAGGGTCTAGCACTACAGATAGAAGTACTACAGTTCCATAGTTTTGATGTTCTATAAAATGATTTCATCTCTGCTTTCTTCTTATGCGCAATAAGTCCCTACCCCCCCCTTCTCACTTACTATAAATTGTCTATATATTACCCTAACTAATAATTAAAAAAAAATATTATAAGTTAGCTACTATATAATATAGGGTACTAGACGTTATACTAGCTTTATATCGATTATCTAACGCTTTTCTAGCCCTAATAGCTCTACTGGCCTCTTCGTGTATTTGTTGTATTGCCTAGGGACTAGCGAATTTTGAATTTGGTTAGTAGTAGCCTAAGGCTACACTAGCACGTCTTACGACTTGTCCTGATATGTGGCCTAAAGAAAAAAAAAATGAAAAAAAAATGAAAAATGAAAAAAAAAGGAAAAAAATGAAAAAAATATGAAAAAATAAAAAAATGAAAAAATGAAAAAAATAAAAAGAAAAGAAAAGAAAAAAAAATGAAAAAAGAAAAAAGAAAAAAGAAAAAACGAAAAAAACGAAAAAAAAAATGAAAAAAAAAGCCTCTCGAAGCTCATCAAAATTTTTGGAAATCAATATCTGAAAATATACTAGACCTACAGTTTCTGGCCTATAGAAGTTATCCTTAGCTTCTGGGGTATTACTCTATACTCTAGTAGTAGTAATAGGACCCTCAATATAGCCTGAACTAGAGCTATACTCAAATCTAATTAAAGAGTATATAAGTAAACTCAAAGAAGATATAAAAGGCAGATATCTCTTACACCTCCTTGCTTGGCGCCGGCTGCTAGAGAGTCAAGCTCTTCCCGGACGGCGAGCACAAAGCCCCTAGAGTATTCAGCGCCAAAGTCGCAAGCACAAGTCCTGGTGTGCTATTGCGGCTTTTTGACGATACGGCGTGCTCGAATGATACATCTGATGAGGTAAAAGGGGATGGAAGTTCAGGGTGTGCCGCTGAAGCGGTGTCAAGGGGCAGGCGGATGAGTTTCAGAGTTGATTCTGTGTAGGGAAGATAGGGGAGGGAGGAGGAAGTTTTGGGAGAGATGCTTTTTAAAATGCTTCCTGGCGTTCATGAGAGACACAGATTCTTGTACTCTAATACGAAATTAGGTTTCGTTCGGTCAGATGCGGGACAATTCGAGCTACACGCACGTTCACAGGGCGGCCGTGCAAAATACCTTAATTCGAACAGTCGCTCAGCCCACCAACTATCAAAATCTATAGATCTGGATACGAAATATTGTTTGAGCTTTAGACTAGGTGGGCCATCAAGCTATAATTCACAGCTCAGTCTGTGCAACTCCATTCCATCGTAATTTGACTTCTAACGCAATATACTTTTGGTCAAATGATCCAGGCAATATAAACCCTAAGTGTCTCTTGAACTGCCAGTCTCACTTTAGAAATGGTTCTACTGCGATTGCTCCATCTCGTACGCAAATTATTGTTGGGATATCAAACCATTCTGAAAAAGATAGTGCTCCAACAGTGATTCCAATCTTTTTTTGTGAAGAAGCTTTAACATTCATGAGAGCCTCCGAGAATATACCTTCAACCTGCTTCTCGATGAAGCTATACAAATATAAGCTATTTGGTTCCCCCAAACCTTCAGGGATATAAGACAATCGATACAGTCTAATTCAAAAGGTTGTTAGGTTCTAAACTCCTTTTGCAAGTACAGCCTTTACTCACACTCGCTCACTGGTAAATATCTTTATCGAACAATTTCGGTAGTCCTCACTGCCAGAAATCCGAGCAGCCAACTCGAGCATAATATCGTCCTCGAGCACAAATCGAGATACTGTTCTAAAGGACCGTTAGTAGGACAGAGAATATATCCTACATGCTATACATATAATCTTTTCCAAAACTCACCCAAAAAGCCGAAATAGTTAGTGAAAAATTTAATTCTGATTGAAATCCCATACATGCTGAAGTTAGAAGTTTTACTTGAATGATACAATCAGGTTTCAGCAGCAGCTGTCGTCGAAATTTGAAAAATTGAGTGAACAACAATAGCGGCTATCAAAAGACCTACACTAAGAGCCTTGAACATTTTACTAAAATTACCGCTATCAAGAACGAAGTTTGTAAAAAAGTTCAAAAGGTAACTTCTCGATAATTTTGTTTTTCTAGGTTTTGTTAAAATTCTAAAATATTTGAAATTACTAGATGACATGGATAGATGTATAATTACGCGCCTAAAAGGACCATGGCCCTGTGGCGCAGGCGACATGGAAGAAACCCTTGTGCAGGAAATAGCCCTGCATAAGTTACTACATCTGATCAGTATGTTGGTTCCAAGACCTGGAAGTAGCAAGACTACCTTTGAAGCCAGACCAAAATCGGTTGCAGATGCGCGATCCCCCACAACCGCCAATCTTCACTCCCACAGGGCTTGATGCCAAATGCATGCGCTGGAACAACAACTTCTCAAATGAGAGTCAATCGAACTCAAGTTTCTTTATTTGAACAGATTGGCATTTATATTGTGGAGGGGATCAAAACTACAACTTGAGAGCAGGAAACGAGAACAGGATCTGGTACGTAGAATAAGGTCCTCAACCTATAGACTTTGAGAAGCAAGCATCATGAGAAGAATATAATTAATAATAATTGATTGATTCAAAATACAAATAAATAAGTAGTAGTAGTATATAAATTGTCTGTGTCTGCCTCGGGAAAAATCCAATTATATACTTCTAGTTTATCACGTGATTTCCAAACCAAAGCTATTCCCACTATATTCGTCCCCCCTTTCTTTTACTATTCTTTCAGAATAGTAATTTAGTAAGAGGATATATAAATATAGAAATAAATAAAGAAAAATCAAGGAATATAGTATATTTTCCTCCCAAAATTTATATCCTGTAACCTCCAACTACTGCAATTCTCCTCTATTAGAGTACTCTCAAATTCACTCTTGACCTCAAGTAATAGAACAAAGGAAATAGAAAGAATATTATATCTAATTAAAAAAATATAACTCCTTCCTAACTATTATAAATATCTCCTTTAGCTTTCCCCTTCTCTTTCCTTTTAATAATTTAATTTATCTCCTTTATGACTTTTAACCTTAACTAATTAATTTATTAATTAACTTGAAAGTATTAATCTTATCTCTTTTTTGCTATCCTTTATATATTCTCCTTAACTATTTATTAATTCTTTGCTAACAAGAACGAATATATTCTTTTTCGAATTTCAATCTTGACAAAAAACTTCCTTTTTTTATATATTTTCTATAGAAACGATATATATTTACTAAATAAATATATTGTTTGAATAGAAGAAACAAGAAAATAAATATAGGCCTCTCAAATCTTCCTTTATCGAATCCTGATATCGAACTATTGAACTTCGAACTATAGTCTTTAGACTTTGAAAGTAAAGTTTTTCTTTACCTTCTTTCTTCTTTATTAAACTAAGTTCTTTTGGATATACTTGAAACTACTTGGATATCTCTTAAATATTTCTTCAAATATACTTCCTTTAGAAAAATATAATACTTGGTTATTAAGTTGTCTCTTTTAAGCTCTCACTGTAGTTTCAATATAGTAAGCCTTAAAAGGGCCTTTTATAAGTTCTAACTCTTTTCGCTTATTTACTTTCCTAGTTTTAATCTTCGATTCTAACAATTTAAGAGAGACTTAATCTCTATTTGATTTCGCTAAGTCTTCTTTTCTATTCTCTTATATTTGTTCTTTCTTAGCTAACTTTATCCTGACTTCTCTATTATAGAGCTTTAATATTACTATTACTTCTTATCGATTCCCCTTCTATTTTAAATAAGTGAGCAAAAGTATAGAGAAGTTAACTCTTTCTTTTTTTTCCCCTTAAACTTTATTCTATATTCTCTTTTCTTCTAGCTTATTTATTTTCGTAGTACTAATAGACTCTTGTTTAAGAAATCTATTTAAGCTAAATTTGTTAAGTCTTCCCTTCTTCTTTTTCTAAATTAAAACTTAATTAATATTTCTCTAATTATTTTATAATATCGAGTTTGACTTTTCGCTAATATTTCCTTATATTTGTCAACTTTTTTTATACCAAGAGAATATATACTAAATAAAGAAATATTATTTCCTTTTCTTTTTTCTCTTGTTTATAAGAGATTCTATTTATTAATTATAGTTCTTTGGATTCTTTAAAACCTTAGATTCGACTTTAAAATTTCTAAAGTCCTAGAAATCTAAAAATCTAAAAACCTAGAATCTAAACTTTTCTCTCTAATATATTATTCTTTTCTTTTTTATACTTTATTACTCTTTTGTTTTATAGGATCCTTTCTTTTATATATTTATCTTGGCCAAGTATCTTTTCTTAATTTCTGAATTTCCTTTTAAGGCTAATTGCCTTTTATATAAATCAAAACTAAACTCAAAAAAGAATTAACTAGTTTTATAGTTAAATATATATACTTAGTATATTATACAAATATTTAACCTCTTCGAGCTTTAGATATTTTAGTCCCTTAATAATTTCTAGTATCTAAGTAGTCTAAAGATAAGACTAAGGTATATATTAATCTAAAAGACAGAGACTTTTATATTCTTATAGAAATAGAGGTTTAAACAAGTAGCTTTTATATTATTAAGTATTATATTAGTCTTTTGCTTTTGATAGCAAATTGTTGTTATTATAAAAGATACTTTTGTCTAACTCTTGGATTTATAGTTATTCTATAGTTAAATCTAGAAGGAGTATAGCTTGCCTACTACAAGGTCAAGAAATACTTCTATTTGCTAAAGGCTTTCTAGATTTTGTATCTTTGTTTCTTTTAGTTATTATAGACTACTATTAGTAATCTATATTTCAAAGTTACTATAGTTTGCTTTAAAGTCTTTGTTTCTTCTATATCTCTTTCTTTTCAAGAATAACTTTAGTCGACTCCTTGAAAAGGTACCTTTTAAGAAAACCTTATTATTGTCAAGTTCTTTTAATTTGTAATATCCTTTTGTCGGATTAGCTTAGATAATCTAGTATAGCTTAAGTTATCTAAAGTCTAGCTTTCTACTTGAAGATATATTAATCTCTTTAAACAAGTTATATTATAAAACAAGATCTCCTTTCTTGAATAGTCTTGATCTAATATTTCGTCTAAAATCAAAGGCTTCTTTTCCTTCTTGATGTTTTTGTAACTTTCGGTAAACTATCTCTTTAGTATCTTGTTCTCTGAGTTAAAATTGTCTTGCTCTCTGTTTAATAAGCCTTGCTCTATTATAAATCTTCTCTGTAAAAAGGGTTCTCTAGATTAGTATTCTTGATTCTATAAATAGAACTAGTTCTCTTCTATATACTATATAAAATAAAGTCTAACTTGTTAGTTTATAGACTATTATACGATTAGTAAATAAGACAGCTAACAAGTTATTAACTTATTTATCTCCAAGCTTTGAAAGAGTATCCTTTAAGGGTCTATAATTATATTCAATTATTCTATTAATAGTAGTATAATATATAGAGATCTAAACTCTATCTATTTCTTAGTTGTTTAGAAGCTCAATTACTTCGCTTTTGAACTCAGTATCTTTATTGACTATTATTCTTTAGAAAATTCTATATCTATATATAATATCTTCCTAAATAAACTTAGTAACTATCTTAGATTCTCTGTTTATAATAACTCTAACTTTAACTTATTTATTTATATTATCTCTAGCTATAATCAAAAGTTTCTTCCCCTTTTATATTAGTATATAAATAATATTAATAGTTTATTTCTTTATTAATTTATTTAATATTATAGAATATATAACTTCTTCTTGTCTTTTTATAGTACAAAACTAATATTCCTTATATATTTTGACAAAGTTTATTATATCTTTATAATACTTATATTAGAAATATTATTAGAAGACTTTATAATAAGTACTTTCTCTCCTTTTATAATTATTCTTGTTATAAGTTTCAAAGAGAATCTAAGCTTATAGTTTCTTATTGTTAATTACTAGTTTAATAGATATTCCTTTAGTAGATAGTTATTATAGCTTCCTTTTATAGATATTATATTTTAGTACTTCTTGCTTAAATTTTCTGAAGTCGGAAATATTTATTATCTTAGACTTTTTAAGTATTGTCAAGTATTTGGCAATCTCTATTAATTGATTATTATACTCAGTTCTCGAGATTAGAGCTTTGTAATCTGAGCTAATATTTGAGTTATTGTTATTATCTTCTTCTCTCTCCTGTAATTTGATTACTTTGTCTTTTATATCCTAAAGGATTCTTTGTTGACTTCTAAGCTTATTATCTTCTGAACTTTTGTCTGAGCTCCCTAATCTTACTGAAACTAAGCAAATCTTATATACTTCTAGTTTAGCTAGAATCTAATTGTTAATATTGTCTCTGTCTTCTTTATTTATATTATCTAAATACCTTGGCCGTCGAGACAATATATTAGTAGTAGTATAAGTCTTTCTAGATATATATTATACTTCGAAATCAAAGAGTTATATCCAAGCTAACTATTTAGTTACTAGGGCTTCAGAATAATCCGTAGCTACTTGGTTCAATTGAGCTACTAATATATTAGTATCTGTTTCTAGAACGAAGTGAACTCTAGTAATTCAAGTATAAAGCTTCTTAAATATCTTAAGGACTCCTCTATATTCTTGCTTTGTTATATTATATCTTCTTTCTACAAATAACTATACTTTACTCTTATATTGTAAGGGTCTTACCCTTTGTAACTCGGGGTCTCTCTAGCCAAGATAATCTTTATATCCTTTAAGGCTAGTATTAACTTCAATTATAATTTTTTTAGCTCCTGGCGAGTAATTAATCTTTATTAAGACTAGTACTATAGTTATTATTTCTTGAAGCCTTTTTATAGCTTTTCCTTGTACTTTAGAGTTTTAGTACTATTCTATTCCCTTTCTTATTAGGCTATAGATAGATTTAGTAATAAGTCTAAAGTCTTTGATTCAAATATAAAAGTAGATATATAAACTTAGAAATCTCTTTGCTTCTATTGTATTTTCTAGTATCTTTTAGTTTAGAATTTTAATAATTTTATTAGTAGAAAGTTCTCTCTTATTTGAGTTATAGATAAACTTAACTATATTTAGTTTATTCCTGCAAAATTAAGACTTAGCTTTAATAGATTTACTAGCTCGCTCAATTCGTTCAAGTATTTTGTCAAGGTTTTGAATATATTCAAATATAAATCTCCTTATTCTAGGGAGTACTTTCTTGCCTTTATAGTCTAAATATAATTCTTTTACTTTAATATTATCTATAAATAGTATATATACTATTGGGTAGATATCTTTAAGTATCAAGTTTATAACTCTTATAAACTAAGCTACTAAGTTTATAGTCTTTTGAGGTAGTATTATATTTCTTAATAACTCAAGTAAAGTAGCAAAAGCTATTATATCTTTGCTTTTTGGGTAAAGTATTATCTAGTTATATTTAGAGTAGAGATTAACTAAGCTTATAATATAATATTTAGCAAACTCTTTAGTAAATTTATTGACTAAAGGAGGTAAGTTAATATCTTTAATTGTGACCCCGTTTATTAATGTTACTAAATTAATTAATCGATACTCTCTAGGTTTTTTCTTTTTGATTAAAAATTAGAAGTTTCTATAGAGACCCTTTTTATATTCTAATATATTGCGATTAAGTTTCTATTTGAGTATTTCTATTATAATTAGTTATAATATTCTTGGAATAGGGAAGTTAAATATTTACTATACTTTATATTCAATAGTATTTATAACAATTAAAGGAGAGATATCTTTATATAACCTTTTATACTCTAACTAATCAAATATAATAACTTTCTCTCTATTGATTAATATTTCTATAAGTATTTCTTTTTCTATTAGCTAAAGTATATCTCCAATATCAAGTTGACTAATATACTTGTTTATAAGGTGTAACTAATGCGGAATATCGCAAAATCTTGATATAAAATACTATTAGTATTTCCTAGTTTGTTCTTGAGTTAGCCCTTTCTATATAGCTCTTTTATATTAATCTCTCCGCCCTCCTAATATGTCTCCTTCTTTACTTGATTTGTTAACTAGACGGACCTTGTTAGCCTTAGATTTATATACTATGTTAATACTCGCGATATATATTTTCCCTTTGTACAAGTTTAGTAGTTTTGAATTATTATATTTTATAGTGAGATCTATAGTCTCAATTGATAAAACCTAAGGCTATTTGTCCCCTCTTTCTTTTAAAGGTAACGTACTCTCTAGTTTAGTAGTCAATTCGAGGCAGCTAATAGTAGCTCCACGGACTCTGTCGGCTAAAAGTTTTTTGAATTGTCAAATTTATATCTATTGTCCTATTCTAAATCACTGTCTGACTATATTATACTCACGGCTTCTTGTAATTTGGCTTCTCTGATCTCTCTTGCTTTTTGAGTTTCAGTATTTGTTTTGACTAAAGTAACTACTCCTGTTCTAGAATCATATAGTAATATATATACTAAACTATCCTCTTTGTTGCTTGGATAATATAGAGTTACCCTCGTCTTTTTGAAAAAGGGAAATCCAAGAATAACTTTAATATTAGGATAATTTATAATATAGAACCTCGTTTATACTATAGTATTTCTAATTATTATAAATATATTATTAGTAAACCTAACAAATCTTGACTTGTTTCTAATAATAGTTCTTAATATTATCTCTGAGCTATAAATAATTAGTATCTCAAAGTATATAATAGTATCTAATATAATAATACTAACTTCTGCTCTAGTATTAAGCGTCGCTCTTATATTAGTGAGCTTGGCTCTGCCTATTAATATAATTACTACTTTGAGTATTACTGAATAATAGTCTGAGAATTCTGAATATAGTTTTATAGCTAGTATCCTAATGTCTATAGTTTGAGTTTTCTATATTTTTGCTTTTTTTTGGTACTTGGCTTCTATTGATAGCTTGACTTATTCTTCAAATTTTAATATTTCTATTTTACTCTCCTTAATAAGTACTTCTTCTATTTTCTTGTCAATTCTCTCAGAGTATAGTAGCTTTGATATTTTTTTAGTAGTCTTTAATATTAAGTCTGTTAACAATATTATATTGCCAAGAGTAAGGCTAGATAAGATAGTAGTTTGATTTAGTAACTTGGTCAAAGTCTCCTTATAGCTATAATTTATCTAGTTAAGTGCCCCAGAGTTCCTTTATATTCTAGTAAATCGTCCTTTTGTTAAATTACCTAATTACTTATTTGTCGGGTCTCTTCTTTTAAGGATTTGCTTTGATATTAGCTTGTCAATCGAGCCAATATTCTCAGAGCTATCGAACCTAACAACTCTAGATTATAATACCTTAGATCGCTTATAAAAAGTTTCTCTCTATACTCTTTCTTGAAGTGTTTCTTTGGTATAAGAAATATCCCTTGCTTCTGTCCTTTTTGACTTTCTAATCTAAACAAACTTAATACTTACTTCCCTTGTAATTATATTTTGAACTTAGGTACTTTCCTTATTTCCGACTTCCCTCTCCACTATTAGGTTAGAGATATTGTAGGAGTTATCAATAAAAGCTTCTATATTATTAACTATATTCTTATATAGTCTTTTACTTTTCTATATAACTTTCTTGCTTTTAGTAATCTCTCTTCGAGCTTTCTCTCTTCTTTCTAAAATATAGCTATAAATTATATTTATAGTTCTTTGTATAATCTACTCCTGTCGAGGCAAGTTATTGTTGAACTATATAAGAATAGTAAACTTGTTTGAATTTTATAGCCTGAGACAAATATAGTAAGTCTTATTAGCTTTATAAATAACTTCTAAGCCAATGAACTTCTAATAGTTATAATACTAATTTATATAATAATATAGTCTCTAGGGTCTTATTCTTTTTATATAAATATTTTAGTACTATTTACAAATATTATTATTATAATAGTTTCTTCTTGGCCTATTTCTATATAACGCCTGTCCTTGAGTTTCACTATAATTGACTTCTATAATATATTCGTTAATGTCTATTAGATTAATATAGTTTATAACGTTAATATATACTATAGTTAGCCTTTGCTTTGCTTGTTCTATAATTGCTTACAGGATATATAGCTTATTTAGTCCTTTAGTAATCTCATTTATCTACTGAGTTATTATCCTTAATAATTATTCTATAACTCTTTTCTAAATAAAAGGTAGGATTGCCGATAGTTTCGCCCCCCCTCTAGATTTAGTATTCTGTCTAGTAACAGAATATATTAAGTCAAGATTATTAAACTTAATAAACAATCCTTTTATATCTTATTCCTTAACTAAGATATCTATTGCTTTCAAGACAGAATAATTCTCCTCAATAATCTTATATACTTCTTCAAAGCTTCTTATATTTTCAGGGTCAAACTTCTCTCCTCTTGCTATAGCTCTTATAGCTTTGTTCTTGAGTCCAGAAGGCAAGGGATAGATAAATTTGAATATTAAAGCTTTGTTAGTAATACTCCCTTTTTCAAGATACTTCTCTTTTATTTTATAAAATTCTTGGTAATATTTATAAATTTGGCTCTAAGTTATAGGCCTACTTTCTATAAGTTACTTGAATTCTATAATATACTTATCTAAGTATCTAACTATATATAATAGCTACTTAGAGTTACTATAGTAGTATTTATATATAAGTACTTGCTGAAATAATTTCTAGAATATAGTTATATCTTTATATTCAAAAAGCCTCTCAATTTCCCTTCTAATATAGTCTACTAAATATTCTATTATTCTCTCCTTTTTCTCTGAGTTATCTTCTACTTTATAATTATAAAAATAATGATTTAGTATTTTGAGAAAAGTAGTAATTTTTTTTCTCTTAAAGTATAAGCTACTATAACTCCCTAATACTAATATTGGATAGTATATTTCTCTCTTTAGTAGCTTCTTGGACTATTTTGATCCTTTGGGCTTAGATCTCTTCCCCCTATCTCCTCCTACAGGTAATAGCAATCTAGACACAAAGTCTAGAAACTTGATTATAAATATAAAGGCCCCAAATTCTGTCTCTAATATAAAATTCTCTCGTGTCTCTAGCTTTGATATTTTGATAACGAAATAGTTTCCAAATAAATAATATTCTTACTAAATCAATTATATAAAGATTAAAGTATTTAATTATACTAGTTATTAATCTCTCGAAATCAAAAGTATTAATCAATATACCTTCTTTTACTTTCTCCTTTTAAGCCCTTCTAAATAGCTTATTTCTTAATCAATGTTCTCGTCCTTTGAATTTCAAATCTTAATATTTGCTAAATAAGCTTCCGAAAGAGGGATAGAGTATATTAGTAATATTCTACTTGCTTATAATATTTCTAGAGTATTTAGTTATATCTTTATTTCTATTATCTTACTTAATTTCGGTATTTTATCTTGACTTGTTTCTTTTCTTTGTATCTAACTAATAACTTAGCTCTTTTTATAAAGTTCAGGAATATAGATCTATCTTGGCTTTTTTTAGTATCTAAGGGCCTCTTATTATCAGAGTAAGATATTGATATTTGTTGCTTTCTATTTATACTCTTAAGTAGAGAAGAACTAACTAAATAGTTCTTTACTAGTATTCTTGTTGTTTTTGTTATATTTATTATTTTAACAGTTATTCTACAGAAATAGCTAGATTATTTTGTACTGAAATCTGCTCTTTAATAAGCCTGTTGTCGGAATAATAGTTTTACTTATTTGGAGTTTTTCTTTCTTTGTACAATAGTTCCCTACTTAATTATGTCAATAGAATTTCTAGAAAAGGAGTAAATACTTTTATCTTTTTAATACTTGGTTCGATTGTTCTATAGTATTCCTTTTGTTCTAGTACTACAGAGCTTGCCTGTTCCCTGCGTAGATTACCAAAAGATGTAGAGGGGATCAAAACTACAACTTGAGAGCAGGAAACGAGAACAGGATCTAGTATGTAGAATAAGGTCCTCAACCTATAGACTTTGAGAAGCAAGTATCATGAGAAGAATATAATTAATAATAATTGATTGATTCAAAATACAAATAAATAAGTGGTGGTGGTATATGAATTGTCTGTGTCTGCCTCGGGAAAAATCCAACTATATGCTTTCAGTTTATCACGTGATTTCCAAACCAAAGCTATCCCCACCACAATATTTAAAAGATAATTTTTGGTTCTCACTAGGCTGTTATATGCAGTGGCGGTTGTCAAGTTATGATGGAGTGATCGAGGCAGAATTCCTTAGGTCTCAACACTTTCCCCTAACTGTTCTAAGAAACGAGTGAAAAGAATTTTCCCTCATCTTTCTTGCCGAGTTGGTGTTTCGGACGTAGAACTGACTGTTGGTTTCCACCACTTCGCCCCAATGGTCAGCAACCGAGGGAAACCCAGGCTGAATAACACTCACCTCATACGAATTAAAAAAGTAAACATTTAGTTAGGCAGCTTCAGTAGGCATATTTCTCCTAAGAGTATCCAATAAATGGATCGAGGTTGATTTTGTAACCTGGATACATCGTTCTGTCCATGTTGACGGATCAAAATTATTGCCAGGACCAGCTAAAACCTACGTTTACCTAGGCAATCGAGTATCACCAAATTCTTGAATATATCGTAGGCCTTTCGCCAGTGAAATAATAATATTATCATTTGATAAACTAATCGCTAAGGAAATGAAAGAAAGAGCTTAAGTTTGGGTAGGGTGATAATAACTCTATCAGGATATAATATACAGTGTGACACAAGCTACTCCTCTACTAAACCCTTACAATTAGTACTTCTTTATCCAATCAAGATGTATTTAGAAGGCCTTCACTGCACTAAGTGCCCCTTTATAGAAATATTCATCTGAGACCTCTACAATAATATGCCTGTTATCCGCATTTCGTATCTATGTATAGTTGGCTCTACCGTGATTCTTCTACAGACAGCACATTGGAGTCCTTCCTTGGGAGGATGAAGGATCTTCTTGTGTTTTGTATTCACAGCCATGAGTTGAAAAGTAGATAATTAAAATCCAGAGGCAAGTTCTGGTAAACGGTAGCGGAAGCACTGTTATTTATATATTGCTTAAATAGAGCCCCAACCTGCTCCGTTCTTATAGCTCAATCTATTTTCGGCATTTTCTCAACTTCCAATCATGATTTTATACAGTGAAACTTACCATCAGTACTATTGTTTTCCTCACTTCGGGAAAACCGCTATCGCCTCGAGTGTCTCGACCAGGCAACGAACCTCGGTAGAATGGTGATTACTTTCCAAACACAGCGTGCCGAGGGGGGTATGATGCTATCTCAAAAGCTTATAAAGGGATCGATTGGAGCCATACATGTGACTACTATAAACCCATAATGCCAGATATAATTATAGTATCAACAAGGACGACGTTGGATCTGGTGAGTTATAAAACCAAATCAACTGTCAAATGGTGGTTAATTACATCCTTTAATCTCTATTTTGTCTAGAGTAAGCGGGCAGACAGAGGTTTTGGTTGGAGTGATATATTATAATATCTTGGTAGTAGTATATTCGCTTATTACTAGAAAAAGACAGAACAAACCAAGGTTTTTATTTCCGTACCAGTATTCCCGAGGACATATAACGTAGTTTGCCCGTATAGCTTATGAGCCAAAATAGTACGAGATAAAAAAATTAATAGAATTGTGTTTTGCTCATACCTACAATTATATAATATTAACCGTCCCCTTTGATGCCCCACTTAACAAACCTAAACTACTAATAGATATGCTAAATCACTCATACTTGCCTTTGAATCTCTTTAATAGCCTAAGAACAAGACTTTAGCTACAAATTTCTCCACTTACCGCCATCTCATCATTGCAAGAGGGAACAAGGCAGTTCACTCTGTCTGTTTTATAACCTCACACATACGCACGCTGAATGGTCCTGAGAGCGGTGTCGAGCCCAAGACCAGGTAGTTCAATAGAACTCTTTTATGTGAGGATCATGAACGACAGCTGCAAGTGGCAAATTTGGCCAAGGATAGCTATCAAAAAGGTCTACAAGACCCAATTTAGCTCATTTATAGTTAGTTTCGATTATTGGAGTTGTATCTCAGATGAAGATTTCTAAGTAGGGGTATCTAAAGGATACATCTTCCGTTTGTCGGCGTGACCACACTCGCTTTTTTATGAAAGATTCCACACCTCTCGATCTGGAGCGTTTGACTGGGCTGCGAGGCTATTTAATCTCAAAACATTTAATTTTTCAAGTGTTCGACAGTATTAGATTGTAGCCCACACAACAGGGCAATAAGGACATCCATCTGACACCCCGTGCTGAAGAGATTCAAATGTGACACTTGGAATAGCCCAGAAATTCTCCTGTCAGATCAGAGGGTTCTTGTAGAGTTGATGCAATTGATACAATTGGACCTTGTGCCAGTGCTGAATACATCGGAAGAACTGATTAATTGGTAATAGGGAGTGGTGTTGGGAGACAGTAATCTCTCAAGCTGTTTTACGCTAAATTACAATAGGTAAGGTATCATATCCAGAACTGACATATACCCAGCCTAGAACTCATTTTGGTTCCTCAGATCATCGCCGACATCACATTGTTGTGTTTTTTGCGTGACACCGTCAAAGTTTGGCTGAGAGGATTCGAGAAAGTCTCCTAGAAGAAGAAATTTAGTTATTGGATATATAGGTCTGAGATCAATGTTACGATTCTACTTATCACGTGCGACCTAGGCCTGAGGCTCGGTTATTGTTATATAACAGAGAACCTAGGGAGTCGGCACAGTGAATCACGTGACCATATCAGGTGATCAGGGACGAGGGACGAGACTTGGCACGAGTGACGATCGTCCTTTGTCTACCCTTCGCCCCGTCGTCCTGGGAGCAGAAAGGTTCTATATAAGTCATAGCAATTCCTTGGATAGGAGCTTCGTGCTCAACTCAAATGAATATCTTATTCAGTAACTTCAACAAGTACCTTCAATAACACATTATTGATAACCCTTGGGGAACATCGTGCCGACTATTCCTCTCTATATATCTATAACTTAAACCTTACGGTCCTACACCTCAAGACAGGGCCCAGACCACTATCCGGACCCGAGGATCGTTACAGTCAAGTAGGTGAATAACTAAGCCTCAGGCTATGTCGCACGTGATAAGAGAATCGTGATATATATATATTGTCACGTAACGTGGGACAGTTGTACCAAAAGAGCGAACTTCTGCTAAGACATTCAAGTGAGCGTAGTAGATTGATAAATAGGACGCTTGATTCTAGAAGAACTATAAGAGCAGAGCTATTTATATATACAGGATCGTAAAGTGATTAGTCAGTACTTAGTAATTATAGAAGAGCTTCTCCAGTAAGCCTCAGGCACAACATTTTCCGTGACATATATATACTACAATTTCTAGGTTATATTATAACCGAAGCCAAGACAGTAAACCCTTATTCCAGTAAAGAAAGTAAGAAAGAAAGGAGGAAAGAGAGAGGAAGAGACGCGTTTAAGGGTCCTGCTCTAGACAGCGGCAGTAGTAGTGGGAGCGACGATTATCTAACTCGAGCGGGTGGGGGATTCGAGAAAATGAGGGGTCGTGCACGGTGCAGATACTGGCACGGGTGTCGGAGCTGTATATGGGGCAGAAATCCAGTTACTGAGAAGTTGGACGAAGACTAGTTGCGGTAGAGTTCTCGAGTAATTGACGCAATTGATATAATTGAAGCTTGTACCTATACTGAATATATTGGAATAGCCTATTAATTGATAATAAGGAGTAATATTGAGAGGTGGTAATCTCTAGCTATGCTGCGCTAAACTATAATAGGTAAGGCTTTATATCCCGAACTGGTGATAGGGCAACCCTGACATGGAGTGTAGCAGATAGAAATTAAAACCCAATACTAAAGTTATGGTCCAATTAGTAGATTCTAGATGGTAGTTGATTTGTCGGGTTAGTTAGATAGGCAAAGCTGAATCTAGACACTGTTTTAATTGGGTGTTGGCTCGTCGCTCTGTCTCATATGCGGAGCTAACAAAATATTTGCAAGACACGGGATTCGAATCTATATCAAGCTTCCGCGGCAGCGTACTCTCTGATATACATTTCCACTATCCAAGCCACATAACAACATTGTATTCATTAACAGGACTGTCCTCCAGCTGCTTTAAAGATGGATAAAAATAAATTGTTGCTCTTTCAGCGCTGTGGATGGTATGCCAACTTTGCGCTAATAGCTGGAACCATTGGTATTTTAAGCTGCCAAGGCTTCATTTGCTTTCTCTGGGTGAGCGATCACGGAAATTCTGCCTGGCTAGACATTGTACTTGCAGAATGGATAACTCGGTCGATCACAATAGCTGCTCTGCTTATCCGCTGGTTGGTCACTGCGCAAGCTGCTATATGTACCTCTATGATCGCTGCTCTAATATTAGAGGTCATTGGCACACCGTTACAAAATGCTGCAGCGATTTCAATAGCAAGATTCCAAAATACGGGTCCTTCCTCATTATTATTACTATTCTCCAAGCCGAAAAACATTAAAGACTCTTTACTCAAGGGAATAGTCTTGCTCCTGGCCACCTCCACATTAATCCTGCAATTTACATCCACCATTCTTCTGTCAGGAATTGGCCTGGATCTTTTATCTATTACTCAGCTTCAATCCAACATTTCTTATGGGATCAGAGCTAACACTTTTTTGAAGACACAAACTCGGGAACTTCCGAGTATTACTTCTACGAAACCTCGGTATCCTGCATTTGCAGAATACTCTGAACAAAGCTCAGCAAAAGACGGGGTTGACGATACCGGCCTATCGATACGAGCGTTTCTTCCGATAGCTCCATAGACATCAAGAAATTCTGTCAGGAGCTATAGTGGAATGGCTACGCTTTTCGATATCAGGATTGTTTGTGTAAGGCCAACGGTCTCCGACATACATATCGACTTTTCCACGTACCTTGGATCTTCATTAAGTTATAATCTGACAGGGCGCATCGGAACAAATATGACTGCACCTCGTTTCCAAAGAACTGCACAGCAAAATGCCAGTGCCTCAGATCCATTTAATTGCACGTTTGCAATCCGGAATCCGTCCGTGAGCGCACAATTTGGAAAAGCTTCTGCTGCGGAATTGGATGAATGGCCTCTCACATTGTGTGGAAGCATATTTACAAAAACCGGCGTTATTTCTGAGATGGACACCCTCGAATCTGACAGTTACCATGTGGGCTCCATCGTAATGAATACGACTACTGGTTTCGGAGATTTGAATAATACCAGGCATTTCCTAAATATCACTTCTCAAGAATCACGCGGAGAGTGGCTAATACTTCAAACTAACGATATCCGGCTCTCGTTCACACTTACACTTTGCTTTTCAAATGTTCGAACACAAGACGTATCCATCAAGGATTGGAGGAGCACTGGCGGTAGTGTTGAAGCTGTTCTAGCTGGAACCAAAAAATCTCGACCTTTGACACTTTTGCCCCACGTCACCAGCTCGGTGCAACTGTAAACAAACATAACCTTACTCCAAGTGACCGTGGCGTCTTCAACCTCGGTACCCGGACTTCTTGGGTTAAAAAGTCTGGAATGGGCGCCCCTTCTAAAACAACACCCGAAATTTTCTTCAATGGTGTGCACATTGGCCTCCCTGTAGCTTTGTGTAGCTTTTGTAGTGGACCTAAAACGTTCATACACACTGAGTACTCAAGTGTCTTCCAGGATGTATTAAAGGACACAAAAAGTCCTGCCTTAGTTCTTCAACCCTTTTTCACAACCCTTATTGGTATGTCGTATTACGACTTCATTATCCAATTCGACGCCGAAGCTCCAGGAACTATCGTGTCAGATACTTTAGTTCTGCAACCTATAAGGCGGAAATATTTTATTATATTTTTGGTTGCCACCACAATTCACTTGATGCTAGTTGCACTAGTAACTGTGTTGTTTGTTATGGGTAGTAGATACAGCATTATTGGTAGCGCCTGGTCAGCGATTGCGCAGGTTCGATGTCCAGAGACAGAGATTTGGATTGAGAAAGCGGAAAAGAAAAATGATCGGGATTTGGAGAAGATTTTAAATGCTACAGGGTGGGGCGATATTTTGGTTAGTGTGGGTAGTGCTGGATATCGCACACGCCTTATAAGTACGAAGGCTGGCGACGATACGGACTATGTACTGTACAACTTACTGAAAGGTAATTGTTGGGGGTCATATTACTAGATTAAGTATATAAAGTTATAGGTAGCTAGTTAGGATATTTTAATACTATAGTTTAGTATATAACTGTGATGAGGATGCCTCGTAGGTAAATAAAATCACGTGAGTAGACAAATAATAGTGTGACGATTTTCAACCCTGTATTTTAGTAGAGGCTCGTATTCGAGGTATGTGAATTCAGGGTTAAGCTATAAAGATATATAGATGATAGTAGACGCATTGTTCCTCAAGTAGTCAAAAACCCTTTATTCAAAGTCTATCGATACTGTAGTACAGTGCAGAAAAGGTATATTGGTGCAAGATCAAGAAGCAGAAAAGTAATAATTGTATTGTCTGAGGAGTCTAAAACGAAGCTCGTACGGAGCAGTATATATACATATGAAACAAGCACTAAGCTGAATATAGACAGCTGGTAGATCAGGTGATACTGACACTTGGATTCCTTAACAAAGTCCGAGCTGAAGTTATTGAAGCGAGTTGAGCACGAGGCTGTTATTTAAGTAATTTATGAGTATTTATATAAAACCTTCCTGCTCTTGGAATCCATCTGTAAGCTTGGCTGAAGGGTCGAAAATTCCTCGCGCCAAGCTTAGACCCCAGACCTTATCACATAGTTACCATATGATACCTTGTTGTTGGAATTTGCTACAACTAGGCCTGGGGGATATTTTGAATATACTAAAAGAAAGAGGAGAAGGAGAATCCTCAAGCCCCTTTCAAACCTCACTACCTCCAACGTACAGACTCCAGTTCGAGTTTGGCCCGTTCTCAAGTTGTCTCGTGTACAACAATCACTTGACCAAGATACACGTGAGGTGTCAACGTCACAATCAAAGTCTAAAGGATAATATCCAGCCTTAGCCATCGCTTCTATGATTGTATTATGTCCCATACCTTAAAGTGGTAATTTCAAACAATAGGCTCACAGAACTCTTAAGCTGCTTAAAAACCTATAACATAATGTTTAGGGGAATCTTGCTAGATCTTTATTCAAACTAGGTGAAACTCGCTTGACCTCTAAAAATCAACTATAACAATTCTCCTCAAGATAATTAACAACACAGTGCATGGAAAGGAAAGCAAACTCTGTAGTAACCTTGAGGAGTCATGATCTGTAGCAGTGGGATAATCAAATATTAAAATTGAATAAATAAGACTAGGTGGAGTTATTTGAAGTATGCCCAAGTCACTGAGGTTCCTTAACACGTTGCAAAGAATAGTTCTACCAAAGATACTTAGGATGGTATACCAACGCATGAGCCATTGGAGGAAATTTAATGGGGCACTCTTAGCTTCCGATTAAACCTTCTCTTCCGCAACCTCCGTGTGAGAGATTGGCTGTTTGAGGCTGTCCGCAGGCACCATATCTTCGTGATGAATACGCTTCTCAACAGCAATGACAGCTTTGTCAGCAAGCTCTTTCTCTTCGAACACTTTATCCAGGATGTTAGCGATTATTTTTCAACTTGTGCAAGAAACATGTTTGAAACTTACGAAAGGTCAATTCCTCGAGCGTTCTTCCTGAAGTCTCGGGGTACATGAAGAAGATGAATAAGAACTCAAAGGTAATCCAACCACAGTAGATTGCCATAAACTTCCATCCAATGGCCGGCATAGCAATAGGGTTGACGTTTGTGGTGAAGAACCCCCCAAGTCTTCCAAAGAACTGCTCAAATCCAATGCCGCGAGTTCTTTGAGCAAATGGGAAGAGCTCGACTAGGTAAGCTATTCCTCATCAGTATAGCTAGAGAACGCCTCATTTGAATAATGCTTACTGTAAGTGATGGCATTGTTGCCAATGTTGTAAGCCGGGGAGAAGGCAAAATAGAAGAAGAGACCGGCAATACTCGCCCCTGAATTGTGCCTTTTTGGGTTCGCATGACTTGCATCTGAAAGGGTCTTGATACAAACGGTGAAGGCCGTGAAAATGCACAACATGCATAAAGCCGAAAGCATGAACATAAATCGTCGCGGTAATCTCGCAACAAAAATCGCAGCGATGAAGGACGTTATCAGGCCCCAGCAAGCATTGGCAATATTGATTCTTGTCTTTGCATAGTCCGTTGTGTAGTTAAGAGCGATATAGAGATCATTTGCGGAGTAGGATATGAGAGTGTTGCCAGACATTTGAGTAAAAAGGCCTAGAAACCCGGCTATGACCAGACGACGCCGCATTCCAGCATGTTTGAACATGTCATAGTAAGACTGCTTAGAGTTCTCATATTCAAGCTTAATTGTTGTTTGGATTTGTGCCATTTCCGCTTGGACCAAGACAGAATCGGCATCTCCTTCTGCGTGGTATTTGACCAAGATGGCAAGCGCTTCATCCGCTCTGTCTTTACTGACAAGCCATCTAGGGCTCTCTGGGAGCATACTGTCATAGAAGTTAGTCCATCGCTAGTATGATTTTCATTGTAGGAACCCACAAAACGAAGCATATTTGCAGCAGTGAGGGACACATTTGAAGCCATGATGGGATCCTCCAGCCCATGTCATTTTTGGCACTAGTATACTTGATTGCGATTGCAGAAGCTACAATACTCCCAATGAAGTACGAAGTATTGAAGAAGGAAGTCAAGATCGCACGTTCCTTAGGATAGCCCAGCTCGCCAATAAGGGACGACCCTGAAATAATGCAAGCAACGATACCAAGTCCGAGGGCCATTCGTGCGAAGATATACATGCCCACTGCCGATACATTAGCCATTTATACAAAAATAATTCCCTGGTTCACTGTAGGTGACTCACCGTTTTGAGCACATCCCTGTATAATAGATCCAAAGACCATAATGATTGAGCCACCCATGATGGACCACCGTCGACCAAATTTCTGACTAATCCATGGAGCAAATGGAACACCTATGACGGATCCAAGCTGGTAACTGGAATTGACAAAGCCTTTAAGAGGAGGACATATAACCTTCAACCCTTTCGCGTCCTTACACCCGTCGCTGAAGTCTAAACATAGTCAGCATTCTCGAGTCTAAAGGGCTACTTCAAAATAACGTACACTTATTCCAAGGCGTGGAGAATTGCAGAGTATTGATCAAAGTTGAGTCAAAACCAGAAGTCATCTCAACTCCCATGCAGACAAGAAACAACCAGAGGTACATTACCCTTAGGTTTGGCTTCCTGTACCACGGAACCTTGTCTTGCGCAACTAATTGCGTGACGATAGGATCAGACAGACCTTCGTGCACCATCTTGACAATTTTAGAGCTAAAACAATTGTGATTTTGCTGAGGACAATGCAAGGTTTTTCAATCCTGTGAGAAGCTTGGTGAACATGAAGGGGCCAACCTTCCTGGCTATATAGAGATGGATTAACACTTGAACTGGAAAGCCCCATGAGTATGCAGGGTCTGTTGAAAAAAGATGGGGATCTTCAGTACAGGGTTCTCAGAACGTTATTCATCCAACACAGCCCCAAGTACGCAAGTTGTAATACATCGTCGCGGTTATTGGTCCAGTCGCCGAATATCAGGAATACGGCTCGCGATATGCCTAACCAGGAATTCTGAAGCCCAAGTAGATGCCGGCTCCTCTTCAATAACGCTTAGGCACCTAATCATTGGTTCTTAGCGCAGGGCAGATTTGAGGGCTTTGCGATCACTCATCCCATGCTCTAAACTCGGGGTTTTACGTAAATATGTATAAATTAATATTAGAAGCTACAATGGAAGTAACAATAAAAGCACTCAAAATCCTGAGGGGTTGGTGCCGTTCTAGTTGTGAATTAATGGGAGTTTGATCATGATTTCATCTCTACTACCTAGATCGTTTAAGGATGGAATAACAATCGATATTGGTGGTGATGGTTCATGCAAGACGCCAAACAAAGCTTGGCTGACGGATTCGCCTCGGTCAGTCATAGTCACAAGACCTTAGCAACTCCAGAATAGCAATCGCATTTAGGGATGATCTAGCCCCTTCATTTCTATTTAGTTCCTAAGACTTGGTCTAAGACTTGGTCAAAGCCGTCGCTGGCTGACAGCCAATTAACCATCTTGGCCCCAAGACTCAATCCCAGTAACAGACGGGTAATATTGAAGAGACTTTGGTTTTCGGAAAGCGCTATCCCTGGATTTAGCCTTAACTCAAGTCAAGAAAATTCATCTGTTCCATATGGATCGGACGACCAACTCGTTTCTACCGCATGGCGCAGTCTCTCTGAAGTGCGGGGAATATAGTTCTCATCTGTGATATTAAGGCACAGCACCAGCAAGGCAAATTGACTGGAAGAACCTCACGAAACGAAATAGGATACAATGAATTACAAAAAAACCTTTAGGGTTCATCTGATCCATTAGAATTAGCGGACCGAACATCATATCGCCATGTGCCTCACCGCTCTATCTAGAGCCTTATCAAGGCTAGGTTGTTTGTGGAAGACAGTAGTAATATAAGCATACTTCGAAGTATAAGTATGATGACCTCGTGCTAGCTTGGGTACGCTCTAAAGGGCCACCATTAGCGCGAACACACCAAAAGTTTTTACATGCCGCTTTTAATAATACAACTGTTTGACTTGGTGAAATCGTTTCTCGCGATATAGAATCGTAAACAACACAACGAAAACCCCTCAATTTAAATTTCCAAGTGGAGTATCTTAATTGAAATCTTAAATAGTTAGGGGATTGATTATTCTATTTTAAAATAAATTGCGTTAAGATACGCAATTGAAATACGCACTTGAAGCACGGCGATGCAAGATTTCCGCTTAAAAAAAGAGCACTGCAAAATTATTATAGTAGTAAGGCTTAACATGTGATCTCGCTAAAACCTCCACCAAAGGGCCTTAGCGGCCGCGCTAATGGTGGCCCTTTCCAACGTACCCGCCAGCTTAAGGTGTTGGGATTAACGACTGCAGCCAATTGGATGACTATATGTTATCAACACAACCAGGTCTTAAGGGCTTGAATCAGGGTAAATCAAGTATGTTGTCAGCAGCTTCTCTTGCTACTGTCTATTATTGTACAGAATAAACTACGAGGGTCTTCAAGCCACACATAGAGGACAAGTGAGACGTGCCTGAAACACATGTGCTGGCACCAGCACGTGTATTTCAAGTATAGTTGACAGTATACTTAATTTGCCCTAATTGAGTACTGCTTTAAGCCCCCAAGACCTCGTTGTGTCCATAACAGTAGTCATATAATTGGCTGGGGTCGTTAATTCCCACAGGCTCAGCGATTCTAGGACCCCACGTGATTCCGGGAGTCGTACTTCCAGAAATTGTGGGACTTCTAGGAGCGTCGTCCACCGCTGGTCTCAGGGCTGTGATAGGTACGTGTCACGTGCGTTATACATGAGTATGGCACTGGTGTCACGTAACATGGGATAATTGTATTAATAAAGTAAGCTCCTATTAAGGTATTCAAGTAAGCGTAGTAAATTGATAAAAGAGAGGTTGATTCTAGAAGAAATAAAGCCACGTGGCTAGCTATACATATGAAAGTACAAGTTGATTAATCAGCACTTAGTAACTGCAGGAACGGCCCTTAGTGCTTGGGTGCGCCACTTTCTATGACATAGTCTGCGACATAGATGAGATAAGTTGGTATACAAACTCAATATTCAGCATTTTAGATTGGAGCAGGATTCATTATGCCTATAATTTGAAGCAGCCAGGCGTGGTACCTTTAGATTGTTGAGACATAACCGGAACGCGCCTTTTACGTGTTTGACAGCACGTGCTGTACAAAATGGGCTAGGCCAAACCTAGTTTGTGACAAGGAATCAAGTAGGTGCTAATAGGTGCCTATGAAATCATGTCTCATCTAACATTATCATTCATATATTAAACAAATATTCCTTTGTTTCTTTACTTTCTGCTAGGTACAAATGTTTTTACACAATGCCTCAACTCTTCCTCACCCTTTCCAACTCAATGGACAGGTATCAATACCACCCCCTCCGACTGAAGACTTCAATGCTCTATTCGGTCATGTTCTCCCTCGAGCACAAACGATAATCTCATACTGGGGTGCCACAACTTACTATCTTATCCAACCCTCCCATCCAAGCCCATCTACCACCGACCCTCCCCGACGCGTCATCCTCATCCACGGCGTAGGCACACCAGCCATTGGACTCCTCCCGCTTGCCACACTTCTTGCTGCAGCCTCAACTCCAACTACAGTTCTCATCTACGACAATTGGGGCCACGGCCTGTCTTCCACGCCCCTCACACCTCACGTACCTGGTCTCTTCCACTCTCAAATTCTTCATCTTCTCTCACATCTCCAATGGACCAGCGCCCACATCCTGGGTTATTCCCTCGGTGGGATAATTGCAGCTTCCTTCGCCCGATACCATGCCTCACTTGTCGAATCATTGGTTCTAGTTGCACCAGCGGGTTTGTTAAGAAAATCGCGCCTGAGTGCCTGGGCACGGTTTGTGGAATGGGGAGGGTGGGGCTGGGGTTGGGAAGGCGTCAGTGCGAGGAAAATATACGGATTCATAGGACCTGGTGTCGTCGAGGAAGGGTGGGAGGAGAAGTTCAAGGTGAAAGGTTTAGATGCCATCCCGAGAGAGGCTGTTCAGGTGTGGGAACGAGAGAAGCATAGTGGGCATATGTTGAGTTTGATTAGTTCTTACAGATATAGCGGTATATATGATTCTCATGACACATATACCAGCATCGCGAAGAGTGGCATTACAACTCTAACGCTTTTGGGTGAGAATGATGGGTTTTTTGAAGTGGAGTATATGAAGAAGGAACTAGAATTGTTGGCATGGTTAGGCAAGGTACAGGTGGTAAATGGCGTTGGGCATGGAATCGTTGCAGAGAAGACCAAGGAGGTGAAAGACTATGTGTTGGCGTTTTGGGATACGTTGTAAAGTATTATATAAAAAGTTAACATCCTATAAGCGGTGTTAAATATTGATAATACTGTTAGGCTGTTTTACTTTCCGCTTTAGATGTTGCTTTTAGAAATTTAATTGATTCAACATGGCAACTAGCGTAGGGGAATCGAAGTGGATCACATGGCGCCACGCTGAGTTCCTGTCATGCTCATACCTCCCGGTTCCAATCACATACTAAGCTCTGATTCCACGAAATAATATTTAAGTTCAGTTATAATACCATTTATCTAAGGTCTGTGCTAACAAACAACATACCTTTCTGGTAGATATGTGGTCAGATCCTTAAGACTTATTGCCCAGGCCCATTTGGTACCATAGGTCCTCACGAATTCTCACCGTCCACGTAGGAGAGCGAAATAGAAAGTTCAACTCTATCAATAGTCTTGGCAGTCTTGATTCTACCGTCTTTTATACCCTCTTGAACAACCAAGTCCTTCCGTTCAGAGTCGACGAGGAGACGGATCAGATCTGGTCCCGTGTAATGGCCACCCTAATTACAATTTTAGCGAAGAGGATCTCTATATCAATACTACCATGATGAGCAGCACTTACAAAATCATTCAGGGCCTCGCTCAAATGAGTCTCATCGCAATTTGAAGAAATTAATTATGTGGGTCTTCTAGGTTGAGAAGGAGGGTGGTCCTCATACGTCAGCAAACAGCAGGTCATTAATGTTCTTGCCGGGGTGAGCAACAAGATTCTGTCATGTGGGCCAAAAATCTAACTATGGCCATTGTAGATCACGGGGTCCTCAGGTTCTCTCCCCGGATCTATTAATTTTGATGCCTTCAGCCGAAATAGTTTAGAAAGGAGCCGAAGTAAAGGTTGCCATTTCAATGGCATACGCTGGTCTTACGATCTAATAATTATAAGAAGCCACTCTTCGGGCAAAACTGGACCTATGGGTATACCTAAATTAGAGTTGGCGTCACCCGCTTTTCTGTATAGGTCCGGGTACTTGAGTGTTGCTCCATCGAGATACATAAGCCAAGCGGAAACACGTACCTACTCACCCAAAGGTACCGCGTAAAATTTCAGAAATTGATTTATATTTTCCCAGCAGCTTAGATTTCCAGGTACCAGACGTTCAACATGAGTGGCCTTAATTTTGCGACGGTGATTGATTATATCTCCGGTTGGGGAGATCATCACCTGGGCCATGTAGCGACTTGCTAGGTCGAGCTCTGAGTACCCCAGCGGCACAAAGATCTTATTGGCACGGGCAGCCTCGCGGATGTGGCGCATCTCGTCCGAGTTGGAGGGGAGACTGTTCTCCCGGCATTTCTTGAGTAATGGAAGGCTCTCTTGACAGATGCTTTTCCACTGCCAATATGAATAACCAGGATCCTAGGTCTGTGAGTTGGTGATTTAAGATTAATTTTCCTTGGTTCCTCAGAGAATCCCGGTAATGAAATCAGCTTGCAGCTATCTTTGCCGGCCTCATTGATGTATTGAATCGTCTTTTGCGTTGAGAGTTCGAGTTTGAACCACCCTGGCTCCGCATTGACTGCAGCAACCTTCTACTTTCTGATAATGGCTGGAATTGTGCTAGCCAGTTGTACTTATTGTTGGATATTTTCAACGATGATCTTATTTCTATAGAGAGAAGTGCTATATATATAGACCTAGGGCCCATAAGGTTGCCTATTGCTGCCTATTATTATGACTCATAAAAGGCAACAGTTGTCCTTGCCTATCTTAGTTGTCTATATTCAACACTTATGATCTTGGTGAAGCAGTCGAGTATTTATGAGCTAGAGAGGCTCTGTGATTGAAAAACGATCGATGGATAAACTATGCTTTATATACTTTCCGAGAAACCTTGCCCGACCTTCCAGATTCAATCCTGCTCTTACCTCGTCATGGCCATGGTATCCTTTTCCGAATCAAACCCGCCAAGCTTTTTGGAGCATCTAACATGATTTTGCACTGTATTCTCAAAACCCGAGAGAAGATACAGTGAAAACCTAGTGATTGCTATTTACAAAAGTCCGGGATAGCGGTGCGTTAGGAATTATAATTAACGAAGAAAAAAAATATCGAAATCAACGAAAGGGATATGTGTACGCCTCGAAGCATACGGCAGACTCCTAAAGTTGTAAAGTTCTTGAAACATGTCACTAGTATTGTGATGGATTGTTTTGATATAACAGCGGTTGCCGAGTAGCAATCTATAAACACCAATTGCTACCTATTCCAATATTGTGTAGCGGTGTTAGAACCTCTAACTCGAAATTCCTCGGTAAAGCCAACCCCGTGGCTTTTGAGCTCAAAACCGAGATACCCCCTAATCAGATACGCTATTCATTCCGTACCTAGCAGGGCTATCGGCAGCATATTAGCTCATCAACCTATATCCGCAAGTACGAGGGATTTGGTTGACATATTAATGTGCGAGGTCCCTCGGGACAGGTCTTGGGAGAGTGCACGTTCGCGGAAGATGATCTCGGCTGATATTAACTATACTTTACACAAACTTAATAATACCTAAATTCACAGTTAGAACTGCTTATCAACAATTTATCACTCCCTCCCTATTCATTTAGTGAAATTAAACAAGTAAGCGTACTAGCTGATTCTAAATAGTGCCTAACCTCTTTATCTTCATACCTCTTGTCTTTTCCTAAAATTTAAAAGGAAAATTTTTTATATAATTATTATAAGTACATTTTCATATAAGTACTGCTAAACGATATTTATTATATTGTAATCCTAAAATTCCCTCTATGTACCACATCACAAGTTGTTGGAATTAACGACTCCAGCCAGTCGGGTGACTATATGTTGTCAACACAACGAGGTCTTGAGGGCCTGAAGTAGGGTAAATCAAGTATATTGTCAACAGCGTATTGTCTGTCACTGTCTGTTATTGTCTTGCTACTGTCTAGAGTAAACTCCGAAAGTCTGCAGGCCACATATGGAGGGCAATTAGTGAGATGTGCCTGAAACACATTTGCTAGCGCCTGTATATGCCTCAGGTCTTCAGGCCCCAGCTCAACACAAGTGTTACGCGCCGTAAGCCCACGTGATATCGCGTCAAAGGTCGAGGCCACAAGAATTAGAACTTGACTCATTTAAATTTGTCTATTTTTCTCGTACCAAACACGCCTTTTATACCTGTCTTTTTTGATACAAATAATGAATCCGCCAATATATGACCAACAAGGAGCTCGGCTCCTAACACCTATTATAGCAGTTAAGTGCGCAGCCTGCTTGGTCTGCTTCAAACTCTCATCCAACTTGCGGAAGTGCGTTGCATGCAAACGTGTCGCATACTGCTCTCAGGAGTGCCAAAAGGCTGACTGGAATAACGAACACAAATCTATATGCAAGAACCTTCAAGCTTCTAACGCGAAATACCATGCCACCGCTACTATGAACCGGGATTGGAATGTCTATCGTGCGGAGAAGGTCGGTCATCGCGTCTTGGATATTATCTATTCTAACTAACCCTTATTAGTGGGAGGACATTGAGCAGTACAGACACAAACATCCTATGTACAATGAGAGTACTCAGCGTTTGATATTGTAGGTAACCACCCGTTGAGTATTGTTCGTTATCAGGACATTCTTAGACCCAAACAAGCCCCTCTCATCCCTCCACTGACGCTCTCGAGTACTAGAGCGCTAAATTACTCATAGACACGAACCATACTGCTGCTATTGCTACCGAAGATCTACTCAGCTCGAAACCCGCGAGAAACTCCAAAAATGCTCGTCCTGTGCTGTCGTTTCTTTCTGCACGACCTGCTCACAATCGCACACCCCGAAAACATGCCAGGCCTTCCAGCAGGTGATCACTGATGAGAGGTTTGTTATTGAACACCATAAGAGGACAAAGAGGAGCTTTGCCATCGGCTGCACAGAGAAACCAAGGCAACGATATATCCCACTCTCGACAGTGGCAGGATGGCAGGAATACTACACAAAGATATCGGATATCATGGATACATATGATGTCAGTATGGACAAGGAAGTGCGGCTTATCGAAGGCGCACCTATGGCGCAAGAATTTGTTGGGTTGATGCGTCTTGCCACTGGGACTATGACCATGGCCCTGACGATCCTTGCAGCCCTCGAGAAGGTGTTTCCTAATCTCTCGACAATGTCTGCTATCCGAATACATGTCATTGGGGCTGCGGGGAATGAAATCGTTGGCCTGATGGTATTTAAGGAACTGTTACATTTGCTGCCCTATCTCCAGATATTACAGCTTGATCTCATTGGTCTTGATGTTCCACTCAAGATGGTGACCCAGAGACCACTAAAAATGGAGTGTTGCCTAGCTTGTTCTAAGGCCGGGCGCATAAGGACAGTCAGTCTCTGGCGGGGTGCATACCATGACTATGTTAAGGACACTGATTTCAACATACCAGACTTGGGGATTGCTTTCCAGTCTGGGCATTCCCAGGAATTCACCCGGGAATGGACACCTACAATTATTCATTTAGCTAGGGCAGTTCATCCCACCGTTTTTACGACATTCAATAAAACAGAGATGTTGGAAGAAACAGCTATTCTTGAGAAGGCCGGAGCCCATTTCATCCTACATGGAGAGCTAAATAAATGGAGAGCACTACACGGTCACCTGGAGGCACTGGAACTGCGTGAACACGAGATCTACCACCAGAATCAATATTGGTATATCATTGGACCCAAATTTACTTGAAGTTTTTGACGCCGCATGCTGGATACTCTAAGGCCACCCACCCCTCGACAGAAGACCAAAGATTATTTTGAATTGACTCTCAAATTATGAATTCTGAAGCTTCAGTTCTTCTCCTAGCTCTTGAGAATCTATGACCACCTTTGGTATAGTGATGGTAAGACTCAGGCCAAAATAGCCGTCTTCTAGGCAGTTCTCCATCATGAATACCGGTACTATTCTATCTTCGCCATCTACACCCCATCTACATCTCCCAGCCAGAATGAAAACCATATCTGAATGCCATCGGCCTCTTACATGCACAATCGTGCCAGGTGTCTGGATCCTTCGCACCGGGGTTTTCACCATCTTCTCACCTAGCAACGCTCACCTAGTTACCTACTTGTGCGCCAACAGCTATTGTAACATTCGCCTTCCTAAAGTTTAATTCCTACTTTGGCTTAAATTGAACTCAAGGTGAGACGAATAATATAATTAGTTTTCCTACACGTCCATTAGTGTGTTTGAGGACTAAATGGTGTCCTCTAACGTTCATACTATTACTGTTTCTTGGCCCGTACCAGGAACTGAACACATGGCCCCGGGATACCAGAGTTTGTAGATTTCCAATGAGGGCGTTGGATTCCCAAGGGGAAATCTAACAATAGTCAATTATTACTCCTGTTGCAGAAGGCATACATTTTTGCACCACAATTTTAGTAAAACTTTTTTTTTCAAGAGCAACACCAGTCTCCATGGGAAAATGAGAATACTCTGGCAGCATCTGTGCATCACTAAGGCAAAGTGTATAACACGGAATTTTGAGATGTGATCCCACTGTATCTAGTAAGGGAATTTGAGCATCGCTGGTCGTCTTGCTGAAATCAATTGAGATAAAACAAAAGTTATTACACCAGAAGACTTGTCGGTTGTCTAGTCTCCAGGGTGGTGCAAGATTTTTCTAGGTCAATTGCGAAACCGAATGTCCATGACTCTTTTCCAGTGTGCCCTGTCGATCACCCTGTTTCCTAGAGGGCTTCTTACGTCATCCTGAAATTTTCAATGTTATAACTAGCACTAAAAACTTAAATATTGTATATGTTGTCCAAAGAAGCGTATTTCTATAGAGTTTCACCCTCATCTATATATAGCCATAGCCAGGAACACGAATCATATGAATCTCATCAATATTGAAGATTGGCGTTAATAAAAGACGAATCACAGGCAGAGCTATATATTTATTATGAACTTTCCAAAGTCCATTCTGCTTGTGGTTAGTTTCTAGCAACCTATAGCTCAAAAGTTTAATTAAAGTTGTCTGCCAAATTGAGTAGTAAAGACTCTAATTTAAGGACTGTTGGGATGTACTGATGTAGTATGAGCGGTACAGCTGTAGTTTATATACTGGATGTAAATACAGAAGGTTTCATCCTGCGATAGGATCAATCAAGTCGTCAACCTCTATCAAAAAGTGCAACAGAAAAATGTTGGACTTAACGACTTCAGCCCATTGGATGTCATCAACACGACGAGATCTTGAGGGCCTGAAACAGGACTCAATAGGGCAAATAAAGTATATTGTTAGTTATCACTTATCTGCTTGCTGCTCGTTATACTGAATAAAAGCCTTCAAGCCACATATGAAGGACAACTAGTAAAACGTGCCCGAAGCACATGTGTTGGCATCATCACATGCCTTAGGCCACCAGGCCTGACTTCGACAGAAACCAGAATGTGGCATTGTGGCTTATACGAAAAAACAACATTGAGTCATGTAATTGGTGAGCCAAACTATGACACATCATGGATGAGAAGCGGCTGAGAAGCTGAGCACAATGACAAGCACCAAATCCAATTCCTCTTCACACTCTTATTCATTTGAACGGGTGAAAGCTAATCAAAGTTCCACATTTCAGTAATCGGTAACGCTTTCGTTACGACAGAGGGCCAGCATCCACCATGTCTACTGCAGCCCTTCTCAAGATTTCTCCTGAGATCCGCGTCATGATATACGAGGAGCTAATCTATGACCCGACTTGCGACCCGGATCTACTTCTAAAATTCTTGCTTCTCACATGCCACGAAATTTCTAGCGAAGCTGAGCGCTTGATATGTGGCCAAGACATGTCTAAATCACACTCCCTTGACGACTGGCGATTGTATATCATCGATGGAGAAGTTGAGAAAATGACACCTTTTGAAAGAAATATGATTTCAGAAGTCCATATTGATACCATGGGTTGGAATATGCAAGCCGAGGACTATGATGACCCAACGGAGGCAAAAATAGAGGATGGTCACGTATTCTGGGAGTGTTACGACTCCGCAATTTTCTGGTTATTAGAGATCATTGAGCGGTTTCCCGGTCTTGAGCTTATGGAGCTCGAGTCGGACCCTCACGGGTATATGTGGAGTACGGGCTTGGGGGAGCACTTGGTAGGCGAAATTAATGATACAGAGTTGGAAAGGAATGGCATTGGACCAGGCTGGAAAGTCGTGAGTGTTGGCGAAGAGAACAAGATAACTTTGCACCGTCCAGCATCAAGAATTACCTATTCCAACCCCGATTGGAGACAGAGGGAGCGACGCATCACACTTTCGTTGGTATCGGGATATTGAGAAAGGCAATTGATATATCGCATCTCAAGACTATAGTGGTGACTAGTGCGGTACAATGTATATTGGGTGCTCTAAATCTAATGCAAGAATTTCAGAATACCCCGATGTGTTGTGTCAAGCAATTGAAAACAACGTCAACGGTTGTTTCTGCTTCAAAGTTACCTAGGATATGTTGGTCAGGTCGAATAAGAACCGCAGCTCCTTCTAACAACTGCAAGCCTTTGGCCCATTCTGCTGCTCTCCCCCCTGGAGTTAAGCTAAAGTCTCTCCCCATGGCTAAGTGATTGATCTTCAATGTCCCTGCGGCTTTCGGTAGGAGTCCTTTTAGACTTTGAAGTTTCTGCGACCACTGAGACGCGCTTGAGCTGTCCGTGAGTATGGTAAATGCATCATATGAGCATAAATCTAAAGTAGAATATTGTTTGCTTCTAACTTCGCTGGGTGTCAAATCTGCAACGTAAGATGAGTCGATCGGTGGGAGAGTCTTTGTCTGAACTCCACTTGGGGCATTCTCCAACCAAGCATGAGGAAGTCTTCCTCCAGCACGGTAGCATGGTTTGTATAGACTAGCATTGACAGGGATTCTGTTATCTCCATACACATAACCAATGTGGAGGCCTAGGTTGTCAAAATGCTCTATTTGGTCCTCGACTCCTTTGAGGAGTTCATTCCTTCTTTCCATGGTGATTTTCGGTTTGCACGGCTGGCTTTTGTTGAGTATTACTTCGTCATCCGTCATCCCTAACGCTTTCAACAAGCTGAATATCTTCTGCCCATTCTTTACACTTTGCTGTGCGTTAACCATCGCAACCTGTCGGCGATCAGATTCATATGTGTCAAGAATGGAGTCCGTAGCCCAGTGCCAATGAACGGCAGCAATCTTATATGCTAAGTTGTGGGAATCTCCTATTCCACTGTTCAAGCCTAAGCCGCCAGTTGGTGGGAAAGAATGTGCGGCGTCTCCAGCACTTCCAAAAGAATTAGTGTATCTTCCTTCAAGTAGACTGCGGAACTCACAGGAACACATTTCCCACGCGATAACTCTCGGCAACCTTTCTATTTAATACCCATGGCCTGTAGCTCAAGACCTCGAACGGGATTGATTTTCCAATCGCATCCCTCACTGTCTTCCGGGACAATGCTTCATCCCAGGAACCGACCGGGTGTTTCTGTGACTATCCAGGATTAGCAAGGAGGGTCGAAATTTCTAGTTATGGCTACTTGCATCAAAATTACAGATTAAAACCTGATTTCCATCAAGGTCGTATCCAATAACGAATCCAGAAACACTTGGATTGAAAATCCAATGCAACATTCCAATATGATTCCCCACAACTGACCTTAGATCTGCTTTAAAGTGAATTGTCATCATAGTCTCATCTGGAAATTTGTTAGCTAGATTAAACATGAAAACAGAAGTATCATACACGACGATTCTCCTTCCGTAGCAACACCTAGGCACTCTCGAACTTTGCTTCTAGCGCCATCACAAGCAACAACATGCCGTGATGAAATCTCGTATAAATGTCCCGTAGATCGATCTTCTACTGTCGTGACCACTCGCTCTTCGTTTTGCCTACATTTTACAAATGAGTGGGGCTTCCGAATCTCAACAATGTCATCGTTCAGGATTCGTTCTGCAACAAGATTTTCGAATGTTGGTTGGGGAATATTATGGATCATCTACAAGAATTTAGTATACGCCATTTCAGGAAAAACAAGGAAACAATATAGTGTTAAAGGACAAAGCAAAATCCCACCTGAGGGGTTTCTGCAAGAACCTCTGCATCCATTCTCTCGTATGGTATGCTTGCAATATAAGTCCCAGCAAGTGTAGTTACGAAGTTCACCCAGTAAGCATCGCCTCGCTTCGTTCCCAGTTGTCGGATTTGATTAACATCGATATCAAATTGTCGACAGATTTCCAGGGTTCTGGGTGAAAGTGCGTGTGCTTTGGGAGCTGCCAGGCGATTTTCATATCGCTCAATGATCATGCATTTTACTAATTTCTTCAGTGAGAGCCACGAATGAACTTGATTGCTCTACAGACCTCCTAGTTGGGAAAGCATATGGGCCATCAGCAGACCTACAGGACCGCCTCCAACAACCAAAACAGGGACATCACAAGCATGATTTCCATCATCTGAAGAAAGACTCTCTTCGTGATTCGAGTGGGGTACCATAATGAATGACCTGAGTATGGAGAATCTAATTGTCTGTGTAGTGATTTAAAGCTTGGAAGATCTTATGAAGACCTCAGAAAAATACGATAAAGTGGCCAAAAAGACGTCAACCACAACAGGGGACCCTTATACCTACTACTGCGATTATATTTTGAAGAAGCCATTTATGGAGTTGTCTTGGCGTTCACCAGCTCTTGGCGGAAGTTTGACTGCTCGAGTCTCCGTAGATGGTGTCCCGCATTTGAACTCAAGAATGTGGAAGGGTGGGGATAATACGTAAGGTGATTATATTTTGCGTAATAGCGAGAGTACCACAACATATTGCATGCCGCGGTGGGGGAATTGGGGAAGTGGGGAATTAGGTTAGTGAGAAGTCTTGAAATCGGACAAATCCACCACACAAGGTACACTAAAAATATTGCCGAAAGCGAGAGGTTGTTTCAGTATTCTTGATATCTTGCCTCCGCATTCTCTTCCCCATCTTCCCCATCTGCTCTCCGCATCAACTCCTCCATTCCACCACTTACCTGCAATTTTAAACCTGCCAATTCTTGAGAGCATACCATGACCGATCAGGTCCCGACTCAGGAGGTCTCTGCACATTTCGATGTCGTACACAAGCATCAGTGTGGAATATGTAACCGTAGATTCAAGAAATCAGAGCACCTCTCGGTATTTTTAACCCTGGTGAACGTATCCATGTAAATTTAATCTGACAATTATTGCATAGAGACACGAGAGAAGTCGTAAGGTTTCCTTGTACCCCACAAGCCAGATTACTTGGACCTGATTAATGTAAAGACTTGAAGCAGAAGCCTTTTAGCTGTTTGGTGTGCCAAAAATCTTTTGGTCGACAAGATGTCCTCTCAAGGCATCAGCAGAAATTGCACAATGGGGTCTCAAGAATCCCAGACCATCAATATCCCGTCCCCTCCAGCTCATCTAGTTCAGCTCTTGTCTTAGCCAATGATAAGCCTCCAACCGTCAATCAGTGGCCTTCGTACAATATACCACTCGCTCCACCAAACTCTGAAGGTGATATTCTCCTCAACCCACTGTCTGAGTCTCACACACCGACTACCATAGGTACTGATAATTCTAGCCATGCCTACGGCAACCCGGAAGAGATCCTCCATATGCTCATGTTTGACTTTGGTCGCTCGTTTCCTGTTTCGTTTCCTCTAGGGACAAATTCCCAAGTTGAGTTACCATTGGCCTTGCATGATAATGCTGATAGGATAAACAATGACACCGGGTCAGGGGAGCAGGCAATGGACCAGATGAGTAAGCTTGTTCAAGAACTGCCAGGATCCTTAACCGCAGAAATCCAAAGCACGGGAATTACCTCAGCTTTCTTGGATACTTGTGTCCATGTATTTTTCGACAAGTTCAATCCCTCTTTCCCGGTTCTTCATAAGGCCACATTCACGGCACGAGACTGCAGCTATCCGCTTTTGCTCAACATTATTGCTCTTGGGTCCTTGTTTGTTGGGGCCAAAGATGCAGTCACCAAGGGCGAAGCCCTTTGGCGTTTAGCACATATTGCTGTGGCAACCAACTGGAGAAAGCTCATGCAAGCTCGTGGGCTGAAGGATAGTTGCGACGGGGTACAACTTGTCTTAACGGCTCTTTTGGGACAAACCTATGCCATGCTTTCAAGCAATGAGGGCCTGAGAATGACCAGCCAGGTGTTTCACGGGCTAGGATTTTATTGGGCTCGGCAAAGTGGGATGTATAATTCACAGACTTCAAGTCCTGTTCCGACTCTTGAAAGCACACCTGAAGAAAAGTCCGAATGCTGGAGATTCTGGATTGCTGAAGAGGTAAAGAAAAGAGCCATTCTAGGTCATTATATCCTTGATGGGCATATCTCGCAGATTTCTGGATACGCCGCGTGTGCCAGGCATATGACAAATCCGCTTTTGATGCCGGCAAGAGACGATGAATTTTCTGCAGCGACTCCCGATCAATGGATTACTGCAATGCAGCATCCACAAGCAACAAAGGCTTCATTTCGAGACCTGTTCCTCCTATTGTTCTCTTCGAGTATGCCACTGTTGCATAAGGATATGTCAGGTTTCTCACTTCGAGTTCTACTCGAGGGTCTACAGTCTCTAGCTTCTGACGCTCTAGAGGCTTACCATATTGCCGTGGGTATCCCATCTAGGCTTGAAATTGCACATGCCCTTCTGAAGCTGTATGAAGAGAAACTTTCCAAGGGTGGGGGTACAGCAGAAAATACAGAACTTTTGATACGATGGCATTCTATCTGCCTTAACCTAGCTACTCCCGCTACGAAGCTTTGCCGGGACATCTGTTCACATTATAGCATTGACCAATACTTACACGAGGGTAAATGCCATGATAAAACCCATCGATCATTCAACCTGCTTGATTGGGCGCAGGGTGTCGACGGTCATCGCGCTCTTCTACATGCACTTGCAATACATGACCTTGTGGAAACACTCCCACTTGGTCGTTCCCATGCAATTCATCTTCCCGCCGCAATTTTTGACGCAGGTACAATCTTAGCTGGACGCTGCCTTGCAGGGTTGCATCAAATATCATACCCAACTGGAATTTTTTGGTCCAATGTCTGGGCATTTGAAGGATTGGGAATCTCTAATCCAATTGAAGGGAGTCTTGAAGTACCAGGGATTAAGGAGTTTCTGGAGGGTAGCTATACTTCCGGGATTTCCGCCTCAGGAACGAGGAATCTCATGTACGACTTGAATGCTCTCCAGTTGATTCTGAAGTCTGTCTCCTCGAAGTGGGGTGTGTCACATGAGATGGATAGAATCCTGCAACAGTGGATCTCAGTATCAAGCGAGAGTTCATGATAATTACTAATACAACTACCCCTCATATTCGGTTTTAGAAGATCCGCCGGATGCCATATGCATCCCAAGGTTCAATGTGGGGATGTGGAGAAGCGGAGATCTCTGATTACACTAACAAAACACGGGGGATCATCAACACGGCCAATCAATGATTGTAAACAATGAAAAGGCACTGAAAACTGCCCTCCATATTAAACGAATTTTCAGGATGCAGGTTCAAGAATCTCTCGACGATTTTGGACTGAGACATAGTAATACTATATCACTCTTCGCAAATTCATCAAGGCCACATACAATCTGGCTCCTTGGAGTAACAGCCCCCCTGGAATAAACGGAAATATGGCAAACACAAATACAAATTTCCAGCCAACAGACACAATCCAGCTCCCCTATGTCGCTGCTCCAGGGACTGAGATTCTGATGGATGAGGAAGGCAATGGGACACTAAAGAACCGGCTTCACGAGCTACAACATGCAAAGACAGGAGATGGGCACATTATTCTTGTACCTCAGCCTTCCCTGACGGATCCGAACGATCCTCTTCGATGGTCTGTCTTCAAAAAGTGGGCTGTCTTATTAAATGGAATTGCATATGCATTCAATAGTGCTATCACCGGACCAATGATGGCAGGTGGTAAGTTGCAATGTATCCTTGTCTCTCAAATGGACTAACCTTCCTAGGGATGATTCAGCTTGCTGAGCACTTTCGAGTTTCATTGGCGTATATGAGTTACGCAAACGGCGCTACCTTGGTCTGTCAAGGTATGGGAAATATCTTCTGGATGTAAGCTTATCCATTTCAAAGCTTGCTTCTTTAGGTCGTACACGACTTAGCTAACGCGGTGGAGGCCACTTGCTATCAAATATGGACGCCGCCCTGTCTACCTCGCATCCAACATCCTTATGGGAGTAGCTTGTGTCTGGCTAGCAATATGTGCAGAGAAAACCTACACTCCATTTATCATTGGGCGCGCTTTCCTGGGCCTTTTCGAAGCCCCTATCGAAGCTATTGTTCCAAGCACCGTAACAGACATATTTTACTTGCATGAGCGAGGAGAGAAGATATCACTCTATGGGCTTGGTGTCCTTGGTGGGAACGAGATTGGACCTCTAATCTCGGCGTACATCATTCAGACTCTCAGTGTGCGCTGGGCATTCTTCGTTGTGGCGATCGCAATTTTCATCAATCAGATCACTTTGATTTTCACAATGCCGGAAACCAAATATACGAAGCCCCGACCACAGGTGCTAACAATAGAAGATAATACCAGGAAATGGGTACCAACCTTGGAACAGAATGATATATCAAAACCAGAGTCCGAGCATTTTGAAGATTCTACGGCTGTGCCGAAACACACGGTTAGCAATTCGGTGCCAGAACAATCATATCTCAACAGTCTCAAATTCTGTTCTGGCACGGATCACTCCGTCAGTCTGCTGAAGACCTTTTTAAGACCAATTATTCTCATGGCATATCCAACTGTCCTGTGGTCCAGTCTCATCTATGGTGCTTCTTTGGGCTGGAATGTTATCCTTGGTGCTACAGTAGCTCAGCTGTTCGCTCCTCCGTAAGTGCTATCTAATCCTCCAATGCACCCTACTCATCCCTCTTAAGACCATACAATTTTGCATCTGGTGCCCAAGGCCTTATCTTTATTTCACCCTTCATTGGATCCTTGGTTGGCACTTACTTATGTGGTCGCCTTGGTGACCACATCGCCAACCATTTTACACGGAACAACCACGGGATCCGCGAGCCTGAAATGCGACTTCCTACTTGTATCATCGCGGTTGTCCTTGTTTTCTCCGGCGCTCTTGTATCGGGCCTCACATATCATGCAAAAACGCATTGGGCAGGTCCAATTGTGGGATTTGGTATACTTAGTGCTGGAGCACAGATGGGTGCGTACTTGCTTTTCCCCTTCTTGCCGCCACTTCGTGGTGCTTGGATTTCCCATGTCCACTTTCTTCTCAGAATTATCAGTCTCTACTTCTCTCTCCAAAGCCATGCTCATTCTATCTATAGGCGCTACATTGGCTATGGCTTATAGCTTAGATTGTCATAAAGAAGTTAGTTCATTCTCACCCATCACTTTGCGCAACCCAAAACGCGAACAATATTTAACGTTGCGTCATTTAGCTATCAGCGGAACTAATGGTCACTATCTCTTGTCTCAAATCACTTATTGCGTGGATTTGGACATGGGTTATTAACGATTGGATCGATTCCTCTGGTATGCTGACAGTATTCATGGTAGTTGCAGCTGTCAATGTTGTTGTCTATGCTACTACTGTAGTTTTATATTTGAAGGGCAAAACTGTGAGGATATGGCTGCATGGTTTGCGTTTGTTTGAAAGGCTTGGTCTTTGAGAGATAGATAGAATATGTGAGTGAGTATATGTCGAATCAAGAAAAAGGCCAGCTGTATCAGGTGGATAATTTCTCTAATTTGCCATAAAAACTCACACCATTCAAAATGTTGACTTGAAGTTGATCAGGTTATATTACAATGTAATATGCCAGCAGAACCGTACAAACTACTATTGCCCTTTTAGTACCTTTTTCATCTCCCCCCCCCCCCCTTTTTTTTTCCCCCTGTCTTTTATCATCTACCAATTATTATTTAGAATGTGAAAGAGACATGTGATCTTGTATCCACAAGAATAATTGGAACAATACTAGTTCTGTTGCTTGTAAACGGATCATAAAACGCGTAGTTTATTGTCCGTTATTTAGTCTTACTAGGAACACTCTATAGGAAAGGACACCCAACATAAGGGCCATTGTGAGAATAACTAAATCTGCGATATCTCTTATCCATAACGGGATAATGTAGCAGCAATTATGATTCGCTTAAATGAGTTGTTTCAAGTCACCGTAGGCTCAATCTTGGTAGATTAGTAACACTTCACCTACAATGTATTCGAGATCTGTAACAGGGATTTACAATTTTTGTAAGTTGTAAAGGGGATAAGTATTTATTAAGTCAATCAAAATCCCTCCCTGGTAGTACGTATGCCTTCTACTCACAAAACTAAAACGATTGTATTCGGACGAAATTTAGCCGGTAGGATCTAAATGGTACACATTTAGTAATCCTTCACGATAAGGGCTTTCTATTGCCAGCAGGAACAAGTTTTACTTTGTCTTGAGTTAAACTTAGAGATTCTTTATAAGAATTGCCACCCTCACTTAACCTGATTACGCCCCGGCACACGGATTTCACGCGAAGCGATCTCTATCTTGGTCTCCTTTTAATGTGGGGAAAATATAAACTCTCAACTACCCGGTTCATTCTGGGTCACAGTTAAATATATCAATTGAAGTTGATGGGAAAAAGGTAATCCGGGGGGGGGGGGGGATTTTAGATGTATACCCAAATTCACGCCTAGTATGCTCACCTATTTATGGGACGTTAGCATCATTACTTAGAGGTAAGTTATCTGCATTATTATCTCTTTTATCTTGATACCAGTCTTTCTTCGAATGTCTATACCTACTTTAGGTTACTGTGGGTAGAGGAGGGATCCTGGGGTTGAGTAGATATATTTTACTCACATAGCTGCAGCTCCAGAGGCGTATCCTCCCTCAGATGAAATTCCGTTACAGATTAATGACACTATAGAAGATGTGGTGAAATGCTCTCTGACAGCTGTTTAGTTACTCATATTCCATCATTAGCTGCATACAGCACTAATATTAGGTCATGCTACAGGGTCAAGTGCCAATATAAAATAGTTGCGCAGTTCGCTACTCACTATCCAAAATACAGAATAAATCCGGATTTTCAAGACGATACAACGACTCACTTCTACACGATTCACTTTTACACGAGTGAGTATTCACATTCAATATAAATGGCCCCGTTCTTATATATTTTACAAAGTTTCTGCGCTAAAAAATGATGGAAGGAGCGGGAGGAGAAGAAGCCGATCCAATCCTAGCATTCAATAAGCACATATTACGTCGGAGAGTCATGTCACGACCAGCTGAAACCCACGTTTACCTAGGCAATCGAATATCACTAGGCTTGCCAATATATCGTAGGCCCTTCACCAGCGAAGTATTTGTAGTATTATTCTGATATACTAGTCGCCGAGGGAAATAAAAAAAGAGCTCAAGCATAAGTGAGGTTGTGATAACCCCACCATCAGGATAGAAGATACAACATGACACAAGTTGCTCCTATGCTAAACCCTTACAGGTCGATAGATTCGGACACGTATATCCGTTAGGACTAACTTCTAAAATTTGTGATTTTCTCGTCTCAAAAAAATTAGTTGGGTTTCCTAGCAGCAATTCATGTTTGTCAAAAATAAAACTATTGGCTAACTTATATTGATGTTGTAGTTTTCCAGCAACAACTTGGCGATGCACAGACTGGATTCGAAGGGTTTCCTGATGGAGAGGTACGGGTAACTCCTACTGTTGATGCTAGTATGCTACCATATCCTGCAGAAGCACTGAAACCGAGAAACCACAAGGAAAGATCAGATAAGAAATTTACAATATTTTTCTCACAACTATGATATAACACGAGAGCTTCGAACGACCCTAGAAAGAGAACCCTAGAAGAACCGTCATCTACCGAAGCTCGAAAAGCAGGTGGCTGACACAAACCGCTGCTAACGACATACCGCAAACAAACAGCTCTAGGCAATGTTTAGAAATTTTTATTCCTTCGCGGAGTGCATGAACGAAAGAGACATCATGAAGATCCTAATGGCGTATTATTATGCCCTTAGCGAAGATACCAAGACTTTGCTTCTCCTAGTTCTCGGAGAATTTTCGGTTATTAATCACACACATTGAGGCCTAAGGCATGAGATATTCTGCCTCACACTTCGCTTCACCTTTTTCCTCTTGACCAATCTTCACTGCATACAAGCCAACAAAACCGTACGCGATCTCACGATACACGGCATGGGCTGACGAGATCCTGATCATGGCCAAGATGCAAGTGCTTTTCTCACAGCTCTAATCAACCACCTACACTCTAAACTGGTAAAACTTCGAATCGCCGCCAAAACATAAAAAGGACTGAATCATTGAAAAATAGCCAATGAGCAAAGTTACATCAAGAAGTCCACCTCACTTTAGCAGGTGCCTTTTATCTTATAAAAATGGCATCTACGTCCTGTTCATCACCCAGCTCAGTCTCAACTCATCGTCGAGCTCCAAGATCAAAATCCGGGTGTTTGACATGCAGGTGAGTGTAAACGCTTGAAACTCTACTCTTCGGGTGTAGATTTCTAATTAACAATAGACGACGAAAAGTTCGATGTAACGAACAAAAGCCAAGATGTAGCCATTGTGAACGTCTTAACCTCGAGTGTAATTGGCGACCAAGTCCTATCACATCCCGACCAATGAGGCACACCGCCCCTGAAACATCTCTGCGCGAATTTGAATCAGAAACAAATATTAGTTCCTCTTCAACATCGCATGTCGCTTTCCTGCAGAATTCCGGACAAGCTGTCGTCAATGGACCGTTTAATGATACTTTCAATTATGCAAGCTTCATGTGGGATCAAGATTTGCAAGCTATGCAGCCAGCACGTTGGCGTGATCTAGGATTCCCGGACATGGATGTTTTCGCTAGTGGAGATGATATGGTTTGTAAATTCTTCAACCTCACTTTCCTTATTTCCTACCGTTAACTACATTTAGGAGGATGTGGCATCGCTAAATTCATCGACGTTTGTTCTAAACGGAGACAGCTCGAATTCTCAACCGTTCTTTTCATCGCAAGGAAATTCAATTGAAAATCAAAATACCTCGGTTACGCTAAGTATTGGTGGAGAAGTGGCCAAAGAACGAATTTTGGAGCAATACTTCATCCAAACGGTCGTCCCTCCTATCATCGCACAGGTTGAAACCCAGATCAAGTGGTCGTCCATGCGACAAGTGTTAATCTCCATGTCAACAAAGTCGAAAATGGTGCACTTCGCTATTCTGGCTTTCTCGGAACTGCTGATGGGACGCAATTCTCAAACAAGGACTCCAGCATACCAAAAGTATTACGAAAGCGCTAAGGCAGAGCTCCCAGATCAGCGCGTCAGGCGAACTATGGATGCTGAAACTTTTCTTATACAACTCGAATACATTCTTGCGACTTTATTCTTTCTCAGCTACATTGATTTACTTGAAGGGCGCATTGTTAATGCGCATGCCAACCTCAAGGAAGCATATGAGGTTTTTCAGCAGGCAGACAAGGCACAGCTTCGAATGGTTAGCAAGCGTTTGGTATCTTGGCTCCGTCTCTTAGATGGAAGGGCTGTCTCGGCTGGTGGGGAAGGCCTTTTCCTCCTCGAAAATGAGGATATGCTAGCACACTCATCCCCGGCCAGTACCGACATTGTTGATGAAGGAAATAACGAAGTTGAGGCGGATATCGAAGACGTTCTATTTGACGCTCTATATCAGCCTGGTTTTTTCTTCTTCCAAAGAACACAGTCCTTCATGGGGCGCATAGCAAAGATAGACCCATGGCACAGGTCCCGTGGAACTGTAGAGGACGAAACTGAAGTCATGAGTATTGCGTCCAAGATTTCGCGCGATTTAGGAACTCTTTGGGACACACGGCCACCACTCATGGACTACACATTAAATGGGAAATTGACATCTTCTCATATTTCAGCAAGCCTAGCATTCACTATTACTCGAACATTTCGAACCTACTTTGCAAATTTCAACGCATCAAGAATCCATCTTCATCGTGTTGCATATAAGCACCTTCCCCTTTCAAGAGAAACAGGGCAAGCTATTTCTAACATTCGCAATACGGCCCGCATAATGAGTGAAAGTGGTACAACTCCAGGTTCAGAACAACAAATGCTTCCTGTCAACATGCTGTGGCCATTGCTGATGTGGGGCTGTGAGGAAAATGACTTGGAGACAAGAGAATGGATCATCGTCCAGATCAATAATATGCAGCAAGTGGCAACAAATGCGAAGATCACTGCTCAGGTTCTTACTGAAGTTCAGAAGAGGCAAGATGCTACCAAGCAAAGAGTCGATGTGAGAACCGTCATGCATGACATATTCAACTCATGTTTTGCAATTGTCTAAGTCGGTTTACATTGCCATACATCTTCAACGTAACAATCTCTGGATTCTTCACCACAAGTCCCCTAGCACTAATTTTATAACCAAAGGTTATGGTGGCACTCAAATCGGCTTGATCTTTGTGTTAATCATGCCAAATGTGAAATCCTAGATCCAAGGCGATGCGATCACAGTGTATCGCGAGTCAGTACTCACGTGTGGCGATAGCGACTTCCCTCCTATTTAGCAACAGATATCCTATCCTTCCACTTGGCAGGGCTTCAGCTAATAAGTCACTCTATTGAGCTTTTGGATATTCCATAAATACACTATTATTGTTAAGTAGAGTTGTGCTCGTTCGACCAGAGTACTATTTGCAACAAAACAATCATGAAATTTGGTGCCAGAGCTCCTGCTACTATCACCATCACCATCATCATCATCAGGTCACGCAGTGCCGACCTTACTGCTTATACATCAAGCATACTCACTGGAGGCGGACCCTCTATGCTAAATCTTTCAAGACTAGCTCGGGTGACAGGGAATCGAGCAGCCGCCTGTACAAGACTGTCATGGTCCTCCCATATGCAGAATTCATCAGCCATAATTAAAATGACGTGCTGTGAGAGATGTCACTCATGGCTTCACAATTCTTACATACCGGAGGAAGAGTAGAGCTGATGATTCAAGTGTGGAATTCAATGTTGATATTCAACCTAGTGTTGTCATTATCCTCGTGGAAGAATCATGAGGCCAGGATCACTTCCTCATCAACACAGGGGTCAATAACCTAGGACCACACAGCTTCCTCGATTCTTCAGGTTCGGGGGCCTCCTCAGTAATCCTACAACTGGATACGCCTATTTACACAATACTACGAGTTATTCGAGTAGTCTGAGAATTAATATCAACGTCCTACTGAATCCAACCCTGCTGTTGCACACCCTAGCGAGGTATATGCTAACCCTGAACACTTACCATAAGAGAAACTGAGGCTGCTATAAAAAGGCAGCATTTTAGATGTAGGCAATGCCTAAGGGTTACCCAAAGTAGCTCAAGCGTTCTACGATATGGGGGTTAAAAGCGTAATTATTATACTTAGCAGGCGTGGTGTGCTCTGCTTGGTGATAGCGAGCACAAGCTGACACGAAATGAAATTTGGCATTAATACAGCCGCAAGTGAGGCGCTCGTGAGAGCCTCTGCGCTTAAAGCTATTAGAAATGGTTTTAATATTGGTGCTGCGGCCCAGAATGTCAACGCCATTACTAGGGTGGTTCGAAAAAGGGGTGCACAAAACTCAATCCCAGTGCTAGATAGGATATATAATTTAATATATGAGAAACACTTAGCCAGTTTTCTACATCTCACGTTTTTAAAAATTTTGTTCAGGTACGCAGAATATTTCTTATCCAAAATTTTGGACACTTTAAACACAGTTTCAAACGTGTATCTGCTTGCATAACTAATGATTCTCTGCCAAAGCGTTTCCAAGTTTACCCCGAGACTTGTGATCTCCCCGAAGCGCGTTTGCTATGATAGGCTAATCTTTAGATAGTATGAAATTGTTCAAGTTGATTATTTAGCATACGTGACAAAATCCATAAGTTCTGTCTCTTTTTCTCGTGTTCATGGAAGAAGGTTGATCCGTCGCATGAATCGTCCTAATTGCCAATTCGCCAGGACTGAGTCAGTATGCCGACGCGACGCGATCGCTATAATTTTTAGTGTTTAGGCGACCCAAATATTCCAGGCCTCTAATTATAATAACATCCCAGTTCCCACGTTTCGGCGGCGACCCGATCGGCGAATGACGTGTACCGACATCGTTCCTGAAGGGAAACATTGGAACATAGTCAGGAGATCAGAAGGTTGGGGTTGTGGAGAGAGCTCTCCGTCTTCGTAGGAAGTAATACTATCAGAACGGTAAAGTCCTGGTGGGTTCCCAGGCAAAGGGAGACCCCACAGGGCCCCCGGCTCCCCGCAGAAAACCCTAAGTTCGTTCTCCGCATCTGGCTTGTCCCTGTCAACGGTTCGCAGTTGATCTATATAGATATGACCTCCTCTTCTTTTTTGTTTTTTTTTGTCCTATGAGCTTTGTGGTCCTTTATCAAGTAACTCCATAAGCAAGGTTAGGATATATCGCCCTAGACTTAAATAAACCCCCCTTGGGCCATACTCGAAATGGCTTCACAACAGCCATTAAATGCATTTACTGTCGGGGTGGCCTTCTTTGCGGCTATCGGAACCTTTCTATTCGTACGTTCAAAATTTCAAGATATACAATGAATGCTCATTATGTGTAACAGGGTTTCGATAGTGGTATCGCAACAACCTCAATTGCTCACGCAAGTTTTCTCGCATATATGGACCATCCTTCAACAGCCTGGATCGGTGCCGTTGTTGCAGTTTATATTGCCGGAGAATGTTTTGGGGCCATTACTCAAATGCTTCTTGGCGATAGACTTGGGCGTCTAAGGTTCATGCAAATTATGTGTGTAATTGTTACCATCGGTTGCATCATTCAAACTGCAGCCGTAAATTTTGGGATATATCTCGCGGGTCGGGTTCTTGCTGGATATGCTGTTGGGTGAGTCAAGCATTTGCGCTTTGCGAACTTAGCTAATAATAAAAGGGGGTTGGTAGGAACTGTACCCGTATACCTGAGCGAGATTTCACCTCCAGCGCATCGAGGTCTCATTGGCGGGATCTCTGGATGTGGAATATCATTTGGGACTATGATGAGTAATTGGGTGGGATATGCTTGTGGGTTCGCCCCTTACGGTGCAAAGCAGTGGCGACTTCCACTCGGTCTGCAGATTCCATTTGGTATAATTATGCTTGTTGGACTCTTGACCTTCATGCCCGACTCTCCTCGCCAGTTAATCCGCGCCGGCAAGGTCGATTGTGCCCGACGGGAGTTCACAAAGATTCGACGAGACCTCAATGCAGAAGAACTAGTCCAGGAGTTTACCTTTATGCATGCGCAAATTGACTTTGAGATGCAGCGAGAAATTACTTCTTATCGAGAAATATTCAAGCTTTTCAAGCACCGCGTTCTTGTGTATGTGCTAATGGTTGCCCCTTATTATTAACCATACTAACAATCTAATAGCTGTGTTGCGGTCCAAACAATGACCTCCTTAACTGGTACCAATGTGATTTCAGTATGTTGCCTCCCCTTATTTTGTTAATTAACCGACAAAAGCTCACCATTTCCTAGTACTATCAAAGTAAGAAGAGCGCACTCCTGCCAAACATAACTATACTAATATTTTGTACAGCTATCCTGTACAAATCCTTGGGAATTAATTCGACAACAATTCTTTGCCTAGCTGGTGTCTATGGAACTATTGGTTTCATCTCAAATTGCTTCACAACTAAGTTCCTACTTGATCAGTGGGGCCGCCGTAGGTATGCAATACGCTCTAATCAACACCTTTCCCATCTGTATTAATATTCATGGTAGAATGATCATTGCCGGACTTGCTGGAATCTGTATCGTTGAAATTTATGCCGCCATCATGCAGTGGAAATTTCAGAACACCAACAACAAGGTTGGGAAAGCTTTTGCTGTTCTAGGAATTTATCTTTTCTCTGTTGTCTATTGTAAGCAAGAAATGCAACTAGTTTCAACACTCGCTTTGCTAACTGCCGCGTATAGATGGTATGATCAACAGCACGACATGGCTGTATGGCGCTGAAGTTGTTCCAATCGCGCTTCGAAGTCGAGTTATGGGGCTGGGAGCCCTGAGTCACTTTGTTGTCAACGTTGCCAGTAAGCGCACTTATCTTCACCCTAGTAGTGACATAAAGCTGATGAAATATATAGTTACCGAAGCTGGTCCAACCGCGTTCGCCAAAATCAAGCAGAACTATTATTACGTGTTTGTTGCTTGCTCGGGGTTCTTCCTTATCATGGCTTACTTTTTCTTCCCGTAGGTGCCTTTTAAGTACACATTGAGAATCAAGACTAATTCTACAACAGAGAGACAAAACAAAAGACACTTGAGGAAATTGCAGCTGCATTCGGAGACAAGGTGGTTCTTTTCACAGACGACCAACTAACTGCTGAGGAAGCTGTATTTAAGGCAAAAGGTGGATCTGAACATGAGCATTCAGAGGGCGTTGTAGATAAAGTGTAGGCAGCTGAACTGTCTAGATAATATCGACCTGTTCTCCTAGCTGCTATTTGGTCTGTCTAAGTCTGTATTTTATAGATTTCATGACATCATTACGTTCAAGTTTCTTATATCTATGAGTGCAACTGTGTATTGAACAGTATATACGTTTGAGACAAGCACAAAATTTAGGTCAAGACACTTAGAATTCTTTTTTAATTATGTGATTAAACATAAAAGAAGATATTAACAGACCATATATGCTTATTGTGGTATATGAACTCAAACTTTTGTAAGCTAGGTTTCAATTATCTTGACTAAGAATACCATCTTTCTGGTACATAGTTAACGCAATGGGTCAATGGTTATCGGTCTACACGATTCAACAGTTCGTTGGAGTAATTAGTTCATTTATTTGGAAGCACTCGCCCATAGAGCATTCGCTGTCTTTGACACAATAGCTCACAATTAACGATACGAATTTTGACCTGTAATGGTAGGCTATAATGTGGAACGGTACCAAATCCGTTCTCAAATTAACAAAAATTCCTACACTGTAAGGCAAGTAAGATTTAATACATTAGACTTCAAAGATAATTGGGTTACATTCATAATTCGGTCATCAGTTCCTTGGAACGGCGTGCCAAATATATCTCGCGGTTATTAGCATACACAGGGTTGCTTTGCTCGCTTCGGCATTTCTTCGGCTCGGCTCGCCTCGGAAAAGTTATCAAATAGCCCCTACCCATCAACGACCCACTCCAGCACATCCGATCCAGAAGGCAAACATGGCTTTCGATTGCTACCATTTACGCTCAAATGTAACAGGCCAATTGCCACATACTGCTATAGTCTTCCCAGGGTCACAAGCCCACACTGCGCTGCAGCAAAGTTTGGGGCACCTAGCCAATGTGGAGAATACGGTGAAGACCCTTCCCCTCTAACCCCCACTTAGTCGTCAGATCTTCCACAATCCTGTCGTGGGGTACAGAGTAAATATTTACCTGAGCGATGTTTCCTGATCATGATTCAAACATTTAGATTTTGACTCTCCTTGTTCTCTTCTCTGCTCATTCCACACAAACATAGCAAACTTCAATTGGCTTGAGCGTAATCATGAATACCACTAACACAAGCGGATCCCGAGTTGGAAGATCGTTTCCCCCTGGTGTGCATGTTCCAAGTTTAACGTGGTTTCTCGATACTCCCAACCAAGAAATTGACTGGGAGGTGCAAAGCAACCACTTGAGATTTCTCATCGAATCTGGATTACATGGCAGTATGTTTAATCCCATTAATCCCCTTAATTTAACTGATACTTACAATTTTACAGTTGTCCTTGCTGGAACAAATGGGGAGGCGGTGACGCTGAGTGCTGCGGAGAAATCAAAACTCGTCAGGACTACTCGAGAACTTGCTATTGAACTCGGCAGACCAGAGATGGCTGTCATACTTGGATGTGGAGGTGGATCAACCCAACAGGTCATTGCAGAGACTATACTTGCAAAAGAAGCCGGCGCAGATTTTGCGTTAGTCTTAGTCCCCAGTTATTTCCATTTTGCCATGAACGAGGACGCTATAATATCTTTTTTCCAAGATGTCAGTTGTACAACCCCCAAAAACGTGCCAAAAAGCCTCTAACTTGAAATTTTAGCTTGCGGATTCAAGTCCTATCCCTGTACTCATTTATAACTTCCCCGGAGTTTGTGCTGGCCTTGACGTGAACTCAGAGATGCTAGAAACTCTTGGAAAGCATCCAAATATTGTTGGTGTCAAGTTGACTTGTGGAGGTATTGCCAAAGTAGCTCGAGTACGTTCCAGGTTTGCTCCGGAACAATTCTCTGCTCTCGCGGGTCAGAGCGATTGGATGCTACCAGCACTATCTGTTGGTGGAACTGGCGCAATCACAGGTCTTGCAAATATATACCCAAGGGTATGTTACTTACATATCGTCTTTTTGTTTCATACACTGACTGATCGTTCTACTTCAGGCATGCATTGATCTTTTTAATCTTGCGGCCAGTGGTAAATTGGAGGAAGCTAAGAAGGCGCAAATTGAACTTGCAGCAGTTGAGTGGGGCTTTGCAAAAGGTGGAATCAATGGAACCAAGTGGGTTGTGGCACAATACTTGGGATACCCGGAATCGAGCAGCCACACAAGAAAGCCATATCCAAAGTACTCTGATGTAAAGAAACAGGCTTGGATCATGGAAATAATGCGCCCGCTTGGGTCTACGGAAAAAGCTCTCAAGGATTCTTCAAATTAGATTTCTTGATTATTGACGAATAAAACCGATGGAGCGTTCCTCATTCACAATACAGAATCTCTTTTTGTAAATCAATTGATAGCGCACAGCACATTTTGGAAGAGAGCCAATACATTTCCAAGCCTCTCATCACTCCTTCTCACTTTTACTGGGCCAAAATATCCGTTTCTTTGCTCTGACATAAAAGTTCATCGGCCTGAGTAACTGGAATGCTGGATCATAGTCAACGGGATTATCTCCAACCTTTTCAAACTGATATCTGTATATCAACATTGAGATAATTACTCGAACCTCGGCTAATGCAAAGTTGAAACCAATACACATTCTTTGCCCTGCAGCGAAAGGAACATATGCAGTTTTATGTCGATCCTTTGCCTGTGCTCCATTCCAGCGGTCGGGGTCAAATTTGGCTGGGTCGCTCCACACCTTGGGGTTGTTGTGGATATGATGAATCGCAATAATCATAACCGAATTCTTAGGAATTCGATAACCTCCCGGGATTATTACTTCGTCAAGAGCAACTCTACCAGGCTGGTATGAAGGGTTATGCAATCTTTGGACTTCCTTGATCAATATCCCAAGGAAGGGTAGAGAATTCGCGAGATCAGGAGTCCAGTTAGTATCTGGGGTCACACCGTAATCAACAAGTTCTTGAAGGAGTCGTTCTTAGTTTCCCGGGTAGGATACAAGGCTATAAATCATCCATGAAAGAAGACTTGCGGTCGTAATGAATCCCGCCCCAACAGTGACGAGTGTTGCATGGCCTAGATATCTATGCGGAAGTTTGTTTCCTTGGGAATCAGTTGCTCGAACCAAGTAGTCAACAATACAAGATGCTTTCAATGCTGCATCTTCGATTGGCAAGTCCTCGGTACCATTTGCAGTTACACTTGCCACAACATCGTCAATCAACCTTTGAACATGGGCTTTGTTCTCTTTCAATTCCTTAGGAGCTCCCCACGGCATATGTGAGTACCAATCTCCCATTGTCGAGACTTTTTTGTTGAGCTCCAGGTTCTTTCCTACAGACTTGACAAGATCATGTAACGGAGCATCGATAGAGTCGAAGTGATGCAGGTCCATGTTTAAAGCAAGTTTCCCGATAGCTGTGGACCCAACTTTGAACATGTATTGATAGACATTCCACGCCTCATCTTTCTCATCTAACTCATCAAAAACCTTGAAGGCCTGCTCCCCTGTATTTTGCATTTGTGGTGTATAATGTCGGACAGCTTTTAGGCTAAGTGCTGGGGGTAAGAATTTGTGCACAGTCCTCCAAGCTTCAGTATTGGTATCCGATAGGAAAAGGCCAGCTAGGTCATCTCGAATTCCATAAAGTGGATGGTCCACATTACTAGTTACTTTCGACCAGTAGCCACCTTCGGCAAAGCAGATGTCAGCAACTTCTGGGTCATTGGTGAAGTATTGGGTTCTTCCCATATCTGTCGTTTTATAGACTGGCCCATACTGCTCAAATAAGCGTTGGTGATTTCCAAGATGATCCGGGTAGACTTCATAGTAACTTCCGACAATTGGAAGTCCCTTGGGGCCAGGAACATCCCGTACTTGCTTGCCGTCTACAAGAATTCCAATTGGTGAAGTTGCATCATTGAAATTATCCAAATCGTCTAGCACACCATTTTTGGCTGTTTGAAATGATATACCTACTTTTTGTTAGAGACTTCTACATGGACATAGTTCTTTTCTGAATTTCATACCGGAAGGTTTCGCAATTGCAAAGCTTTGAGCTACGTTATGTTGCAGGACTTCAAATGTGCTCTGAAGGTCTATATCAACTACCTTAGCAGTTTCGGCAAGTTGGCCTTCGAGAATAAACGATTTTTTGATCATCCTTTCCTTGCATATATCGCCTTTTGATGAAAGAAGTAGAACAGGAGGGCTCTTTTGGAAGGATTAGCTGATATTCAAGAAAGATGTGAAATTTTTGGCTACGAAGCTGGTGATTCTAACTATGGCACTTTACTTCTACCATATTTCAGTCGGGCTGGACAGTTTATTCCGCAGCATCTGTTGATCGGGAAAATGAGATTACAAACACACTCCGCACCTGCGATGCTACCGTTAATGCACCCTTCATTTCCGGTGTGCCGAAAGATTCTCTTATTTTGCTGGATTGATGCATTGCGGAGGCAACCTTCAGTGCGGAAAAGATCCAGAATACCAAGTTCCCCCACAGTAGTAGTTTTCGGATCACCTCGGTTTTCCTGACAGCCAATAATGTACCTGACCAATTTTATGGGGGTTCTTGAGCCTAACTACCGCACCGGCAAATCCTAACCTAGTTGCGTGTAGGTTACGAGTGGGCTGCACAATGATCTAATCTGCACCAATGAGCATGAGGAAGTTTCTTGCTGACTATAACTCTTATCTTACGTTTTGAAAATTTCGACAAAATAGGTTATCCAATATCGGGTCACGCCGTTAGGCTTACTTTCACAGTTATATGTCCTGCAAAATGATGACTTACCAAACTACATAAACTCCCGGATGAGCCACATGTTATTAAATTAGTCCAGGGTTAGTTGAAACCAAGACCAGCACAAGGATTGAGGCTAGCTTCAACCAACCTTACCCAGGCGTATTGCCTTTAAGAGATCAAGTTTTGAAAAGAGACATGATGCACTAAATCTAAATTCCACCACCACCCAACAATTCCAAAAATTACACATATCAAAATGGGGGAAGCAAAACAAGTCCCACTATCTGAGGTACAGAAGCACCAATCCAAGGAGGATCTTTGGATAATAATTCACCATAATGGTATGAACCACCGTGCTCTGCAGAATTCATCTATTTACAGGTCTTTCAGTATACAATGTCACCAAATATCTAGAAGATCATCCCGGTGGGGCGGATTCTCTTCTCGAGGTTGCAGGGCAGAATGCAACAGTTGCCTTCGAAGATGTCGGTCACTCAGAAGATGCACGCGAGACAATGGCACAATTTCTGGTTGGAAGGGTAGAGGGGATGTCTGAAGACGACGATGAAGATCAACAATTATCAATGCCAAAGCCCAGCCTCAATTTAAAGCCAGAAGACACAGATTTCCACACCAAGACAACAATTATAACTTTTGGCCGAACTATACTGAAACTTGCTCTCGCAGGCTCCGCCGTTTTCCTTGGATACGAGGCGTATGCTCGCACACCGAGAATTGGCTGGCTGCATCATGACAATGGTGGGTTCTGGAAGGGGGTGGTGCTCTCATCGATTGCCACTCTCTCGGTTGCATCTGGGGCAGGTCTTTATTTCGAAAAGAAAATGTCCAAATCCTTCAAAACCCCTTATTCGTATCCCGCCCACATCAAGCAGAGCATTCATATTGCGAAACCGATTACAAAGGCCAAGGGGTACCTGAAACCGAATGAATATCAAAAGCTTCCACTTGTGCAGAAAGACAAACTCTCATCGGACACGTTCAAGTTTGTTTTCAAGCTTCCAACCGAGAGCACTATTCTTGGCCTCCCAATTGGACAGCACATCAGCATTCGCACTGAAATCAACGGAAAACCAATAAGTAGATCATACACACCTGTTTCCAATAACTCTGACCCAGGAGAACTAAGATTGATTATAAAATGCTATCCAAATGGCGAACTGACTGGGAAATATCTTCAGCATCTGAACGTTGGCGATGAAGTTGAAATTCGAGGTCCAAAGGGTGCAATGAGATATCGCAAGGGTATGGTACGAGAAATCGGAATGGTTGCAGGTGGTACTGGTATTACCCCCATGTACCAACTGATTCGTGCAATTTGCGAGGATCCCACCGACAAGACGCATGTTTCCCTTCTGTATGGTAACAAAAGTGAGCCTGATATTCTACTTCGGGATCAACTGGATGAGTTCGCAAGAAAATATCCAGAGAACTTCGAAGTGCATTATGTTCTCTCTGATCCTTCTGAGAGGTGGCTACACAGTAAAGGGTATATAACGAAGAGTATGGTCAAAGAAAGGTTTCCTGAGCCAGGCGAGAACACTAAAGCTCTCTTGTGTGGTCCACCTGGTATGGTGGAGGCCCTAAAGAAGAGTCTTGTCGAGCTGGGTTGGGATAAACCACGCGCTGTCAGCAAACTTCCTGATCAGGTATTCTGTTTTTGAATTTTTTTTATGGTGCGGTATTTGGAGCAGTTGTGGATAATGTGTTCATAGTAGTAGGGGGCCAAATACGGAGACGAAAACCTAAACCTAATTTTCCCTCTTCATCTTTTAAAAAGTAGCAATGTGAGATATGGCTCCCCATGGCATTCAACAAATTCCACAAGGTGGTATTACTTTCTGTTTTCTAGTGATGGAATAAGTCTATATCACAAAAATTTCAATTTTGCTTTGCAAAAACATCATAACACCATAACCCTTGTGACACTTCCAAATGCCAATCTCCATAAAGATTCCTAGATGTATTAATTAATTCGCTCAGAAACCTCAGCTGCCCCTTCCTGTGTCATCAAAATCCATGACCATCTGTATTCGGGGTCAACGCGCGCTCTGCAAGTGATAGCTCACGTGCATTATTGAGATGCAACCTGATCATACATCAGCCCACCTCTATTGCAGCCATATCTCCAAATCTCTCATATGCAAGTAGAATCTTAACTCCATCACTTTCTCACCCAAGATTGCTTATCAAAAAGATTCGACAAGGTTACAGACTGTCCGAGAGGCTAAACGGCGTTAAACCCTGTCCCGCATCAACAAGATAATAATTTGCTCCTGGTCACCTTAGATCATGGTGAATCGGAATCGGGATTTGGTGGTTTTGGTTATCAATTATATTCACGTGAACACCAGACCAAATGTAACTAGAGGGTCATGATAAGTCACTACCGACTCAATATACAGAAAAGAGGGAAGGCTACGCCCCCTCTTCAAAGATTAAGCGAACTTAAGGGGTGCCTCCGGCACGGCTACAGTAACTACACGAGCACCTGCACTATGCAGCTGCGGAGCTATGATTATGAGAACTGAAATTCGGAAGCTGGGCATCGAATTGACTTCTATTTCAAATTCTTATCATCTAGATGAAAAAGTATTGATTGTGCACTTAAATTTACGAATTTTTTGGATGCCAACAAAGCCATCCTCCGATTTCACCTCTAAAATCAAATCATCACTATTTTCTAGTTTTTCATCCAAGCTTGTGTTGTCAGGTATCTTAATTTACTTCTTATTTCTCCTCTTATAGCTCTCGACGGTCAGGCAACCCAGTGGCAATCACCGGGACATATTATTCGACTTTTCTATCTCAAGGTTCCTAGCTTATCTCCAACCTCCCTCCATCATGGCACCACCAAAAAACTTCAAGTTGCGCCCCATTACAATCCTTGGAGGAGGAGTCCTTGGTCGCCGAATGGCCACGGTCTGGGCAGCAGGCGGTTATGACGTTAGAATCCGAGATCCTTCGCCAGAACAACAAAATGCAGCGCTCCACTACATCGAGAATAATGTGGATGAATACTGCTCAAGGCGAATCGAATATATCGCCGAATGCCTGCAAAATGAAAACTCAACAACAGGCACGGACAGGGACACAGCCCCAAGACCAGGAAAAGCTACTGCATACGAAGACCTAGCTGAGGCAGTCAAAGGAGCCTGGACAGTTATTGAAGCTATACCTGAGAATATCTCGTTAAAAAGGTCAACATTTGCGGATCTGGAGCGACTAGCTGAAAAAGATGCTATATTAGTGACAAATTCGAGTTCGTTTAAGAGCTCGGAGATGGTGGGAGGGTTAAAGGATGAAACAAAGATGAGGATTATGAATACGCACTATATGATGTTCGTTCCCTTCCCTTATTTTCCTCTGATCTGGGTTAGGATTTGAAGGCTGATAAGATAAATGCTAGGCCACCAGAGGCACGAATTGTCGAATTGATGACCGATGGCCATACTGATCCAGAGTTATTCCCATTTTATGCTGAGCGACTCCGAGAATGCGGCATGCATCCGTATATTGCACAAAAAGAATCGTCTGGCTTCATATTCAACCGCATCTGGGCTGCTATAAAACGAGAATTGTTGTCTGTACTCGCAGAAGGAATGTCCACACCAGCTGAGATCGACGAAATCTGGAAGGAAATGTACCATTCCCCTGTTGGTCCATGTATGATGATGGATGGTGTTGGTTTGGACACTGTACAGTTCATAGAACAACATTACGTGATGGAGAGGGGGCTGAGTGGGGAGAAGACGGTTAATTATTTGCAGAAAGAGTTCATTAGCCAAGGGAAGCTCGGCGCGAAGAGTGCAAAAGGTGGTCTGTACCCCGCGGGGTATACAACGAGGACGGCTGGGGATCAGCACCATCATCATAATTTGCATGCCCCTACTTTGTACGTTGCTTTTTGCCCCTAAAAGGGACAGCTTGGACTGACTAGGTAGATACATTCTCGACATTGGCTTGAACACACTTGAAGACACTGTTCACGCTGGCCGACTCCTTGTTGGCTCAGCAGATGGAAAGAAACTTCGGACATTGGTCAACCACCAATCTTTGCCTGATGGCCTCGATATCTCTTTAAAGGTAGGACAAATATATTGGACGAGCATGGGAGAGAGCCCAAGTGGAAACAATGGCATGGTCCAATCCTGCAAGCTCGACGGCAGCGACATCCAAACTGTTATTCCAAAGGGAGCAGTCCACACCCCCAAACAACTCATCATCGACCAAGAAGCTGATAAGCTCTACTTCTGTGATCGAGAAGGATTACGAGTAATGAGATGCAACCTTGATGGATCACAACACGAAACTATCGTGCAAACCGGAGATTTTAAGAAGAAAGAAGATGCCGAGGATCAGTTGAAATGGTGTGTTGGAATAAGTATCGATAGAAAAGGGGGGAAATTTTACTGGACACAGAAAGGTCCCTCGAAGGGATACATGGGAAGAATATTCCGCGCCAATATCGACATGCAAACCGGAGAAAGTGCATCAAATCGATCAGATATCGAGCTGCTATTTTCTGGTCTGCCGGAACCGATTGATCTGGAGGTTGATGAAGACACGCAAACCCTGTATTGGACTGATCGGGGAGATCCACCACTTGGGAATAGCCTGAACTCCGCACAACTGTCTGAAATGAAACACTTGAAGGATGGGGAAAAGAATCCGAAATATGACATATTGATGAGGCAGTTGCATGAAGCAATTGGGCTGAAGGTAGACAAGGTGAATAAGCACATATACTTGACAGACTTAGCGGGGACGGTATACAGAGTTGACGTGAATGGAAAGAACAAGAGGAAAGTTTATGATGAAGAGTGTTCATTCTCGGGTATCGGACTGGCTCATGTTTAAGAATTATGGAGATACAGAAAAAGCTCAAAAGCAATAGTGGACCCCGGACACAAATAAGGCATTAATACTAGTGATATTATTAATATTGTGAGTTCTACAGTTATGAAGCAGAACAGGACCGCTCGTAGTAAGTTCTCGAGATACGGAGTAGCAGGGCATCTTTTAGAACACTCATTCCTAGCAACAGTACAGGGTACATCTCACTAGTTCCTATGCAATTTGATAAAGATTTGAGAGCGGAACCTCGGCCAATTCTTAAAGCTATACACGTAAGATTGTGCCTCGGTGTTAGTGGAAGAATGAAAATACCGTGAAGAAGATGGGGTGAGGAAGACTTGCCGGCATTATCAGACCACGACCACGAGAAAGCCATGAAGAAGCAATATAAGGTGGTAGGATCTCAACCTGGGAGTCAATTGCGATTGAATGCACTTGCATTTCTCAAAATAAAATGCTTATAGTAACGGCTGACACAAGAGTATGAATCAAATTATCACAAACTCCCAACTCGCTAGTAGTATTGCCCCTATCCTCCTCGGCTCGGGATCAATTCACTTACCCGGTGTCCTCTGGCCCTGTATCTCAACACTCCATCGGCATCTAGCACTGAATTCAGGCACCGGAGCCTCGGTCAGACCCTGGAGCCGCATTTCGTCCCGGCATCTGCAGGTAAACACCATCATCCTTCTTTCTGGTCCATTATTTTGGTGGCTTTGAACTTGGAGATAGTGGCTTCAGCGCCTGCAAAACAAATCATGGCGCTCAGGAACGTCTGCTTCTTTCTCCAGCACCAACTTTGTCACCGCCATTTTGCGCAATTCGTGCCTAGTCGCAACTGAAATATTTCCCACCGTCTGACACTGTGATCTTCAGGAATCCGGAACAACCTTTCGTGGCGTTCCCAGCGGGTATCGAAGTAAGCCAGATTGCGACTCTACTAACTACATCTCTCAAGGAGGTGCACGGCTAACAATATTCGCGACGTAGGCCTTGCCGCAAGTAATCTTGTCCGAAGAAGCCGCCCGATCAACAGCTTCACAACGACCTCCGTCACCCATCTGCCACGCATCGACAGTGCCCGTGACTTTTCCACAAGTTCCGTTGCAATGACACACGATCGGAATAATATCATTGAGGTCGTTCGACAATCTCCTCCTGTCGACACCACTGAGCCATATGATGCAAGATGGGTAGCTGGAAAGACAATTCTAATAACCGGGGGAGCATCAGGCTTTGGTGAGGGTATGCTTAGAAAATGGGCAGAGAATGGTACGTCGTAATTGAGCGTCTCACCTGGCTGGTCTGACGGACGAGGCAGGCGCAAATATAGTAATTGGAGACGTCAACGATGCACGAGGAAAAGCGCTGGTCGAAGAGGTCCGCAAGGCTACAGGAAGCCAACATCACCACTACCTCCACTGCGACGTTACAAATTGGCAATCACAGGTCGACTTCTTCCGCGATGCTGCGAAGTTGAGCCCACATGGGAGTATAGATGGTGTGGTTGCGAATGCTGGGGTTGGAGACGGTTCACCATGGCTGGATGATCCTCCAGCGACAGTCGAAACGTTGGCAGAACCTCCCCCACCGAAGCTCCAGTGCATACAGGTCAATTTGATAGGAGTCATGTATACGGCACATTTGGCTATGCATTACTTGCCTAAGAAGCCCTCAGCGGATAAAGTCCCTGCTTCATTAGGTCCAGGACCATATACACCAGATGCACATTTGTTGCTGGTCGGCTCAGTAGCCTCCCTCGCCCCATTACCTACACAAATACAATATGCGGCTTCGAAACATGGAGTTCTAGGTATTTTCAGGTCTATGCGGAGCACCTCATTCCAAAGAGGAGTCAGAGTCAACATGATCTGTCCATACTTCATTGACACACCAATTCTGCCAGCGGCAGCAAGGGTTTTATTGGCAGGAGGTGCGATGGGCAAGCCAGAAGATGTGGTAGATGCTGCAACACGTTTGATGGCAGATTCGAGGATTGTTGGACGCGCTCTTGCAATTGGCCCAAAGGTCAATATTGATGGAGAGTGGCAATTAGTCAACAACAAGACTGGAAAAGAAACTGCTATCTGGGAGACATATGCTGATGATTTCGAGGAAGTTGGTATGTTATGACCTGGTAAATTTGTCCTTAATCCACAACTAAATATTTCACAGATGCCTTTACTTCTCGTCTGATAAGAATGCTCAACCAAGTCGAACGCGCTCGGGGATGGGGAGGGTGGGCTAAAGATATGGTTTTGGCGATTGCATATCCGTTTCGCTCCTGGTGGAGAGGTTAGGTGGGTGTAAATAATCTATTTTTGCTTCGAGTGTACATCCCCGCACAATATTGTGTATACCATAATTCGGGAAGAAGTCAAGTTAGCAGTTCCTGGATGCTCTTTCCCTTGAACCCAGACTCTAGACAGTTGGCTGGTTGTCCATTTGCTCTTTCCATTTGCAGCCACTATTTACTCAAATAGTGCTATGTCCCTCCTCACAATTTCTTAAGACTCGTTTCTCTAGCAATTAGCTAGACCATTCCGTACAGATTGCCTGCTCGGATTCTATCATTGTTCATTATCGCAATTGCTACCAGCTTTGCGTAATACCTCAATGAGCGCCCAGCATCCTCACTAGCTCTTTTCTCAGCTCCATTCAATGTTGTCGCACACATACGAAGGAAATATGCAACCTCCTATACTTCCTTTGGCGGAAATGTACCAGGAGACAGAGACGAATACTGATCCTTACTCTGCGCTACGAACACCCCAGCAGACCATGACGCGGAAGTGGTCTTACAACTGGAGAGGTGTTGCACGGCCATCTCGATTCTCGGGCCTACGTATTTCTCCCATTCGGGTTATAATCATGCTTGCAGGCATCAGTTTATTGCTTCTCATTCGAGATCAAATCCCACACATCACAACACTCTCTCAACAACAGCCAGCAGAACTCGCTCAGCTTACAGTGCTAAATACCACCAGCGTTCCGTTTACAGCCTTCCAGTCTCCTGAATTGATCAAATATCGTGAACCAGACACAATCGATACCTTCGCCTCCTACAAGTTCCGAAATGCCTGTAACATCTCCTCTCTGGATCTTCATACACCTTTCCGTCCTCTTTGTCCAGATCGTGCCTCGATCTTGACCGCTATGGCGTCCGGTGGCCGCATTGGGCTTGATGCACCTTACATGCCCCGTGGTTGCGATATGCGGTGGTTTACGAGCGAGGAAGTCTGCGAGATTCTGCAGAGATTTGATAGAATTGTTTTAGTGGGGGATTCAATGCTGAGACATGTCATCGGTAGTATCAACATATTGTTGAGGAAGGATCTAGGATATGGAGCGGTAACAGATTGGAATTTCTCAGTGGAGGAAAGGTGCGTTAAGCCTCGCTTGGAGAGGGCTTATGTTAACAGATGATCAGGAAAGATTGCTTTTGTAACGAACAATTTGATGTGAAGGCATGCTCAGTCCAAGGAATCTACTCAACAGCGGATGTGCTTAAGCATGATTCAGAAAGCATGTCCTGCCATACTGGTATCAATGTTATTAGTTAGTGAGATATTTCTTCAAACTTTGTTCCCTGTTAACAAATTTGCTAGTGGAAGAGATCGTTCGCTTTCCCATCCCACCAGAGGAGTTAGGCCGCCTGAAAGTAGCTGCTGGTGGTCGTGATTCCTCAAAGCCGAAAGCTTTCATATTCGGTCATGGTCTCTGGTCGAATCTTGACTTGCAGAAAGCTATCATGTGGCTCGAAACCGTCGTATTTGTTATCCATGAGGTCAACAAGCCTACAGCTTGGCAGAGTCTCCTCCTCACTCCAAACGCTTCTGGTAAGGAGAAGCCTGATGAGTGGATAGTGACACAAGGAAACAAAGCGTTGATGCTTTTCGAAGAGGCAATGGGAATTGAGGCCCGGAAGAAAGGGATTGAGCATTTGGGGACGTGGAATATGAGTATTCAGGGTAATAAGTACGACGGAGTGCATCTTGATATGAAGGGGAACTTGGTGAAGGCAATGATGGTTTTAAATTGGTTGAATATGTTGTGATTGGGCGGTGGCGGATAGAGGTATATTTGTATTTCTTGCTAAAAGGTAATAAACTACTCGTACCCGCGAATCTGTTTTACAATAGCTTTTCAACTTCTATGCAGTGAATAGGAGGAAGAGGGGTAGGGCCCGAACAGGATATACGGCGTTAATAACATAGAAGATAGCCCCCCTTTCCTGAACTGGCCATTTATTTCAAAAGTCCTCTACTCAAAATAGAAATTTTACTGTTTGTAGTAGCCATACTCTTGCCCTTCTTTGCATAGATTGGAATTTTTGGCTTCAACGTTGTAAGGGAGCCTATCAGCGTCCGAGTCTTTAGGAATAAGTTGTGATAAGCTTCTTTATTTACATTCTTAGAAGCCCTGGGCAGAATACTTGATTAGAATATTGGGTCGCCAAAGGTATTAGCTATTATCAAAATGAGATATGATATTTAAAGAAACTTTATTAAGAGGGTTGCTATAAAATAGACCGGCCGAGGAAATGGGTCGACCCGAAGTTAACTTGCGGGTGTACAGGTAGTCCCAGGTAAAGGAGTGCGCATGTGGGTACTCAGTACTTCTTTACATAAAAGTGTTCTTAAAAATTTGCCTCGGACAGTTGCAGAGACTCCTTTGACAGAGAGGTGGACCCATTATTTAGTAGTAAATTTAAATACAAGATAACTAGCTTCATTAAATTGTTTTGACTTGCATGTATTTCTAGGGCGAACGAACAATAACATAAACCAGTTTTTCATAGCTATGGGATCTCTTTTTGTGGGAAGAAAACCAGGTACCAAGAATATTTCAATATTTTTTGGCCAAAGTAAAGAGAGAAACCCTATGGAGATATTCCTCGGTACGGATATCCTACAAACGTGTATTCGAGGGTCATTTTCTCTATCACGCCATTTCATAAAAAAAAAAAACAGGTTACCCTGGAGTTTAATGATACCCCAATTGCGAAGATCTCACGTCTAGACATGTAGCGCGTGCAAGAGGCGGATTACTAGCATCCTGAGATTTGAAGCTTGCGAACTAGGGCTTCAGATCTTCTAACTAAAAATCTTGCTTCAAATTTGAGAATACCTGCTTTGAATTAGCAGTTTTATTCTATTAGAGTTTTAACTACAGATCTAAGGCTAGAGTATGATCAAAGAAGGGAAGGTAAATTCATCTATCAAAAGTCAAATGTTAAGGTTTCTCTGGGGGAACGTAGACTACAGACACAATGGAGGGCCAAAGCAATAACGTGAAGATTTATAGCTTCAAGAAATCTAGGAGTGACTTAGTATCGGCTTTTTCTATTTCCCATTATTTTATAGGAAATAAAATGGAAAATTAATAGTTGCAGATGACTAGCGTTAAAAAAAGGACGAGGCGGGGTGGCGCAATGAAAGCAACCCCGCGATCTGATAAACACACGATAATTTTTTTATAGAAATTTTCATTTCCCTCACGCGCAAATTTATATCAACAGATACAAACTCAGGTACAGCGTTCGTAACGACTCAGACTCACCTGAAATACGCCATCTCTCTCTCTCAATTCACCCGCCTAGCAGATTTCTTGCAACGAAAATCATTACTTATCCCACTGATCCTTCGAAAGTACACCATTCAAATCCTAGATCCCAGCTAGAAGGATGAAGTCCCAACAAGCAGCCTTCAAACAAGCGCGCAAACCAGCAAAAAAGCCAAAGGAAGTTGTTGAAGTTAAAGCCGCGACGCCAAAAGGAATTCAGAAGAATAGGAGCCGGAACGAGAGGCGGAAGGCAGCAAGGAAGACGGCGCAGTTGCTGAAGAGCCAGGGTGTAGAGGTGGGTAAGAAACGCAAGGGCGGGGATGATGCTGTTCTGGAGGGTGATGCCGAAGAATGAGAGAGTACTGGATCCAGATATCGAACTGTATTGAGACAAAAAGTGTGTTTGGGCCCTATTGAGCTGAGGAGGGTCATGACCTGAGGCTAGAGTTATCAAAGCAGGATCTGGGCAATTGATTCTGGTGCGAAACTGCATATTAACAGGTAATAAATTTATTGCTTCGTCTGGATCTTTGTGCTGATGGACTATGTAGGGTCATGGATGTATCATGATGAAGAGCACGATCACCTGGAAGCCCCCAAATTTCGAGTAAACAATCTTCTGAGTGGCAGCCCACATGAGGAACAAACATAATGCCAATCTTATCCATTTTCTTTCTACTTATATTATTTTCTTCCCTATCTTCCTCGTAGATGGCGCATCTTTTTCTGCTTTCCAGCTACAGCTTAGCTCAACCATAATTTCGAATCAATTAAAGCTTTGCCCTACCATTAGTGATAGGTTCGTAGCTTTATAATCCTTCTGTTGTGGCATACAATACAAATCATAAAAAGGTATCAGGTCAATTTTACCGAGGTAGTCTCCAGCTAGAACTCGTGAAAATTGTGCATGATCTCGTTTTATTCTTCTTAAAATCCTCTTACTCCCAATCTACCACGAATCCTGACCTCACCAAACTCTATTTCTGCATTTAGCCCTAAGAAATCGCTACTCTAATTACGCCCGAGTCTGAACCCTAAGCATATTAATTTATCAGTTGGATTTTGCTTAGGGGACCCCCTTACAGCCAACTTCTGAGTCGGTGTCATTTCAATATCGTTTAAATACAAACCCTACTGATGCCTGTTAGCCTAGAAACCTATCAGAGTGCTGTGAAAGCGTTCGTTCTTGTTACCCTGTAGAACTTTCTAAGGATCCATGTAGGAGCTGATTTATATCTGTTTTGTGAAAGCTTGGTATTATTAGGAAAACAGGATCACATAGAAGTAAAGTGTGACGAACAAAACTAATCTCAGTCCCTTTCGGGCCAGAGAGTCATTATTATCATTAGGTCATCATAGGCTATACCATAGAGTCATCTCAAATTCCCCCCACCCGGATGTGCCGTAACTCGTCAGGGCGACAATTCGCCGTGTACACATGCTCTAGTATAGCGCACGTACCACATCTTCTCATTTGTCGAATGCAGTGATATCAAAGCCCTCCCATGTCAGCCTTCCATACTCAAGTTCATGGCTGATCTTTCCTTCCTCATTCCACCAAAGCACAGCTATGTTGATCATACCAGCTTTGTCACCCTTCTTTATTCCAGGGGGAAGATTAGGCTTGGCTGGCTCAGGTGGGTCAATCTTGAGTCTGAACCAGACCACGTGCTCCATGATGGCGAACTGGCCTGGCGCGGAACTTCCATAAAGAGAAATAGCTTGAACTTCAAGGTCTGTAAGGAGATTGGTGAAACCCTTATTTTGCTCGAACCAGCTCAGTTTTGGGGACCTAACCACAGAAATAGCTGCAGAGAAACAATATGTTAAAACTATATCAACAAGGGAGAACGGGTGAAAGCACTTACGGATATCAGTCATATTATAGTCATCCGACTCAAGGTCCTTTATTCCATTGAAATCTCCGCTTGTGAAGGCGTTGAAGTAGGTTCTGATGCGAGATAGTAATAGCTTGTCATGGTGGTTTTTGATGCGGCTGTCGTCGAATTGGGCATTTGCAACAACGTCGAGAGTGGAATTCTTGGAGGGGCCCTCAGGTTTAGAGTTGCTTGTACTCGATATCGGATAAGTCGTGTGACAAGTAGAATCATAAACCTGTGGCAATGCAACATTCGTACCAGTCGCGTTGTTATATGCAAGCCGGATCAACGATGGCTCAGAAGGCGAGTACTGAGGCCACCCACCCTCATAAGTCTTCAAACCACTAGTAGGATTTTTCACAAAGGCTGCCCACGCACCCCGAACATACTTTCCAATGGAAATTTCTGCCTCTGTGTTTGCAGCAATGCCTGGTCCGGTAGGAAGAGTATCGAAAACAAAGGGGATCTCAGAGCAGTGGTAAGCGCCGCTATCAGGATTGGTCATAAGACGAGTGTTTGGGAAGTTTCCAAACCAGCGGTAACGCCAGATAGGAAGGCTGTGGGAGGCGCTGACATTGGCGCGCGCACCTGCTGGGCAGGCAAAGACATTGTCGGTAAGAGCTACCCAGTGGTCATGATCATTTGTACGATTGTACAATGCATTCAAGAGAATATAAATGCCAGCCTCAAAATCGTTATTTCCAGTTAAAACAGGCAATTTTGCAAACTTCCCTGCTTTTGACAAAGCGGGATAGTCGGGGAAGCCAGTAATATTGTCAGCGCTAGGATTGAAAGTGTTAGATCCAATGGCAGCCATCAGCTCCCCAATTGGTTTGCTTTGTAGGCACGAAAGTATCTTTGAACTCTCCTGAGAGCCGCGAGCACCGCAACCAAGAGTAGCAGAGACATTGTACCACTCTGCGGCATTGTTCGGTGGCAATGCTTCTCCAAAACCAGCTGCGCCAGACTCCATGATTAAGCCGGAAACGATGGGGTCAGATGCCCAAGAATAAGCATAATGATCCACTGCGGCAGCACCAGCTGATTGACCAGTTAGGGTGATTCTTGAAGTATCACCGCCAAAAGCAGCAATGTTCTCTTTCACCCACTCAACCGCCATACGCTGGTCCAAGAATCCAGGGTTATAATTTTTAGATTCTGGATTTCCATGGAATCCTAGGATATCGAGACGGTAACTAGCACGAGTAGTATGAGCTTAATTTTGTTTCCACTGATAAAGATATCTTACTTAATCGTCACAATAATAAGATCCTGTTCAGCTGCAAGATGCTGGCCGTCGTAGAAAGGTATTTGCGTGCTACCACTTGTGTAGCTGCCACCGTGTACCCAAATCATCACGGCCTTCCGGGACTCACCACCACTAGGAACCCAGACATTAAGAGTAAGGCAGTCTTCACTAAACGTGCCCCCGATCTGCGCTATCTGTGACATACTAGCAATTCCTTGGGCTGTTAGGTTCGCAAGATTGACATTGTAGTTGTTGAGAACGTTGCCCCGAGCAGCGAAGTACGTATTAGCTGGGCAAGCAAATCCCTAACATAAAATTTGAGTATATTGTTATGAATATCAAAGTGTGTAAACTTACGATGCTGCCCCCATCAATAGTTGATTTGCCGTTATACTTTTTTGGTGGCATGAATCTCAGGCTTCCAACTGGTGGTTCTGCATACGGGATGCCGAGATATGTCGAGACACTGCTCTTGACACTTGCTGCATGACCTTTGACTTGTCCGCTAGAAGTCTGAACAGTTTGACCGATACTGTGCCCATACCCAGTTGAAGCCCCAAGAAGGGCCGCGAGGTAGGCGGCTTTCATTTTGCAAGTGGGCGCTTATGATGATCGAGGGTATGAAAGATCGACGGTTTGCCCGGAAGTGATCTGGCCAGACTTGAGAAGACTTCAGGTCTTTATACTTCATCTGGCAGGGATCCTGCTTTCTAGCTAATTCAACTGATGCATTATGTTGCATTACAAATGGCTCATAGTTTTCAGGGTTTGTACGTTGATTCAGTATTCTGTCAAAGCCTGTCCTGGCACATTTTGTTAGTGGAAGAACCAACATGATAGCAAAGAGCAGGTGATTATTGTGTCTTGGATCTCGGGGAGAGCGCAACAAGCCATGTATCCCGCCACAAAGTCTCTACAGAAATCCCTTCTTACCATGAGATTCCTTGTTAGTCCAATTGAAGTTGAGATGGTGGTTCAAGATTTCCTGACCGCCACACGTGACACCATTCCCATCTAATCTGGTTCCCCTTCTATGTAGTCGGGATTGTGATCTTGATTGTCTTACTCGTTTAACTAAGGCCTGTTATTGGCTATACATATGTTACCATCACGTTTGCCTTTGCGGTGCTTCTGCGTTAGTCACTCTATTTGTGCCTAAAAGACTCGATCATTAGAAAAGATGGGATAGGCTGGTCAGCTCGGATGCACCTCTCCTATTTGTCCCGAACCGATCTGCAGCCTGTGGCCCCTGTTCTCTCGGGTCTCACTCTCTGTCTTTGTGTTTGGAACATACAGAAACAATTCAATAATTTCCATGGAGGCGTAGACCCAACCTTTGTGTATATTGCTTGAGTCTTACTAAATGTCTTGGTGCTTGTGACATGCGCCGCATCGTCCCGCAGTTTCTTGTGCATTGGCTTCATACTAGCCCATCACGATGGCCATTTCTGGCTAGTTTTGGCTGGGGAGGCGGTCGTTTGATGAGCTATGAAAATTTAGAGATGTCTCTAAACCCTTACTAAACCCCGCCACCATCCATTATCATATCAATCAAAAATCAAATAAATATAACCCGCATTCTTTAAATACACACCGTCTGCGTTGTACGGCATGTCTCATTGTTGAATTGAGTTGGGCCTGGATTTGCTAGGGTCTGAGGTTGTCGGGTTTGTCTGAAACTCTCAACATCATTGATCAATCATCACTGCAGCCTGAATACGCTCTTGCCTGTCCTGTCTTTCAGCTAGCGGTCTCGCATACAAAATACTCAAGTTTAAGCCCTGGAGATCCATCTTGATCTTAAGCGACTTTACTTGTCTTAAAATCAGGAAATGTCGTGCTTCTTTCAAGAGCTGATAGAAGTGGGGATGATGTTGACCAGCCTCGAGGATACCGATGAAAGGGCACACACTGCGAAGAGTACTTAGAATATTTTTGAAAAGGTTCATTCTCGCATCGGTAGAATAGGCGCTAAATTGTATTGGTAGATCGGCCCAACATCACAAGGGAAGAGAGTTAAAGAATTCGCTTTGCCCTCTGAGGACTAAGTGGAAAGTGGTGGGTTGCTACTCTCTAGTCTGGAGGATATCTGTTGGCCGTTCGGGCCCTCAATTACATGGCATTGAAATGGTTGGATCATTCTTGTTGCGTTGGAGGGTCGGTTTTTAAAGTGGTGACTGTCCTGGTCAGGTATCATTCTCTGTGGCTGCTTAGTGGATTTTTTGTTCGCTTTAGGATTGGGAGCTGCAAGCTGATCCCAAAGCCGAGGTTCCGTCTATAGGTCTAGAACACAAAGAAGAATCAGAACTAAATGTAGCTTTATGACTTACAGACTTGTTCATAGTATCACGTCCTAAAAGACACTATATTAAAACCAACCGGGGAGGAATACACCGAATAGAGTACGGTAAGAAATTTGCATTAGGAATTTACTATCTTATAGCATCTAGCGAAGTGTTTTATACTTCATGCCAAAATATTTTGGGAACCTTCATTATGAGGTTGAGCACTGACACATCTAAATATTATCCTACAGCAACCATATATCCGGATCGAAACCCTCATACCACACCAGTATCTCAAGGAGAATTGGAAACTCGATAATAGTAATTTTACGCACCCCTACTGCAACTAAGTGCTAAAGTACACGCCAAGCTGTTGTGATTGACCCCAAAATAGGGATGAATGAAATGAAAAGCTCTGAGCTTACCAATATTGTACTCATCAGCTACTTCTTTCAACAGCCCACGATAATAGCTTGGTATGCCCTAAGGTGTAAATGAGTCAATATAGCAAAAAATATCCAAGTGTTATAAGGGTACCTATATTCGAGGAAGAGATGAGGCAAGAAAGACGGTGTATCAGTTCGTTGCACTGAACGCCTTGGTATTCTACACTATTGCACACAATAATCCAACTTCGGTGCAATGGATTTATTCAACTTTGATAGGCACTTGGCTGGTGAAATATTCTAAAGCAAATCTCAACAAGAGATGATGAGAGTCTAGCAATGACTCGTATCGATCAACAAAAGTGCATCTTTTACCAAACAAGCGTTGTGGAAGTGGCGAATGGCTCAGGCGCACCATCATCCATGGACACTTGTGATATGCGCCGTGAAAGTAGACTATTTTTGTTGACATGGTTAATCCTTCCCTGTACGAGGATATGGAAAGACAGGCTTATGGGAGACATAAGGTAACTAATGTTCGTCTCGTTCCTTTCCATGCAAGTATAGTGTGCATATGCAAATTGCTTTGGTAACTACGGCACGATTCTACAACATCCAGTTGAAACTAACCACGCACCATTTCAAAATCAAATATATGCAAAAGATTGCTGAAGGCATCATCTCAGCCCATTGCCTCGACGCAATGGCGCTCGCTTTGATAAGATATGGCCTGGCTTGAGTTGGTTTAAGCATGTGCAGAAACGAGATTTTTATGGTAAAGGTACGGTAACGCAAATTCTGTACCTAATTTCCGCCTTATGTGCTACACAAGTAGTCGGTGATCGCCTTGACCATTCCTATTGCAAGCCTAACATGCATATGCGCATCTAGTGGAAAGCTACTGCACGGTTCTGAGACACACTCGAGGAATTAACCCGCATCGCGGTGTTTAGAAACGAAGGACGTGCAGGGAGATATTTAGCTTGCCATCTCGGGCAGTTTCCTAAATACAATCGCAACTACTTTAACGAGATGTGATCCGGCTTGCGTTGGTCTAGATATCGGCGTGGCAACGCAACTCTCCGGTAACGGTAAGAGAATGCAACTTTTTTTTCTATAGCAACATGACTCTGTCATGATGACGCAAGTTAACTTTCACGCGGTATCACGACTCCCATGCCATGTGAATGGGAATTCGAATGGGAGGGGGGGGTGTGTCAAGGGATTGGATGGGGAGTTTGAAGTGCAGTTTGGATAAGTAGCCAAGTAGGAGCAGGCCTAATTTTCAGGGCACTAAAATTTTAGTACTATAGTGTCCAAGTCCTAAGAAGAGTAATAATTCTGTAAAAAATATTGAACTCTTGGTTAGAATTTCCTAATCTGCCATAAACCTTGCTCATCTTATTTTAGCGGTCCGATTCTTTGCCGATTCTAGTTTGATCTTGACGGCATTGCGCAATCGTTCCAAACTGCAACAACACATTTCCTCGGCCCAGTAAATGAGAATATAGACTTGGTCCCGCAGTGGTATAGATGCTGAACTAACTGGTGGGGGGAATATAAGCCAGATACTTAAGGCTTGGCGATTTTGGTAGCTTTGGGGTTGCGAGTCGATGGTCTAAGTGGACAGTGGTTAGAGAGTTGAAAATTTTGGTTTGTGTTTCCGAGATGTGAGACTGCATTACTATTTTATGTACCTGGAATGGATTGGCATGTACAAAATGTTGCTGTCGTGTATGCGAAGTTGGATCATCAGCCATACCACGGAATAGGTGATGAGTCTTGGTATTCAGCCAAGGTTGTAGATCGGGGTTTTAAACAGATACTAGATGGCTCAGGTAATATTTTTCAGTTCATATTGCAGTACTGTTTCCTAAATCTAGCTTAGGATTACATGTGCTGTGATGGAGGAGAGGTTTGATTAGTGGAAATAGGGAAATGTAAGTTATGTATACAGATACGTAGTCTTTACGCTGGTTGTTTAACAGTGCTGATCACTGTAGTGATGGATCAACAGTCTTGGATGATAGTAGTTGAGGAGATGGGCTTGCAGATCGTATATGTGAGATCAGCTTGTATCCTGGCTATTAGTCAAATACCACAGTATAAAAGTCGCTGGTTTTCCGCTGTCGTCTTTATTCTTCTCAAATCTTCTCAAGTCATCTTCTAATCAAATACTCAAGATGCTTTTCTTTCAGAAATTTGTCCCCATAGTATCAGCCTCTATCACGGGGCTAATACAAGTCGCATACGCGAATACGGTTGTCCACGACAAAAATTTCAGCCCGGATGCGATCCTCCATGTTACATCAGGGGAGAAAAAGCAGAGTTGCGTGCCTACAAAGGAGATTTTGTTGATTAATGGCGTTAGTCCTGGGCCGAAGCTGAGGTTTACAGAGGGCGATACGGTTTGGATTAGGGTCTATAATGACATACATGATCAAAATCTCACTATGGTAATACTCCTTGCTGCCTTTTGCCCCCACACCTTCCCTCACTCTATCAGTTTTTGAAACCCATATTGAATCTTGGGATGGAGATCTCAAAGTATTGAAATTGGCATTTGAATAGAAAAACTTTACTAACATGGGGAAAAGCACTGGCACGGCCTTACATTGGCTACTGCCCCATTCTCTGACGGCACTCCAGCAGCTGCTCAGTGGCCTATTCCACCTTCCCATTTCTTCGACTATGAGCTCCACGTACCAGTTGGAATGGCAGGAACATATTTCTACCATTCGCACGTCGGCCTCCAGGCCATATCTGCCACGGGACCTTTGATTGTAAGAAAATATGTCCCTCATGCTTCGCCCCTTCGACATGATTTAAATCTCGAAGATGAAGCCCAATTTATACACTCTTGTGCTGATAAGTCACAGATTATCGAAGATGATCATCCCCCGTATCATTATGATGACGAACGCATAATTTTTCTTCATGATGTTTTTCGACAGACCGAAGAAACTATTGAGGCTGGTCTGTTGGAAACTCCTTTGGTGTATGATGGTGATCAAGCCATGGTACTTATTAACGGGAAGGGCGCTGGTGAATCCGATGGGAAAGTATGCAATGATACTTTGTCTGTTATTAACGTCGAGCCCGGAAAAACTTACAGACTCAGACTGATTGGTGGGACTGCTCTATCTTTCAACAGTCTAGCTATCGAAGGCCATGAAAATCTCGAAGTTATCGAGGCTGATGCGTATGTATTTTCTTCCACCGTTGCGCCCAACCCTTCTCCCTTACCTCATGTATCACCCCTGGAATGCATAGACTAAAAAGTAAATAGCTCTTACACAGAGAAGCACAGTACTTCGTTCATTCAAATTGGTTCGGGCCAACGTTTCAGTGTTCTCCTTCACACCAAAGAGAAGCCAGAAAAGCAACATTATTACTTACAGCTCGAGACGCGTGAACGTGACAGCTTTACTCGTTCCTACGCAGTCATTAATTACGGACCCCCAGCAAACTCTACAACAACTCCATTTTATCCACCATCTTCGCCTCCGATCACGCTACCACCGACAGATGACTCTTTTCTAGAATACCAGCTTCGTCCCCTTGACAGCCCAACGTACTCATCCAGCGACCTCCCAACAGCAGCAGAGGTGACTCGAAGAGTAAACATCACAGTCCATCTATCCGAGCCTGGTGGAGCCCTTATCTACCTCCAAAACGGTTATACCTGGAATGAGGGAATCGTAGATGAACCCTACCTTGTGTCTTTATATAAAAATAATGGTAAAAACTGGCCATCAATGGAAAGAGCTCTGAAAAATGATGGTTTGGACCCTGTTACCCATGCTTTCCCAGCAGAAATTGGAGAGGTGCTTGAGATTGTAGTTCAGAATACCGGATCAGACGGTGGTGAGATGGAGACACACCCTTGGCATGCGCATGGAGCCCACTATTGGGATATGGGTAGTGGAGAGGGAATTTATGATGCCGCCGCGAATGAGGCTAAATGGGCAAAATCTCCTGGAAAGCCAGTGAAAAGAGAGTATGTTCTTGTCCCCATTTATTTTATTCAACTTGCCTTTTACATTAGGATTGGGGTTTTGGAGAAGTAAATGGAGTATCAGTGGTGAATACCAAAACTAATTTAATTATAGCACAACAATGCTTTATAGAAATGTGCGTTTCGCGGGAGTCGGCCAACTCGCAGGATGGAGAGCTTGGAGGTTAAGAATTACCCAGCCGGGAGTTTGGATGATGCATTGTCATATTTTGCCACATATGGTATTTGGAATGCAAACTGTAAGTTTTAGTTTCTCTTTCAATATTTTATCACCCTTCGTGAAAAAATGCTAATTCGTTATAGGCTTGGGTTATGGGAAATTCGACTGAGGTTCTCGGAAGGGTGCCAGCGCCTCAAGTAGAGGGGTACTTGACTTACGGAGGTAGCGTGATGGGAAATGACAGCCACTGGCCTGAGGTAGTGGAGTACTTTAATGAATGGACAGATACTCAATAAGTTAATCAACACGGTAAAGGATTTAGGACAAAAGTTAGTCAAGTTGAAATAGCGGATGGTGTTAGACAGATACTTTTGTCTTTTAGAGGCAAGTCGTATATAATTTGGGAGAGAGAGGCATTTAATTTCTATATTCACTTATCAGGTGTTTATATTAGAGATATTAGTAATTATATCTTTATTTAAATATTTTTTTATAACGCTCGTGCTTTTATATCAGAGTAAAAGAGTTTGCAGGGCACTTATAACAATTCTTAGTTTGTAATATTTATTTCACCCACAGATTTTATATACTCTGACGATACTTTAGTTTACCATGATGGAAAAGGTCAAATAAGCCCTGGCTAGTATTATAATAGAAATATAGTGGTTGAATAAGGTTACTTAAAAGTAAACTCGCCCTTATATTTAAAGTTTGGAACGTGCACTCTACTCAGCACGTGCACATAGCGATTTGTCACACCGATAAATCTACGGCAGCTCCAAGTTGAAGAGTTCGGAATTATACTATGGTATACATTGTATGTAATTTGTGTGTGCTTATGCCACTCTAGGTAATCTATGGTAACCCCATAAACATAAAGACCTCTAACCCATAAAAGAACAGAGATTAATTCTGTCCTTCAAAGCTCACGCCCTGTCTAAGACTTCTTGAAGGGCTTCTATATAAGTATCACTAGAAAGAACTGTGTAGCTAGATATGACTTGACCAAGTGAAAATGGGAGGGACTGAGACCTCCTAAGACGCATCTTATCACACTGCGCGATTTAAAAAGAAAGAAAAAAAAAGGCCAATCACGGACCCGCCGAAGTGATATCTAGCTACATCGCGCGACAGCTGTATTTCAACAGCCAACAAAAACTTCTTTAGCTTATGGTAGCTAAACTTAACCTACTAGGTGTTGCAGAAGGGCGCCAGGCAGAGTGCTCTGCCAGCAGAAGCAGCAGAGGGCTGAAGGCTACCCGGGCCGAGAGACAACTGTCTCAAACTAACATACTGAAGCGAGAGACTAGCGCAGACTAAAGCCGACACGGGGGTGGTGCTATATCCCTGCGACCTCAAACAACACTAACCTAGAGGCGTACCTTAGGAGTTTTTCAATCCATACAGCGGACAAGAAAAAGCTCTGCTGGGTTTACTTAACGCCTCGGGCTTGGGAATTAGAAACTAGGTATAATTAGAGTGTGATACGTGCGCTCTACTAGAACACGTGCACAGCTAAATGCCGTCCTAATGGGTCCGTTGCGCCTCCCTGTTAGAGGGTTTCCGAATAGTACCACGATGGAGTCTACGGTGGCCTTATAAAAAAAATAAAGACCCTTTAGATCACACAGTGGGGTGCAACAAGTTTGCACTCATATTCATCAAGACTTTCTTTTTCAGGGTATGCTGAAAGCGTACTTTGAGTTCCGAGGCCCTGAAAATACACATATATTATCGTGTTTAAGGCTACATAGGTGCAAATCTTCACATTCCCTTGAGAAGGGATAGCAATTAGTTCTGTATACGCTGCAGACTAATCTGAGAGTCTTCAGGCCACATATGGAAGGCAACTAGTGATGTGTGCCTGAAACGCATGCTGGTGCAAGTTCATGCCTGAGGCCGCCAGGCCTCACTTCAACACCTGATTTACCACGTGCATAACACGTGATTTCACGTGATTCATATGTGAGAAACTCCCGGTTTCCGAAACCTAACTCTGATACGCCTAATCACACAGTGTTACACTATAGAAACAGCATAAGAGACTTGAGTGGGTGAAATTAGGAACGTCTCTGATATCGTAGACGTATATAAGAAATTTTGTCAAGATGCTCTATTATAATATGAGGAAAGATTATAAAACTAAATTTTTATAGACAATGCATGGAATCTGAGAGCAACATATATCACCTTATATATTATAATAACTCCAGTAGGAGTAAATGATTCTCACAAGAGAGCCATTAATATAAATATATTTATCAGCTGTAAGGGTTTAAAATAGGAGAAGCTTGTGTCACGCTATATTTTCTATCCTGATGGCGGGGTTATTATCACCTCACCCAAACTCAAGCTCTTTCTTTCCTTTCCCTAGCGATTAGTTTATCGAATAATAATACGAATACTTCACTGGCCAAGAGCCTGCGGTATATTAAAGAGTTCAGTGATATTCGATTGCCTAGGTAAACGTGGGTTATAGCTGGTCGTGACACTCTTCCTCGTACGACGATAGAGCTACACAGAATTTTCAATCTGGAATGGCTCATACGCAAGAAAACATCATCCCCGTTTCCGATGACATAGAATTCACCATCATCTATGAAGTTAGCGACAATATCTGCGATGAATGTCAGAAGCTGGTGGGATCGTTGATCTCCGGCAATGAAGAAATTTTCGAAGCTCGATGGAGATATCTAAAAATGTGCACTGGGCTTAGATATAGACCGTCAAGATTGTGGGCATACACTACTCACCACAGCAATCAGTATGATGCGTTGTACGCTTCGTATACTTCAGGATGCTCCTTATGCACGTTATTGTTCGTGACGTGCAGAAACGTCTATGGGGTGACACCTACGCCGCAGCAGTATTCTATTGTTGGACTCGATAACCCAGATCACGATCTTACATTCTATTTGTGCTTCTGTGAAATCTCGGTGCTAGAGAAAGAAAATGAAGAATTCACTTTTCAGAGTCTGAATGCATGCCCTTTCAGGTTCTTTCTCAGGAATGGGGACGAGTCAGACTTCCGCTTTTTCAGACGATTGAAGGAATTAAGGCGTCCCCTACATCTTCCAGGGTTGAATGCCATGGTACTGGCAGCCAATATTCTCCCGGATTCTGAAGAAGCCATCGATCGTGCCCGCAAGTGGTATAAAGACTGTAAGGAAACGCATTCTCGCTGTCGGCGAATTGCTAGTCCACTTCCGAAACGCGTGCTGGATCTGGCACTGAAAGCATCAACTGGTGCTGTCACCTTGTACGAATCTAAGAATGAAGTAGTCGAATATGCAACCTTGAGCTATTCGTGGGGTACGTCTCTACCACTTACAACAACAAGCTCAAATATAAAACAATACCGCAAAGGTCTATCAATAGAATTACTCCCTCAGACATTGCGAGATGCTGTGCGTATAGCCCAGTTGCTCGGTTTTCGCTACCTCTGGGTTGATGCACTATGCATAATCCAAGATGATGCTGCTGACTGGGCGGTCCAAGCTGCTTTGATGACAGACATCTATGAGGGGTCTGCCCTGTGTATTTCAGCACTAAGCGCTAAAGACTGCAATTCTGGCTTCTTGAAGCTGCCGAATATCTTATCAAAGGTTGGGATCTGCCGCTACCCTCCTGAAAGTTCTGAATCCAGAGATATATTTGTGGGCTGGAAGCCTCGTGGATACGGAAATGTGGTAGAAAAATCACATCTTTGTACAAGGGGGTGGACTTTCCAAGAGAGATTGGTCTCACCAGCAAGTCTCCACTACACGAATGAAGGTATATTCTGGGAGTGTGCAGAAAAATTTCTCTCCGAAACAGGGTCAGGGACAACCCCATACTCACCTGCTGGGTGGAAGAAAGCATGGCTTGTCGCTAGGCGTGGGGAAGTGACTGTGCTCCCGGAACACTTAGGAGCAGGTAACCAACATTCTCTTGAAAGAGCAACTTTATTGCAGAATTGGAGAGGTTTTGTAGAGGATTATTCTGCTAGAAAGCTCACCAAAAGTACTGACAAGTTGCCCGCCGTTGCAGGTATTGCCCGAGCGTTTGGAAAACAAGCCTCGATGACTTATATGGCAGGATTATGGAAGGAGGACTTCTTGTCTGACCTGTTCTGGTCTCGAAAACGAGACACGGATACATTAACATCGCCCCAGCAATACAGGGCACCCTCCTGGAGCTGGGCATCTGTTGATGGCCGTGTAGGTTACTTTGGCTATTTCGTTCGGTTCATGAACCCTAGCTTAGACTTGCAATTACTTAGTTACGACGTCAAAGAGGCGCAGGAAGGTACATTCGGTCAAGTTCTAGCAAGTTCCTTTAAGGCTATGGGATTATTGCAGGCTGTCGTTATTGACAGATCCAAGCCCGCCAGGGAAGACGATCCACACACCGCTACTGTTATTGAAGGTATTCTACACGGCGTGCCCGTCAGTTTTATACTTGATCAACCATCAGAATGGCCTGAGACTATCATTTCATGTTACTGCCTCCGCCTTGGAATTTTCAATAATGATCGTAGAGATTCAGTAGCGTTGCTTCTTGTTGTTCCCACTGGCGGGCACCAAAATAATTTTCGTCGTATTGGTGTCGGTGAGACAGTTGTATGGGGAGCTGAGGAAGATAAGGGCCCTATTGACTATGATATATTCATTGCTGGCAAACGGATCGAGCTGAAGATGCTGTAGTAGACCTTTAACCGCCAATTCGAGGTGGGATACTCGTCGGATTATTTGCTCTGCAATATTCTGAAGCTTCATGTTAATTTTAAATTTGCTGTTTAGTTCAGAATTTTACTAAAAAGTGTCATCCTATCTTGGACATATTTGTTCTTTTGGTATGTAGCTACTAATATTACAGCCGTCATGAAACCCAAGGCTCACGAGGAACCGCGATATACCACCAGGGGGTGGAATAATTCGTGAATAGGTGAACAATGCACCGAAAACACTAAAATAATCATATTTTTGACTACTAACTCCGCAAATCACTCTTAATGGGCCTCGAACTAATTTAATAAGTTTTTACATTGCCTTGGCATCTTATCTATGCCTGTGCGGATCTCCTACATAATTATTTTATCCCATTTATATTGTTCAACGGTCTTAACTCCTCCTTTGTCCTCGATGCTCTACGGTGCACATTTTACTTGATTATATTCCAAATACCCTATATTAGGGTTAGGTCTAGACTTTAAAGAGGATTAATAAGGCCGTTGATACGACGTTCCTCTTCTACACATATACACCATGCTCCTCTCGTTTATTCCGTTGCTTAGGACACCATCTGGTAGTAACCACTTTCCTGGCCTTGAAACTCTCATCTTTTTTACATTAATAATTTATATAGGGAAAGGGCGCTTGATTAGTGCTTCTCAACCATCGCTTTGCTTAAAGTCCTAATTTCTTGCTGATAACTGATAGTCGCCTCCTATTCCCTTATGGTGGCATCTCACCGCTCTTCTGTCCCTTTCTTCTTTGGTCCAGGTTTGCGAGGCTGTGGAGAAGGCTGAAAGTCATCGTTTTCGTTATTTTAGAATTCAAGTTTATCGCACTTAGAGACGTTAGCTCCAGGAAATGTTAAAATTAGTCTAGGCGAATGAAGAATGGTAAATACATATATAAAGAGCTGGGATTTCTAATATTTATCTCTTTTCGTAATACTTTCTCTACTGACCTCTTCATTGCTCTATTATAAAAACTCAAGACTAACTAAATTAGCTAGCGAAGCAGATTTAGCCTCAATCATTAATTATGAGAGGCCCCCATATCTAGTGAGTCGACAAAGATGACAGGGCGAGCGCTACAGAAAGTTCAAACTCAAGTCATACTTCCTCTAATTATATGCTTGAGCATCTGTATGGTATCCCTAATGGCATAACCTAGCAGGATGCTAGCTGCAGCGTTGGGTTCGATCATCTTTTCGAGGTCAAGTCGATAATTAATATCGTTTTTACGTACACTGCAAAATGTCCGTCACATTACATTTAACTCAGGTATTTTACAAATACTCCTCTCGCTGCCTCCAAGCTCACAAATTGCACAAGGAAACAAATACACCACGGTCTCTGTGTTCTTGTGACGATCCAGAAGAGGGTTCAGAAAAAAGTCCAGAAGCAGGTCCAGAAAGCAATCTGCTGCTCTTCCAGGAGCAGACCAAAAAACTTGCATGCCATGCCATACTCTAGGGATTCTTTCTTGCTGTATGTCGCTTAGATGCTACAATGAACACCCCTCCTACAAAGATAGGCATGAAAGCGATTCGGGAGGCTATATGCCTTGGTTGGCGACGGGATCGTTCTCGGCTAGCCGTCTGAGCACTATAAAGCGCGCCCATACGGGCCGAACAATCCTGAGCGGCTGGACCTAGGCACAAACAGCTTGGGGTCGGCGGGGTATAGAAGTCCTAGTTCCAAACCAACGCCACCTTTTCGGGAGCTCGTATTACTAAGTCTCTATACGAAAGCCATGGGCCGTAATTAGTAGCATACATATGGGTGCCCGCTAAGCCTCGCCCAAACACCATAGGAGTTGCATAGCAGCGAGACAACATTTCAACTTCAAGGACTTCTAGGCTTCTTAGACACTGTTCTCAGCACACGACCCCTGTAAAAATCGCTACAAGCTTAATTGCTCCAGTGGCACCAGTGTCTATACTCGTTGCTTAGCCAGTGAAGTCCAGTTTATGCGACAAGGAGTTTGCATCCATATATGTGCTATTAATTATGGCCTCGGCCTCTGTAGAAGCTTCCAGTTACAACCAAATACTCCATGGATAGAATTTAACTAGATTTATTTCTTTCTCTCATCATGGTTGCTTGACCTTATGTATAACTATAGTCCATAGCCGTTTTGTGCACCACTGTGTTGCTTGAAAATCATTCATCATTTAGGTTGCAATGTTTGAGAAGCCGCTGCATCTCCCTCAATCTTTAATTGTGTCTTCCGGGAGAGTCCACTTGGGGACGGGACAGAGTCGGCTCCTGAACTCACATGGTAATAAGTGCATGCTACCGCGCTGTTTTCTTGGTTCCACCGGCTCGGTCCACCCGGCGCCTGCGTTTTATTGGATTGATCTTCGAGGACAGGGTGAAGGACCGGGGTGAAGGCGGCGGCCCATACATAAGTATTGATGAGTACTCGCCCCTTCTGAATTTTCATCGCAGAACTCCACCGCCATGAAGTTCTTTATTCTGGCATATGCCAGTGGATTATTCGCGTCACAAAGTTTTGTTCACGCAACTTTTTCCTATTGTCGTTGTCTCCCTGGCGACTCTTGCTGGCCCTCAAGCTTCGATTGGACAAGTCTCAATGCCACTGTCGGTGGACGTCTCATTGCCACTGCGCCATTAGGATCACCTTGCCATGATCCAACATTTGATGCGACCAAGTGCGGGATTCTACAAACTGAATGGTTAAACCCGCAGCTTCAGTATGCTCTCCACACCCTTATGTTCGATTATGACCCCATGAGTGGCTAATATAATTTATAGTATGGATTCATCCTCCTCAATGATGGCTCCTTTTTTTGCCAACCAGAGTTGTGATCCTTGGCAGCCCCCATCTAGACCATGTTTACTTGGAAATTATGTGAATTATGCTGTCAACGTTTCCAAAGCAAGCGATATTATCACAGCCGTAAAGTTCGCCGAAAGGAACAACATTCGATTTGTTATCCGAAATACCGGACATGAGTACGTTTCCTACTTGCTTTCTCATAATAAGCTGAGACCTTTCTTACTTACACAACTTCCAGCTACCTTGGAAGGTCGACAGGTGCAGGGTCATTGTCAGTGTGGACTCACTATCTCAAAAATATTAGTTTTCTGGACTGGTCCGACGGAAATTACAAGGGGAAAGCAATCAAGATGGGAGCAGGAGTGCAAGGCTACGAAGCCATGGCAGCAGCAAAGGCTCAGGGATTGGTCGTCATTGGAGGCGAATGCCCAACCGTTGGTGTGGCAGGTGGATACACCCAAGGCGGTGGCCACTCTGCTCTCAGCACGTCCTTCGGACTTGGGGCAGATCAAGCTCTTTCATGGGAAGTTGTCACAGCATCGGGCCGCTTAGTTACCGCCTCTCGAACTGAAAACCCAGACCTCTATTGGGCATTAAGTGGAGGTGGAGGGGGCACCTATGGTGTTGTGGTCTCCTTAACTGCGAAGGCACACCCTGATTCAACTGTTAGCGGTGCTGCTTTGTCCTTTTTGTCGGCCACTACAAAACCGGATACCTTTTATAAGGCGATCGAAATTTTCCATTCCCTGCTTCCTGATATGGTCGATGCAGGTACCATGGTTGTTTATTACTTCAATAATGCTTTTTTTCAGATCAACCCATTAACAGCGTACGGCAAAACCTCATCTCAGGTGGAAATAATAATGAGTGGCCTTGTCTCCGCTCTGGATAAGCTTAATATTACGTATTCAGTCTCTTACACTCAATCAGCAACTTATACTGAACATTACAACACCTATTTCGGCCCCCTTCCCTTTGGAAACATCGATGTGGGCATTGCTCAATATGGAGGTCGTTTAATCCCCCGCATCGCTGTTCAGAAGAATAATACAGCAGTCATGGCTGCTGCACGAAATATCACTGAAAACGGAGTCCTCTTCATCGGTGTGGGTACTAATATCTCATCATCTGCTATCACCTCCGGTGTGTCCAATGCAGTTCTCCCAGCATGGCGCAACGCTCTGGTGCACGTCACTTTGGCCACGCCATGGAACTTCACGGCTGCTTGGTCGGATATGATTGCATTACAAGATAAAATGACAAACTCCATCGTCCCTCAGCTCGAGGCTGTAACCCCTGGAAGTGGTGCATATTTGAACGAGGCGGACTTCAGACAACCCAATTGGCAAGAGACTTTCTTTGGTGCTAACTATGCGCAATTGCTGCGTATCAAGAACACCTGGGATCCTAATCATTTGTTTTATGCTATTAAGGCGGTTGGGAGTGAGGCATGGACTGTGGCGGAAAATGGAAGGATGTGCAGAACTTGAGGTTGTGATCGATCATATTGTAGAAAGGTGCACGACACACATATTGACCATTCAAGAATATACCAGTCATCCACAACCCATGCTCTCACAGAGCACATTCCACTCGGAGAGGCACAAACGGTCATCACAAGGCTGACAGACTTAAGGGATGTGGTCGGCTCGGCAGGGTAACTTCGAGCGGGGAAGACGGAAAATCACAGAAACGCCACGATGCACGATGGCGTTCCCATTCCCCAGACACCACCACTCAATGCATGCATGACATTCAATTGGAACGAATCAATCAGACTGGGCGTTGTTAGATCAACTCACTAGCTCATCTCGATGTCTTGAGTTGAATCCTTGATAGGTTAAGGAGTGGCCTCAAACGCCAAATAAGAATACATTCCATGCACTTTTGGTCTTCTTCTTACCTCCACTATAGTTTGGAGCCATTATCCACTGGTAATCCTAGGCTATATATATTAAAAAAAAAAAGTTTTCATTTGACGTGAGTGAACCAGGAAATCTAATTTGACAAATAGAGTCAAAGAATTGGGAAGACGTCCACTTTGGCTAGCATATCTGAAGTCTTTGCGCACTAGATGCCCCTGAATTCCGGATTTTACCACACTTCCGGGTTCCCCTAGAATTTATATCAGACATTTGTGGCCCTTAGGAATATGCCGTATGGCCCGTGATCTTGCCGCAATGAGGGAACTCGGGACAAGTCACATATCATATCAATAACGGCGTCCGACAATAAAACTGTATTAAAATGTGTGTTTCCCACAACTGCTCCTCCAAGTCTTTTGGTTGCTTCCAGAAAACTTTAATTAAATCATCCTTAAAACAATCAGAATGGGTTGGACATACAACACCACTGATCCCAATGCCGCCACCAACGCGCCAACTATTGCTGCTATAGGGATCACCTTCACAACAGTATCTTTACTCGTAGTATGCCTTCGCATATATGTTCGAGGTTGGATTGTCAAAGCCCTTGGAATCGGTATGTTTGATCTGAATTTATTGCTTAGAGGGTATTATTACTAATTAAAGGGCCAGATGACTGGACAATTGTTGTTACCTGGGTGGGTATCGTATGGATCAGATAGCATTATACCTGTTTTAACAGTATAACGTAGTTCACTGCTTTGGGGTTCATGATTGTAACTTTGCTGCGTAAGTTTGCCAGCAACATTTTGTGCAAACTCGGGTCTAACCTTGAGAGCCAGAAACAAAATGGGGACTTGGTCTTCAACATCTAGCAGATATGCCCACCCAAAATATTTTCAATTTCGGACTGGTAAGTTGGATTCCATACTAAATATGATATTTTGGATGCTAATACACCCAGCTTCAATATTGCGGGGCTCCTTTGTATGTCCCTGCTTCCCCCCTCCCTCTCCCCCTCCCCCCAAAAGCCCTCCTAGCTTATCCTTCTGTCCCTCGTTTTCGCGATACGTCTAAATCCTCCCATTACCAAATATAAACTAACAAACTTGCAGTTATATCTTGAGCATCCTAGGATTCAAACTCAGCCTGCTATTTTCGTTTCTTCGCATTGCTGTGGAGCAAAGGCATCGCGCTGGAATAATAATGATTATAGTCGCTTGCACCGCTTTCCATCTCAGCTTCCTATTAGTTCAGATTAACTTGTGTAACCCTGTGCGTATTTCTCGGCCTTTGAAATTTTATTTCCTACTCTACAAATAACTTTCTAATGCCATATGCACTACATAGATTGCAAAGCAATGGGACCCCAAAATCACTACTGGATCTTGCCTGGTTGCAGTCCCCTTCTACACAAGCATGGCCTCTATAACTATAATATTCGATGTTTTAATGTGAGTGGATCATTCTCCATTCTCTGAAGCTCTCCCGAGTCATGAATATATCTCTAATAGAAGCAGCATGCTTACACCTTTTCCTATGCTTATTAAATCTCATCTCCCAACCCGAAAAAAGATTTTTCTCCTGGGCATATTCTCCCTCGGAACTTTCATAACGGCTATCCAGCTGATACGGATCCTAACTATCAAATCTTTAGCGAACTACATCGACAGCTCCGCTCTGATAATGTGGTCCATGGTAGAAAACAACCTTGGGATAATTGTCGCGAGTACTCCAACATTAACTCCCTTGATACGAATAGCCCGGGAGAAAAGATCCTCAAGTGGCTCGAGAGGGAAGAAAGACGGAACTGGGAATACATATCCACTCCAGTCAATGAAAGTTTCGAGAAAAGGATTAATGGTCCTTGGTAGGGGGACTGATAATAGACAGGGGTCTGATGACGGCGAGTTTAAGAATACGACAGCGGTCGGAAGTAGAAAGACGGATGATAGTAGCGAGGATTTAATTGAAGGCACACAGATTCATAGAAAGACTGAGGTGACTATTAGTCGGGAAGAAAGATAGGAGAATGATACCTAGTATTTATAAGCCCTGGTTGTACTATTAGAAGGGGTACGGTTGAAAGCACTAAGGCCCAAAATTTCCTCTGTAAGAGTTTTTAGCGAGAACATATGTCAAATCTTACTGCTTTAAGAATTTTATAGTGCTCTTTCTAAATGAGAGACCCTCCACCGTCGTGTGTTGAATATCTATTTTAACTATATATTTTAATGCGATCGATTTAAAAGCCAAATAATTAACTAATTTATGCCTAGCAATTCCAATTAGAATTATGTTTTAAAAAAATCAAAGTCAGGTAGATTTGTTATGTTACAATTGACTTCGATATTCGCGAGACACGCGCTAATAGTGACCGTTTGAATTTTCATTCTTAGTCATTTTCACAACGGTCTATTTATACAAAGAGATTCTATGGAAACTTGAATTAAATCTTTCTCTACATTCAACTATTTTATCCCAATAGTGGAGGGACTATAACTACCTTGGTGGGTCCGGAAAAACGACACTTCCCCTGTAAGGCTGAGCTAAAGGCAACAATCGTCCACTATCACGACTCGTCCACGACCGGCTAGACCTGTTTCATATGGAACTTCTCGAGCCGATAATTGGAATTCCCAACAAGGGCGCACTATTTCGTAAGACCGCAGATCAACTTCGGAAATTCCAGCAACTCTTGGATTGCCCAGTCCTGTTTATGATATCTTTCCAGGTACAAGCAGGTAGCTCGACACTCTAACATCGCTCTTCGCTCCAAAAACCACACCGAGTTACACACCTTTGCATACCAAAATGTTATTAGCAATAAGGCTCTTGGGTCTTTCTCCATGATCAAAGCCTTGAACTCAACTTGTATATGGCCCACAAATGGAAGGAACCGAATCACATTCCCCTGACCACATTCGACATCCCGTAATGAACTGAGGAGTTTCACTGCTCGATAGTAAGGGTTGTTTTTCTCATTCGAACCCTCGTGCAACTCAAACAACTCCACCCACTTAACAGGGACATCCCGTATTCCGGGCTTCGGCGGTTGATGCAGTACCTTATACCCTCCACTAACATCATGAAACATGCTATCCGTCCTTGTCGGGTCGGTCAACCTATACACAGTCGCCTTCTGCTCACTCATTGTAATCCAATCCAAATCATCCTGTCTACTCGGTCTTAACGGCCATGATTCCTCTGGGTCCGTGGCTTCAACCCAAGAGAAAGCGACGAGGCCGAGGAGGGCAGCAGTGGCCCAGATGGCATCGCGGTCGGGGTAGCAGAGGGGTTTAGAGAGGGCAGCATTCAGGAGTGAAGCGGCGCGGGAAAGGTGGTAGATTTCGGACGTGGTGCGGGGGGTATTTTGTTTGGAGAAAAGGACGCGGTCATGGGCTGCTGTTACAGATTGGATTATGTGAAGGAGGTAAGGATGCTGGGTTGACATTAGTAAGTAGATGTAAGCGAGCGCGCATTCTTACAGTTGGTGCTAGGGCAAGTGTGACCTCCTGGAAGATATTCCGAGTTGAATTGGTCCCAATGGATATTACTGTTCTAGTATAGAATCGGTGGAGTCTTTCCGTGGTCTCCTTGTCGTAAAGACATCCAGCGAAGACATTGTTGGGGGTGGTCCATAGTAAGCACCCAACTGGGTCAATTGCACGGGGTACAATGTCTGAAATATTCCACGTGCTTTCTGACCAAGACTTGATATTCTCTACGCGGCCAAGAGAGAGTTCGAGGTCCTTAGCCGCGCCGTTGTAATTACATGTAACACCAAAAGAGACGCACTTTTCACAGTGCGGTTTTGTTTCATCGCACTTCGAGGGGAAGTCAATACCTGATCTAACTTCACCTCGCATAGAGTGACTCACCTTAACTCTACGAAGCTTACAATTGCGGCATCCTAGTCTTGATTTACGGTGTGTTTTCCGTCTTCGGTCGTCATGAGGAGTATCCTTGGCAACCATTGTGACAGCGTGTTCCTCACTATCAGTAAAGGGTAACGCCAGACTATCTCTTGCAAGAAGGGCAAAGATATCTAGAGACGATAGGAATAGGTGCGTATTCCGAATGTGCAGTTTAATTGCTTGGAGATTTAAAGATAGAGGTTCATAAAACGGATGTTGAGCGGATGTCTTCGCCACCGTAAAGATATGAAGCAGTGATTGGTGGACCCGGACAAATTGTCCCGCTTTATGTACATTAACTCCGTTCCAAATCCGATCGCGCTAACCTCAGATCGTATATTTTGTCAAGCTAACCCACTTTCGTTTTACAACTGACGCTAACTCGATTTCGCATATTGTATAAAGCAATTCTGCATCTTAGCAATCCCCATTTGTTGTCATCATTGCATATCATGACTTCCCATCCAGATTCAAAACTTTAATTTCGGGCATTTTATGGAGTTAAGGCATTATTGGAAGGATGTCGTTGGGGCGTATTCGGGTTCCGGTTTTGAAGCTCGGTGATCTTTTTTGGTATAAATATCTCCATAGTCTTGGAATTGAGTTGGCACTTCAGACAATCATTACACTTCCCATATACTCAAGGGGATATTATCTTTGAGACAGAATTTCTCTTACAAGTCACACCACATCTCTGCCTCTAGAAGAGCAATCACTTCAACATGTCTACAACAATTCAACCGCTTCCCTCGAAGTTTCGAGCTCTCATATGCCCTGAAGACCGCCACGACATAGGGATTAAAGAAATGCCAATGCCAGAAGTGATTCCCGGGAGCCTTATCGTCAAGATTCTCACCACATCCGCTGAACACAGCATGTTAAACATTATGGCAGGGCAGGTCCCTGGGCTCACACTTTCAACACCCTTCGTTCCTGGGACTAGAGCTATTGGCCGAGTTGCAGCTATTGGCCCCGATGCCACAACGCTTGAGCCAGGTCAACTTGTTATACTTGATCCTTTTATTCGTGGTCGCGACAACCCAGATGTCCAACTCCTATGGGGCGCCGGTGTCTTTGGCGGTGACCCAAGGGCAATAAAATTGAACAACGAGTCTTGGAAGGATGGGATGACTGCTGAGTATGTACGAGCACCGCTCGAGAATACATACATGCTAGATGAGAAACGATTGCTGGGAAGTCCTTCTGAGGGTGGCTTGGGTTACACAACCGGAGATCTAATGCACATTCCTCGACAAGTTGTTGCTTATGGTGGGCTTCGAGGAATTAACCTTCAATCTGGAGAGACTGTCATTGTAGCACCGGCCACTGGAGCTTACAGTGGCGCGGCTGTTGAAGTTGCTTCGGCAATGGGTGCTCGTGTCATTGCCGTTGGACGTAATCTTGAAATTTTGAAAGCAGTTGCGGCTGCAAATCCGAGGGTGGAAATCGTTCAACTGAAAAACAACTTTGAAGAAGACCTTGCTGCGTTGCAAAAGTTCGGGACCATTGACGCCTATATCGACATCTCACCCCATATCGCGAACGACTCGACTCATGTCCGCAGCTGCATGATGGCGCTCAAACAGTATGGACGAGTTTCCTTGATGGGTGTACTTCAAAATGATATTGCAATTCCTTATATGATGGCTGTTTTAAAGAATATCACCATTCGTGGACAATATATGTACGAAAAGGAGCATGTCCGAGGAATTATCAAGCTTGCTGAATCAGGGGTTCTGAAGTACGGAAAGGCTGCTGGCCATGAAGTCCTCGGTAGATTTGGTCTTGATGACTGGGAGAAAGCTTTCGAGATCGCAAAGAATGATACAGGGTACGGCAAAATTAGCCTTGTGGAGCCATGATGAAATTGGCTGTGCATATGGGGACCGTGTGTCAATATATCCAGTAAAGTTTCCAAAATATTCTTTTTTTCGAACATGTCAAAGTTTTTTCCAGATTCAGTGATTGTCAATCTTAAGTTCTACCCTGTGGAATTAAAGCATTCGTTTGAAACCAAGTGTACAGAGGATTGGCGGGGTAGTCGCTAGGCAGATATTCGTCTGGCAGAATTTCTTCTTGCACATGTTGGCCACTCTCAGTGTTCCCTTCCTGGCCAAGTGGTATGCCTTCAGCAATCAAGGTATTCTCAGCCAATTTTGTAAGGATAACACTATCCCAACAACCTTCTCTCCTCGGAATTGTTGATTTCAGTAGCTGGAATGCCTCTTGTCGTAGGCTCTTATTTCGACATGATATCACCACAATGAAGAGCCCAGGAACGGCACCACAGTCGAATACCCATATTCGTTTGAAGCTTGGGTGGCCGACAATCATTTTCCCTAAACCAATAATCTCCCGAGCGTCACCGTCGGCCGTCCTTTCACCGGTATCATTGGATCCGTTACACAGCCGCCGAGATGCAAGATCAGTCGATAAGACAGATACCCGAAGCGTAGCTGCTGCAACAAATTCCTTGTTGTTTGTGGAAGAGCAACATTTAGCATACAAGGGCGCAAATGCCATCCGCCATGCTCGGTGCTGAGAGCCCATGAGTTCTCGCAAATCTTCAGCGGACGGCACATTTTGACCCGGATTCAACGCTTGGAGGTGAAATTCATGTGCAAGTCGTGGCAAAGATGAGAACTGGATTTGTTCTAGGTAGAACCTCGCCTCCTCGATATTGGTGAACTGGTGGGGAAATTTAAATCCCTCTTCGTTACAGTAATCCACATCCAGGATATAAGGCTTGACATACTTCGAATCAACGAGAACTGAAGTGGGGTTCTCAGGCCGTGAAAGAAGATGGTTGTCTATCCGTACGAATGCAACGACAAGTTCATCTTCGAGGGCCGAAGTAGGTGATGTATTCTCGAGATGCTTGTACCGACGCTCACACCTCGCAAGCTCCTTTTTCATTAATGGAAGTGCCATCTCCATCTGTTTTATAGCCGTGTCGTAATCTCCGTGCACACTCTCAAATGCAAATATCAGTAAACCTGCGATGAGTGCAAATCTTGCCTGTGCAATATTTCGTTTTGAACTGATCATTTGCTGTACCCCTTTGATTGCTCGCCCGTACTGCCAGAGTGCATATTGCTGGTGAGTTGTTGATTCTAATGGATTGGCACCAGCTTCCCGAACAGCTGCGGCTTTGGTCAAGGCACCAATGGAGGACACTAAGCGGCAAAGGGCCGGTTCACCCTGTGACGCTCGAAGAAGAACTTGACTCCACAACTTGTCCGTGAACGGCCCAGAAAAGTCACGAGAGGTTTCTTCTTGGAAATGAAGAAAGTATCGATATTCTTGATTATCTTGAAAACAAGTGCTATAGGCAATATTTGTCGCAATGGATGGGGATGCGACTATTTTTCGAGGGATTAATTCTCGAATAATGACAGCTTGCTTCTTTTCTTTTCCAGGCCGAAAACTGGGGTCATAACCGTCACAAATGACTCCGAATTTCAGGCATCGGTTGCAACAGGGTCGAGCCTCATCACACTTGACTCTTCGTATCCTATCAAAATTTAGCGATGAATAAATGGCTTTCTACTATCCCATACTTACTTGCAGGTTCGACACCCAGTTTTAGTCTTTGTATGAGCAGTACGATGTTTGGGGAATTCTAGTGAACCCATCTTAGCACTTTTCCCCTCTCTTGACTTGACTTTGAAAGAAACCCTTCAAGAGTTAACATAATAATATTACTGATTCAGGGCAAAGGTTGCTGTACTAACCCCTAGAGACAATGAGCCTCAGGGCCTTGTCAGCAAATGATATAGAATATTTGGAGCTGTTGAGGTTTCTTGTGGATGTCAGCCATGCCTTGACTAACCCTAAATAGGTTAGATCATGACTCTCTTATAACTCACCAACTGCATCCTTCGTCGCCACATCGATTTCGAGGCACAGGATGTTTGTAACTTACGGCTAAATTGGTGACGAAGCCTTACATCATAAGAACCAATTTTATATTTACGAAGGGGCTCAGGTTGGTTCCCAACACACTTGTGCTCGACGACTCCTCAATTAAAAAAACTGTGTTATCTCATCTCCGGCCTAACCGGCGATCGTAATTGAACTTTGATGTCGCTGATGGTAGTCAAGGTGCTAGGAAGACTAGTTCGGGCGTTGCAGTATTGCATCTTGCGATCTTGCCAACTTGGTTGCTCAAAACCTATCGAAACCATGCCTATACATGACGTAAAGAAGTACTCGGTAGCAATTTAGAATAAAGGCTCCTGACAAATGCATGAAAATTAAGCAGAAAATTGGGGACAATGCCACAACCCTTGAGGAAAATCACAGCGAAGTCCATGTCAGATTCGCTTGTCGCACAGAACAGCCAATCATAGCCATCACAGAGGATAAGTCATGTGATCAAGGAACAGCGTTTCCTGCTTCCGGATCGGCGTAAGGTTTGACCGATGATAGCCCCTGCTATTTCTTGGTTGGTCGTCTCTCCCCTAATATCAAGTCCAACACGACTTCATCCAATACTGAAGCTGAAACGAAGAAGAATCCAAAACCTCTAGTAACAGTCCTTTTAGTGGTCGCTCTAACTAACACATGTTAACCAAGCACAATGTTGATTGAAGGTCCAACTTGATATGAACATGGTGGTACCTCGAACCCATCCAACCTCTGACAAGTTATGGTCTCTTGCTACTGTCAATCAGGATTGAAATCAAAGACTTTCTTAGCAGAGGACAAGGTGTAAAATGAATAGTACTTTTCTATGTCAACGGTAAAAGAAGCGACACCTCATCCTTAAGTATTTTCATTGAGAGTTCCCCCTTATCTAATATCTTGGCGAAAAAGGCCATCCTGCACAGCATTTACCAGTCGTGAGAAAGAGCCAATTAGCAAGGTTACATCAGGTGACCAACATTTAAGTACCCAATCAGAAAGATCTAATTACTGACAGCTTTGGCTTTAGATTGCAAGTATCGGGCGCTGAGCCCACTAGACGTTGACATACATGCGGCTTACTCTGCCACTGACTTCCAGCTCATATTCAGCAGGATTTTATATACTTCGGCAGCTCTGCTCAGTGCGTCCCCGCATTCACTCTTGATTTTGTTGCCCTTCCGAAAGACCTTTTCAAGCACGCTTACTGGTTCCAAGATGGCGTTGGGTGTATGGCAAAGCTCCATTCTTTTAGTTGTTCTCTACGTTTTATCCGGAATATTTTATCGTCTATACCTCTCACCTATTTCCAAAATTCCCGGCCCAAAGCTAGCCGCAGCAACGTGGTGGTACGAATATTACCACGACATAATAAATTATGGGAAATACATATTTAAGATCAACAATCTTCACGAGAAATATGGTCCCATCGTGCGAATCAGCCCCCATGAAATTCATATCAATGACCCAGATTTCTACGATGCTTTATATCATTCAACAAATACGAACAGGAAGGATCGATGGATCTTTTACACGCAGGGATTAGGACTCCCAGCTTCGACTTTGGGAACGGTTGAATATGCTTTACATCGACGACGACGTGCAGCAATGAGCCCGTTCTTCTCTAAGCAGAATGTGAGAAAATTGCAACCTGCGGTGCAGGAAAGAGTAGATTTGCTAGTGAACAGATTTACGGAAGTTGCCAAATCTAGCGGGATCGTTAATCTCGAACAAGCGTTTGCCGCCTTCACAAACGGTAAGATTCCTTCCACTTGAGAAATGAGACTTTTACGAGCCAAAGTTGGCATGTTGCAGATGTTGTGATGCAGTATTGTTTTGGTCAGTCTGATCACCGAATCGAGGCTCCAAATTTCGATCCGACATTCTACCAGACTTCATTTTCCGCTGGTATATCGAATGGAGTGATGAGGCACATGAATTTTCTTATGGCATTCATGAACTCGTTACCTATTTCGCTTGCCACGAAAATATCCCCTGAAATGGCGTCATTCGTAAAGCTCAGAACAGTAAGTGATTTTAATTTGGCATGTAGTCATAATTCCCCATATGACAATCAAGTTAACCTTACCTAGGAACGAGTAAATCAGATTGATGCGCTCAAAGAAGAGATCATCCACGAAAAGGAAACCGGACGCAAAGATGGAAACATCTTCCATAGCCTCCTGGAGTCCGATCTCCCTGCCAGCGAAAAATCAACCGCCCGTCTGGCTGAAGAAGCTGTCCTCCTTGTCGGTGCCGGAACAAATACTACCTCCTGGACTTTGACGGTAATTGCATACTACCTCACCGCTCAACCAGATACTCTTCAAAAGCTCAAGGATGAACTTGAATCAGCAATTCCAGACCCATCAAATCCTCCACCTCTGGCTGATCTTGAAAAGTTACCGTATTTGACTGCTGTGTTAAAAGAAGGATTAAGATTGGGATTCGGCAGCACGAGTCGGATTCCGAGAATTGCATTAGATCAACCGATCAAATATCACGATATAGAAATCCCAATAGGGGTCCCAGTTAGTATGGCGATTCCAGACGTCCATCTAAATGCTCGCGTCTTTCCCAATCCACTTGGATTTCACCCAGAACGCTGGACCGAAGATAAAGACGGGCATTTAGAAAAATACCTAATTGCTTTTTCGAGAGGACCGAGAATGTGTATTGGGTTGAATTTGGCATGGTCAGAAATGTATGTTTGCGTTAGTGGGTTGTTCAGGCGGTTTGGCAGTAAGGATGTAAGGGGGAAAGGGGATGTTGGAAGTTTGGAGTTGTTTGAGACGGAGAGAGGAGATGTGGAAATGAGTAGGGACTGTCTGTTTCCGGTAACGAGAGATGGCAGCAAGGGAGTTAGGGTGAAGACGTCGTTCTACGAGTAGGTTTCCTGCAATATTGGCCTTGGTAAACTGATGGAAGCTAAAATTGTCTCCTCTTGCCTTTTGACTAATGTCAAGTAAAGAAAGTTATAGCTCCCTCTTGCTGCGAATCATCCTGCCTAGAGGCCGAAGGGAGTCTGTTTATTTTAATTCTATTTATTATCAACCCTACTACAAAACTTTATATATATATCTACATTCTCTCTTTCGCTCCCATCATTTTTCTACAGCTTGATACGAGTAAAGTCCTAGACCATTTTACACAGCTTTAATATAAACTATCCGCGCCACACAGGGCTAAATAGAGAAACTCCATGGGCGATTATCATGTACAATGCAATTTACCGCATTGCACATGGCGAAAATTCTTGTTTCATTCGACTTTGCCACGAAAAAAGCGGGGTAGAAGTGGAGTCAAGATGACTTGGTAGGCAGCGGCCACGAGGCTGCCTACACAAGGCAGATATCCAGTTACCCCACAAATTATGTATATAAAATACTCCAAATATCGCCATACTTTGCTGGAACAGCAATCTCAGCCATTCTATCCCTTCTCTCACGATCAAACCCTGAGATCACAAACCATACCGCACCACAATGGCGCCTCTCCTAGTCACCGTCTATGGGCAATCCGAGCTCTTTCACCGTGCTGAGCGAGCAGTAATGTCCATCTTAGTAACATCCTCCGGACCGTCTCAAGAACAGTCCTCCCTGGACGTAACCACAACCGCATCATCCATCCAATCGACCCTCCGGGCGCTGTCCCCTAAGGACTCAACAGGAATCGCAACAGCAGACGCAGCCATAACGCACTGGACGATGAAAACCATCTCAACCTCCTCCTATGACAACACAACTACAAACACGCGGGTCTACCGCGCAACAGCCAGCTTCGAGATAAAATTCGCAAATTTCGAAAAGTTGGGTGAGTTAGCATCTACATTCTCTACGACCCCGAATGTCGCCATCAACTCCATCAACTGGCATCTCCTTGATTCCACACGCAAATCATTAGAAACACAAGGACGGAAATTGAGTGTGCAGAATGCTATCGGGAAGGCAAGGGATTTTGTTGATGCGTTTCCGGGGGGAGAAGGGAAGGTGTTGAGTCCAAGTGAGCTAAAGGATGAGAGGAACGTAAGTGTGACCAGTAGTCATGGGAAGGCTGGGGGAAATAGGGGGGATGGAGTTGGAGGTGCAGGAGGTGACGGGATGACATTTGCGAGTGAGGATATTAAGTTGGTTAATAATATTACGGTCAAGTTTTTGGTGGAGATGGATTAAATTTGTAATCTCAGGATTGGGAGGACTTGATAAATTAAGAAATATTTGAACGCCTTAAAAGTTGAGAACATCATACACATTGTTTCGTTGAATATAGTTTAATCTCTATAGTGACACAGGAATTCGGAACCAGATGGATAATTTGTGAGGAGAAAAATAAGTCTCTTGGCTGAAGTATCTATAATAATCAGGAATCAATATTCCCCCTCATATATAATTAAAGCATTATAAATTAATATCAAGTCTATTATTAGCCTAAGAAAAATGTGATAAATTTTACATCACCAGAAGCTTAAAAGAAGCTGTAAAAATTCAACGAAGCATTGCTATAGATCATGTCCATTTTGATAGTCTAGTGGTTTCACTCGGAAGTTATCTTTTGATTGATGCAAAAGCTGTAGATCCACAGGATGCGTTTATGATCACTAAAACTCAAGAGGTAGAGAGCTGACTAAAGATTGCCACGAACCGTATATTTGGTCCCGTTCAGTTGTATCTCTTTTGTGTATTTGGACAGACCACAGGCGTGTGAGATATCTTCAAATTTGTGACCGGAGAATTTGGCAAAAACCAAGGGAGTGGATTTCCTCGGGGCTAAGGGAAGGCTGTAGACGAAGACGTGTTTCGCTTGAATCCTGTAGAGGTAAATATAGACTCGGTGATGACATGGTATCCATTGAAGCAAAAGAGTATTTGTTTTATCATAATGGATAGATGCACCATTTACCTAAGTGGTCGGGGTAACATAACCGTAGACTGTAGTTATTCCTGCATTATGTAAATAGACAAGGGAGGGTGGGAGGCGTGTGTGACTGTCAAAAGAAAATATAGATACATTTGATACACTCAGTAAGAAAGAAGTTAGGATATAATTCACTGAATAAGGCTGATTATTGATGATACTGATAAGGAGGACATGTTCACCTTATAACGAAGGGCATATAGAATGCAGACACAGCCACATCTACAGCCAATCATTTCTCCCCACATAGCCACCACACCACGCCGCAGCGCCATGCCTGAGAAACCAAAGTCTGTTAAAAGAAGGTAATGCTACTAGCTAAAACAGACAAATTTGTAACTTGTGTTTACTTTTTTTAGTACTTCAATGGTTAGGTTACCCTGGGCTCTACCACCTTGAACTGTTATTTGACCTCGACGATCGTTGTTGTGCGTTGCCCGTTGACTAATCATTTTCCTGTTTTCGAAATGGATAGACTTGCACAATCTGTTGCTCCAAAAGACAGAGATCAGACAGACCGCCTAATGGGAGGGGCTATCCAACAAGCTGCAAACGTTAATGGTTCCAAAGAAGTTTTCAAGATCCCTGACGATTTCTACTGGCTGAACAGATTCATCCCAGAACTTGCTGGACAATTGCCAAGTAGCTGTGATAAGGGTGGGAGACAAGAGTTGCATAAACTTTGCAGCAAGTGTATAGAGATTCGGGACTGGTTCAAGTCACATCCACTAGATACAACTAGCAAAAAACCGACATTTCCTCACCATAGAGAGGGTGAAGCCTTGATTGAGTCTGCGTATGGAGGATGCCATCTTTGTTCTATGTTGTTCCTATCGGTTGCTCAACATATCCCAGAAGATAGGCAACAACGCTTCATAATTAGAAAATATGTGGTCAAGCGGAGTGGACAGTACCCCGAAAGCCCTGTTATTGGCCTTTACATCGAACGTGAGGGCGGTCTCCAGGTTGATGAAAGCTCCTATAGTAGGTCTCCGTACAGACAACGTCGACGTTTCATTACAAAGCACTAATAATGGTGATAATCAGTTTGTCAGTTGAAGTATGAAAGAAATGACTTTAGCGACCTAAGGATCAGCAGGTTCACATCATCAAAGGAGACTGAAAGATGGGCGAAGACCATGCTAGACCAGTGCACTTCAAACCACCTCTGTTGTCAAAAGATTCAAAGAGAAATGGCGGGTTTCTTACCCACAAGACTCATCGACCTTGGAAGTGCAGAGAGCGGAGATATCTTACGGATAGTTTCGTCAAAGGATCTCACAAGTCGTTCTTCCAAATACATAGCATTGAGTTACTGCTGGGGCGGCAATCAAACCTTCAAATTAACATCCTCAACTATTGAGGAGCTGTATGCAGGGTTTAAGATCTCGGCACTACCAAAAACGATCCGGGACGCTATCACAATAACGAAATGGTTCAAAATTAAGTATCTCTGGGTTGATGCTCTGTGTATTATCCAAGGCGATGCAAATGACTGGATCCAACAGGCGCCATTAATGGAGAAAGTTTATAGGGGTTCATTCCTAACTATCGCAGCACAAGGGGCAAAGGATACAACAGAAGGTTGCTTTGCCCAAAGGTCTCAGCTTATGCATCTTCCATGCAAGCTATTAGAAGAACCTGATGGGGATGTCCTCTTCATAGACTCGTATAGTGCCGATACGGGTAGGCGTTCCCGGCGAGAGGTCCTAAACCGTTCTGCCTTGTGTACCCGAGCATGGACAGTGCAAGAGCGTCTTCTGTGCCCCCGAATACTCTATTTCGGAGCACTATTGAAATGGGAATGTTGTGAAAATATGGAATGGGAGTTTCCCAATCGTTATCATGGATACTCCGAGAGCGAAAATATCAAAAGGTTTCTCTTCTCCGATACTTTGATTCATACAACGAGCCCTGACGATTCCGGCTTTCAAATTCTGGCGAAGTACTGGGCTAATATTACCCATATGTACTCATTATCGAATATCACAGTTACCAGCGACCGGACCGTAGCACTACACGGAGTTATGAAGCACATGGAAGGAAGAACTGGGTATGAAAATCTGGCTGGGTTGTGGCGCCCCATCCTCCTCTCGCAGCTTCTATGGTATTTGGATAATGACGTAAATGAGTTTTCCAGCCCTGGGTCCAAGGAATTTGTACCATCGTGGTCGTGGCTTGGAATGAATGAGGAGGTAAAATACTCCATTGAACCTTTAGAGATAACATATGTCTCGCAACTCGTTGATGCATATGCAAACTTCATCACCCAGCGTGATACGGGAACTTTTGCCTGGGCTGGCGAGATTCAGGTGAAGGGAAACCTTATTCACCATGATCGAATCGATTGGGAAAGGATTGATTTTAGACCTGATTCAGAGGCTAATAGTTATCTTCGATATTCGGGAATAAAACTCTCTCTCTTGCCAATAGCTACTGATTTCAAAGGCAACCAGTCTAATCAGGAATCTCCTTGGGGACTGATTTATGGCCTTGTATTATGTCAGTCAACCGACACCATTGGGGCTTATGAGCGCGTGGGGTACTTCGAGTCAGGCACGAAAACAGGGTCTATGACTAGGTTTGTGGTTGGAGAGGAGAGCATTGTCTTGGTGTAGGGACCCCGCTTACAACCTGGCCACGATAATCACCCATCAGGGGCACCAGGAGTCGTTTTTGTATGCGCCTGATGTCTAATCGGAAAACATTGCGCTCAAATCTCAGCTCAATCTATCCCTCATAGGCTGAAAAGAGATGAAACAGCACATGAAAAGATCCCAAACTTATAGATACCCTACAAGGACAAGAATCATGGATTATGTCTATCAAGCATAAAAATATTCTACAAGCCACACTATAGGGTCGAGTATCGCCCACTTGCTTTAGCAAAGCTACAAGAAGTGAATAGGTTTTCTGGCATATCACATAGATTACACATTCAACATTAACCCTCTCCCCCTTCCTGTATTCATAGTTTACAAGAAAGCAACGACAATGGCACCAGCAGCGGCAGCAGCCATCTCGAGACCGCTGACCACACGTCCAGCGGCAGCAGTGACTTGAAGAACACCAGATGAGGTGGTCTTAGTAGCTGCTCCAGTACCAGCGGGAGTAGATGCGGATGATGCCTTGGTGATGGTGCTAATACCAGGGGCGACTGGGGTGGTAGTATAGTAGATGCTGGTTGAGGTGACGGGGTAGACAGTTGTGGAGACGGATGAGGAGCCTGATGGGCAACCGCCGGGGCAAGAGGTAATGGTTGAGGATTTGGTAGTGTAGAAGGTGTAGGTTGTGCTGACTGGGACAGTGACAACTGGGGTTACTGGGCAGACAGTTGTGGAGAGGATGATTGTTTCGGTTGTGACTTTGTTGATAGGGCACTGTAGGGATTATTAGTTTTGCGATTGAAAAGGAGAGGAAGTAGGATATACGTTAGTGACGGTTGGTGCGCAAGAGGTGATAGTGTAGATCTTGGAGGTGTAGATCGTGGATGTGGTCATTGGTGTCGTTATTGGCTTGACTGGGGTGGTCACTGGGCAGACTGTAGTGCTGAGAACAATGGTCTCTGTAGTAAGAGTTGGTGTGTTGGGACAGTTGGTGACGGTTGCCGGGCACTGGGTCTTGGTGTAGACAGTTGTAGTGTAGATAGTAGATGTAGTCATCTCGGTGGAGGAAGAGCTTGCTGAAGACGATGCAGAGGTAGTCTTGGACCCAGATGAAGTGGAGCTGGCGCTTGAGCTTGACTTTGAGGTAGTAGACTCAGAACTAGTAGAGGACTTGGTGGTGGTGACAGATGCAGAAGAGCTGGAGGTGGTGCTAGCAGAGGACGAGGTTGGCTTAGTGGTTGGCACTGAAGAGGTCTTGCTTAATGTGTAGGTGATGCAAGAGCATGCTGACGAAGCAGCCTTGACATCACAGTTGGAATATTCGGTGGGGATAGCAGCAGCGGCAGTGGTGGTGCCCTTCAATAAATCCAAGCAGAATCCTCCAACCTTGCCCTCATTCATGGGATCAGCCAAGTTTCGGTAGCAGTTATCAGGGTCCTGAGGAAAGGTTAGCAACACGTTAACCACGTGTAGTCAAGTGATCCTACGCAGTCTGGGTAAGTCCAGGCATTGACAGTGCTGAGAGCAAGAGCTCCCAATGACATGTAAAGACCACGCATTTTGATTAGAGTTATTAAGTGAGTGACTAGGTGGGTAACTATGTAAAAGAGTGCGAGGGTGATAAAGAGTGAAGCTGTGATCGATACAAAAGTTCGAGTGAAGGGAGGAGCATAAGGCTTCAAATATGGTCACAGTTTCTCCTGCCGCTAAGACTCGTCAATCCAGGAGATTACCCTCAAGGACTGGCGGGTGACGCTTTAAAAGCCCGTAAACAGGAATCGACAAGTAACATCGCATTGTTAGAAGCCATCCGCAATGGTGGTGCAGCCATGAAGAAGCCACGAGACGCAGAGGCGAAGAAAACAAAAGATAGCGTCTGTGTAATCTCAATGTGCTGCAAGGAACCAGGAGCCGGGCTGCATGTACCTGACTATTTTCGAACGATCGGAGGCTTGGCGAGGATCACCAGGGGGGATGTTTCTCCCCATAAACTCTAGCTGACTAACTTTCAAGATGTGTCACAGGGAGGCTTCTCCATGCTTTTTTTTCAAGTTGACGAGCTGCGCAAGAAGTGATGTAACACACTCGGAGCAAGGAGAGATATTGATAAGTGATTTGCACTGGTTTGCATTGGTTTGGCTTTCGTAAGGTTGCATGCTGCAATCCTCGTAATACTAAGCCGCTTGCTTGTTGACCTTGCACAACATTCAGCAGCTGCCTTTTCAAGCTTTGACTTGAGTGGCAAAAATGTCTGTGATTCTGGGTTTTGCCGTGATCTGTGGCTCGCGCATGGTCTGTGTTTAAGGCGGAAATAGGGGAAATTATCTTTGGCGTTGATTCAGGAGCTAACTCTGCCCTAAGAGTGGAGGCCATCACCAAGAATAAACGCGCGCACATGGCTATGGTTGACGATTTCAGAAGCTTGAATTACCAGCTGATGACCGATGTAACTATTATGGTTCACGTAAGGATTTTTAAAGTTAGATTTTTGATCTGGGGCTTTCTTCACAACCTGTAGGTACTGCAGGTTTGTGAGAGCTGATCACAGGACTATTGACGAAAATAAAAAGATCAATGGCTCTCGTGTTCAAAGTGAGCATATTTCCTCTCAAACACATTTGTGGATTTGGCAGTTTTTGTTTCCCGCGGGCTTTGGTTTCGGAGATCGGACAGAAGAGTCTGGAAGAGTTCGTACCTGATTTGTGCTTTTGTTGTAAAATTGAAGGATCCCGTCCAATAGGTCTCTAGGCCGTGCTTGGCTCTGGTAACAATTGGTACCTAAACCGCCACCAGACATTTGATAACGGTTGATTCATATATCTACCTCCCGCTGTTCTTGGTCTCGCTGCCGACTGCTCTCCGTTGATGTTGACTCTGAAGTCGCAAATAGAATACAAATCTCCACGTGTGATGCAGATGCAATAGTGTGTCTTGCTGTCAAATCGCCGTTGCAAAGGAGAGACTTGCCACGTTCACCTGGGGACCGTTCATATGCTTTGCATAGGACAATGCAATCCCGAATGCATTTTCTTGTGGGCTTGACGACTACGCAGATGTAAATGAGTGAAGTTATTACGAAGTTGTCAGGAAAAGGCACAGAAATGCTTACAAAAAGCCCCTATTTCCTCCAAATGCCAAGACTTATATCCTAAAGCGTGCTAGCTTTGGGGCTCGGAACCGGAACCACGGATTTTCAATGGCACCATGATGACAGAATCCCAGTATCCTGAACATCAAAACAACAACAAAAGTTTTTCTCACCAGCACTTTGCTACCAACACTCCTTTGTTTTCTTTTCTGTATCACCCTCCTTCTCATTCTCTGTACCTACCTCCCGCAGTTATGGCGCCTAAATCTCGTCCCACCGCCACTGCGCCACTACCCTCCATCTGGCCTCGTCTTCTCACCCTCCTTGCTGTCACAACTGCTCTCCTCTCTACCCTAACATACTTCCTCAACTCGCACCTCGACTGGTTCTACATCTTCACCCCTGAGCATCTCCATGATCTCTCATCACGCGCTATCAAAACCCATGGAAATGATACCGCGGCAGTGGTATCGTATATTGTTGGGGAGCTGAGTGAGAAGTTGCCAGGCGGATATGTGAATTTGGATGAGGAGTGGATTTTCAATAATGCCGGAGGGGCAATGGGCGCCATGTATATCATCCACGCTAGTATGTCTTTGTAAAACGAGGAACTCTATATTTCTCACGTGATCAGTTAGGCTCAAACTAACATTTTTAGGCATTACGGAGTATCTCATCATCTTTGGTACCGCCATCGGAACAGAAGGTCACACTGGTCGGCATACCGCTGATGATTATTTCCATATCCTGAAAGGCACCCAAACTGCTTACCTCCCTGGAGCAGGATTGTATGAACCTGAAGTCTACCCGCAAGGATCAGTTCACCATCTCCGTCGCGGAACTGTCAAGCAGTACAAGATGGATGAAGCTTGTTTTGCTCTGGAGTATGCACGTGGATGGATCCCTCCTATGCTTGGATTTGGGTATGCCGATACTTTTACTAGTACTTTGGATTTCCCTACTTTGTGGAGGACAACATGGGTTACGGGACGTGAGATGGTTAGCAACCTTCTGAGAGGAAAGTTGTGAGGTATGAAGGCTCTTTTACTTGGTGTGTGTGCTTGAATGGGTAGTTGAGTAGTGTATGTGGTAATATAATCATGTTGAGAGTAGGGGGAAAATATTTTCGAATAGATCTCAGTTACTATAGACCCAGAGCTCCAACCCATCACATTCTGTATGATGTCATATCTCGCAACCGGGCATTCTACTCTGCTGGTACCGTCGCATGGCCTAAATTCCAATCTTAGGCTCCCTCCCAGGACATAATTCATCCCATCTCTCGTTCTCGGCAAAGCACGTGAACATTACCCCCAACCCTTTCCCACAGGATCCCACCACGGCTCACCACGCACAAACAGGCTAAACCCTGGTATCCAACCACAACATATCGCCAATTAAGCTTAATGAAGCTTGATGAACAACGTGTCTAGAGTCTCTAGGCACAATCAAAATAAATCAAAGCATCCTATCACTCCAATCGGTGGTCACGTTTAAATGCTTTAAAGTCACCCAAGATGGGACGGAAGGCCAGGATGGTGAGGTCCAAGAAATAAAAATAGTTGCAAGAAATGTCTGCCTACATGCACTCGATTTACCACCCGTCGATGACCCGAGGAGCATTGAAGCGAGACTGACAGCTAACCAAGAGAGACAACCGAACCAAAAGATTTGCACAAGTTGAAGAGAAAATCTCATCCCTAGACCCAATCCTTCAATTTTCCACCACTACCACCGCCACTACCCATCTCATCTTCTAACCCCACACTATTCTTTTAAGCGAAGCAAACGAGACGCTTACTTTGTGCACTTCCTCCAGCTAATGCCAGTAACCCATGTAACGGTTCCATCAGCAGAGTCAGTCGTAAGGAGACCCTTTGCAGTAGAGCTGGAACTAGTAAGAGCAATCTGGGACTTGATGTTGATGGGGAGGTTGGCGCCACATGGGGACCAGACTGTGGAGGTAACGGCGACGTTGTCTTCAATGGCATAGTTCTTAGCTATTGGGCCCTTGAAGGTTGATGTGGTGGAGCATTGGGCGGATTCTAGGTTTGTTAGATATTGAAAATTGAGAGGGTACGAAAACCAAGGGCATAGAGCGAAAGATGGAAATTGAAGAGGAAGACGTACGTCCAGAGAAGTAGTAAGTGGCTGATTGAGATCCGCTGACACCAGCATCGAGCTGAGCATAGCCACGATAGATGGTCTTCAAGATGGAGTACTGGAAGCCTTGGGGGTAGTGCAAGTCCAAGTTGATCTGGCAGAACTTGCGGCCATCCGCTGCCGCGGTTCCTGGGCCGACTTGAGCAACAAATGAATCAAAGATCAAAGTGAAGCTTGATTGTTGTTAGTTTTGCGATTTTAAGAAGTGAATGATAAGAGAAAGACTTACGTCTGGCGATCAGCAGAAAGAAACTTTCCGACTGAGCCCTGAGGGCAGCCAGTTCCAGAAGTGGTAATGCCGTTGATGGTGACTTGGTTTGGGTCTGGGACATCAGCAGAGACAATTGGGCTTGCAATGGCAGTTGAAGCCAGAGCAGCGAGAATGGCGGATTTGAATTGCATCTTGAATTTTGTGACGTGCTTTGAGGACCTTGAAGAGACTGTAATGGCTGGCGAATAAGGACATATCTAGTGGTGATCCCAAGTCTATATAGCTTTTTGGCCTCCGCAACATGAGCATATCAGATGTCCCGTTTCTCAAGGCAACAGCAGAAGGACATATGAGGTGAATTTGCCGGAGAGAGCTGTGGCGTTCGTATTCGCCCTCGTCATCAGATTGAGACGGTTAAGCACGTATATCTGCATGGCTAAGCAGCTTCTCCGACGCCTGACCTGATGTTGATGTTCAGCTTCCCGTCTTTGAAGTGATCTTGGAGAGATCTCTATTGCATCTCTAGCGGGCGGGATGATCTTTTTCCATCGTATGCAAGTTGTTCCTGATCGCCAAGCCCTGCATATGAGGGGAGGTTCATTAGGTCCGGCTTTCGGAACTGTCTTGATTGAGCCAAATTGGGTTATTTTGAAGGACATTCATGAACTCTGCCAAAAGTTGCCGGAAGGGAAAAACATTCAGAGACGCACGCCCGCATTTAAGATAGTAAAGCGTAAAGGAATCAAAAGGCTAAGGATTAATGCTATGAAGCAAACATCACGCAGCCAAAATTCTTCGCTGTCAGACACACCACTAATTATTTTTTGTTGGTCAGAGCTGAAGATGATGGGGAGATCTGAAACTTCAACTGTAGGTCATCAGAAGTCAAAATCATGGATGGTAGTTAATATACAGGTTGCCGAAAATATCAGCTGAACCTTAAGTAGTATTATTTTCCTACCAGTGATATCCCATACGGTTATATAGCAAGCGAGTCTTTGAACAACTTCAAGATAGGCACTAGGCTCTAGCAAACGACTGTGAGAAGAAGTATAGTGAATTGATATCAGCCGCTTGGCTAAATGTTCGTTAGTATATTATATCAGGAGACGGAGGGTAATATAAAGGGAAGATTCCGACTTCCGAGTGATACAAAGTTACGCGATATAATGTAGGAAATATATTATTCCTCCGTTAGGCCGCTTAAATTTGCCCAATGATTGGCCCAAATAAATCAACGAGATGGGTGGAGGCTTCCAAGTTCAGGCTTGGGATCAGAATTGGGAAGCAAAAAATGACAAGTCTGAGGCACTACACCTATCAATAGACTTTGGCCAACACCTTCTTGTTTGCCATTTCATTGGTGTCCACGACCACAATGATATTTGCCACGGTCCTGTTGCCGATGCAAAGCGGTGCAGTTACGACTACTGCGAGCCTTGTGCATTGTGTTTGAGCCACGATGACGACTGTCTCGCTGATAGACTCCACGCTGATTCCGAATCCTCGGGCAACTACTATGTAGGTGGTTGTTGGGTTACCAGAAGATTTGAGAATGATACCCCATCTCTATTTTCACCCTGGTATGTGCATCACCTGGGGTTGTAGCGTGATAAGGGACATGAATAGTTTAAAGATTCCCTAACCTTGGGACCTCATCCCTGGGCGGGGTTGGAGGTCCCTGGTGTTCATTGCTTATGCGGGGTAAGTTATGTGCCCAGATTGCCAAAAGGATGCTAGATTTGTGTGTGGAGAATATCCCTAGAGGAGGTTGGGAGTTTGTTACAATTGCGATAGACTTCTTCCTCTGGAGATGGTGATGAGTGGAGTTATTTCTTGGCTCATATCAATTTTGATATTTATTGCTAGGCCATTTCGATATTCCGTCTCTCACCGGAGACCTCTTATAGACCGAGCCATTGAAGCTGAGGAACTCGCAGTATCTCTTGAAAGGATATTGTGAATTCTGGAAGTATGCAAGCAAGCACCTCGATCGGTAGTCTGGTCCGTGCCGTGTCAATTTCAGACGCCAGGCAACCATTTTGAAAAGGTATGAGAGTCGTCATGTTTGAGTCTAAAGCCCTTCGCTGTATTTCAAATACTGCATTCCCTTTATTGCTCATCGAAAACGACCTCTTACTTCCATGTTTCCGGAGCTGGATGTCGCCGAAGAAATCCTTGAACACGATCTTTGACAGATGCCGTTTCAAACAACACCGAGAAATAAAAGAAGCCCAGCTTGTGGAGAATCAGAGCTCCAGTATTGTGCAGCGGCAATATCGTTGCACTTCTTTGACTTAATGTCATTTCGATTCCTAACAAAGTTAAATCATCGAGACTGCGTGGGCCTACCGGACGTTGGTATCAGTAGTATGGCGGATTGGATTTTGAGAGTAAGGATTGCAAGCACAAACTCTTGCATTTTGGCATATCGTTGATCTCCTAATCGGTTGATCTATGGCGCACAAGGCTATAGCTTGAAAGAGGCTTGGCCTTCAGAGATGTATGGGGTGAGCAAGTCTCTTAAATGTTTCCTTCTGATTTGTAGTCGGTATGCTTCTGACAGGATATGTGATTCTATTACGTAGAATGACCTCAGTATATTCTTTGATGGGATGCGGCATTACTCCAAAATTGATGATTCGAGAACATGCCCTGTGAGGACTATCTCTGCTTTTAAAGTGTGTCAACGGGTCTTTCCCACAAACCCACCATTTTGTATTCGACCATCAAGTATCCAGGTCCGTCAAGTATATGCCAATGCCTTCATCATTACGCCAGGCTGAGTCATGCCCTGGGCCAGTTGGGCTAGAGCTTTCATGGAGGTAATCGATCAAAGCTGTGTGTTCATCACGGTCGTCTCAAACAAGATGGCGTCAGGAGTATTCGCATAAAGACTGCAAAACTATTCCGATGGGCCGCAGAGGTTGGTATTGGGGACAAAACATGTCTCGCGATCGAGACTGCCTCGCATTACAAGAGCAGGTCGCTTGGAAACCTACAAGATATTAGCAGATCGTGTTACAGCTCGAGGTACAAAGGAATTTGGCTGATTCTTCCTGGTTGGGAATTAGTGCGTTTGAATTGGCCATTACTGACGCTGTTGAATATCAACTAGAAGTATGATGGGTTGTTGCCCGATGCGAATACTTAGGAGCATTAAAATCAATTGATGGGAGCTGTTAAGGAATAAGAGAAGGTTTAATGGTAAACGTTTGGAAGTCGCGCCAAGAAAACGTGGGGTAGCATTCATCATGTGATTTCAAAACATCGGGTTGATGAAAAGTCTCTCAGTTTGTAAAGAGTTTCAATACAGGAATTTCTTGAATACAATACCGCCCCTTAACCCTCAATCGATAGCGCTCACAATTCACATCAATAGGGAATTATATCTCCATAGACTCTAAGAACTATCGGTTACGGAAAACATCTTGTTGAATCAGGGAGTATATAGAAGGTTGTGTCGCTTGCCAATTGGACATGTGAGAATGACTGGAAAATATGTTGATTGAATGAGAAACTATAGGTGTGTGTTTTGCTATTTATATTATGGAATGGTGATTGTGGGCGCTAGATTGGCTAAAGTTGCGCTTAGAGTCATCACGTATTCGACACATCTGTGAAGCCAACCTTCAGATCGCGAACTTGTTGTTCCGTAAATTAACTCCCACCAGGTGAACTAATAAAGATGTTAATGCCTCACCAAGGGGAAATTCCATAGACACCACAAACCCTCCCAATATCCGCATCCCGGTCCCCTCTCACAACCGTAGCAACCCTCTCTCCACCAACATGACCCTCAGCACCACCTCTCGCCCTCTGATTCTCTTTGTCCATAAGATTTGTAACTACCAATCCTGGATCCGCACCGTGGATTTTGAACCCGGCCCCGGCAAGCTTAACGTGGTATTGATTCATCAACATGTTCAAAGCTGCTTTACTCATGCGGTATTGGTCCCCTGTTGCACGGTAGTATGGTGAGTCTGGGTTCGAAGCGTGAGTTATAGAGCCAAGGCTTGATGATACAAACACTATTCGTGGTGATGAAGAGGGCTTGAGAAGGGGTAGGAAGGCTTCGGTGATGCTGATGACGCCGACAAGGTTTACGGCTAGCACTTCCCGGAGATTGTCTCGTGCAATTGGGTTTTTGCTTATGATCCCGGCATTGTTGACGAGGATGTCGAGGCGTCCATGAGTTTTGGAAACCTGAGAAGCAGCAGCATCAACAGAGACATCGTCCGTTACGTCGAGTTGAATAAGTTCGAGTGTGCCCTTGATAGAATCAGATTTGATGGTCTGGATTGCTTCGATTCCTTTCACAAGATCACGACTAGCAAAGAGGACATGATACTTGGACGATTCGTTCACGAGGATTTTGGCGGTCTCATATCCAATTCCTTGGTTGGCTCCTGATGAGGGTTGTTAGCCATCACAAAGAAGTATCAAGGTGTATTTTACCTGTAATAAGTACGATTGTTTTTTGTATCGCCTCCATCTTGGATTGCTTGGGTGATTAGTAGCAACGTGCTTAGCAAACACGATTAAGTACGGGCACTAGCGCTGTTGCAATCGACTCAATTGAGTAATTTCAAATTGAAGTCGGGTTTAATGGAGATAAATTTGACCTTCTCAATAATTTACAATTGCTTTGCCATGATTGACGGACTTAAGGTAACAAACTCCGCCAACGATCCTATTGGATCATGGAGGCCAAAAACACTGGCTTACACGCTTGAAAAAGGCATGGGAAGAGCCTCAAAATGGAGGTATTTCTATAGTCTAGACTTCATATCATAGCCGGACCAACTAATAACCCTAAGGAGTAGCATAGAGACGGCTTAAAATGAGCAACTTCGGCATCTCAGTCTCTCCAGATTCAGATGCAATAACCTGGCAAGCAAGAGTGTTGGATATTTTCAACGATGATCTTATTTCTATAGAGAGAAGTGCTATATATATAGACCTAGAGTCCATAAGGTTGCCTATTGTTGCCTATTATTATGACTCATAGAAGGCAACAGTTGTCCTTGCCTATCTTAGTTGTCTATATTCAACAAAGAGAACCACTTCTACCTGAACATTCTCAACTCTTGCCATATTACCCCCAACTAAACGCTCTGGCACATTGGAGTGTAGTTTTCTCTTTCGCAAAGTGCAATATTGCATTTCCGCTTCCTACCTCGCTGACACTCCACATTATAATGCCGTATACATCAACAAAACTACGGTCGCAGTCTATGGACTAAGAGATTGAGGGACCGAGAAATAATAACATTCAAAGCGCATTAGTGAATTGGGTTAAATGATGTATTACACAAAGACATGTAATTAGCGAACTTCATAGCCTTCAATTTATGGTAGACTTGCAATGTTGATTGCGAGGTGGCACTTCATACTCACTTACTACACCACCAGCCTATGCAAACCTGATAACAATGGTTTTCGGATCGACGTGAATTGATCGCCGCTTGCCGACCCGTGATACAGTCTCTTTTTGTCACATGTGTCTTTCTAAAAAGGTTGTTTCGAGCACCTGATGAGAAATTGCCAGGCCCTGAGCTGCTGAGAGGCAACAGGTTGTGGTGGAGAGAGGAAGCATGTATGGTCAGTGGCAAGAAGAGCTTTGTCAGCCGGAAATACATTTCCCCGATCATCGCCGAAGTTCATTGTTTCTATTCCTCCCAACACCCCCTCTTTTCATCAAACGTTTGAGTCCTCTTTTCACATTATCATCATCCCAAACCACCTATGGAATATTTCATAGTCATCATAGCAAATTTTGACATCCCAATATCTTGAATACTTATCAAATGCGTAACACAAACTTTCATTCTACTGATCAACCTCGGCGAGCTTGAGTCGCCGACCCAGCCTCCTCCAAGTAACAATATCATGTATGCTCGAAAAGAATCACCTAATACGCCGTCTGCTTCGCCGATCGTGACTATCATGACATCATCCTAGTCCTCACCGATTGTTTTTCCTCCGACTTTTTCCTGACTTGCACCCCGAGTTTCCTAATGCCTCCTTGCAGACCTATCCGGCAACTAAATTACCCTCCTATTATCGGTGCATGCATCTACTAAGCGGCGTGATGTATATAAGAACAGAGCCCCATTGTAATACCCGCCCTCAATCCATTTGTCTTGGAATTTATCAAAATTAGACTTTGCTTGTTTCATATATATAAGCAAATTTTGCTATGACTTCAAATAAGCCTCTTCAATTTGTAAAGAAAAGAGTCCTCCATATAGATCCCGATGAACGATACAGCCGACAACCGAAAGACCTCGAGAAGCGTGCCAAGGATGCCGTTACACAAACCTACATAGAAGAAGAGCCAAATATACGAGAATGGGCCCAACAACTCATACCAACTAGAGACGGGTTTGCCAATTACATGCGAAGCCTTTTCCCCTCAGCAACATGGATCGGACGGTATAATCTCCACTGGCTTATGGGAGATACAATCGCTGGTGAGCAACTATCTCAAACTTGTGAAAATATACTTACAGTAATCAGGTCTTACAATTGGTTTTGTTGTTGTACCACAAGCAATGGCGTATGCTCTCCTTGCAAGACTTAGCCCTGAGTATGGTTTGTATACATCATTTGTTGGTGCTGCTCTGTACTGGTTATTTGGTACATCCAAAGATATCGTTATTGGGGTACGTCGAGGGCTTTTTCTTCTAGTGATGGAATCATTAACTGATAACATCAGACAACAGCTGTCGGATCTCTTCTAGTCGGAAGAGTTATTTCCAAAGTTGACGAAGCAAGGCCCGGTATTTATTCGCATGAAGAAATTGCGAAGAGTCTCTCCGTCATAGCAGGTTCAATTCTTCTCGGCCTTGGCCTTTTGCGACTGGGCTGGATCATCGAATTCATTCCATATGTTCCGATATCCGCATTTGTCACAGCTGCAAGCATAACCATTATGTCTACTCAACTACCAGTGGCACTTGGTATCAAAGGTATTAACACTAGAGAGGCGCCATATTTAGTCATACTTAACACACTTAAAGCACTTGGCAAAACAAGGCTTGATGCTACCATTGGCCTGACCTCGATTGCTCTCTTATTTTTTATCCGTAGTCTCTGTGCCGGAATGGAGGTGAGACAGCCACATAGGAAACGATTATGGGTAACAGTAGCATCACTCCGACTGACATTTACGATTCTTCTCTACACTTTCATCAGCTGGTTAGTACATCGTAATCTTTCCGAGACAGAGGTGAAATTCAGAATTGTTGGGAAGATTCAAGCTGGCATGTCCCCAAAATAACTTTTTCTCGTCAATATGCACTGACTAGGATTACTCTAGGTTTTAAGCATGCTGGATTTCCAAAAATACAAGGAGATCTGCTAGGTCTCATATTCCCCGAGCTCCCGGCCATCGTTATCATTCTCATCATCGAGCACATTGCTATTGCCAAATCATTTGGGAGACAGTTCAACTACACGGTGAATCCGTCTCAAGAAATACTGGCTCAAGGGGCAGCGAACTTTTTTGGACCCTTCGTTGGTGGTTATGTTTGTACCGGATCGTTTGGTGCTTCCGCAGTACTATCAAAAGCAGGGGTTCGCACCCCTCTAGCTGGTTTGGTCAGCGCATTGATACTAGTATTGGCTTTGTACGCGCTGACTGCAGTCTTCTACTACATTCCGATGGCTGCGCTGGCTGGTTTGATCATTCATGCCACTGCAAACTTGATCACCCCACCAAGATCGCTGTACAAATATTGGCAACTATCACCATTTGAACTCTTCATTTGGATCGCCGGAGTGGTTCTTGCCCTCTTCATTTCCTTAGAAACTTCGATTTATGCTACAATTGGTCTTTCGTTTGCGCTTCTGCTCGTCCGCCTGGCACGTACGAAAGGAAGGTTTTTGGGTCGTGTACATGTTTATCGAGTCACTGCGGGAAACGTACAAGATGAAAATGCCAATGCTGCAGCCACTTCAAGCCCCATGCATAATGAGTCTAATGATCTCGACTCGAATGTAACAAGTGTCGGAGTTCCTTCTAGAGACACGTTTTTGCCTCTTGATAGAGATGATAGCACTAACCCAGATATTTCAGTGGAGTCTCCATATCCGGGTGTCTTCATTTTCCGATTCAGTGAGGGGTTCAACTACATCAACCAAGCTCAGCATATGGATCATCTACTCTCTTTTATTCTGGCGCACACATGTCGCACAAAGACCGATGATGGAATGAAAGCGAGAGTAAGTTCCTATCCTATATAGAATTGTAATTGTAAACTAATTTCTCCCAGGACCGTCTCTGGAACGACCCAGGCCCAGCCAAAGGCAACGCAGAAGAGATCGTCAAGTTGCCTCACCTCCGTGCCATAGTACTCGACTGCTCAGCAGTCAACAACGTTGACATAACAAGTGTGCAGGGCCTAATCGACCTTCGCAACACTCTCGATCGATACACCACACCTTCAACTGTAGAATGGCATTTCGCCGGCGTTCAAAATCGCTGGACCAGACGAGCCTTAGCGGTAGCTGGTTTTGGTTACCCCGCTGCTGACAAGCCTGAGGAACTCGGCCACTGGACACCGGCATATACGGTTGCTAGCTCTCTAGCGGGCGCTACGGATGACGATCAGAGACGGGCAGCGATTGCTACGATGGCGAGTGAGGTTAATGATGAGGAAAAGCATGCTGGGTCTGAAAATTCTTCTGACGCTGGAAATGTGGAGGGGGAGGCGGGAAATGGTCAGAGTTCGGGGGAAATGAGGAAGAAGGGGCATGGAAGGGATGGAGCGAAGTCACGACTTGCGCCTGTCACAGGGGTTGATAGACCTTTCTTTCACATTGATTTAGTAGATGCCGTTGATGCTGCGATTAGGGATTCGAGGAAGAAAGATGGTTGTGAAGTAGTGTCATGATATAATAGAGGGTGATTCTTCTGGAATTTTGTTCTACCTATGTCTCTGAACGCATTTTGAGAAGCAGGGAAATAAACTAGTATGAATAGATGAATGTGATCATCGTTAGCCAAATACAAAATAGACTCAGATAATATTCGGATTTGAATATCACAATCTAAATCAATAATTCCTCTAGTTGGATTTAGGGTGAGTTTAACGTAAGGTGTCAAATCATGTTCATATTTGTACTTGGGTAACCTTTATAGCAATACCTCCGGTCTACTGTTTCTCGATGTGCTGTACAATTATATTATGTCCCAGAAATAGTTCTAAGAATCCAAATAGTGAAACCGAAGACAAAGGCCCTCGTCTAGGTTGTGTTCAATCTCTAGCTTAACCCCCATGTTGAGTGCTAGTCACTTCGCCGTCGACCCTAGAGCCTACTAGATAGATATCCGATCCGCGGAAATTCTTTCAAGAAATCACCCGGTATATCTTGATAGACGAGAAGGTATAATAATTCATATTCAGGCGCAATACTCGTATGTATCTCGGATAGTCTACAAACCTGTAACTGCTAGAAATGTTTTTTTTTTATAGCTGATATCGATATCCGCCTTCACCTCACTCAGCCAGACCCGTCTTACTCTGCATAGCGCTGCCTCTCGAATTTCTTTTTATTATTTACGGTATTAGAGTATCAGAAACACAGGAATGTTGTGTAGAGTGGAATATAGCGAGTACTGTGTCTAGTTTGTGTCTTTTTGGGAAAGGGGGCTCATCATATATCTAAGCCCCCTTGATCAGCCAACTAGATCCCCACAATTGTATGGCAAAGATCTTCTAGTGGTATTGGTGAAATTTCTGGGGACTTTGGCGCGCTGCGAGGCTTACATGACACGGCATTTAGCATTGACAAGTTGAAATCTTGCGCAGGGTAGCAATGCATGTGGCAATGTGACGCCGGTTCTCAAATGACATGGTGTGATGAGTACGTATCTCCTCAAGCGTGCAAACGCTAGGCCCTAACCACGAAACCTTGCCGAGACCATACAAAGGGGAGGGGGAGAGAAGCGCTAACCAACAAATCAACAAAATTTTGGAAGTCGCCGTGTAAAAATAATAGATCAAAACCAAATCGCCAGAGAAGACTTGCGCCATCCGTTCTTCAGGGCTCTTGTAAGCCCAGAGCGTCGGTATCGATCATGTAATGAACGTACTCAAGGGCTGATTGTTGGGTATTCGGATCTGACATGCATTCGGAGTTCTAGCAGTGGTGTCGATCTCGATGGCGAAACACAGTTAAGATTCCCACAATGCAATACGACAATGCAGGGCCCTTGAGGTCCAGTGGGGGTGGCACTGGGAATTTTATATTCTCTATAAATTTTACCATTTGTAGGATTTGCAATTTAGTAAAACATGAATAGAATTTATCTTTCCGTACTAACATAATGTAGTATCTTAAAACCGCCTTACAAATCACTAAAACGTTCTCAAATAATCTTTTACAAATATTTTTAGCAACAATAAAACTACCATTCTACTCATTGTTTAGAAGAAGAGTTTTTGCTGCTGTGATTAAAAAGGTATTTCAATTCGGAAATAGCTTATTAACATTTAAAGTGCTTTATTTGCATAGGAATTAAAAAAAAAAATTGCAAAATTTCCAATAAAAGCATCATGTTTACCAACACGCATCCTTTAAAGGGACTAGGAATAAATGAATAGGTGTGATGAGTAGGAAGAACACCTACTGCATTCTACAAATATGTTGGATGGTGGAGTAAATGCTTGCGGCACATCGTTATTTTTTTAACTTTTATGTCCTCGGTGCTTATTGTAAATTTGATGGCTATTGGCAAATCCAGGCTTCGAGATTATACAGTATCAGCCACTGTTGCATATTGCTTAGTTTTCAAGTTTATACCAAGCTGTTGGATATTTTCAGTGATGATCTTTTACCCCTACAGAGAGAAGTGCGGTATATATAGGCCTGGAGTCCATAAGGTTGCTTATTACTGCCTATTGCTACCTGTTATCATGATTAGTAGAAGGCAGCAGTTGTCCTTGCCTATCTTTGTTGTCTATATTCAACACAAGCGACACTTGTAAATTGAGTATTTCGACAAATTCTTCAGAGGTGGTGAGCCTACACATGAAAGCTTCTCTTGTATGAAATTGGGTGGGCGTTCCTGTGAGGCTTCATAGGCATTGTTTAGTTTAACTTGTGGAGGTTACGTGACTAGTAGGGTTAGGGCCTCGTTGGCTGGAAGAAGGTCACAACTAATATGCGATATCAAGCAGATTTACTACATTTTTTGTTTTAAGTATAAACGGTGAGAACTATTATGCATGCTATATATATTTTTAAATGAAACGCCACGAGGCTCAACCTATGCAATCATACATACACATTAACTCAAGCCCCTCTTTCCCCCACGGAGCCTCGCATTTCCCAAGCAACGCCTTTCTTAATATTCTCCTGCCTATCATCAATCGGCTTGTAGTTGAGGTCTCGTTTCGCTTTTTCCGTTGAGAATGTACACTCTTCGCTGACGTATCGCACAGAAAATGGCCGCAACTCCCCTGGTGGTGCGATCCGCCCAAATGTAAATACTAAGAAGATCCACTCCATGAAAATTGCCAACCCCAGAACCACCCATCGTGGTACTACGACAATGTCTTCTTTTTGGACAGAATGACCGGCAACCTCCCAGACCTTCCGGGCAAAAGTCCAGAATAGCATTGGATTGTCGTCGGTGATATAAAAAGCCTCTCCACTGGCATTTCCAGATAGATGCTCCTCGAATTCTCGTAGCAGGGTCTTGTATGCGGAGATGTGAGCCCTGGTGGCATTTTCAACCGACAGAAAATCGACTGGTGCATTATTTCCGATTTGGTACTTTGTTTTCCCTTTTGAAATTAGGTCAATGAGCCCAGGTAAGAGCTGGGAGTCACGCTCTCCATATACGCTACTTAGACGAAGACAGCATGTCCGAAAGCCTTCAGTCGAATTTGCTTCTTGAACAGCCAAATCGGCGATCGCCTTTGTGACGGAGTAATAGTTAGAGGAATATTTAGAACCCGAGAGAGATAACGGCTTGGACTCGTCCACGTTTCGATGGGGAGGTTGTGCAACAGTACTCGAGGATGTATAAACGAACGCCTTGACGCAAGAGATATTAGAAGCAGCTTTCAGAAGATGTTTTGTGCCTTCAACATTCACTTCCCAATATGACTTTGTGTTAACACTTCCAACTGCGCTTGGAGAGGCGACATGAAAGATGACAGTTGGTTGTGTCGAGGTAAGAACTTCAACTATGTCTTTGTTGGAGGTGATACTTCCGGCATGGTATTGGACACCTGATAGGAGGTTTTGAGTTGGTGTTCGTGAGAAAACATGAATTGAAGAAAAGACTCCCTCTGCGAGCAAGGCTTTGGTGACATGGTATCCGACAAATCCACAACCGCCTGTGATAAGAGCAACCTCGCTGTCCATCGCATTAAGATGTGTTTGCTGTTGGATTGGCAGCTCGAGGACGGCTGGACTTGATCTTATGCTCTCGGCTTCCAACATGTAAGTTGTTGGTACGGCATTAGCAATAAATCACGAAATTTAGAGACAAGAGAAATGAGATGTTTATTAATTAAACTGAGGCAGATTTACCAACAATAAAATTCGCTTAGGGGAGTAAGGGGGTGTTGGATTTCGTGTTGTAGGGAATAACCGGCTAAATGAAGCCCTGAAGCGGCGTATGGAGAGTTGGGACTACTCTCGTGAAATGCTTCAATAATTGTTAGTGGTTCAGTTGCTACTTCTTCCTGAATCTAAAATTTGTCCTGAGAGGCAAGTTCAACTATAAGACGGGATGAAGTATCCCATTGCCAATTGACCAGCAATACAGGGCAAGTCACGTATCGTACGTGACGTGCTCTTTTGTATTTGTTGGTTGAATCTTGATTGTTAAGTTGTGGAGGAGTAGAAGTATTGTGCCCCTTCTCTAGCTCCCGCCACCCCAACCTAATTGGGACTAATTGAATCATGTGATTAGTCATGTGAGTGATCATGTGACTACCACTAATTATTTACTTCGTACAGGCCATAATAAATGTTAATAAGCACTGACTAGTATTTAACTACAAGTAGAAATATACTGAGAAAGCTAAACAGGTGATTAGTCTGGCGGCCCTTGAGACACAGCCACAATCACCTCACATTTAACATTTATTACGCCCTGTGGGTGGCATACCAACACCCATATTGGGCAAACGTCATCAGATCCAGTAGAGCTAGCGAGGAATCTAAGCTCTTGCTCAAAATTTGTTATATATTATCAGGACGCCCTGCGATTAATTGACCCACCAATACCTGCCTGCAATGTGATAACGCCAACTTAGATTGGAGGAAAGCTGCTGAAGGCTGGTAGGAGAGTCATTATGCTATATCGGCAATTGTCCTCAGTCCAGACAGTTTTTTGGGGACCATGTCTATGACTTTGATCCGGAGAGATGTGTGAAATCAAAGAACCTAGGGAACAGTTCAAGCTTTAGCCTTACGGATTCGCACGGCTCACTGCCCTGGGTGTTTCTTGGCAAAATCTGAAATTTTGAGTTGCATTGCCCTTGCCACAAGGAACCATGGCTTGGAGCTTAATGCTAGTGGTGGAAGCGTGATACATTTCCCCATCTTGAACATCAAAAAGCCACATTTAGAGATATTTGGACTGGTTCAAGTAGATAATTTTATAAAAATCGTGAGGGCTCACAAAGTGGAGTAGGAGGCATTTTGTTCTCACATGCTCTCTTAGACACACGAGGGGAAAGATATATAGAATAGTCAAAATAGTCGAATAGATAGATTTAATAGATCCGAAAGTCGGTTAGCCGTATGTTATTTTAGAATTTCTTGCTCAGTTTCAATTTTAAGTTCTAGTTGCAGAAAAATTTTTATTGGCACAAATCAGACCTTGCCCATAAAGCCCATCGCAAAACCAAAACCAAATCATTTCCCATGGTTTTAATTACCTTTGATCACACAGGTTTGTCAGTATTAGTGCGAACACCCCATTGTCGCACTTTCGTTGACCATTTTCCAGTATCGATCTTTGCTCGCAATTCGCATTCGTTTACCCCATTTGACAAAGAGAAGGAAGACAAGGGACTGAGCGAGCGAAATGAACGCAGCTGCAACAAAACAGTTGCGCAACCCGGTGTTCCTCACCCAAGGTGTAATCCTGCCGGCATGTTAGACATCAATAGATGCAATCATTTAGATAGTTTTCTTACCCATAGTTGATTACAAAGCTCATAGTGTTGCGCACAATAATAACCGTCACCATTGCCTGCCCACTTAACTGTTGATACGTGTCGATAACGTAATTGCATGATACTGGTATTGCAATGAAGATGCTCGCAGCAAGAATAAAGGTAGCAACAATGAGTCCAAACCAATGTATTTCATGTGCTGCCCCAACGCCCCAAAGAATTAGACCCACCGGGCAGAAGAGTGCTGTCAGTGTGAAGAGCCACAGCCGATCTTCGGGTTCCATTCTGCCTTTGTGACGGCGTGCAATTGCAAGAATGATTCTATCACCTAGCATCCCACTCCACACGGTGGATAGCGAAGAACCTAAAAATGGTGATAGGTACGATAAGCCTACCATTGATGGTTTGAAATTATACGGCGGGCTGCTGAGAATGAGAGATGTGGTTGCGTTGAGGACGTTAAACCATATTAGGCTTGAGCCATAGGCAAAGCCTGCGTATACGACTACAGGGAAAGTGAAAAATGTGAATGGCTGTTTCAGAATAAAGATAAATTGCTTGAAAGGTCGGGGCTTGTCCTTCATGCTGAGCTTTTGCCAAAAGTTTTTAGAGGATTCCTCAGTTGAATCAATAGAGCTGATATTTTGCGGTTTGAAGTTTTTTGAGCTGTTGGTCTTCTCATTTGGCGTAATTTGAATTGGATCTTCCGAAATTTCGTCCATGACAACTGTAAAGGCTCCTGCCGGCCGATCGTAATTCGTTTCCTCCATGAAGAAGAACAATAGAATAAATACTAGTCCTAGGAATATTGCACACCAATACTGAAAAAGTCGTTAGCTAGTATTATGCTTAATGAAAATGAGAATGTTACCAATACCCATCGCCAACCTTGCCCATCTGCAATGAATCCCGCAAAAACTGGTGCAATGTAATTGCTACCAGCCAGAAAGAATGCATAGAGAGTCATGTAGGATCCTCGATTGTGTGTAAAATGGATGTCCGCCATTGATATTTCACAAAGAGACTCGATTGGTGCTCCAAAAAACCCCTGAAGAATTTTGGAAGCTATCCACTGTCCATTTGTTTTTGCATAGGGTCCCCACATTGTAAGTCCCAGTGTCGCTAAGTGTTTATCAACATACAAGTTCATATTGTTATAGTAGATAGAACGGGGAATAAAGCACTTACCTAAAACCGAAAAGAGATAAACAGGTCGTTTACCATACTCCAGGACATCAGTATTACTAGCAAGGGAAGCTGTGAATGACGTACTTGAAGAGCCAATGGTTGCCAGATTGCACAACCCCACCCAAAGAATAGAAACATGTACCCCGTACCGTCATTTAATGTAGCAATTGGAATGCCAGTATTGATCGAAATAGGAACTAGCACAGAGTAGATAGCAGCGGAGGGGAAGCCAACAGCTAAAGTGTATCTGTATTTTACATGAGTAAAAGTTTCACAAATATCGAGACGATTTCTCGTTGTGACTTACAAACAGACACAAGCAGTGGCAATTACTTTGCGCTTTGGAGACCAATTAAGAGGATCATTAGGATTAGATGATGGAGGTGGTATCAATACCACCTCTTTTTTCCCCTTGTCATGTTTTGTGAGCATGGTCCCGTCGAGGTCGACCAGGTGGACAGTTCCTGGGATGGGGCTTGCATTCATGTTTTCAACGAAGCTCTTGAATACGTCTATTTGCGCTAACTGCGGTTTGATGTGAGTGATCTGTGCGGGATGTTTGATTAAAGGTAGAATTCTTACACACTGAGAATGGTAAAGGTAGACGACTATAACAGAAATGAAGTGAACAGCCGATTTATTTCAAATTTCAAAGCACTACGGGTGGAGACATCGAAGTTCTTATGATAAACACCCAGGATCCAACTAAGCAAGCATTACCACATCTGAATATATCTACAAAGCTTTGTCTGCGAATTAAGCTGCACTGGCGATGCTCAAAAAGTCAGTGGGGAAGTACGAACGAATGGCATAGCATCTTGCCAGGGGTGATTTGGGATGCAGGAAATAGTCATGAAGATATCAGGGGGCGGAAATTTAAAAAGAACAGTTGACTACCGATAAGTGGAAACCTCGAGCACAAAGCTGTTACCGAACCATTCAGGTGTCTTGCTATGCTCTTGAACAATGTAACTGATGAAATCGCTACAATGGCCCCACACAGAAAATGCTGCCGTGTAGCCATCCTGATTGAACGAAAGCATGCAACTATCAAGAAGTATGTGGGAGGTGTGGTCGATAACAATACCCCACTTTTGGACAATGCCAGCACGTTCAACAGAACGGGACGAGACGCTAAAGGAAGTGAATCGTGGCACGACCATCGAATGGATCAATTTATGGTTGACTGGGGCCGAGTCGTCAATATTTTCTGTCTGTTGCTACTACCGGTGACGAAACGAGCCCTGTGGAAGAGGAATATGTAGTGGTTTAGTACTTCGCCACGAACCCGCATTCCTGATGACTGCTCTGGAGTGAGATATTCCCCTATTGGCTGGTAAAATCAAGCGAGGAAATATCTCATTACATCCACCGGTGCTGTAGCCTTAGGCAATATTTAGTGATCAAGAGCCTAACTTTCGAAGTATTTCAGCAAGTCAGAGTTGGGTGAAGTCCTAAGAAAAACTGCAATAATTGCTCATTAAAACCAAACCTCTTTAGCATATGCAGCAACGGACTAGTGACTGTCTCATTATCCATTTAGAATCGTCCTTTCCCTCAGTTTACGAGAGGAAGGCTAATCAAGTTCTTGATAATCTTCAACGACTGAACAGTTTTCTCATCCTCCATCTTTTTGGCCACAATTTGCAGCGCAACCGGTACATTTCTCTGCTGTTCCGCATTGTAATTATTGTAATACCAACAGTCAATATCATTCTTGGGAACATAATTAAGATCTTTAACATCCAGCTCTGGGTCAACCTTCGTTACAGGGAATACGATTGCTGGATAGTCGAGGAGATTCCAAATGGAAGTATAGCCCCAATAACGCGAAGTGTTATGAGGGGGTGCAGGAAGAGGTCCAGCGGGACAAAGTATAACGTCCATTTCTGGGGCTACCTGATTCCATTCTGAATTGCATATTAGAGAATGCAAGAAAATGAACCGGGTACAAAATTTGGAACTGACTTTGCAAGTACTCATAACGGAATATTTCACGCTCCATGCTCCAATGTCGCACACCGTAATGATCCAGGCTCTCTACCCCAGCTTGATCTCTCAGCGTCCAAGCCAAAAGTGGCTCAACAGGCTCTCCAGATGTCTTTAGAGCGTCAAAGAAGCCTTCTCCACCATCAGGGGCATACAATCTTTTCTAGATTTTGTTTCAGCCAACTAGGAATCTAAGATGACTTTGAAACCTACCAGAATCTCCATCCCATATTCATGCTTATGTGGATGCCACTCCATCACTTCAACGTCTGGCAACAATTTTAATTTCTCGACCACTACCCGTAAGGCTCTCGCGACAGGAGGTGAGGGTTTTACAATTCCGTCATCCAATATAACGCCTATGGTAAGCTTTCTCTTGGGAAATGATGCGATTGTTAAGCTGTTAGGAGACCTCCAGGGCATTTGCATCAGACTTAGGTCCTTTTCCCAAGGTTTCGAATCCAGAACAACTTTCATGAATAGCTCAATACCATCAAGTGTTCTGCTCATCGGTCCAATTGTGCCAGCTATCATATCACAGCCAAGCATGCAAGCTGCTAATCCAACAAGCGGAAGTCGCATAGCGGTCGGTTTGAAGCCATAAATGCCGCAATTCGCAGCTGGTGAGCGGATACTTCCTCCTGAAATATATCAGCATCTTGGAGAATAATAGCCAACCCAAATTAGGAAGAAATTTACCAATATCCGACCCAATTCCTAAGACACTGCCACCCAATGCCAACAGTGCAGCCTCGCCACCCGAGGACCCCCCACAAGTAAGTTCCGTATTATGCGGATTTGTAGTTACACCCGTAATATTGCTTCTGGTCTCCAGGGCCATCAAGCCCTGCGGCTCTGTTGTCCTTACATACAGGATAGCTCCAGCAGCAAGCAAGATTTTTAAGACTTCAGAGTCATCGTTGTTATTCTTCCCTTCCCACCCAACGAAGCCAGCGGTGTTGGGAAGCCCTTTCATCCCGATATGTTCTTTTACGCTGATTGGAAGGCCATGTAAAGGACCGGTAGGGATGCCGTTCTTCAAAAGGGCCGCATCAAGTTCTTTTGCCCGTGTCAGAGCTCGCGTGGGTAGAAGCTCATAGACGCAGTTCGTCTATGACACTAGGAGTTAGCTTTGTCAAACAGCAGAAATAATTCAAACTTGCCAGTTTCTGGGAAACTGCCGCTCGTCGAAGAAACGAATTTATAACAGCCACGGCGCTCACTTTGCCACTTGCAAGGTTGGCTAGCAGAGTTTCTATATCGTATTCGGTGATTATCTTTTCCTCTGCTGTTAGAACTATTCCTGGGATCTCAAGAACTCGGCTAGAATGGATCTCTTGAATATCACATATCGCAGGGTTGATTTGTGAAATTGTATAGTCGCGATGGGCTTGAATTTTGAAAGCGACTTCTTGCCATGTCATGATGGGACCCATTTGTGTGATCTGTACTTGCCTAATATTGATGATTCGAAACCGGAATAAAAATTTTTGCATCAAAATCGTGATATTTTAGAACCCCATCACCTATAATCTAGCTTCGGTAACAAAGACCAAGGAACTGGCGAGACACAATGCACTCGAATGCTGGTGCATGCAGCAACCTGCATAATTGATATGCATGCAGAGCAATGAGCTCCCACGTAGTTGCTTCATTTAAATTCTGACGTTGTAACTATACTTGCTGCATAAGCAAGGGTAGTAGTCGTATTTGGTCTCAATTTGAAAAATATAAATGATACGGCAGTGGATTGCAGCGCAAGTCCCCCAACTTTTATGTAATGATTGGGAGGCCATTGTGGAGATAGCTAGCAGAAATTTAAAATACTTTCCATTCGACAAATAGTCTTGAGGGGATATCTAGCAACTACCCCTGTATGATGCAATGATGGCTATAGTCAATAACTATTGTGCGAATGACCAAGTGAGACATTAACAGAAAACTAGACTGAGCTTGCGTTCCTAATTCGCTGTCACGCTGTTCACTACCAACGACCTTGAGATCATGCTGCCTCCCATATCCAGACTCAAGCTTATGTTACCTATTCCTCACGCAATATGTTTAAAATCGTTGTAACAAAAATAGACTGGGACGAGGTAAGTCTCACCTCCAAAAGCTCTAAACACTCCCATATTAACCTCCATCCCTCCTTCCTTTTCTACGTTCTTGCTAATTTTGAAGGAGTCAAATACAGAAGCATCTTCCCACATCTCGCAACCGAAATTGAAAGCGCTGATTTGGCATGATTAGGAAACTTCCCTTAAGCAAATATTGACCACCAAGGATAATATCCTTAGTCACCCATTATATTACCTGTTGCTCAAGATTTATGTCAAAGTGCTTTCGTATCACGATTACCAGAACTTCATCTTTCCTGATACCTCATATATTAATAGGTTATTTTCCGTGTTTATCCTCTCCCTCCACTTTGACATATTTTCCTGCCTCCCTGCTCACAATTTTCAGCACTTCTGAAATAGAGAAGACGCAGTAAAAGGCCTAGAATCAGCTGTAACAATATTCTGCGGAAAAGCAAGAATTTGAACTGCGTCGATGGCGATTACTCGGCTGTAGTGTGAGGATACTACAATAATTTTGAGTGGGAGGCTGGAGAGAAGGAGGCACGAAAACGTCCTGTGTAACAATTAACCCTCAGTCTAGCCAAGAGATTTCAATTTTCAAAATGATACGAGCAAAGAAAGGTTAGGAGTGGTGACTTGTAAATATTTTATTTTAGAGAAACGTGAACCAGAGAGCCTTTTCAATTGAAATATCTTGGTGGGGATTTAGTGGCCCATATACGACATCGACGGCTGCTCTCGTCAGAATACATCTACTTCATTCCTGCACTCCCCATCAAGACTCACTGTCGGAAGCCTAAATAGCAGGGTGCAGCATAGCTATAAGCAGGATAACTCGGTTGATGTTCGAGAGCTAGTAACCTCCCAACAAGTAAAACTAATTGATGCCCTTCTCCAACTCTCAATTCCAGCTATTCTTATATCCGCGCGAGGCACGAAAGACCTCCGCTGGGGATATATCGGTGATCTGTTTAGAGTATGTTTCGAGTACACACATGCGCCTTTGCAACTATTCCTCATTTCCATACTCACGTGCATCTCGCGTGACATGATTGCTCAAACCCTCCCCTCCCCCCCAAACTCTTCGCAGTATTCTTGTTGAAACTCCTCAACTCTTCGTTTAAATGCCTCAACAATCTACTCGAGATATTGATGGTCTCCTGAAACGAACTCTCCTCGCCTTCAATATCCCAAAGGTAGTTTGCTTGCAGGGATGCAATATCCACAGGAGAGGTGGTAGCTAGACCGATACCGAAAACACTTGGATCCAAGCGAATGGAAAGGCGACGGGTGTTTCTGGGCCTTGGTGAATGGTTGAAGGAATTGACAACACAAACTTTCCTAAGGGACATAGGGAGGGTGAGGAGTGTATGGTGGGGGGCTCGTACACTTGGGAGGGAAGATGGATTAGAAATAGCAGCTTTAGAGATTCAGTGTAGCATAGTTGAAGGAAATTATGTAAGAGAGATAACACTAGTAAATTAAATTAAGGCTGTGTACTAGTAGGGTTGATGGCCAGAATGCTGGGCGAATGACCAAATATAGATATTTAGGGAAGATGCGAGGGGGCTAATTTTTATACTGGGCGGAAAGAGAAGCCTAGATGAGAGATGTGAAACGATATGGGCGAACATCAACGCTAGCAATATTGTTGAAAAAGTTACTAACCATATGGCTGTCTTTAAAACCAACAGGCAGGTGAACATTCAGGAATTTCAAATGGATATTTTGGATCTAGAGGGCCTGAAAATGACGAATAATTTGAAGTTCAGTCCTTAGGGGTAATGATAATTATTACCCATAGCTATTTTAAAATTATCTACAACGAGTGTGCATATCAGTTGGTTGTTGGTTGTGCTGACTGTTGGTTGCACTGTTGTTATTGGACGCAAGCAGGCGGCGGGTTAAAATATCTCATGTATTAGGCTAATTAAGGTCCTATAAAACAATATATTGCCATATTCATGTTAACAGGTAATTATTTGATCAATTCTTTCCAAATGGCATTTGTAATTAGAGGTTTACCGTACTTCCCGCGTGTACGGGCTGGCTTCTGACCATAAGTTGGTTTTTAAGGAAGTCACCGAAAGCACTTCCTAGACACGAAGCAACGCATTCACTTTGCAAATCTAACGTTGTAAGTCCACTACAGCTACGCTAGTTGGGCTTTCTGCAGACTTCAATATCAAACGCAGCTCAAGCGCCTTTACTTTAAATTGGCCGCCTCGGCAAAACGGCAAAACACTATGGCCTCTGTATATGACCCGTGTATAATGTTGGAAGTTTACTAACTGTCTGTTAAGAGTATATAACGTTATCGATGACTACAAGCATTCATTTTCTTCCTGCCACTCCACTCCTACATCTACAAACAATAAGTAAATTTCAGAGCAGGTATGGCAAGCGAAGCGCCGCCAGTACTCCCTCACGTCCTCGTAATTGGTGGATGCGGTTTCCTAGGATCCCACATCGTCTCTGCCCTACTTGCCCATCCCTCACGACCAAAAGTGACAGTAGCAAGTCGCACACCCACCCGCAACGTCATTGACGGTGCCACGTATCACGCTGCCGATATCTCATCCTCGCTCGCCATTCAGAACCTTCTCTCCGCTACCCGTCCAGTCGTTATCATTAACGCTGCATCTTCACTTGCTAAAGCGGGTGCTAAAGCCTCCACATCATCTACTATAGAGGGCACCCGCCTCTCACTCGCCTACGCTACTAAGTCCCCCTCCGTCAAACACTACATTTACATCTCAAGTAGCTCTATTGTTAAGAATGCCCCCTTTTCTTTAATCACTGAGTCTACTGCAACTCTTGTCGATCCTTCCACGCATCATGATTCCTATGCAGCAGCCAAAGCCAACGCAGACACCTTGGTCTTAGCGGCAAACAATCCTCCTCATTTGCAAACAGTTGTACTCAGGCCATGCGGAATCGTGGGTGAAAGAGATACACAGGTTATACCGGGATTTTTGAAGGCTCTTGGTCAAGGCATGGCCAGAGTTCAGCTCGGGGATGGACGAAGCAAGTTCGACTTTGTCTATGCTGGAAATGTGGCAGACGCATGTGTGTGCTGTGTTGAAGCTGTGATGAGAGAGGAAAAAGTACCACAAGCAGAAAACGCTCAGCAGAGGAAGAAGGTTGGTGGGGAAGCATTCTTCATCACGAATGGCGAGCCGGTTGAGTTTTGGACGTTTGCGCGTCTCGTATGGCGTCTCGCTGGTGACTGTACACCCCCCGAAAAGATCATTGTTGTGCCTATGTGGCTGGCCTTTTTTGTGGCATATATAACCGAGTGGATCGTGTGGGCGTTCAGTGCCGGGACACGACGGCCTGAGAAGTTCAACAAAAGCCAGATGGAGAATTGTAGTTTGAACCGGACGTTTGATATTACAAAAGCAAAGGAGCGGTTGCTCTGGGAACCAATGGTGTCTTTGGAAGAAGGAGCTCGAAGGGGCGTAGAATGGGCAGTAAATAATGATGCAGGGAGACTAAAGAAGCATGTATGATTGGATAGCCTATAGTGATAAAATACTATCCTATAGTCTATCGTTAGTCCTAGCTGTAGTAAGGAAATACTTTCTTTGTTAACTGGAGAAAATCGCTGCTGAGTCGTGTTGAACCGATATTCATTCTATGTATTCAAATAAATGTAAATTATAGTGCATGAAAGCTCTACTTTGCCCAAATTTCTCCATATGCTATCTTTCCTATTAGATTGACTGAAAATATTTGGTCATCTTCCTTTTGGCATATTCCACCGCTCTCGGCTCTCTACTGCGCATGCTATTTTCATCTAGGAGCATGTAAAAAACATCTCCGAATTATGTAACATGAATATTAGGCGCGCACCCTTTATTTCCATGGTCCCCATTATTCAACAATTTAGTAATTACATCTTGCATTTCCGTAAGTATAATACCATTTAGGGGGAGTAATAGGGGTATATCTGCCCTATAGGTTTTGCCAGCTATGATTCTTGACATTTGTAATACCGTCCTTAGATAGAGGTTCATTAATCTGTAGGTCTCGAAATATTTGTTAGTTCGAGCATGATATATACTCGCTACAACTCCGGAAATCATTAATAAATGCGCAAGAGCAGCTTCTAATTATTTCAATAATTTGATTCGGACTTTAGTCCGCGAATTTCTTGGCGTATTTGTTATTGTGGCGAGATTACCATTATATAATAGTTTATGCTTCTATAGAACCTATAACCATGGATGCTTCTCAAGTGTACTCACCAGACCCTCTGTAATAGAAAATATAATAATTCTATGAGGGTACAAGATGAAAGCTGAAGCCTACTAAAACTATCTTGTCATCTGGGGATTTCTTGATTCTTGCAATAATAATGTTTTCTCCATAATTGAGAGCAGTCTCCGACAGCGCTTTAACATGGGGCAATCACCTCCACGAGGCGCTAGCCCGCCTTTTCTGGTACACTTGTGGATGCAGGGATGATAGAATTTTAATGAGTACTAAATAGTATTTGACTCCAAATAGCAATATACTATAAAATCGAATAGGTGATTTGGGGCCGTGTATTCAAGGGATTTTAGACCAATCACCCACCCGCGGGGAACTATATCCCTGAATCCGAACTAACTATTGTGGCTTGAGACATCCAATCGATCCACATGCTACCTACAACGTATTATGAGAATTAAATGTAGCGAGGCCGGTGGGCTCCGGGTGTGGTGATGCATAAAGTGAGGACCAAAAGCTATGTATTTAGTAGTTCTACGTGTGGAACTCACATAAGCTAAGTATCGCTAACTAACTAAGGTTAGTGTGTGGGTTCCAGGTGGAATCCAGGGAAGGCTGTCCCTGGACACAGGCCAGAATGAAGACAAAGACACCCTTTTGCACCCTGGTCTCGCTACATTTAATTCCCATGGTACGTTGTAGATATCGCGACGGGGCGGTTGCTGGGCTGTGATTATTGTGTTGTGGCTATCGCACTACGATTGCAACCTTCGAAAGAAAGCACCTAGTCTGTGCCCTGTCTTGGTCTGTGCGCTTGTTGCCTTAGCGGCGAGGCGGCGTGGTTTGTCGGATAAGGGTCTCCGTATCCCGCCCCTCCGATATAAAGAATCGTTTAAAGGTGAGTTATTTTAGGTCAAGGTAATTTTTATTTACTAAGTTTTAAAATTTCCGTGGTTTTTGGTTTGGTTTCGGTGAAAAAGATACTGAAAGATAGACTTATTGCCGTGGGTTCATAAGTGCCTACTCGGTTAATAGCGGTTGTACATCACTAGAGACTCTTATTCCCCACCCCCTCGACCTTTGTATATTTTTGCAGGCATGCAGTGAATTTTCTCCCCCGTTAGACTAGTCTTTTGTCTATATCTGTTCTTTCTATTTCTCTAAAATTTTTTGTCCCCAAACCTCTCCTCTGTTAATTTATTACAATACGTATAGGAAGCGTAGTTAAAAATCCAAATCTTTGACTTTTCGGATCCTTTATTCCAAAACATGTGATCTTTTTCGAGCACATTAAATGGTACCACAGAGATTCTGACCCGGGACCCTATAATACTGCTGAAGCTATGAAATATCAGTGTCTTTCCCCCACTAGTGGGGTCTGTTGTTCAAGCGCAGAAAACAACACCTCTTTCTGATCATCCGAACGGAATTTGGGCTCCCCTTGGTATTGAGTTGTAGAGTTTCCTAACGCCACACTACAACAAGACTGGAAATATTGTATTCATAGAGAGCCGTTGAGTTCAGAGCGGCGTAGTGTTGGAGGCATTGGACTTCGAATTTTGCTAGCTTTAGAGCGAAACACCCTTAGTGTTTCTCTCCAAAGAAATCGAAGTAGTGAGAACTTCACAGTAGCGAGAGTGGTTCCGTCCTCCAAGGCCCTCCAACACAACTAATCCAAGTAATTCCAAGATGCCGGATCCATTAACTCAACTACCACTACTACTTCCACTACCAGAAGTATTAAAGCCATGGCTTATACTCGATAATTAGTATCACGTACTCTGCCAGTAAGCTCTCGGCTCAGGCGCACCAGGTAAAAGTTAAAGCGGCCCGATCAGTACATTGAACAGGGGCAGCGGTCGTATAACTGCTAGAGCGTGCCACTGCCACGGGCGGGTTAGCTCCCCTGCCAGCCATTCCTACTGTAAGCAGTTTTTAGTGCTAGGACTGCATATGAAACCGAAAGACGTGCCGATTACATGGAATATAGAGCGTATTGTTGGAATGGCACTTTAGCCGCCCTTGAGAGACGTTATATAAGCAATGTTACAGGATAAATAGACCACGTACGACAGACTAAATCAATCAAGTCGTCAACTCCAAAAGCATTTCCAACACGTATAATAAAAAGCCCATCAAGGACGCAGCATTACTCATGTGTACAGTTTATAATACCTCTAATTATACTAAAGAGTGTAAGATCACCTAGTTATAGAAGTCTTACAAGTTCTACTCTTATGTCCTCCACACGCTTGAAAACCCGCAATTAGTTTTCGGGGGTTCCCGAAAATTCATGCGAGGTCAGCATGCCAGCGGTAGGGATGGAACCGCACATGAATAAAAGAATAAAACTATCATATGAAGGCACAGTGACGTGCAAGGAAGCTCACATGATTCATATCCTCCAGAGTGGATATTCCCAAGTTCCCGTAAAATGATCATTCTAGCAACATTTGCATGTATTACCTACTGTATATTCTACACGGTTGTGCGTAATATAGTATCCGCTCATTCTCATGCTTCCAAAGCCAAAGCGGCTGAGCTACCAACCAGGATAAGTAAAGGGGTTAAGGGGCCTCCTTTGGTCTCCAACTCCCATAGAAACCCTTCAGGGAGGGCGGCCGCATACATGTCTTGATTCCACTACGAAGCTAATGAATCGAAAGAAGGCGAATACTATCGAGTTCAATATTTTGGGGCCGAATAATATAGCTACGCGAGGTGCATAGAATACACGGGCTATTCTCCAAACCTAATTCCAACATCTTGGGTCAGGCTAGAGAAAACCAAATTTTCACCTTGCACTGGGTCATGGCATACCTACGAGGCGGCAGTGCTGATGACCAGTCACCTGTATACTCCGCAAAGGGCAGGAGGTCACGCATTGTGTTTACGCGCTACATCGGAATCCTACCATTTGGGGCGAGGATGCAAAGTAGTTCCGGCCGGAGAGGTGGGAGTACTTGCTGTTTGATGGGGGCCCGCGGAGATGTCTTGGCAACAGCTCGATTTAATGCAACATTGATATACTATTGTAGCAGGGTGTTGATGTGAGGCCTGGAGGCCTCAGGGAAACTAAGCTGTACGAGATTGGGAACTAAATAATTTGTCCCCTAGGAGACATGAGACCTGATGCTTGGGGTTAGACTGAGAATCCTGTTAGCTTTCTGCGCTATTGTGATCTTTCAGAAACGTGACAAAGTTAAAGAGCATACTGCTGCAAGATATAAGAAGAAATATATATTGACCTGGAACAGGTGAAGAAGGAGGGGAAATAGGCATTGTGAAGACATTCTATAAATGATGAGAGTTGATTAGGGTAAGAAATTCAAGGGCAATAATTGAGGGCTATCAGCAAGACTTATACCAGTTATTTTACAACGAATAAAGGCTAAGATAACCCGATCACGACAGATAGCATAACAATAGCGTGTCCATAATCGTTATAGGTGATAAACAGGACTGGTTTGAGATCTTCTTGGTCTATCATGATTGTGTAATATGATAGAGCGCGGCTTAGAAGCAAATAGATGCTGACGTAAAGACGACAAATTGTGCACCCGTCATTTTAAAAATTGCATGAATACCATATTAATACTACATTTGTACATTTAAACATGATGCTGGAACGTTATCTCTTACGTTCAGTATGTAATAAGCCGCCAAAAGCGCAATAAGAACTGTCATGCGCATAATATTGGCCACAACACTTTGGTTATTCTTGACACCAACCATACATTTTTTCCGTGATTACAGCAAAAATTCTTGATCTAAGTAATTGAAAATAACGCAGTGTGGATGGGAAATTTTTATTTTACGCCTGTTATGGACTAAATATCCCTAGCAATTATATCAACATATCGTGTCCTGCCTAAATTACCACACTTAACAAAGACCTACCCGGCATGGAGCGTTCATTGTTGTACTTGAGTGTTTATAAAAGAGGGGCACCTGGCCCTTGTAAACTTCAACCAACGGTATCCTATTACCTGATAACAGCTCACGGGAGTAACATAGGTAGTTGAAGCATATTCGGCATCACATAAGAGGTGAATTGTGCATTTGAATTTATTATCTATAGATTGTGGTGAGGTTGAGCGGTGGAGCAGTGTCAAGGTTCCCTAAGCTGGCCTACATAAGCCTCAGTTAAGGCTACCCTACCCGGAGGGGGGGAGGAAATTAAAACGCACGCTGCCAAAAACCGGCTTTTTCTATGGACGAAGATCAAAAGTAAGTCATACTAGCTTTTCTCTGTATTCTCGGGGTCGCTCCTTGGTGCGGTTTCCTGACGACCAGCAGCAACCTTTTTTAGATTCTTCCATTCCATTAGCATCGCAAGAGGTACAGTAACACACACTGCCACCAAGGCGAGAGTAAGAGTCTTAGTAGTAGCAGAACTGTATGCATCCCTGATATTTCGAACGATAGCTGCGCTTGTCGATAAAGACCCAATATTGGTAGCACCTATAGCAAGGACATCTGCTGGCGAGATCCCTGGTGTTCGCTTTTGCACTTCGCTGACGAGGCTATTGACAAATATTGTTTGACCCGCTGATACAGATATGGCTCTAGAATTATCGTTAATTCATTCCCATTACAGGTATGTAGGATTGAGCTTACGCGCCAAGCTGGGAGAAGAACAGCGATATGCCTGGAGCAGTTAGACTTGTACCAGTTTAGGGCATGCATACTTACTATTCCCGACAGCGACATCTTCTTCACTGCATTTGAGTTAGCCCCCCTGGTAGCTATTGATCAACAACTAAACGAGATCTAACATACGTGAGAACGACCTGCAAAGCGGTAAATGGTATCTGCATCCCAATTCCAATCCCAAGCCCGGACACTACAAGGTAGGCAGCCCACTCAACGGTTTTTGTGTCGACATTAATCCGGGTGAGGAGGCCGGTGCCTAGAGCACCAATAATTGCACCTACGACCATATATGGAACCTACACAGAGGTATTAGATTAGCAGCATGCTACCTGTAAAGTAAATTTGTATTCTTTCTCACATAATAGCCTGTTTTCGAAACAATTGCTCCTGTTATAATAACTGCTACAATCTGAGACAGTGCATAAGGGAACTTGAGCATTATTAGTCTCGCAATAAACAACCATTGTATCTCATCTTACATATTGAATCCCACTAGTCATCGCTGAAACTCCTTTTGTAGCTTGGAAATAAAATGGAATGTAGTATGATCCCTTTTTTGCGTTAGAGATGGACTCATTAGCGGAATATATGACTTACAATAAAATTTGTCATTTGCAGGAAGAACAAAAATAAAGCACCTGAAATAACGGATCTTTGTCTTAAGACTCGGAGTGGTATTGTCGCATTCTCACCTGACTTCCACTGAACGACAGTGAAAAGGAGAAGAAGTAGCCCGAATCCGACGAAAAGACCAATAATTCGAGACGAGCTCCAAGGGTGTTCCGCTCCACCCCATTGCAATGCCAGTACTATCAAAGTTAGGGGGGTTTCTAAGTTACAACACGGAACTTACAGAGACAGCACACAGAGGCGATAATTAAGAGAGCTCCAGGAGGATCCATCTCCCTAACCACAACTCCAAGGGTAAGTTTTCGATCCAAGGACCTTCTGGGTCCCAACTTGAGGAACAAAAAGACTAGGAGAAGACAGAGGCCTCCAATGGGTAAGTTAATCCAAAAGCACCATCTCCATGTAACATGATCTGTGAAAAACCCTCCAAGAACAGGGCCAAAGCATATCGCGATCCCGAAGACGCTAACCACAATACCCATGAAAAGTGGCCTCTTTTCCAAAGCCACACTAAGGGTGAGTATTTGCAGTGCGCCCTGGAAAAGGCCAGCAGCTCCAAGTCCAGCAATGGCGCGTCCGAGAATAAATACCACTGAGTTTGGTGCTGCTGCACATAGAACCGAACCCACTATCAATTCGGCATACATATCAGCTCAACTCTGAAAATCGGAGAAGAAAACGGACCTTCGAAAACAATAATACATGCCAGGTACGTAAGTTTAGTGTTGGATATTTTATAGAGCTTTCCGAAGCTGGGCTGGAAAGATGTAATTGTGAGGAGATATGCTGATCCATACCATCCTATATCATGGATGGAACTGAAAACTGCTGTGATCTTAGGGATTGCCACGCTAATTCTGTTGTCGTCTTGTCAGCCCCTAGCTTGAAATGAGCGCAGGCGTTGTGACAGCTCCTACATTGTATTGTCGATCGCGATGAGAAAGTTACCAAGGCAAAGCGCCAAAGTAATTAAGGCTAGCCTCCACCCACCAGGATATGAACTGGTCTCAACAGTTTCTTCCGCTTCCGCAGCGATGCTATCCGCCTTTGTTATGCTTTTATCATCTTGCGGGACTACCCTGACATTTTCAGTATCGTCAGTCATCACTCCTATTGTGGAGCCACGATTTTTGTAATTTAGTAGCGGAGAATAAACATCTATGTAAGGGGTTTGTTGAACCTCTGAAAGATTTAAGGGTGTACATCAGATCGTGCTCCTCATCGAGAAACCACTCGGCACACAGGCGTCGATCCAAAGGGTTACACAAAATGTTGGAATTATTTTTCAGGCTAAATATTTCTTCCAACAAATCACTGTAGGCAGTGGCGGTTCATTTACGAGGTGCCAGATTTTAAAGTATGACTTGGACTGGGGCTCAGGGGAGCAGGGGGGAATCTGGCGATAAAATGTTCTCAATTTGGTTCTCATTCTATAATCACTAGAGCTCAGAAGAGAGCTTCTAGGCTATGGCATTATGAAGATTTATTTCCTGATGTTATTTTATGAAGAATGTCTCTGATAACTCAGAGGAACTTTACAGTTTACACATCTTTCTTAAATCGACCACTAAAAGATTTCCCTGCCCTAAGGATACCCTCTTGCAAGCTAACCTTTGGTCTGTATCCAAGTATCCTCTTCGCTTTATCAATTCGATACGTCCTCGTACTGGAACTATACTGAACCCCTAATCTATTCAGTCCCGACGTTTTGCGGCCGAAAGAGGTGAGCCACACTATCCATTCTGCAATTACGGCCATGGCCAGCCCCAATATCTTCGGTATTGATCGCACATCTTCTTTTCTTGTGGGGTAGCCAGCCGCATTGCCAATGGCTCGACCGAACTCCCAGAACGGGATATGCTCGTCGTTGGTGATGATGAAGCCCTGTCCTGCAGCGCTTTCAACCCCAGCAATCGGCTCAGCCAGAGTTTTCAACAGGCATTGGGCTGCTAAGATATGGGCGTGCACAATGTTTTCAACATATGTGAAATCAAACAGGTTCTCGCCATTGCCAATTTGAAACTTGAGTTTCCCGGCGGCGGCCCTCTCAGCAAAGGCCTGCGCGGTTCCATAGCCTTCACCAAATATACCTGAAGGTCGAATGGATATCGTTCGCATCTCACCATTAGCATCTAGAACAAGTTGATCGGCCACCGCTTTAGAGTGTGTATATAATTCCTTTTGCTCCGGGAGGTAGACAAGTGGGAGGGAGTCATCTCCCTCGACCAAATCGCTACATGAATCGTGAATCACTGAAGCGCTTGATGTGTAGACGAATGCCTGTGCGATGGACTGGAAGATTCATGGTCAGTCTTGTTTCGATTCCAGCTATCTAGAAATAGATCGAAGCTTACTTTCGCGCTCTCTAGAAGATTGCATGTTCCCATAACGTTCACCTTCATGTACAGAGCAAGATCTGGCAGCCCAGGGGGAGGCGAGGCTGTATGAAATATAACCTGGGGTGCGACAGCACGAAGCGCAGTATCAACTTCATCCTTTTTTGTTATGTCAACGTTATGATATTTGACCTCAGGAAATTTGGTTTTAGGTGTCTGCAAGTCAAAGATAGCCACGCGGGGTCGGGGCTCAAGCTTGAGGAGCTCTGCTACAAGGCGCTGGCCGAGGTCACCACAGCCCCCGATAACAAGAGCGGATTGGATTGGCGGCGGCATCTCTCCCGTAGTATTCATTGATGGTTGGAAGGCAAAGAAGTGGTTTGAATATCCAACTCGAGATTTATCGAAGTTGAGAGGGGCTTGTTGGCTTTCAGGCACAGAAATACCGCGATACGAGCTGTAAGCCTATCAGGTACTCCTGAAGCTGTTGTAACGGTGCCGAGTCGCGTTTCCAACCGCCTCCAACCACCCCCATACTCCAGGCGCATTCATTTAAAGTGCAATCCACTGAAAGCGCAACACTACATTCAAGGGTAAGGGTGAGGGCGATGGTGACAGTAGTAGGAGCGGGGACGAGAGGGCAATAGCAATGTTTAGCTGAAAAAGCAACGTAGAATTTACACTCATATGTGAACCTGTGAAAGAATCTACCCTACTTCGCTACATAATATTCCCATTGCACCAACATCCACAACATAGTCCCCAGTGCGATAGCAAACGAAGGCAGCAATTCCTTCCCCATCTTCATTGTCCTATAGACCCAGCATTCTGTGCAGAAATGTGTGAGAGCAATTGCATATGTCCACAGTGCAATTACAAAGATGTCTTTGCTTTCGATCTGATATGCCGCGTACGTCCGAATCACGCAGGCGAGGAAAGTCCAGGTGCCGAAAAGTCGAGCGCTGAGGGGTGTCGATTGGTCTGTGGCAGTTGGTCCCTGGTAGAGCCGCCGTCCGAGCTCATTAGATGTGAAGCAGACAATAGTATTGAAAAGAGAGGCCGCAGACGTCTGTAGTGAGAAGCTATTAGTATAACAGTCGAAACAGGTTGTAGCAGTAGTGAGAGCATCTCACCAACAAGAGCCAATATGGCAAGCCGCCAGAGTGCTGTGGGAGGAGAGAATTCATGGTGGTTGATTGTAGTGTCAACCACCAACCGACCAGAAGAGTCTCCGGGGTAGAACACAACTTCACTGTAAGGGCTGGTTTCGAACGGGCTGCATGTGAAGGGCGTTTTTGTCTAGAGTAACTGTTTTATGGAAAGCTGAGTCACATTGGGGCATGTTGGATCTTCGTGGCACCGCAGAGAGGTCAAGATCGGGAAATCGGGCTCGAGAGACTAACATTTTAGAAGCCAGGATCAAACTACATGCCTTGCCGGGGAAGAAGCCGCGTACACTGTTCCATGGCTGTGCCATCTGCAAGTCATGATTAACCCGGTGCGGTGGCTTCAAGCGTTTCCACTAGGTTACCCCAGCCCTACAACGGACTAGAATATGGCCTGTCATCAACAAACTCACCCCGCAACAAACCAACTTACGAGCCAGCCAATCAAATTTAGGATCTCATATATTCTCCCTTAAGTTACTGTTACATCCCGTCTTACATGGGTCGCTGTCCCTTCTTAATATGCTCTTGTATATCAAGAGTGTGGGTGAGGCTTGGCTGCTTTCCGGAGCCGCCTTTGCAGCGGTAATAGGCAGGGCATCAACCCTCTTCCTCCTCCCCTCCCCCCACTAGAGGATGATCTGTTACCTTGTGGCGCTCGCCACTATCTACTCCAAAATCCGTTGACCACTGGATAAATATCCGGGCACTAAATTTCCGAAGTTCTCCAGGTTGAGGAAGTGTGGGGCGCGGCGTCTACATGGGAATCCACATCTATGATAGCTCTATCAAAAATATCTTCACTCCATTCATCAGCGGGTGCCTTCATTACGCCCCAGGAATGCAGAAATGCCACTTCTGGACTTAATTCTAAGAACCTTTCGTTGTATGCCTCAATAGCCGGCGCTTTACGGCTGCTCCTCGGAAGCCGAACATGGTTTCACTGCTCCTACCTCTATATTCCCCTTAGTACTTACTGTAAGATGGAGCTCCCCCTGGGAGGGGAGGTAACTCCATTTCCTTCGTCGATATTATCACCCCCTCTTCAGTGAAGATCCGATTATGGCTTTACAGCTACAATATGAGCTGAGCAGCTGTTGGACTTATCTTCATGAATTTTACACCTTTATGGGCTTATTGTTTTTTAGTTCCTTGGGTTTGCTTAGTCTTCTACTACTATGGAGATCATGGCGGTTTACAATATCCCCCATTTTTTATCCTCACGCGGCAAAAGAATTGCCATATTGGACTCCGTGTAAGTAAAGACACCTTGACCGTTTGTCAGGCTCCAAGCTAACCGTTCTTTGCTACCAAAAGTCTTGGGACATGCCATATCCTTCTTCCTAGATAGCGATGCAACATTCACCCGGGGAAGGCTCTATTTTCGCAATTCCCGAAAGCCGTTTGGTATCACGGTTGCTGGCTCAAATATATACGTCTTAACATCCGCCGCGGATGCTTTCGCAATGAGCAGCAATACTCACGAATTGGTTTTTGATGCTTACGTGAAAGATATGATGGCTTCGATGGGAGCAACCCCAGATGGGATAACCAAGATGTGGGAACCCCGGCCTCCATACACAAAAGTCGATGACCATGACCATCGCTATTCCAACCCCCGGGGAAAGCCTCTTGGTCAAATATCAGAAGAAATTTTCCGAAAACAGCTTCATCCAGGGATTTATCTTACGCATCTCCAGACCAAATTCCTAACCAGCATACATCGTGCACTTACATGGGAAAGACTTTCCGCCCCCGGCAAAACCGTATTGTCATCATCGTTTGGGGAACACACGGTCTCCCTCCTTCAATGGACTCAAGCAACCCTTCTCAAAGGCGCCACTGACGCGTTCTTTGGAACGGCTCTCCTACGTGATAATCCAAATCTCCTTGACAACTTCTCTGAATTTGACGAGCGAAGTTGGCAATTGAGCTACAAGATCCCAAAGCCCTTCTCAAACGAAATGCAAGTCGCTAAACAATCATCCCTTGATGCTTTAACCACATATTTCAAATTGCCAGCTTCAGAGAGACCTGGGGCCTGTTGGCTTGTTCAGACCATGGAAATAGAAATGAGGGCTGCTGAAATCAGCGAGTATGACATGGCTGCCAATCTTATGATGGCCTACTGGGTGTAAGCTAAAACGTCGATGGACCAATATTAATGCAAAATACTTACCCTCTCTAGGATTAATGGGAATGCATGGAAAGTATGCTTTTGGATCATGGCGTACTTGTTGCAGGATCCAGGTCTATGTTCGGAGGTCCAAAATGAAGTGAAGCCATTCGTCACAAACTCAACTTCGCCCAACGAATTAAGTGACTCGCTTGATCAGTGTTCAAAACTAGTGAGTGTATATCAGGAGACTCTACGTGTTGTTACATCATCAATATCTATTCGAAATATTGTTAAGCCTCTGAAATTGGGAGGGGAGCTGCTTCGGCCAGGAAGTAGGGTTTTAATCCCCTACCGGCAGATACTAATGGATGAGGAAGTCTTTGGTTCTGATGCCGCGTACTTCAATCCTAACCGTTTCTTGAATGACAAGTTTCTTGCTAAATGCCCTAGCTTTAGACCCTTTGGTAGTGGAACAACCCACTGCCCTGGGCGGTTTCTGGCTCAAAAAGAGGTCCTTACGTTCGTGGCATTAGCTGTGAGCCGCTTTGATGTTCAGAAGGCGAAAGAACTAGGGGAGAAAAATGCATTTCCTAGATTGGAGGTGAAGAAGCCCTGCTTGGGAATTATGGCACCCGTTAAGGGAGATGACGTCCGAGTAACAGTTCGGCAGGTGGATTCATGATACTATTATTTTAGATGCTTCAATTTAGATGTTTTGGGTAGAATAAAACAACGACCATTGAAAATTCAATAAAAATTTTCAGTTCCACCCCTCAGCGAGGCACGGATTAATGTCAAATTCTGTTTCACATTACTAGTAATGCATCACTATATCGAGTAGTGTACTCTGATTATTTTCATGCGTGCTGCTTGAAAGTATTTCGTCAAGAAAGTCTCTAAAGTTCTTAGAATGTTGTAATTCCGGCCGCCAGGTAATTTGCGCGGCCAATATGACCCTGCCTCTCAACAACCACAACCTTGTCAAATTATATGGTATATAGAGTAGGCATTAGGGTTTCTTTGAAAAATATTGAATTAGGGTATATTGGCGCCATTTAAGCAACCGGAGCTTGGAGTAAACCTGGATATTTTGGAATAGCTATCTAAACAGAATATAGGAAGCGGCGTTATTCTCTGGATTTATTACATGCTAAACTACAATAGGCAAAGTGTGAGGCTCCTAAACTTGACATGAAGCTTTTCAGCTCCTGATTATATGACAGCTTAAGATCGAGTAAGTGAGGCGCAGCAAAATATCCAGGGTGTGCACAAGGGTTAAAAAGCAGAGAGGTCCTCCCCACAGAGTTTTTATACCTTCTTTCTTATTTGAAACACATCATGTCACTCACCACTTCAGCTAGAGATATGGTTGCTGCCGACGAGCCCAAGCTCGGTGATTCTCCCCTGAAGCTTGCAGAAACACTTTCACGATCCAAAGCATTTCCCTGGTACCAAGAAGACTTAGGGTCGAGGCTTACACCTCAATGCCGTAATCTTCTAGAGAGCTACAGTGGGATACCAGCTGCAAAAGTAGAGAAGCATGTGTACGAAATGGTGAATCTCAAATTCCTTTTACAGTTTAGTAGAGCTAACACATTCACAAAGAGGGAGACTGCATGGGCAGTTTTTCCATTCCCATGCATTGGAGAGTTCTGGTTCCTAACACTAGGCCTTTCGAATCATCCTAAATATGACATACTGCTTGCACGGATGACCTCTACGCCAACAGCCCTAATTGATATCGGAACTTGTTTCGGGCAAGACCTGCGTAAACTAGTTTACGACGGCGTTCCTCCAGCCCAGCTTCTCGGTGTGGATGTATTTCCCACCTTTGAGCAGATCGGCCAGCAGTTTTTCCGAGATGAGGACCGATTTGTTGGACGCTTTAAGACAGCAGATCTCTTTGCTGCTGACTCAAGTCTTACCGGGCTCAGGAATACCCAGGATGTCATAACGGCAACTATGTTTCTTCATAGTTTTGACTGGGCAACGCAGGTCCTTGCATGCAAAAAGATGTTAATGCTGGCAAGGGGAGTCGGGAGTTGGATCATGGGAGGGCTGAGTGGTAGCGGTCATGCAAGTGAGTATTGGCTCAAACCGCCATTCGTTCCAGAGGGAGTGAAGAAAAATGTCTACATGCATGATAAGGACAGCCTTGTCCACATGTGGGAGCAAGTAGCGAAGGAATCTAACATTAAAGTTGATATCTATGCTGAGTATGACAGTGGCGACACAGAGGCCAAACGAGTGGCAGAGCAAGGCGGGTCTAATTTCTTTGCCGGTTTTAAGCAGAAGCTTTTGTGGTTCAAGGTTGAAATTCTGGAAGTGGCGGCTGAGGTGGCGTAAGAGTAGGGTTATTTTAGGCTGAGCGAGCGACATCAGGGCCTGCTTCATGACTTGTTCAAAGTATTGCGAACAAATGTAACCCTCCAAGTGTAAGAGTATACAGACAATTATGCGGCTCAGCATCGGATAAGCTCTTTCAAGTAACCCCGTCTTCTTCGGGACACATTTGCATATTACGCGCATGCTTGCATGGTCTAAGGAACCTCTCAAAATTTTGTATACGAATGAATTGCATTAAATTTTACGCTGTAACCCCAAGTGCATCTGTAATTGAAGCTAGTTGTAGGATTTTGTGGATTAACGTTGACTCAAATCACCAAAGTTTATATCCCCCTGGTTGAATTTTCTGAAAGAACCCGGTGGGGTCAAACTTTCTGGCTACAGCTCTTAGCTTTGCTACATTCTGCACCCCGTAGGAGTTAATCACATCCTGTTCTTTGTCGGCGTAGTTAAGATACACCCAAGAAATCAAATTGTTTGACTGCGCCGCCAGGTCTCTGATTGCTGCGAAGAGTGCCCTTGTCGTTGCAGTGATGACAGCGTCGGAAGATGAAGAAGTATACTGAGCAGTAAGCGTGAGTACCACCAGAGGTCCATTTGATGAATCTAGCCCAAGCATGTTCCCTCCAGTGCTCGGCCCAGTATTAAGCATGCTAACAGGAAGAGGCTGGAAGGTCAAAGAGTAGACAAGATTTTGGGCAGAATTTACCGATGGAACCGTTGCATTCCATAACAGGTAAATTTGTTGCAGAAGATGTTCATTCGCTTTCACAGTTGCGGTGATTGAAGTTTGACTAGATGACTGAAGTGTTAGCACCTCTTACTGTATACTAGCTCCAGCGGGCGTCAACCAGTCACTGTAGCCTTACCGGAGGTTATCAGGTGAATTGACGCCAAGAGTGACGGCAAATTCGGGAAGGGTTGAGATTCTCGTGTCTGAAAGTATCTGCGGAATTATGGTGGCATTGGTGAAATTACTAAAGACTGGCGGGTTTGCAACGGGTTCGGTATAGGCAAAATTAACAGTTGTTATATATCCAGCTTTTGAAGTATATATAGTTGTGATAATGATTCCAGACCTGTTATCAAAATTCGGGTTTATTGTAAATGCGTTAAATGCTTCAAGAAGTGCCGGACTCTGATTTCCGAGGTAGAAGTTGTTACCGCCCCAGTATTGAGCGAGCGGGAATGTCTTGATATCGAACCGAGTCACAATTCCCAAATTATTTCCACCCCCTTTCAATGCTGCAAAAAGATCTGGGTTCCGTGTTGGATTGGCATTTACAATATTGCCATTGGAAAGGACAACTTCAAAGTTTGCTACCATGTCACAACCGAAACCATAGGCTGCGCCGAAGTACGAGATCCCACCTAAGTTGGCTGTCAATTTTTCGTTTCGCATAATGAAAGGATGCCTTGACTTACCACCAGTCAGAAAGCCTCCGGCCCCGATATCAGCGATGCGGCCGCCGAGGGCACCTTTACCCACTGTAGCCAATGTAGAATATACTGACCCCCAACGAGCCCCAGCTCCAACATAGGCTAGACTATTATCCGAACTGAGAGTTGTCTTGTTCATGTTCCCCAGATCAATCGTGATACCACTATCAATGTTGGCAATCCCAACCACTGTATGATGCCCCCCGCCTCTGACTGCAAAAGGGCAAGCATCATCGATGAGGTTTAAAAGCCTTAAGGTTTTTATTGCACTCGAAACATCTTGACTACTTGCAGGCTTCACGTAGCATGAGGGAGTCAATTCCCCTTCCTGTTGAGCGAAGTAAGTGACGGCGGATCTCTGGTACTCTGAGTTATTGTCGTAGAACACCTTGTTTGGCCCTAAGGCAATTGAAAGCGCCAGGCACTAGTAAAAGAACAATTGAGTCAGCGTGATACAGGTCGTAAATCTAAAATAGCATGCTTACACAATAATCCAGAGAAGCAGCTGCTGAAGAAAAGAGTGACAAAATCACGACTAAGGCAGCACACGTTGGTGGAAAAGCGGGCCACATTTTGACAAGGACTCTGGGATGGTCGTGAACATGCAATTTCCACGTGGGAACATGGAATATATGTAGTACCACCACTGAAAGCACAAGTGGTCGCTACTTACGAGCATCGGAACAAAATTTTTAATTTAGTCGGAGCGACCGAAAATCAGGATCAATGGGAACTTCACCGCCGATGAATGGAGTACCCAGTTGCCGGTTTGGGAATATCAATAAATTGGGAAATGCAGCTGGCTAAATACGTGTGTACCTCCTCTCCTACAGTAGTCCACTTTATACAGACCGTTCTTATCATGCTACAAGAGTGCCAATATCACAAAATCAACATGGGTTTTCAGCCAGGTGTTCTATTCGCCACATAACTGCAGATTCTAAGCTAGCTCAGACCCATCTCATCTCATCTCAGAATCTATCTACGTAGAGGTGCAGTATCTAAAGTGTTTGTACTACCAGAACCCTCTTTAAGCTCAATATAGTTTCTATCGTATGTGTTCCCAGAATTTGACAAAGCTCCATCATTGCTATTAGATTCTATCTTTGAATTTGAAGTCTTTGCCCCCGACGCAGTAAACCGGGATCGAAGACTCCTGAAGAATGTAGAACCAATAAGTTTGCTACGGGCGAAGAAGCCTGGCATAGTAGACATGCAGGCTGCAATAATTGCCAAATTTATTTCCACAATTCTGCGCGAACAAGTCAGTAAATGTTCCAGATGTTCAAAGTCTGAGGTAAACAAACGTTAGTTCAGAAGACAGCGAGGCATTCCAAAGCTTGTCTGGCTTCTCGAGAGTGATTGCAGTTATTACTAGGCGTGCAATTGATACAAGGCATGCAATGAGCCCAGCAAGGAAAATAAAAAGAAGCCCAATCTTCTGGCGTTTGGTGACTTGCAGATCGATGATCCGTGGAATAGGAATAATGAATACATAGAAATCAGAGCAAACATTAAACACACTCTGAAAAACTGTGACAGGATATACATTCTTGCAAAGAGATTTTGCCATCGACGCTTGAGTGACGCAATCCACCATAAATGCCGCCTGTACACCTACGTATGCGAGATAAAACAAAGCTAGAACAACAATTCCAACATATACGGCAATCCGCACCTTTCGATTCACTCCAAATATACGGAAGTACAGCAATAAGATAGATATTTTGACGAGAAAGATGACGATCGGGTAGATGATTGAGGTGCTGTTCAGTCGACGAACATTGGATATATTCATAAGGGTGGTTGCACGGACGTCCCACAGGTGTCTTCCATACCCCAACTGAAGGTTATTAAGCATAACAACTGAGTGAGCCGTAGAGGCCAGAGCTGCCATCGCACAAGTATCTATGGTGGAATGTCAGATGGCTACGCAAAACCACCCTAACACTCTGGAACAATAACTCACAATCATCCCACCCAATTGTACGTAAAATTCTAGCCTTTGAATACAGTCTGATGGCTACTACAATAACCATTAGAGCTAGAAAAACTGCATTGAGTATTATTAAGGCTGGTTGTTGCGAGGGCGGATTAATAAAGTTGGACTTCACGCCAAGTGGTGGCTTCATGGCAGGATATTGAGCCAGGACCTCAGGGGGAATTCCAGCGGTAGACATAGCGAGTACTATAGAGTAGGAGGTTGATCTATAGTATTTTTTTAACAAAAAGATAAAGAATAAAATCAAAGCTTTCTTGTCGTAAAAAGGATTGGAAGAGATTTGAGTTGCGGTTGGTCTTGGGAATATTGTTATGAGTAAGACATTGTTAAGTGCGGGTCGTCGGTAGTACTCATTGCCAGACACACCTCCAGGGGGATCAGTCCTCAAGCCTCAAAAACTTAACAAGGTAGGGTTGCATAGAATCCTTCAAAGTGGGGTTCGGGGTTAGTAGGCCATCACTCGGTCCATAATTATGTGAGGAGGGGGCGCTCTTATTGCGACGATATTAAAAACCAACAAAAGACTAGATCTTGTGTGTGTTGAAGTGCCAGAGTTTTGGGGGTATGGGAGGGGGGGGTAAAGGCTTGATCTGACATGCAGTGTCAGCATGGATTCGCTAAAGGGTGCAATGCAATGCAATACGGAACACAAATACACGTACCAACCAACGATATGTGAAGTAAAGAAAAGACTACGCCGTAGGCGTGTTTCCCACCCGCTCCAATGTTTGAGCCTGAGAATACACTCTTCGCATGTTGATATCCATGGTGAGATATGGAACTAGGATGTGTTTCCGTAAAATTCGAGCTGCATAGTTATTCCAAGAGTTATTCAAGGTCGTTTCGTAAATGGTGGAAACTTGCAAGGAGGAAATACATTTTAATTATTGATATGTGTACAAATTACTTTTAGGTTGCGCAGTGATAATTGATATTTTCTACTGTAGTATTGACATTTACCTAAGTTGATTTCTCAAAGCTTGCCGCAACTCTTTTCGGCCGAATAAAAATCTTCATGAACGGATTTGGGATAATGTTCGATCCCCAGGCGAAATGTGGGTTTGCTTTATCATCTACAAGTTTCAAATCATAATGTGTTAAAATATAAACTACTGTCATCTTGGCTATCATTGAAACGTAAAATCTTCCAGGGCTATTCATGATTCTGATTAGTATTTTTTCAGAATAAAGGTAGCGGAAATAATCTTTAAAAAAAATTTGGAAACCATACCATGCTCGACCAACGGAACCCCAGAAGGGAAATGTAGGGCTAGGCTGTGATAGTCGGGAGTGCGAGGCACGCTCATTACTCTCGTCCGAAATAAATCGAGAGGGTTGAAACTCGGTTGGGTTGGAATAGACATCAGGATCTAGCATCAGGGCTTGTTGGGCAATTCGTATGTAATTCCCTGTTGGAATATGCGTCCCATCAGAGAACGTAAAAGGAGTCATAACTTTCCGATCCGCGCTGCCTATATTTTTTAATGAGCATATGACCGATGAAGAAAGACAAGAGAACATCATTTACCAACTTGTAGAGGGTGAAGCCTCGCAGTTTCCTTTAAGAAGCTATCAAGAAACGGTGTGTCCTGTTTCTTATTACTGTGCACTTCATCTGGAGACATTAAAGTCACTTCCTGCAGAAGAAGTGGCAAGTACTCAGGATGTTTGCAAAGACGGTAGATAGCGAAAGTTATAAACTATAGAATGTTAACTACGCTACTAAACTCGATAAAAAGCTTACCATTGGCATCTGATATGCAGAACCGAAAATAAACCCAAGAGTTCGTTGTGCAATCGCGAGTGTAGATCCATCTTGATCCTTACGAGGGGAGTCTATCATCCATTGAACAAAGTCTGACTTGTGAAAATTAGCAATATCTATTATGAAGGTCAGATAAAATTTCTTACAGGCTTCTCCTTCGTAGGTTTCGAAAGCCGGCTGTGTACCAGAGTCTCGATCAATCTTTTCAACCGCTTTTCCGCGCCACTCCAGTTCATCAAGATACTCCCCACTATGCTTGACTCTTTGTTAACACTGCAAATTAGTATAGTAGATTAATTCAACCTACGGGTGAAAAATTGAGGGTATTCGCTGTAGTGTTTCGGTAGTAATCACCGCATCACGTGCGTAGTCAGCAGCAGCCTTCACGTTTCGAGGATTCTTTGCTAAAAGTAGTGAGAATCGAATATATCAAAGAACATGAGGGATATGCTACCAAGTTCCTCTCCTAATATCATGTGAGTATTCAGACTACATAAAACCCTGTGTACCACTGATGATGGTGATATTTTGATCCATCCTGCAAAATAATTAGATACCGGACCAACGAAGGTCTATGGGGACCTATTCATGTACCGTCGGCACTGGGCTTTCCTTGAATTTCCCTGTCAAAATTAAGTTCAAGTAATCGCTGTAGGTCTTTTCTCATCACCGGTAGGTTGGAGCGTAGCCCGGACTTCAAGGTTGCAACAGACCAGGAGTTTTGGGGGTCCTCAGGGTTATAGGAGTAGCCATGCATTGTGTATTTTGGAAACACGACCTAAATTTCAGAGAATAATTAGCTTAAATTAAGGAAACAAGGAAGCAAAATGTTCTCTTGAAACTTACATCTGCCAAAACACCATTAAATGATAATTGCTTTGCAGGGGCATTGTTAAGCTCTTTTATATGATCAGAGTTTGAAAGGTAAACGTGATAGTTATTGAGGGTAGGCACAGCGAACGCTTTCCCTTGAGCCTATTTCTGATTAATGTCCCATAAAAAGCTGTGCAGGCTATACTGAGATCATCCCTACTTTTCTAAAGCCTTCAGACACTATACTGGGTGTATCAAAAGAACATTTAAGTATCGTAAGCCAACGACCCAACAGAGTTCGAGAACAGCCCAGAGATACTTGGTTCTAGAATAGTGTTAAATTTGTAGCAAATAAATTGTGACTGGTGTCTCACTCACAGGACGATGGTACTGTTCGACAAGAATTGTGTTCCCGATTTTCAATACTATCCATAACATAATAACGTAGAAGACCACACGGAAAGTATGCTCTTTATTGTTAAAAATACATGCAAAACGGTGAAGGCCATTATCCAGCTCACAGCTAGTGGAAAACATCTTTGAAAACTATATATATAGAATTCTATTACAATTTCAATCATCAAATTCCAAAGATGCACAGCAGGTTTTTGGTCTCGAATCATCCTATTTTCAAAGTTGCAAGCGGGATAGAGCCACTATTGCCCGAACCTATGAATGAAACCACGTCTATTTTTGAGAGTCGGTAGAGACGCCTAGAGGAAGTGTGTAGGGTGGTATGTAAGCCTCCGATGTATGTTGGATTTTGCCTTCCCTGACCCATGTCCTGCATTTGCATATTGTTAGTGTTGGTGTTGGTGTTGGTGATATCCGGCGTCCAAGCAGCCACCTTTCGGCTGATCCCGCTGCCTGCAGCTTACATGCCTCAAGTCCCCCCATCTGCTAAATAGTTAATATACGGCACCGGATCTGAGTGAGGCGGAGTTCCCATCGTGTCGCGTAAAATCCTCTCCTGCATTTGCATATTGTTGGTGTTGGTGATATCCGGTGTCCATGCAGCCACCTTTCGGCTGATCCCGCTGCCTGCAGCTTGCATGCCTCAAGTCTCCCCATCTGCTAAATAGTTAATATATGGCACCGGATCTTAGTGAGGCGGAGTTACCATCATGTCGCGTAAAATCCTATGTTACCCTAAAAGTTGGAAGCACTAGTGGTTCAGTGGTTCTAAGGGTTGTGTCACGACTAAATGTGTTACTTGTAAATACTTATATCCTACCTAGTATGTCAAAGGACGTTTGGAATTTTGAAGCGAAATATAGAGAGATGGCAGTAATGTTATGTAGCAGACTGCCTATTGGCCTATGAGTTGAGTAAAATACTAGAGTGAAACAATACAAAAATTTACAGATAAAAGAAACAAATTCTCAAGGAAGTGTGTGAGGCTTTCGGAAACAACAATTTCAATGTTGTATCAGGGGTGCATTACATTCGTGGCAGTCTGTAAACGAATGCCGTAGGACTTACTTCCATGCCCCCTCAGGGCATAGGCTCGGTTTTAATTCCTGCGTTAGGCCCTTTGCCAAAACAGCCTTCCCAGAGTCAGCCATATTACCCTTTTGAAAATATGACTCGTTGTTAAAAGTTCCTCACATGAATGATATTATAACTAAGATAATTTCTCTCAACTGAAAACCCCTTTTCATGAACGAAAAGCCAATATGGAAAATCTATCTCTCCTTAAAACTACTTGGGGTTATTACGCTGAAATATGGAAGCATACAATGGGAATCTGTAAATTTGGAAACCCCCCGGCCCTTCTATGATGTCTCTCTGATGAAAATTTTAGCTACCACGATCTTGATTTCTCAACAAATTCTGAATCTCATTCGATATTTGTTTCAGGCCTCAACGATAAACCGCTCCTCGAGCCGTAAACCAGCAATTCCAAGGACGAAAAAGTGGCAGAGAAAGATACTCGCTATCGATGCTGCCCTCGAATTCCCTCTCCTGGTTCAACACTTTCCTATGATTCCTCCCGGCGAATTCAATGTAATTCGCCCTTTCCCGACCCTGACAAACTTCCTCACTCAACTTCTGATAATCTTGGCAATTAATACGATTGCATATCGAGTATGCGAGCAGGTGTGCGTCGACATTCTAGGACGAGAAAAGTCACCAGCTATAGACCTTGCCATTGAATATACGGTGCTGAGAGCTACTTTGTATGTTGGTATTACATTTATACAGACAGTTTCGGTGTTAGGTACGAAGCAGTGGGTTGGTAATATGCATTTTACAAGTCTTTGGGCATGGCTACTGTATTATGACTGTTCGAGTTATTAGCAGATAGTGAGGTTATAAGCTTTAGAATCAAGGATCAGGTTAGGATAATGTTGTAGTTTTCTAAGTCATTTGAAATATAGAATCACTCGAGAACCATCAATTGGTTGATTAGCTATGCCGTACACCATTCTGAGCAGTAGTAGTGTCTAATGGAACGCGAACACCAAAATTCGACGGCGCCTAACTACAACATGGCTAGCCTTAAACTCAAAAATAAAACCATTTAAATCTTTTAGAGGTAGTGTAGAGTTAATGGCCTGTTAATTTTCCATGACCAAAGAGGCACTAATAGCATAAAGATTACTATTGGGGAGGGCTGGGATACTGGACAACCATACCTCCACGATTAAATTGTAGTGCTCCTGCATAAACAAGGCTTTACGGCACTCGGCCTTACTCTTCTCCAGTCACACCATGAATTAAGGGAGAAGTCGAAATTTCCCGAGATAGTAGACTGGCGGTGTTGGTAGCACATTTTCGACATGTAGAGTGGGTCCCGGAAAATGCTCCAGTGGTTGTTAATTGCGGATGTAATATGCATGCAGTCACTCCCTCAATTCTGACCCGCTTCTCTCCCCTTTCAAGTACGAACAACCTCTTCCCTGCTTAATGATGGTTGCCACTCTCAAGTTAAGAATAACATACACTATGGCTTCGGAACGGTTCTTATTAGCCTCATATAAACAGGGATTAATGTATTACACACACTTGTTGGTGTTATGGAATTTTGATTGCGTTAAACCAAAAGCACTGTTTGGAGTGGCAATGCATGTATTGTAGATCTGAAATTCTGTCCAATACTCACCTCTCCGAAACGGTTTTGCAGAAGGCGCACTGTAACGAACGAGAATTACGTAGCAACATAGCCAACATGTTTGCCACAATTATACGTGTCTCTGCACCGGATATCAGAACTGGACTCCTTCGTCGCAGGATCATGTTTCGTGAAAGCTTCGGCAGTGGGGGGTTGATTTGTTGATATTTAAAAGGGTTTTTGATGACGAGAGAAAATTTGCAGGATTTTTGAATGCAAAGAAGCACCAGAGCGAATTGTAATTAGGCAAAATCCTTGTGGTATACACTCTTAGAAACCACTAAAGTCTCGAATAAAGTCAAGGTGATCAATGAATTCCGCCTCCTTGACCTTTGATCTTCGATTATTAAGCGAGAGAATAGCGGCATCAATGCAGTGAGTTCCTGAGGGCTTCACGCAAGAATGGATAGTGTAAATAAAGTATACTATCAGCAATCTGCTATATACTGTCTATGTCTCACTACGCAGAATAAGCTACGATGACATTCAAGTCTACATAAGTCCCTGCACCCCCATCTGGCACACCTGAAATGGCTCGTGCGCCACCCTACTTTTGCTCTTTCACTTGAAAAGACTAAAATCAAACTAGTTATAATCCTTGAATCTTTTGGATTTTAATTCTTTGACTAGTAATATCTTCATATATCAAAGACAATATAGCTCAGACTATTTAGATTATTCAAAACAGCTGATATATATATATATAATTCATATTTTTTTATATTTTTTATTTAATAGATTAAATTTTAATTCAAAAGATTTTAAATTATTTATTAATTTATGTATAAATTAAAAATTATAAAAAAATATGAATTTTGCGCAACCTTTAATATACCTTGAAACCTATCTTTAATTATTCAGAACAGTCTATAAACCGTTCCCAGAATGCCTACAAGCAACAGCCAACCGGCGGGGGCGCCAGGAAGTAGCCAGCGATACCGCGTCGAGGAGACCGAAGGACGCGTGCAAGGCGAGACTACCACCGCTTTAGAAATTATAGAGAGCTTTCTTGCCCTAGAGAAGACGCCGAAGAGAGTCAAAGACGCGTGGAAACGCGTTCGAATAGCCGGCGTAGGGCTAGCGAAGGAAGGAAAAGACGCCCTTTTAAACATCTGTGACGTTAACATCTCATATATATTCTGATCAGATAATTATTGTATACAGAACAACTTAGGAACGAGCCAACCTCGGACTGGAGCCTGTGTATCAGGGGTAATGAAGCTTGAAAAGGAGCTTGGGATTCTTCTTCTTTTTCCAGTATATTCAAAATATCCTTAGATACAGCTTATTAGTTCTAGTATAATCAGACTTATATTCGCTCTTATACGTCTCAGATCTGTACTAGAGCTAGCGCTGAAACACTTATAGTAATATCTTTAGTAGTTGCAATTTTCTTAGTAAATTTTATCAAGATTATTACAACTATAAGTCCGTGTACCCCTATTTCGACTACCCCCCTATTTCGACCACCTGAAAGCGGCCCGTGCCCACACTGCTCTTTTTACAACACCTTAAAGAATAAAATCTAATTCTAATTATTTTAATTAAATTTTTTAATGTGAAGTACTTATACTAAATATACGTCGATATACGGAAGACAACTTGTAATCAGCGATAGTAGACGTCAGAAACGGCCTGTCTATATATGTGACTGCCCGAAAATGGGGTCTACTATATAATTGAGACGGCAGTGAGGTATCACAGGCAGTCAAGCGTGCAAGAACCAAATCCTATTCGAAGATCTAAAGCTAAAGAGAGAAGAAGGACTCATAAGGAGTAAGTAAGCTTATATATATCTAGTAGTCCTGTACTAGGCCACTTAAGGCTCTAGTAGCTTTCGCTGGCCCAGCCCGGGAAATTAGATATATATATAACTTTCTAGGGTTACGAGATATATAGCTTGTAGTATCTCTATTGGCCTAGATTAGCCTTATTGACCTAAGTCAGTAAGGCCTAGATTAGTAGGCTATATCGTCTTATTACCCCCCCCTCTGAAAGAAGCTCGCCCTCGAGCTTGCTATTATTAATATACTATGTTCGACGTTCCTTCTAGCTTATTATAACAATTAATCTCCTGCTCTTACACTTTAATTTAGTCTATTAAGTACTCTAGTAGTCCCGGGAGCTCTGGGTAAGCTAGATAAAAGTCTCTGAGCTTATAGGGGCTATATAGGAAGTTTTTAGCAGGGTATTACTCAGGGTCCTTGTCTTGGCCGAGCTACTTTATTTTATATCTTAAGTACTTATATATTAGCTTGACTATTATAATATTCTCTATTTTTTATTTCTTATTATTATTAATTATTAATAGTATTAATAATAGATTCTCCTAATCTAGAAGTAAGTTACTTAGATCCTTCTATAAGTAGTGAGCGTAGAATATTAGATATATATATATATTATCTAGTAATACAAGTTTATAAAAGTAACCTTTTTGTATTAGAATTTCAAATAAACTATCCTAGAGCTTTGCAAGCTTTTGACTATATTTGTCGAGTACTAGATACTTGGTTGAGAGAAATACTTTGTCTTTTATACCGAAGTCTAATTCCTAGTATTCTTGGTTTACGAGCTTTGCCTTAGTCTCTTATATACTTGTTATAATTCTCTTGGCTATATCTTAGTTATTCTATAACTTGTTTACAAACTTTGTAACCTTAGCTAAAAAGAACTTCTCTCTAGTTATTATTATAAGTTTAGGAGCTTGTCAATTAAATAAACGTCTAGACAAGTAGTCTTATAAGAGTAGAAAAGGAGATATACTAATAGAGCTATATAATAAAGCGAGTTATATATTATCGAGAGCAAAGAGTATTTAAGACTAATTATTCTAATAGTAGTTAATAAATAGTCTTAAATACTAGTTAATATATTAGTTTAAGTTCTTGGTTTATCTATTAGTTTAGGGGCTATAAATAGTAAAGAGCTTGACCTTAATATCTAAGATTATATATAAAGTATTCTAGAAGCTTAATACAAACTATACTTCTCTATCTAAGATAATAGAGTTAAGGAAGTTATAATATTAATATATATAAATATAGTAAAGCTCTATTAATTACTTAATAGTAATTGTCTTTTTGTAAAATATTAAGACTATTATCTTGCTTAGACAATCAATAAATATATAGATAATATTGAAGTTTTCTTTGTTTTCTAAAAAGCTCTTGAAGTCGATATAGATATATTATTATAAATACTCGAGTACTAAAAGTAAATAATATAATCTAGAGATCTTGTTATATATATAATATATTTATTAATAAAAGTATAGTTTTATATATAATACTTATAATTCTCTACTAGACTATATTAGTAATAGTAAGGGGATAATAATATTACTATCTTAGCTACTTTAGAGTAGATACTTAATACTTGACTATATACTTTTTGAATAAACTTTATATAAAGGAATTTTTTATCTAATATTACAAGTCTATCTCGATATAGTAAAAGCTTATTCTCAAAAATATAGTTATTCTAAGGTTAGCTATTAGCTTAAAGATATATAATATTAAGTATTATACTTTCTTTGTTTTATCGCAGGATTATATCTATAAGAAATACTAATTCTAAGAATATTATATTTATTTCTTTAATAACTTCTAAAGAGAGCTACTTTTTCGTAAGTAAGAGCTTATAATAAAGTTACTCCTTTATAGCTATCTATAAGTCGAGCTTCTATTCTCTTCTAGAGAGTATATTAGTTAGCTTGTTTTGTCTTTCTAAATAATATATAATATAAAAGTAGAACTAAGAGAGAACTTTGCTTTAGTAGATTTAATATATTATAAGATTCTTCGAGATTATAAAGTATTTTAATATTTTATAATTAGTATAAATCTTAAGCTAATATAAAGCTCTTTATAACTTGATATATTAATAACTAAGTAATTATATAACTACAAGTATTTCTTTATTATAAATCTTGTAGTTAAGCTCTATAGATATTATAATCTTCGAAAAGAATATTATAAAATATTATAGTTAATTATTACTCTATTACGAGAGTATATTAGCTAATATTCTATTAGAGATATTAATCTCTAGATATATTTAACAAGAGTAGTTATAATATATAAGTATAAAGGTCTATATAAAATAGAGCTTAAGCTTTTCGAATATAATATTATAGTTTTTGCTAAAGTCAAATTTTATATCTAAATAAGTAAGCTTAATAAGGGACTTTATAATTTGTTTATATTCTAAAATAAAGTATCTATAGAAATTATAAAAGTCTAGAAAGGATTAGACTTTTTTTATAGAGTATAATAGTTTTTACTCTTTGATAATTATAACCTTCTGTGGGTCTATTATTATATTACTTGTAAATATTATAAATTCTAGATATTTAGTTATAGTAATATTAAACTTATACTTCTAAATATTAGCTTAAAGTTTAGTTACCTATAATTGTTCAAGTACTTTATAAGTCCCTGCACCCCCATTCCGGCCCCCCCCTCATTCCGGCCCCCCAAATAGGTCCGTGCGCACCCCACTTTTGCCACCAACACTGAAAAATTAAAAATCCAAACTTAATTAAAATCCTTAGTTTTCTTAGTTCCATGTCCTTAGGGTTATAATGGTTCGCTACACAGAAGACGACATGGTCCAGGCTATCCTGGATGTTCAGAACGGCAAAAGCAAAAAGCAGGCAAGCCAAGACTGGGGTATTCCTTATAGTACCCTTAAAGATAGGTTCAACGGAGCCGTATCTCATAAGCAAGCTGCTCGGGATCAACAGAAGCTGTCTGAGGCTCAGGAGAACCATTTAACAGACTGGGCACTTGACCAGGAGGCCCTAGGGAACCTGTTAATCTATGCACAAATCAAGGAATTTGCCAATTGCCTGCTACTTATTAAAGGGGACCTTACTTCAGTAGGAAAGCATTGGCTCCAGGCCTTCTTAAGTAGGAACCCGAAGCTTCGGACCAAAAAGCAAATGTTTATTGATTTATAGTGTGTCAATGGAGCTATACCTGATATAATTAAGGCCTGGTTTCAGAAGCTATATATACTAGCTATTTAAGCTATTTGTCCTGAGAATCGATATAATATAAACGAAGCTAATATTATAGAAGGCTTGGGGGTTAATGGCTTAGTTATTGGAAGTTCAGAATGTTGTGGGATCCAAAAGAAATAGCCTGGTTTTAAGGCCTAAACCTCTTTTATTGAGTATATATCTGCTACAGGGGTATTGCTTGACTTACTTGTTATTTTTAAAGGGAAATCAGTCCAACAGTAGTGGTTCCCACAAGACGTCAGTCAATATAAAGGCTAGCAATTTACTATAATATCTAATAGCTAGACAATAGACAGTACTATTCTAGAATGGCTTTAGAAGACGTTTCTACCTTAGACTTAGACAATAGAACCAAGGCTCCTTATTATGGACGGCCATAGTAGTCATGAAACTACTAAGTTTATATATACTTGTTATATTAATAATATATACTTACTTTACTTGCTATTATATATGTCTCATGTTCTTCAACCTCTTGATTTATTTGTCTTTTCGCTTCTCAAAAACTACTATCGGCAAGAAGTTGGATCCTTATCAGTTCTTATAGATTCAAGCCCTCTAGAGAAGCGGAACTTTCTTAGTTACTATTATATAGCTCGTATAAAAGCCTTATCTAGTAGTAATATTATAGCTAGTTGGAAAGTAATTGGTCTCTGGCCTCGGAATGTAGCCAAGCCTCTTATAAGCCCTTTACTTCTTATAAATAGCAACCAAGGCCCTCAGATACCCCAGGAGTCCTTAGATAGTTATAATAGGTCTATTACTACTATAGAACTATCTTAGGTTACTTGGAGTATACCTAAGAAGTCAACTGAGGCCAAGAAACAAGCTAGAGATTTCCACGCCTTAGAAGACCCTGATTTCTATACTCAAAGGCATATATTTCGGAAGTTTATTAAGGGGTTTGAAGCTAAGGAGTCTTTAATAGCTAGCTATGAGCTTCAAATACAGTCTTTATAAACTAAGTTAGAAGCAGCAAGGCCAAAAAAAAGAAGGAAGGTTCGGACAAGCCCAAATTCCAAATTTGTAAATATTAGAGCAATACAGCAGGCCCAGGAACAGGCTAATAGGGATACTAGGCCCGAACAGGCAATAGAAGACGTAAAAGAAGCTAGTATAGCGTCTACTAGCTCCGATTGTATTGTAGTTGATTTTTAACTTTTAAGTGTTCTTAATATTTGAGGGTATGCACGGACCTATTTGGGGGGCCGGAATGAGGGGGGGGCCGGAATGGGGGTACAGGGACTTATATATATATTTTATACTCTAAAAGGTCTTCTAAGTATATAAGAATATTATTTAAGTAAATTATATAAAATATATTAAAGTAATCAAAAAGGATATTATTTATATATTACTAATAAATAGCTAAGTTGTTTGTTAAGCCAAAGGAGAGTATCTTATACTTATATAATCTATAGTATATCTAAAAGGTAATAAGTTTCTTAGAATTAGAATATATACAAATATAATAAAACACTTAACAGATATTAAACTTAATATAAATATAAGTATAATTTAAGCAAGCAAGTATTTCATTAATTAAGAGAAGTAAATATTAGTCTTTTTGTATAATTATATTAAGCTTTTAGAAGTTAATATAAAATTATAACTTGCTATTAGATTTTTTAATAAAAAATATTAAAGAGCTTTAGAGTATTTAATTACTTTTAATAAATTCTTTGTCAAGATTCTCAAGTAGATATTCTTTTACTATAAGTAGCTTAGCTATTATTTGCAAATATAAAGGTCTATAGTTTAGTATAGCTTCTCCTTTTAGCTAGATCTAGTAATTAATTAATTGATAAAGAGGGAGCTTATCTAAGATAACCTTGGAGAATATATCTTTATAATCTTGATAGACCTAAAGGAGCTTCTATTATATCTCTTCTAAGTTTATAAAGTTATTGTTTAATATATTATAACTCTTTAATTCTTTATTAATCTTATAAAAGCTAACTAAGAAGAGCTCTATTTCTTTCTAGTATAAGTTTATATAAAAGGCTACTATATTAATTTCACAAATATTTATCGAAAGGTAAATATTTGACAGAAGGACAGATAGTACTAGAGAGTCAATTTTAGATTCATAAGCAGGAAGGAGCTAATTAAGTATTTATTTAGCTATTTTTCTTTGTATAAAAGTAAAGCTAATAGTATAAGAGGGCTTACTCTTAGATAAAGAAAGAGTAATAAGAGAGATAATAAGTTTAAAGGATTTTATTAATCTAGTTAAAGAAATTATATATATATAAAAGTAACGACTAATTACTTACTAGAAGTCTTCTTTCTAAAATACTCTATTATACTTATATATCTCCTTTTGATATTTTATAGACTAAATAGTAAGTTCCTAGTTATAAAGCTTAAAAAGAGATTATTTAAGCTCTTAAGCAAAATAAAAGTATAAAAGAACTATTAAAGACTAGATTAAATATTATTAATATATATCTAGTTTAATATTATAATACAAGAACTATAAGAAGTCTAGAATTAAATTATAGTTCTTTAGATCAAGTACTAGAAACAAGAGCTTAATAAATTAATATTTATTAATTACAAGAGTATATTCCAAGAAATATTTTACTTCTTTACTTTTCTTGCTATTATATTCTTTTATTATAATAGAGCTTAGTAAAAGTATTAGACAACTTTTAAAAAACTTAAAAATAGCTACTATATAATATATATTAATAAAATCAAGTCCTTATACTCTAGTATTAAAAAAAATATAGATATTAGTAATAGTATTTCTATTTAAACTTAGATTATAGAAAATAGTAAATATTATATCTTTTATTAACTTCTATATATTGATCTTGTAGATCGAGTATATTATATCTAAAGCAAAGTCTTCCTCTAGACTTCCTCGTTTCCCGACTAGTAATTAGAGTACTTTTCCTTGCTCTTATTAGGTTCTAGAGCTTTGTATACTATATTCTAAGTAATCTCCTGAACTATATATTCTTTATATAAATATAAACATTTCTTCACAAAGTAATTACTCTTGTTATAGTTATAATATTTTAGAGAGACTCTAGATTAGAGTTCTATACTCAGAGGAATATTAGAATACTAACTCTAAATTTATATTATAAGTTATAATCTATATTATTATATTAGAATAGAATCTTGTTTTAGAGAAAAGGAGATATAGCTCTATTATATTAGAGCTATTCCTTGGTCTAGAGCTAAGATTAGATTATAGAGAGATTTATATATTAAATATTTCTAAAGTCAATATTAATAACTAATAAGCTCTTTATCAAAGGTATTAAATATTATAATTATATCTTGAAAAGTTTTCTAGATTTATTAGACAGATAATAATCTATTCTAAAGTTCTAGATTCGACCTCCTAAAGATATTATCAAGTTAAATATTCTAGTTTATTTGTACTCGATTTGTTATATCAAGAAAATATATCTTGAAGTCTCGAAAGTATTCCTGTAAATATTAATATAATAAAGAGTATATATCTTATATATTAGCTTATTTGTTAATTACCTCAAAGTAGCTCGTCAAATACTCTATTATATCTTTTATTATCTTGAAAGCTAGAGAATAGTCCAAGAGATATAAAATATCTAGATTTTATTAGACCTTTTTTATAATAATTGAGAAAATATAAGTTATTCTAAGGGCCTCTATAGAATATTAATCTCTATTTTAAAGTATTTTATTATATAGTTCCTTGCTTTATATTAAGAAGAAAAGGACTACTCTATCAAAGAGTAGTTTTAGATCTTTGACTCTTGTTAACTTTCTAGAGTAACTCTGATAGCTATTTTTGTAAGCTTCTAAGATTCCTAGAAAAGCTAAAGTTACTATTATATAATACTTATAACTAAGTCAAAAGTCTATAACTCTAAATATTAAGCTTTTTTCTATTATAGATTAAAGTTATAATAGTAAGAATATATTATATCCTTGAAGACTAATAACTAGATTAGAATATTTTAAATATATAAAAAATATATAAGAGCTCTTTTGATTATTTGCTCTAGAATTTAATAAAGCTATAATCAAATAATTAATCTAAGCTTATATTTATATTAGTTATTTATATAAGTTATTGTTCTTCTAAGCTATATTTGCTTTTAGTATATTAACTATATATAAAGCTAGGATTATATTAGTAAGTAAGATTATTTGAAGGAACAAACTATTATTTGATTATTTAAATACTCGCGTCTTCTGATAAGAGCTCTTAGCTTAAGAGAGTCTCCTTAGTATTATATTATTATATATATTAGAAGTAAAAATAAAGATTAAGATCTTCTGAGTATAGTAACTCTAAGTTAAAGAACTCTAGACAATATATCTGTCGTACTTCTCAATTTCTGTGAAAGCGTCTTTCGAGTAAGCGTCCTACTCGTTGTGAGACGGCGGTAAGGCATCACAGGCAGTCAAGCGTGCAAGAACCAAATCCTATTCGAAGATCTAAAGCTAAAAAGAGAAGAAGAACTCATAAGGAGTAAGTAAGCTTATATATATCTAGTAGTCCTGTACTAGGCCACTTAAGGCTCTAGTAGCTTTCGCTGGCCCGGCCCGGGAAATTAGATATATATATAACTTTCTAGGGTCACGAGATATATAGCTTATAGTGTCTCTGTTAGCCTAGGTTAGCCTTATTGACCTAAGTCAGTAAGGCTTAGGTTAGTAGGTTACATTGTCTTATTACCCCCCCCTCTGAAAGAAGCTTGCCCTCGAGCTTACTGTTATTAGTATACTACTGTTCGATGCTCCTTCTAGCTTATTATAGTAGTTAATCTCCTGCTCCCACGCCTTAATCTAGTCTACTAAGTGCTCTAACAGTCCCGGGAGCTCTGGGTAAGCTAGATAAAAGTCTCTAAGCTTATAGGGGCTATATAGGAAGTTCTTAGCAGGGTACTACTCAGGGTCCTTGTCTTGGCCAAGCTACTTTATTTTATACCTTAAGTACTTATATACTAGCTTAACTATTATAATACTCTCTACTTTCTATTTCTTATTACTATTAATTACTAGTAGTATCAATAGTAGGTTCTCCTGGCCTAAGAGTGGGTCGCTTAAGTCCTTCTGTAAATAGCGAGTATAGAATACTAGATATATATATATATTGTTTAATAGTATAAGTCTATAAGAGTAGCCTTCTTGTGTTAAAATTTCAAATAAACTATTCTAGAGCTTTGTAAGCTTTCGGTTACGTCTGTCGAGTACTAGGTACTTAGTTAAGAGAAATACTTTGTCTTTTATATTGAAGTCCAATTCCCGGTATTCTTGGTTCACGAGCTTTGTCTTAGTCTCTTATATACTTGTTATAATCCTCTTGGCTATATCTTAGCCGTTCTATAACTTGTTCGCGAACTCTATGACCTCAGCTAAGGAGAGCTTCTCTCTAGCTATTGTTATAGGCTTAGGAGCTTGTTAATCGAACGAGCGCCTAGGCAAGTAGCCTCGTGAGAGTAGAAAAGGGGATATATTAATAAAGTTATATAGTAGAGTGAGTTATATATTGTCGAGAGTAAAGAATATTTGAGACTAGTTATTCTAGTAATAATTAATAAATAATCTTAGGTGCTAATCAATATATTGGTTTAAGTTCTTGGTTTGTTTGTTAGTCTGAGGGCTGTGGGTAGTAAAGAGCTTGACCTTAATATCTAAAATTATATATAAGGTATTTTAGAAGCTCGATATAAACTATACTCCTCTGTCTAAGATAATAGAGTTAGGGAGGTTATAATACTAATATATATAAACGTAGTAGAGCTCTACTAATTACTTGGCAGTAATTATCTTCTTGTAGAATATTAAGACTACTACCTTGCTTAGGCGATTAATAAATATATAAATAGTATTAAAGCCTTCTTTGTCCTCTAAGAAGCTCTTAAAGTCGACATAGATATACTGCTATAAGTACTCGGGTACTAGAAGTAAGTAATATAACTTAGAGGTCTTGTTATATATATAATATATCTGTTGGCAGAGAGTATAGTTTTATATATAGCGCTTATAATCCTCTACTAGGCCGTGCTAGTAGTAGCGAGGGGATAATAATACTACTATCTTAGCTACTTTAGAATAAGTACTTGATACTTGATTATATACTTCTTGAATAAGCTTTGTACAAAAAAGTTTTTTATTTAATATTATAAGTCTATCTCGATATAGTAAAAGCTTGTCCTCAAGAGTATAGTTACTCTAAGGTTAGTTATTAGCTTGAAGGTATATAATATTAAATACTATACTTTCTTGTTCTATTGCAGGATTATATCTATAAGAGATACTAGTTCTAAGAATATTATATTTATTTCCTTAGTAACTTCTGGGAGAGCTACTCCTTTGTAAGCAAGCTTGTAGCGAAGCTACTCCTTTATAGTTGTCTAGGGTTGAGCTCTTTTCTCTTCTAGAGAATATATTAGCTAGCTCGTTTTGTCTTCTCGGGCAATATATAATATAAAAGCAGAACTAAGAGAGAGCTTCGCTTTAGTGGCCTAATATACTATAAGATTCTTCGAGGTTATAAATATTTTAATACTTTATAATTAGTATAAATCTCAAGCTAGTATAAGGCTCTGTAACTCGGGCGCTAGTAGTTAAGTACTATATAACCGCAAGTATTTCTTTGTCGTAAATCTTGTAGTTGAGCTCTAAAGTATTATAGTCTTCGAAAAGAATATTATAAAGTACTATAGTTAATTATTGCCCTATTGCGAGAGTATATTAGCTAGTACTCTGTCAGAGGCGTTAGTCTCTAGGATGTCTAACGAGAGTAGTTATAGTATACAAGTATAGGGGCCTGTAAAGTAGAGCTTAAGCTTTTCGAATATAGTATTATAGTCCTTGCTAAAGTCGAATTTTATATCTAGATAAGTAAGCTTGGTAAGGGGCTTTGTGATTCGCTTATACTCTAGAATAAAGTGTCTATAGAAGTTATAAAAGTCTAGAAAGAACTAAACTCCTTTTATAGAGTATAATAGTTTTTACTCTTTGATAATTATAACCTTCTCTGGGTCTATTATTATATTACTTGTAAATATTATAAATCCTAGATATTTAGTCGTAATAATACTGAACTCGCACTTCTAAATATTAGCCTAGAGTTCGGCTACTTGTAATCGTTCGAGTACTTTGTATATATATATCTCGTACTCTAGGAGGTCTTCTGAGTATATAAGGATATTGTCTAAATAGGTTATATAGAATATATTAAGGTAGTCAAAGAGAATATTATTTATATACTATTAGTAGATAGCTGGGCCGTTCGTTAAGCCAAAGGGGAGTACCTTGTACTTATATAATCTATAGTATATCCGAAAAATAGTAAGTTCCTCGAAATCAGGATATATACAAATATAATAGAACGCTTAGCAGATATCGAGCTTGATATAAACATAAGTACAATTTAAGTAAGCAAGTATCTTATCAATCAAGAGGAGTAAGTATTAGTCCTTTCGCGTAATTGTATTAAACTTTCGAAAGTCGATATAGAATTATAACTTACTATTAGATTTCTTAACAAAGAATATTAGAGAGCTTTAGAGTATTTGACTACTTTCAATAAACTCTTTGTCAAGATTCTTAAGTAGATATTCTTTTACTATAAGTAACTTAGTTGTCGTTTGCGAATATAGAGGTCTATAGCTCAATATAGTTTCTCCTTTTAGCTAGATCTAATAATTGATTAATTAGTAAGGAGGGAGCTTGTCTAAGGTAGCTTTGGAGAATATATCTTTGTAGTCTTGGTAAGTCTAGGGGAGCTTTTATTATATCTCTTCTAAGTTCGCAGGATTGTCGTTTAATATACTATAACTCTTTAATTCTCTATTGATCTTATAAAGGCTAACTAAGAAGAGCTCTGTTTCTTTTTAGTATAAGTTTATATAAAAGGCTACTATACTAATTTTATAGATATTTATCGAAAGGTAAATATCTAGCAGGGGGGCAGGTAATACTAAAGAGTTAGTTTTAGATTCGTGAGTAAAGAGGAGTTAATTAAGTATTTATCTAGTTACTTTCCTTTGTATAAAAGCAAGGCTAGTAATATAAGGGAGCTCGCTTTTAGGTAAGAGGGGAATAACGAGAGAGATAATAGATTTGGGAGATTTCGCTAGCTCGGCCAGAGAAATTATATATATATAAGAGTAGCGACTAATTACTCGCTAGAAGTTTTCTTTCTAAAATACTCTATTGTACTTATATATCTCCTTTTGATATTCTGTGAATTAAGTAATAGGTTCCTAGTTGTAGAGCTTAGAGAGGGATTATTTAAGCTCTCAGGCAAAGTAGGGGCGCGGAGGAATTGCTAAAGGCTAGATTAGGCGTCGTTAGTATATATCTAGCTTGACGTTATAGTACGAGAACTATAAGAAGCCTAGAATTAAATTATAGTTCTCTAGATCGAGTACTAGAAACGGGAGCTTGATAAGTCGGCGTCTGTCGATTACAAGAGTATATTCCAAAAAGTATTTTACTTTTTTATCCTTCTTGTTATTATATTCTTTTATTGTAATAGGACTTGATAGAGGTATTAAACGACTTCCAAGAAACTTGGAAATAGTTACTATATAGTATATATTAATAAAATCAAGTCCTTGTACTCTAGTGTCAGGGAGGGTATAGATATTAGTAATAGTATTTCTATTTAAACTTAGATTACAGGAAATAGTAAACGTTATACCTTTTATTAACTTCTATATATTGATCTCGTGGATCGAGTATATTATACCTAGAGCAAAGTCTTCCTCTAGGCTTCCTCGTTTCCCGACTAGTAGTCGGAATATTCTTCCTTGCTCTTGTTAGACTTTGGAGCCTTATATATTATATTTTAGACGATTTCCTGAACTATATATTCCCTGTGTAGGTATAAATATTCCTTTGCAAAGTAGTTACTCTCGTTATAGTTATAATATTTTAGAGAGGCTCTAGATTAGAGCTCTACACTCAGGGGAATATTAAGGCATTGGCTCTAGATCTATACTACAAGTTGTAATCTATACTATTGTATCAGAGTAAAATCTCGTTCTAGGGAAAAGGGGGCGCGGCTCTGTTATATTAAAGTTATTCCTTGATCCGAGACTAAGATTGAATTATAAAGGGATCTATATATTAGGTATTTCTAAAGTCGATGCTAATAGCTAACAAGCTCCTTATCAAGGGTGTCGAGTACTATAATTATATCTTGAAGAGTTTTCTAGATTTGTCAGATAGATAATAATCTATTCTAGAGCTCTAGATTCGACCTCTTAAAGATATCGTCAAGCTAAGTATTCTAGTTTATCTATACTCGATTTACTATATCAAGAAAATATATCTTGAAGTCTCGAAAGCGTTCTTGTAAATATTAGTGCAATAGAGAGTATATATCTCGTATATTAGTTTATTCGTCAATTACCTCAAAGTAGCTCGTCAAATACTCTACTATATCTTTTATTGTCTTGAAAGCCAGGGAGTAATCTGAGAGATATAGAGTATCTAGATTCTGTTAAGCCTTTCCTATAGTAATCAAGAAGATGTAAGCTATTCTGAGGGCCTCTGTAGAATACTAATCTTTATTCTAGAGTATTTTGCTATATAGTTCCTTGCTCTATATCGAGAAAAAGGGGGCCACTTTATTAGAGAATAGTTCTAGGTCCTTGACTCTTGTTGACTTTCTAGAGTAGCTCTAATAACTATCTTCGTAAGCTCCTAAGGTTCCTAGAGAAGCTAAAGTTACTATTATATAATATTTATAGCTAAGTCGGAAGCTTATAGCTCTAGATACTAAGCTTTTCTTTACTATAGATTAGAGCTATAGTAGTAAGAACGTGTCGCGTCCTTGGAGACTAATAACTAAATTAGAACGTTGTAAATATATAAAAGATATATAAAAGCTCTTTCGACTATTTGCTCTAGAATTCAATAGAGCTATAGTTAGGCAATTAATCTGAGTTTATATCTATACTAGCTATCTATGTAGATCGTCATTCTCCTGAGCTATATTTGCTTCTAGTATATTAGCTATATATAAAGCTAAGATTATATTAGTAAGCAAGGCTATTTGAGGGGGCGAGCTACTATTCGATTGTCTGGATACTCGCGTCTCCTGATAGGAGCTCTCAGCTCGAGGGAGTCTTCTTAGTACTATACTGTTGTATATATTGGGGGTAGAAATAAAGATTAAGATCTTCTAAGTATAATAACTCTAAGTTAAAGAACTCTAGGCGACGTGCCTACTGCGCTTCTTAATTCCTGTGAGAGCGTCTTTCGGGTAAGTGTCCTGCTCGTTGAATATTCTCGAGGCCTTCTCAGGCGTAAAGGTGAGCTTTAGATAATAAGACGGCGGTGAGGTATTATAGGTAGTCAAGCGTGCAAGAACCAAATCCTATTCGAAGATCTAAAGCTAAGGAGAGAAGAAGAACTTATAAGGAGTAAGTAAGCTTATATATATCTAGTAGTCCTATACTAGGCTACTTAAGGCTCTAGTAGCTTTCGCTAGCCCGGCCCGGGAAATTAGATATATATGTGACTTTCTAGGGTCACGAGACGTGTAGCTTATAGTGTCTCTGTTAGCCTAGGTTAGTCTTATTGACCTAAGTCAGTAAGGCTTAGGTTAGTAGGCTATATCGTCTTATGTTAGATATTCTCGAGGCCTTCTTAGATATAAAGGTAAGCTTTAGATAATAAGACGGCAGTAAGGTATTACAGGTAGTCAAGTATATAAGAACCAAATCCTATTCGAAGATCTAAAGCTAAAGAGAGAAGAAGGACTCATAAGGAGTAAGTAAGCTTATATATATCTAGTAGTTCTATACTAGGCCACTTAAGGCTCTAGTAGCTTTCGCTAGCCCGGCCCAGGAAATTAGATATATATATAACTTTCTAGGATTACGAGATATATAGCTTGTAGTATCTCTATTAGCCTAGATTAGCTTTATTGACTTAAGTTAGTAAGGCCTAAGTTAGTAAGCTATATTATCTTAATAATACTATTAGAAGCAGGATATCTAAAACGGAGTTCTATAATCAAGGTACCCAGGGCTAATAGAGGCTATCTAAGGTTTAGGAAGATTATATAATAGACTAGATATTAACCTAGAAGTCTCTAGAATATTTATTAATATATACTCAAATTAAGAATTTTGCTTCTTGCCTACTATAGCTTAAAGGAGACACTATTCTAGTCGGAAAATATTAGCTATAGGCCTTTTTAAAGCGAAATCTAGCTTTTAGGACTAAAAGACAAAAGACTATCGACTCTCAATATATTAATAGAGCTATATCTAATATAATTAAAGCTTAGTTCTAGCGATTATATATTTTTATAGTCTAGGTTATTAAGCTAGAGAACTAATGTAGTAGGGATCACGTGAAATTATATAATATATATATAGTATATTAGGCCTTGATTTTTCCAATATTACCCTTACTACTATAATAACACGAACACTTAACAAATATATACTCATTTTTATATTAGAATTTAAGACTACTATTCCTTGATCTAACTATTGATTCAAATATAACCCTTATAATATATTATTCTAAATATCTTTCCTTGACGAGCCTTTTTCTATATATCAAATTCTGTTATTGTTCCTGCCCTCTTGATATAATATAGTTATTTCCCTTTTATATCTTTTTGGTGACTTACGCAGGGAACAGGCAGCTCTGTAATACTAGATTAAGGTTATAAAAGACACTTAGAGTAATATTGAAAAAGTATAGTAATTATCTTTCCTTTGAAAGTTTTATTAATATAGAAAAGTAGACAACCCTTTTTACGAGAAAGTATAAATTGAAGCCTATAATTTATTCGAATTATAACCTTATGAAAGTAGAATTATAAATAGCTAGATTAGTACTCTTATTTATAAAGTAATTAACAAGCAAAGATATAATAATAATAACAAGATACTTCTAGAGAGCTATTTACTTGGTTTTTCTCTGCCAGAGAGTATATCTAGAAACTAATAGAACTTAATACTTTACTTGAAAAGTAAGAGACCCTTAAATATTAAAAAACACAAAGAAGAGAATAGACCTCTTTATATAATATAAATAACTTTGATTCTAGTTATATATCGAAAGAAGAAACGAGCCAAGATAAAGATAACTAGTTTCAAGATAATCAGGAGAATAAAGGGAGATCAGAAGATATATATAATATAAAGAGTAGTATTATAGACGAAATAGTAAGACAATAATAGTTTGTTTCTATTTATTCCTTTTATACTTATTCTCTTTATATTTGAAAAAACTAAGAAGTTAGATAATATTTGAGACTTATATAAAAAGAAGATATAGCCTTTGAATTTTATTTCGTTAGTCCTTTTGTTATATATAAATATTGATTACTTGATTATCTTTGAATATTTTATTCTAGAAAGCTTTTATAAGATAATATTACAAGAAGAGCTTATAGCCTCAATACTAGTCTTAGTATTAGAACCTTCTAATATTAGTTCTAACTCTTTGTGTCGCGAAGGAAGGAATCAAGTACTAGAAAAAAGATACTTAAATACTTAGTCTAAGATAATTCTATATTATTCTATATTAATCTCTAGTAAATATAGTAGTTTATACTTTGAAAGAAGAGAAATTATAGCCTTCCTTAAAGTACTTAATTATTGCTTCAAGGATTATAATATTAATAATAACAATAAAAAGAAAGAATATATAGTAAAATATTTAGTAACTTAGACTAAGAGAGATATTAAGAGACTCCTCGAGTATAAGAATTTGATCTTATAGAAAGAGTTTTAGGAGATACTATTAAGAGAATATTATTATAATAACTCTAATTAACTACTTTATATTATTAAATATTTAAAAAAATATATTAAAGACTTTAAATACTTAGTTAATAATAGTTAGGTGACTCAAAGTCAAATTTATAAATATTATAGAGAATTTTATAATATTAAAATAAAATATATCAAGAAAAGTAATATTACTAATAAAGCCCTTATATTCAAATTTATATATACTCTACCTTAGAGCTTAAAAATCAAAGCTATAAGATCTACTATAATAGAATCTAGATTTAACTCTAATAATATAAGATCTTTTCAAAAAGTCTACAAGGTTATTAAAGGAAGCTATATTATTCTAAAGAATATAAATAACCTTATAAAAGAGTAAGATATAAAAGATTTGTTTATTAAGTTTAATAGCCTCAATATAATATATACTATAGACAAATATTAGAAGAATACTTTTATAGAACTTAGACTAACTATTTTATTATTTATTTACACGAAAGCTAGAGACTTACTTTCGAGGAAAATAATAAGTCAGGAAATAAATAAAATAATAGAAGGGCTAAATAAGCTATAAATTCTAGAAGCAATAATAGAATATACTCTTCAAAGAGCAATTATTACAAATATTAATATAACAAGCTATAACGACTTTTTAGAAGGTTTATTTGGAGAATTTATTACTAAAGTCAGTTATAGAGGATTCTAAGGGCAATCGACTTACTCGGGGCGACTAAAGAAAAGTTTCTGAGATAACGAAACTTACAAGTAATATTATAATATCTAAGTTAAAGGAATAAGATTATAAATATTTTATAAATATATAAATCAATATTATAACTATAAGATATTTATTAACAAAAGAGTAATTTATAAATTAGATAATAATAACTATATTTATATTAGTCTATAAGATCTAAGCAAGCTAATATTATCTGTCTAGTTTAGTAATAATCTCTCTTAGAGAAATTAGATTATATAATATTATTAAGGAAATATAGTATAGACTATATATTATATAATTACACTACTAAGCGAATTAAGGTTAACTCCAATTTGTATATAGACTACTCTAGACAAGTTAAATAGACATTACCTCCTATACTAAATAGGTTGCTATAGTTATACTATAGTCAAGGTTAATATAAGTCGATTTTACTTACTAACTTCTCTGTATCTTCCCCTAAGTTGACTATAATCAACTTGAAGAAAGTCCTCTTACAAAGGACCGAATTCTTAATAGATTATAAACCTAAGTTTGCAAATAGTATAAGTAATCGCAATCGACCCCTAGAATATCGATCTAAGGACTCTAGCAGATTCGATTAGGAATTAACTATATAAGTCGATCTAAGGACCCTAGCTACAATTCGCGGAAGAATTAACTATATAAGTCGATCTAAGGACTTTAGCTACAATTCGCGGAAGAATTAATATTTTTAATCTAAGGGAAAAGGACACGAAGCAAGTTAGCGAGAATATTGACTATATATATCAAAGAAAAGACACGATTAAGAGTATAAGCTTGTTATATAATATTAATATAATAATCTATTATATATTGAATTACTTTCTCGATTTATAATATCTATATCTATAATACTCTATATTATATTATCTCTTATAATCTCGAATATATATAAGATAGTAAAAGAAAAAGAAAAATAAAACATTTTAATACTTACTCGAGATAACTACAAAGCTTAGTTCCGCTAATATAAGATCAAGCTCAAAGAAAAGGGAGTTTTCTATATCTGTAAGCAAATATATATTGAGTATTGTATAGTAGTAATAGTTAAAGACCTGACAGAGGCTCTCGAGGAGCTAGATATTACTAAAGCAAGGGGGAATAAAATAGTTCGACTTAATATTAAAAAGAAAGCCAAATATCTCAAGAATAAAGTAATTACTCTTGACCTTATATTTAAATTACTCAGCGACAATAACTAATATCTGATTGACGAGTATAAGTATACTTACAATCTATAAATATATTTTTAGAAGAAGTATTCTCAGACTAATACTATAACTATCAATATATATATAACAAAGATTTAGATATTTGTCTAAGGAAAAGAAAGTATAGTTACTAGCTTCTAAGATAAACTAAAGAAGTATAGATACAAACTAAAAATAGTAGATACTAATATAAAGTTCGCCTATAATAATATTATATTATTACTTGTCTTAATTAGATCTCTTTCTGGGTTATTCGAGATTATAATTAATACCTTGAATACTCAAAGCAATCTAATAGTTGAAGACAAACTTAAGTATCTCGAGAAAAAGGAATCTAGAATATACTATATTAGAGAAGTAGCTTAGACTATATTCTAAGTATAATCTATAAAGTATATCCTGCTTTACTAGTACCGGAAGTAGAGTATAGACTCTGAGAAATTTATCTTGTCCTCTAGTAGGCTAAAGTATTACTTGTACAATAAGCGATATTTTATCAAGGACTGTTTAGATCTAGACAAAGCTTGAGAGGTTGTTTACAAGAAATCCTAGGACCGAAAAAGGGTATATATAGCAAAGTGTTAAGCTAGGAGCTTAAATAGAGTCGACAAGTATATTATTAAGCTAAACTCTAAGGCTACTAAAAGGAAAGTCTACAGTTATATAGTCAATAGTAATATTTCCTTAGCTCTTGAAGACTTCTCTGAATTTGATACTATAAGAAATAACGAGAAAGAAGAAGTCTACTGCCTCTCAAAAGAAGAAATTAGTAAAGTTACTTCTATAGCTTGACTAGCTGATATTAATATTACTTTATATATATCTAACTAACTTTCTCTCTTTAGCTCAATGATTTTAATTAAGTATAAATATATTAAGGTTAAAGAGAGAGAATTAATTACAAAGTATATAGATAATATAAAGCTAGAATATATAGATAACTCTTTTATAGTTCTTAGGAATATATTATATATATTATAACTTAATATTAACTTAGTATTAGCAAGGAAGCTATATTAAGCAGGACTAAAAGGCTTGTTTAATAGTAATATAATATATTTCAAGAAAGACAAGAAAAAGGTTATTATTATAATAATAACAAACAAGTTATATATTATAATATATATCGCTAGAAACTACTAGAATACTATATTTACTATAATCAAGAATAATAAGCCTAATACTAAGACAAATCAAGCTAAAGATATTGAACTAACTAGTATTATTAGTAGAAAAGATTTCTTTGGTCTAGCTCGCGAAAATAGCTTAGAATTTACTTAGAAAGAGAAGGACTACTACTTAAGATATTATTAGAGATTTGTATATCTAAACTCAAAGAAGATTGCAAGCCTTTATAAGGTTATAACTTTCTTAACTTTAATTCGAGTTCTAAAAAAAGAAGATTATAATATATACAAAGTCTATATATTAACAAAGATATATAACAGGATCTTAAAGGAACTAAGTTTATAAACAAAAATAATCCTAGATAGAATTTAGTTTAATATTATAAATTTATTTCCGACTTTAGTATAAGAAAATAAGTACTTTTTACTAATTATTGATATTTATTCAAGAAGAGACTAAGTATTATTACTCAAGCGAAAGAGTAATATATATAAAGGATTTAAGGTCTAGAGAATTAATATTAAGTACTAAACTTAAACTAAGATTATAAGTATCTAATCTAATAATATATCTAAATTACTTAAAGTTACTAATTAATAAAAAATTGCCGATAGTATAAAAGCTTAATTGATAATTATAGTATTATTATATTAGAATAGTCTAGTTAAGCAAAGTATTTAAACTATAAAAGTAAATATATAAGTAATAATTGAGGAAGCCTAATTGTTAATAGAATTCTAGAATAAAGCTATAGAGGTAGACTTGTATATATGAAATCGAATAAATATTAGTCTAAGAATCGATAGTTAAAAAGTTAGTTTAATATAAATATTTACAAAAGAAGTCTTTTTTATTAATTATATATACAAATAGAGGAGTAAATATTACTTTTATATTAATTGCAAGGTTATCTCGCTAAATTAAAGATATAATAAACTAGTAAACTCTAAAAGGATTAGTATATTTATAGAATACTCAAAGTTAACGACAAAGTACTTCAAGGTTTATTTACTAGAGTATAGTTATACTATAGTAGTAAGCTAGCTAGAGATAAACGAGAAGACTAAAGAAGGGATAGTTGACTTGAGACTAAGAGTTAAGGCTAGAGTATAAGAAACTAGGAATACTATATTAGACTAGAAGATAAGAGGGCGACTAAAGGAGAAAATAGACAATAGTTTTACTAAAGGGGATTCGCGCGAGAATTTACAATTGTAGTCTCTTACTGACTTAGATTAACAAGAAAATAGCCCTACTAAGGCTAGTATTACTGACCTAGATTAGCAAGGTAGTAAGTTAGCTAATACTATTGACTTAAGTCAGTAAGATAATAGGTTAGTCGGCGAGAGTAACTCCAAGACTATACCGAGAGTAGAGATTCTATACTTTACTCTATCGGAGAATATACTAGCTTTTAATAATAATAGTACCTTAGTTTTATTATAAATTATTTTTAGTTAGTTAACCTTCTTACGACTCCGACAAATAGAGAAAGTATCTCGATACTTCACGAGATCTAAAACTAAACAGAAGCGATCTAAGTCCGATCTAGCTAAAGATGAGAGATTAGCCAAGATCGCAAAGGCTATACTAGTATAACTTCTCGATATATAGGAAGAGTTAGAGATATTAGACGACTACTTCAGAGACCAAGTAGTAGACTTTGTATTTCTAGCAGAAGTTATTCAAGGTATCCGAATCCCGCGAACTTATAGAAAGATTATAAATGACCTTGACTATACAAATAAATAGAAAACAGTAGAAGCAGAAGAGATATTCTTATTATATACAAACTAGATAATACAAGAGATAATTCTATTAAGAGGAGCGAACTTTATATTATACAAGTAAATCTATATTGTAAAGACTCGGGTAAATAGATTAGTCGAGTGTTTTAAGGCTCGACTAATAGCTCGAGAATTTAGTCAAGTATATAGAAAAGACTATACTCAAATATTTGTATCAATAGTTCATATAAATATCTTGAGACTATTCCTTGTAATAGCTATAATAGAAGACTAAGAAATCTCTTAATTCAATATTAAAAATATATTTACAGAATTATATTTTAAGGAGAAGATCTACCTTACCCCTTTACAAGAAGTTACAATTAAATCTAGATATATATAACAAGTACTTTGTAGCTTATATAGATTAAAGTAAGTCGCAAGGGACTAAAATATACTTATTAAGGAAGAACTTGTCAAGTAAGGTTTTACACAAAGCAAAGTAGACCTATATCTATTTATAAACTATAGACAAGATATATACTTACTTGTATATATAGATAATATTATAGTTAGAGTCAAGAAACAGACAGATATTGACTAGTTCTATAAACGACTATTAGGGAGATTTAGTATCAAGAATCTGAGGAAGATTAATAAGATCCTTAGAACAAGAATTACTCGCGACAGGCAGAACCGTGTAATTGAAGTTGACTAAGAGTAATATCTAACAAGTATACTCGACTACTTTGGAATTACGCAAGAAACTTATATCTTAAAGAGAGTTCTAGCTACAGACTACAAAGTATTATACTATTTTACAGATAAAGACAAAAGAATTAATATTACTGAATATTAGCAAGATATTAGAAGCTTAATATATATTATAATATTTATACGATCTAATATTATATTTGTTCTAGGCAAGCTTAGTTAATATATAAGTGAGCTAGTAGAGTATTATAGAAAAGTACTTAAGAATTTAATATAATATCTAAAGTCAATAATCAAGTAGAGATTATATTATAGACTAAAGGAAAAATATAAGTACTTTGTTATATACTCTGATACTGACTAGGCTTTAGACAAGTTAGACTATAAAAGTATATTAGGAAGTATTATACTATTCTATAGTAAGCTAATCTTATAGTCAAGCAAGAAGTAGCGATCTGTCGCTATATCAAGCTACGAGTCCGAATATATTATACTCTCTATATATACTAAGCAAGGACAATAGATTATATAAGTCTATCGAGATCTCAAGTTATCTAAGTATATTAAAAGTAATTCAAGAACTATATAGATACTAGGAGATAATCAAGGAGTATTAGTACTAGTCGAGAACTTTTATCTTTATGAGAGGTCAAAGTATATCGATATCTATTATTACTATATTCGAGACCTTGGGGAAAAGGGAGACTTACGAGTAGACTATATCCTAACAAGTGAGATAATTATAGACGGTATAATAAAGCTACTAAGAAGGATTATGTTCGACAGGTTTAAGGTATAGCTAGATCTAGTAAGTAGGCAAGGATAATCTACTCTAAGGGGGAATATTAAGGAAATATAGTATAAACTATATATTATATAACTATACTACTAAGCGAATTGAGGTTAGCTCTAATTTGTGTATAGACTACTCTAGACAAGTTAAATAGACATTATCTCCTATATTAGATAGATTACTATAGTTATATTATAGTCAAGGTCAATATAAGTCGATTCTATCTACTAACTTCCTTGTACCTTCCCCTAAATTGACTATAATTAACTTGAAGGAAGTCCTCTTACAAAGGACTGAATTCTTAATAAATATATAATAAATATTATTTATAACTATATTCTAGAAAAAAGACAGAAGGTATTATAAAAGAATATTAAATATAAGAAAATTATACAAGAGAGCAAAAAACCTTAGAAGAATATTATAGAGAATATAGAAGTATATAAGGACAATAGTTATAATATCTTTAACCTTTTAAACAAAAGAGTACTCGATAAAGAAAAGAGTGTCTAGATCTAGAGAATAATTACAAGAGAGGTCAGGATTAAGTCTATTTAAACTTAGAAGTTAAAAAGAGCTTTTGAAAGAGATACTTTATATATCAAGGAAATACTATAGGATCAATTATAGAAATAAGTCTCTTATAGACAATCTAAAGTATTTCAACTAAAAATAGTTAGATTTAGTAATAATAATACTCAAGAAACAAGGCTAGTAATATTAGAAGAGGTTCTGAGAAAAAGGGATAGCTAAAGCAAGGATACTAGAAATAACTTAGAATATATATTCAAAATATCTAGAAATATTAGTTCTAGGAATCAAGAAGTATTAGAAGTATTATATAAAATAAGTTATAGCTATAAAGGAGCTCTAAACAAACTTTTGGATTAAATAATGATTCTATCTAGATTTATACTTGATAATATAATATCGCTAGTAGGCTCTATATCAAATCTAGTAGAAAAGATAATAAAGATATAGAAACCAGGAAATATTGATTAGAAAATACAAGATATAATAATCGTAAAGAGTAAGGTTAAGACTTTAATATTAGAATAGTACCAAACTTACTCTGTAGAAGATATAGTTAACGAACAGTCAATACTTGAAGGATTGACAATATAAAAGCCCTATTAAGTTATAGATATAAATACTATATCTATAGAAGTATATTTAGACTACTCTAATTATTACTCGCTAATATCAAAGATAGTTATAATATTGACTAGAAGAACTAAGCTTGCAGATATTAGAGTAATACTTAATACAGGAGTAGAAGTTAATATTATTACTTTAGATACTATTATATATTTTGAGATTCTAATTATATATAGCTCAGATATAACTTTGAGAATAATTATTAGTAGCAAGTCTAGATTTGTTAGTTTTGCAAATAATATACTTATAATAATTGGAAATTCAGTAATATAAATTAGATTCTATATTATAAATTGTCCTAAAATCAAGATTATACTTAGCTTTCTCTTTTTCAGAAAAGCGAGAGTTACTCTTTAGTATTCTAGAGATAATAAAGGTAGACCAATATATATTCTTTTATATAACTTAAGGATAGGAGTAGTTACTTTAGTTAAAACAAATATAGAGACTCAAAAGACAAAAGAGATACTCAAAGCTAGAATATAGAATATTATAGAAATAATATAGTTAGATAGTAATTCTAAATAGAATAATAGTTATATTTTTGATAGTTCGGAAAATGTCTAACTAATAGAGTTAGTAGAGCTATTATCGGGATTCTTGAATTTTTTACTAAAGAGCTAAGAAACGAGTTTCTTTTAAAAAGAAGGGGGAACAAGAAATCTAATAGTTGTTTTTTGTCGATTAAGACTATAAATCTTATAATAAAGTATAAAGACTTAGTATTATAGAACTTATATAAAGAAAAGAAAAAATATACTAATATAAATATAACTTACAAAACCAAAGATAAGAAAGTTTAGTTAATTAATAAAACTAATAATATAGAAGACGTTTTAGAAGGAAGGAGAGATTAGTATAAGAGATTATAGCAAAGAGATAAGTCTCAAAAATAGCTTAGGAAATATTAGTAATATCTTATATTAAGATTTTCAGATATCTCTAAATAATTATATCTTATATTAGAGCAAATAAAGGAACTCAATATTAGTAATATACTTTAATTAGCAAAAAGAGAGCTATTTAAAGAAATATTAATTAATAGAAAGAAAGTTATTATATTTGACTAACTAAAATATAAATAATTTTATAAAGATATTTCTCTATTAATTATACTTAATATAATAGATTATAATATCTAGCAAGTACTTAACTATCTCTATCCAAAAGCTCTACTATCTATAGTAGTAAAAATATTCAAAGATAGACTAAATAAAGGGATATTAGAATACTCTAGAGGATTCTATAGAAATATTTAGTTTTTGGTAAAAAAGAAGAAATCTAGCAAATATAGACTAATTAATTTAGTAATATTAATAAATATAGTTACAAGAAGAGATATAAACTTATTATTTTCTATTAACAAATTTGTAAAAGAATTTGCAAAATATTATATTACAAGTCTAGTTAACTTTTATTCTAAATATAATTAAATAATACTTTACTCTAAAAGTAGAGACTTGATTACTTTCTTTATATTACTTGATTTGTTACAAAATATAATATTATTACAAGAAGTTACGAATTTAGTAATATAATTCGTAAGAATTATAAATCTAATATTCGAGGATATTTGTCTAAATATAGCTATATCTTTTGTAAATAATATAAGAGTAAAAGGATTTTATATAGACTATAATAGCAAAGAGGCACTTCCTGAGATATAAAGATTTATACTTGAGTATATTTAGAATCTTGATAAAATACTTGAAAGGATCAAGAGAGCTAATAAATTTATTAGAGTTAAATCTTAATTCTATAGAAATAAACTAAATATTATTGACTTTGTTTATAACTCAGGAGACAGAGAACCCTCTATAGACAAAGTTATTAAAATCCTGAACTAAAAGGAGCCCGAAAATATAATAGAAGCAAAAGGATTTCTAGAATTCTATAACTACTTTTGTATTTAAATAAAAGACTATAGACTAATAGCTAAACTTATTTATTACTTGATAAGAAAGGGGATAGAATAATACTAAGATCTAGAATTACAAGGCAAAGCTATAAAGAAGCTTTAAAATATAATAACTATTATATTAGTATTAATAAGAATTGATTATATATCTAAGATAGGCAAAATTGTAGTAGAAGTTAATGTGAGCTTTAAGGGCTACAGAGGTTATCTTGGCCAAAGAGATCTCAAGATATAAAAAATAAGACTATTATAATATAAGAGTAATATATAATTTTAAGCAGAAAGAGAATATAATATTACAAAGTAAGAATATAGGAGAATACTTAAGATCCTCAAGAAGCTTTATATTTAGATTATTAAAGTTTACTTTGTTTTGAAAATAGATACTAATATACTAGTAATATAGCTAAATTGGGCGACTATTGATTATTCTAGAATATTAATTACAAGATAGTTAGTCTAGATATATCTCTTTGACTTTGAAGTATAATATATATCTAGAAAGGAATATATAGTTATAGATATATTATTCCGACAGTTATAATATTTAGCTAATATAAATAATAACAAGGAAGATATTAATAACTAGATTCTAATAGAGCTAGGAGCTTATAAGATTTGTTTTATAATAATAAATAAAACTAATAATAAGTTAAAAGACCCCGAACTCTAAAGTCAAAGATAGATTCTTCAAAATATAAAAGACAGAATTATTAGATTACAAGAGCAAAAAGAAGTTAGTAATAGCAAGAGTAGTTCGATTAACAAGGAACTAGACTATATAATATTAATTTCTAAAATAGAGTATAGAAACGATTTTATAAAAATAATAATCTATTTGATAATATTAAGAAAACTAAAGGGAATAGACCTTTCTAAGTTTTATAAATTCAAGCAAGAAGTATTAAAGTATAAAGTCTATAGACAAAGACTATAATAGTTACTAACAAAAGAAATATTTATAAAGTTAATAGTTAATAATAAAAAGGAGCGAGCTCGAATTCTATATAATATTTATAATAGAAGTAAATATAAAGAGAAAGAAAATATTTATTATAAAGTTTTATAACAATATTTCTAGTATAGTTATTATAAAAATATCAAAGACTATATAAAAATATATAAAGAATATTAGTTTAGAACTACAAAAAGAGAGAAAGAAGTTATATATTCTACGATCTCTAATAAGCTAATAAAAAAATAAATAGTCAATATTACTTATTTGTTAATAATAAAGGAAAAGAAGTACTTAATTATAGCTAAAGACAATATAAGTAAATAAGTTAAGACTAGGGCTATTATAAACAAGGAAATCAAAATAATAATAATATTTATTTGAGAAGATATTATCTATAGATATAGAATTTTCTAGAGAATAATAGTCAATAAAAGTAGCAAATTCAAAAGTAAAGTACTTGAACTTCTAAACAAGTAAGAAATAGAGAGAATATAGATCTCTATATATTATATTTCTTCGAATAAAATAATCGAACAAGAATATAGACTTCTGAAAAATATCCTTTCAAAACTAGAGAGTAATTAAATAAATAATTTAATAATAATATTATTTGTTGACTATATTATAGTTTATAGACTTATAGGCTATATATCTTTTTATATAGTTTATAAGCGAGAATTTATTTTGTTAGTAAAATCAAGAATATTAACTTAGAGAACTCTCTTTATTTAGAAGATCAAAAATAGAGTGAAACTTATTAAACTTAGAGCAAGATAATTTCAATTATAGAAACAAGATACTAATAAAGTTATTTATTACAAGACTAGATAATATCAAGAAGGGAAGAAAATATTTGATATAAAATATAATATTAAAACAAGACTTCTAAAGAAAAAAGATATTATATTATAATATAATTTAATTAAAGAAATAAATATATCTTTAAGTCAAAAGTTAGATTTTAAATAGCTAAAGCTATATTAGATTACTTTAACAAATCAAGAAAAGAGATATTATAAGCTAAAGAAACTTAAACCTAATAGAATATTATTAAGAAAGACCTTTTCAGAAAATAGACTTAAGTTCTTTCTAGAGCAAGAATAATATTTTTACTCTTTTAAGGATATTACTTTAGAAATCAAGTCAGAGAGAGAGATCTTAATAGAAGAAGAAAATTAGAATAATATCTATTAATATTAATATAACAAATTTGTAATTTAACCTTTAATATTAATAATAGAATAATATATTTGATATATAGTAATTGAAAAATAATTCGAAGTCTAGAAAAATCTTGCAAGTAAAGTAAGTTCTTGGCCTCGAGATAGTTTATATTATACTCCTTTCTCTTTTTAGAAAAAAGATTAATTAAGATATTTCTATCAAGTAAAAAGCTTATATTATATCTAATAATATAAAATTAGCTAGAATTATAATTCTTTTATATATCTCTATCTTTTAGGCTAGAATATATATAATTTATATACTTTGCTTTTTAGTTAAAGATAATAATTATAATCTAAATATCTAAAATTTAGAGAGAAAAAGTAAAATAACTAAAATATATCAAAGTAATATATAAAAGTCAAAGTTCTTTATAGAAAATATAACTAGAAATTACTTTCTAAATAGCTCAAGACTTATATAAAACTTATAAGAAGAAGATATTTTATTTACAAAAGATAATTAAATAAATTTCGACTTTATATTAAAGCTAAAAGACTATTTGAGAGTTCAAATAAAGTTTTTATAAATAAAAAGGTTAACTAGTTATAAAGTCCAAGAAGTACTTCAAAACTTGTAATAGCTAATCTAAAAACTATTAAGAACTTACAAAATAAATCTAAAAAAGGAAGAAGTTAACTTTAGAGTTTAACTCTTTAAATTTTAACTCTATACTTAGACTATTAAGTTTATTTTGAAAGTTCAAAAGGTCTTTTTATAGAGAACAACAATTAATCTAGCTAAAGAAAAGCTTGATAAGTATAAAAAGAAAGAAAAACTTAAAAAAGTATATAGAATAACTTACTAGAGTTAAAACAAAAAGAAAAGAATCTAGAGAGTCTAGATAGTCTAGAGAAATCTAGTAAATCTAAGAGATCTAGAAGTAGAGGGAGCTTATTAGTTTAAGCAAAACTCAAGAGCAGGAAGGAAAGTAAACTTTGATAAGACAAGAAAACTCGAAGAGGGCCCTTTTAAGGCTTGCTATAAAAGAAACAATAATAGTTATTTAGAAGAGATAACTTATTGACTAAATATTATATTTCCTCGAAAGAAATATATTTGAAGAAGTATTCAAGAGATATTCTAGTTATTCTAAATATATCTAAGAGCTAAAATATCTTATTAGAGAAAGAGGAGGGATATTTTAGCTATTTACTTATTAGATATTATTAATACTAGATCTATAGTAGAGAACGATATATCTATATTACAAAGGTTATTTAAACAAGAAAAAGAAAGCTAGTAAAATACTTAGAGAAATTATTAATTTGCTATTATATTACTATCTCGCAAAACTAATTGAGATCTATTGCAAAGGTCAAATTCTATCTAACTAATAAGTAAGGGATACTTAGCAAAAGTCAAGTTATTATTTGTAGAATTTACTATTATCTATCTATACTTTCTGTCCTTTGATAGTATATCTATCCTCTAATTATATATTGATCCTGTTATAAGCGTCGATATTCGATAGAAGGTAAGGGCGAAATTAAGAGTTAGATTTGATCTATCGCAAAAGAGTTAATACTTGGCGATATACTTAGTAGTAAGCGAGATAACTTAGCGGTTATTACTAATATTGCGGCCTAGTATTAATTGAGAGCCAAAAACCGAAGGGATTGTTAATATATAGTATCTGAGACAGTTGTATATACCTAGAGACTTATACAGGCTTAGCGTATGCCAAGACTCTAAAAGCTTAGGCCTACAGGGATATAGTTACAAGTATATCGCGTCTTGTATTATAACTTCTTCTTTCTGTAGTTTAGAATCTTCGAATAGATAGTTGAAATGTTTTTGTCGTCTTATTATTCTAAACTCCTCAGTATATATTATTAAGTATATATATATATATATACGTACACGAATATATATATATACTTATATATATATATATATATATACTCGATACTATTTCTATTTTTTATTACCCCTGAATTAACTATTCTTTGAGAAGGTTCTCTTGATTCTACGAATATTCTTTTCCCCGGCTAGGCTAGCAAAACCCTTTTATTATAATAACCTCTTCTACGAATATTACTCCTGTGATACTATATACCTAGATTCTTGAGCTCCAGCGAGTAGTAATAGCGCTCTTCGAATGTTCTATAACGTGTCCAAAAGCTGTCCTTCCAGACCCTGACAAGTTCAATAGCTCCGCGCAACGCTTTGATATATAGCTCCCGTCTATAGAAGCTAAACTCTTGATAGATAGCGACGCGATTAGTAACTCAATTGCTCAATTTTACTATGTCTTTCTAAACCTCGAGTCCTCAGTACAAGCTATAGTCCTCCCTTAGCTCGCCTATGCCAAGGAAACTAAGTCCTGGAGCTACTAGACAATCCTTAATTAGCTCGCGAAGGCTTATAACAACCCTAATAAAGTACAAGAAGCAAAAGACAAGCTCCTGACTTATAAACAAGGCTCAGATAGTCTGTCAACTTATATCTCTTGCTTTGAGCGCCTTCTATATAAAGCGCATAGACAGGGTTGGCCAGACTCAAACAAAATTATAGCCTTCTGAAGCGGTCTTAGCTCTACTCTTCGTAATTGGCTCGCTCAATAACTCTCTCTCTTAACAATATATAACAACTATTTATATATTGTCTAACAGCTCTCGTCGTGTTCTATAGGCCCCCAGCAAAGCTTATTCTAACCTCAGTCAATCCTATGGTGTTCTAGTACCTAGCCTGACCCAATAGATATAAACGAGATTTCGCTCAATAATCTTATAGCTAGAGAATCAGACCCTCCCCGAAAGAAGCCCGCAACACCTGCCCAGACTAATACTCGCGCTCGCAATCTAGTACTAGCAGGGATATAATCCGCTTCTCTACAACAACATGAGCGCTAGAGGAATCAAGGCAAGTATATTCGTTGTAGCGACTCTATACACTAAGTACAAGAGTGTTTTGCTCCTCCTATTGAAAAGAAGCTTGTTACTTGGCTATATAAGTCTGACGAAAGTGACTGGGAGTATAGCTAGAATTAGGAGAAGGATTAGAAGTTGTTTTTGTTTCTTTTTTGTCTAGACACTAGAGGCCAGGTCTTTTCGAGGGGGGGGGTAATGAGACAGTTGTACATATCTAAAGGCTTATATAGGCTTAGTGTATACCAAGACTCTAAAAGCTTAGGCCCACAGGGGTATAGTTACAAGTATGCCGCGTCTTGTATTATAACTTCTTCTTTCTGTAGTTTAGAATCTTCGAATAGAATTTGGTTCTTGTACGCTTGACTACCTGTGATACCTTACCGCCGTCTCAGTATTGATATATAAAAATATTAATAAAGAAATAATAAGAAGTTAAATCAGGAGGCTAGAGATATATATAATCGACGTCTGAGTATAACTCATATACTCTTTATAATATAGCTAGAGCCAAAGTTGAAGTTGAGATTATATTTACTATAGGATATATAGAATCACGTGAGTAGAAGACTATAAAGAAAAAGATCTTTACGTACTTTGTTTTCTTTATTTTTTTCTTTAATATTTCAGTATATTATATACTCTTTACTAGATTACTTCTCGGGAGTAAGCAGTAGAAAAAGGGGGGGGACAAATATAATAGGGATCACGTGAAATTATATAATATACGCGTAATATATTAGGCCTTGATTTTTCCAATATTACCCTTACTACTATAATAACACGAACACTTAACAAATATATACTCATTTTTATATTAGAATTTAAGACTACTATTCCTTGATCTAACTATTGATCCAAATATAACCCTTATAATATACTATTCTAAATATCTTTCCTTGACGAGCCTTTTTCTATATATTAGATCCTGTTATTGTTTCTGCCCTCTTGGTGTGGTATAGTTATTTCCCTCCCACACTAATATAATATAAATAAGGCTAGTCTTATAGAGGGCCTAGAAGCTAATAGACTAGTTATAGAAAGCTCTGAATATCGTAGAATTAAAAGTAAATAATCTAGATCTCGAGCTTGGACGAGCTTTATTAAGTATATCTCAGTAACAGAGGTCTATCTAACTTTACTTGTTATTTTTAGAGATATAATAGTCTAATAATAGTAGTTTCTACAAGATCTTAGTTTATTCAAGAACTAGCAATTTACTAGTATTCTAAAAAGATAAACAATAGATAATACTAGCTTGAAATAGCTTTAAAAGATCTTTTTACCTTAGACCTATATTACAGAGCCTAGACTACTAGTTATAAATAAACACAGAAGCTATAAGACTAATGAATTTCTATATACTTGTTATAAAAATAATATATATTTACTCTACTTGTCGCTATATATATCTTACGTCCTTTAACCTCTTGATTTGTTAATTTTTTCCCCTCTCAAAAGTTAGTACTACAAGGAAGTCAGATATCTAGATACTCTGACTAATTCAAGCCCTCTAGAGAAGTAAAACTTCCTTATATACTATTAGAAGGCTCGTCAGAAGGCCTTATCCTCTAGTAATATCAAGTCTAGCTAGAAGGCAACTAGTCTTTGGCCTTAGTATATTACTAAGCCTTTTATAAGCCGTCTTCTCCTTATAAATAATAATCAGAACGTCAGGACGCTACAACAGTTATTAGAAAGCTAGAATAGACTAGGCCAGACCTTGGAATTGTCCTAGATTACCTGGAGTACGCCTAGAAAGTCTACACAAGTAAAAAATCAGGCTAGAGATTTCCAGCAACTTGAAGACCCTGACTTGTACACCCAAAGGCTCCTGTTTCGTAAGATTACCAAGGGTTTTGAAGAGCAGAAATTTATAATAGCTAGCCAGGAGCTTCAAATTAAGTCTCTACAGACTAGGCTAGAGGCTGCACAGCCTAAAAAGTGAAGGAAGGTCGAGACTAGTCCAAATTCCAAGTTCGCGAATATACAGGCTATACAACAGGCACAGGAAGAAGCTAATAGGGTGTCTGGGGCTGAACAAGCCACAGACGACTTATATGAAGCTAGTATAGCTTCTACATGCTCAGATCTACTTGTGGTTGATTTTTAGTTTTTAAGTGTTGGTGTTGGGTAGGGTAGCGCACGGGCGATTTTAGGTGGTCGAAATGGGGGTGCACGGACTTAGTATAGTTAACTAGAATCCTCAATTACTTTATTAGAGGTATTAGTTTATCTGGTGATATTGTATGATATAATATGCCCTGGCTACCACACGACTAAAGCCTCTCAGTACTGTGGTAAAACTCAGAAATTCATATATAATCGTTCCGTGAGCTTAAAAAGCGAAAAGTGCCTGACGGTGGTGTCGCGTGCCGAGCTGTCCCATCACGCTACAATAAGAGACTCTCTATCATTCAGGTGGGCGGCGACGACGCAATTATAATTTTCGGGTTTCATAGGTCAGGAGTATCCGGGAGAGGCATTCCACATAACTAAATGAAAATATATAGGAGTTTTGATATATTCACAGATTTAGAGTCGCTTGAATTCGAAGTACCTATGGTTTGTCTCGTTACAGGGTGCGTCTCTTGACTCAGGAGCGCACGTTAATCGATTTTCTTAACGGGCTTAAAATGATCCTGACTAGCTTAATGTCTTTCGTATCTAAATTTAATACCGAAATTAGCGTTACTAAGCAGTAACTACTCAAATGGATTTATAAATTGCGTCATTACTAAATTATCTACATAGAACTAAAGCGACGCACATCCCTAAGTCACGAGAAGCCCACGATACCGAGAAGGGCGCGCTGTTTAGATGTCTCAAGTCTCTCCCTCTCGAGTTTATAGAGTGACAGCCAATATCACATTGTTCTTCAGGAATTCCCCCACCAGAACGAAGATGTCGAATAAGTGATGACTCCAAGCGTCATGTTGAATAAGTCATGACTCCAAGCGCAAGCTTAGCGCCTACAACTACTATTCTATAATATAAATAGCAAAACACACACAGATAGTTTCTCAATTAATTACATATTTCCCAAGTATACTCATCTGTGCAATTGACAAGCAACGCGGCCTTATATATATATATTCTCCCTGATTTAACAGTTATGAGCCCGGTACTACGCTAGCAAGGTTATTGAAGTTTGTGTTTCTACTCCACACCTTAAAATAAGAGTATTCAGAAGCCATCCACTTCGCAACATCGACCTTACCTACACACACACCTCCACCGAATCTCAATATATTAAGCCACTCGCTTCACTCAACAGAACGACAAAAATGAAAGCCTTTAGTACCCACTAACCCCTACGCCCTTTGCTACGCTCAGAGAAGGACTAAAAAGTCTAGTATTCATATATAATGTCGCTCGTAGAGCACTACAGAGTCCGGGAATATATCGATCCAAAGCTAGAATATAAAGGAGATTTAGTACAGCCAATTAAGCCACTAATTACTAATATCAAGGAGCCTGTGATAACTCCACAAGTATTTAAACCAAACAGAAAGCCAACAACACCTAGAAATATTAGGCCAGTGACATTCAAGGATCTCACGCTCGATAAAAGAGCCCAATATTAGTAGCTTGTAAACGACTTCTATCACGAGAAAAAGGAATATAACACTTGTATCAGAGGGACTTCAGCTATAAAAAATCGTATAATAAAAACAATTAATTCTAAGTATATAGTTTATACTATAGCATCTACAACACACAAAATAATACTTTGTCTTTAGGAAAGATTCAAGCAGATAGATGTCGCTAGAGCAGCTAAGCTTCATAGCCAATAGAATTCGCTCTCAAAAACTACTATAGTCGTTAACTACGCTAAATAGCTTCAAAAATAAGAAACGACCTACGACGAGTACTTAGAGCTAGAAATGGCAGAGGTCCAGAAGGAATAACCAGCAGACACGTTCCTCAGATATCTCCAGAGAATCGCCCCTGCATTCGCCAACTATAAAATATTCGATAGAATAAATGAAGGAAAAATCGACTTCAGGGAGACCTTGAATACATTCCGTGAATAGAATAGAATTACTACACAAGTAAGTACACAAAACAACAAGTATTCAGCTTATCTAGTTGATATTCTAGCCCTAGCCACTCAGCAAGCTACTCAACCAAGCCCAACACTTAACAATAGGGATAAAAATCACAAACAGTCAAAATATCTATACGATACAGAATACAGCTAAAATAAATGCCTATATATATTTGAATAGAATAGAGAAGCTAAATTCAAAGCTAACGACAATATTATAAAGTTGATTAAAGGAAAGAAGCTGAAGAAGCCAAATATCCAAAAGACAATTGATCAAATAAGGAACAATTATAGCTGTAGGCAATAATAGCAAGGCTATCCTAATCCAAGAAACAAGAATCAAGAGAAAACCTAGTCTAGACAGCCACCTGAAATTGCTATAATATCAAACTAACTTGACTTAGCCCTCAGACACAGCTTTATTCTAGACAGTAATATAACAGCCCATATATACAACGACAGAAGCCGATTTATTGATTTCAATCCAGCCGAGCCTAACGACTTCGTTATAGCAGGAGATAGTACTATAGAAGTCCGAGGCTATAATATAGCGAAAATCACGCTCGACTACGACGTCACTCAAAATACTCCAAATAGCAAGCACACATTCTTGCTCAAAAATATATCGTATATTCCCTTATTTACAACTAACATTGTCAGCTATAATAAGCTATTCAATGCAGATATATTTTGAGATTCGTAGGCAGGAGTCCTGAAATAAAAAAACGTTATAATAAAAAAAACTAAAAGACTATATAATTAGTAAGTACTTGAGTACAATAAAATATAACCAAGCAAAATAGCTTACCTAACTGTCTTTACTTACGCTAAAAAAGCTAAGGCAAACTAAACAATAAAAGAAGCTCACGAGTACACTAGCTATATATATACTAAAGCACTAAAGCACCTGCTAGAGGTATGCCAGGATCTCAATAGTGTGACAGGAGAGCACGACTCAGCCTGTGAGATATACAGAAAACACGACGCTCATAGCCAAATATCGCGAAGGCGACCTGCTAGAGGCTATAGGCTATTTTACTGCCTGTGTTGGGATGTTGTTCTTATGAGAAATAGTCAACTAGTATATATAAGCGACAATATGCTTGGATTTTATTTTGTAGAAATAACTTATACTATACAAGTCAGGGAGCTAGTAAAATCGATTCGTAAAATCGTTAATATTATTAAAAGACGCTAGTAGTATGAGGTCGTTATTATTCGCTTGGATAGTTAAATGTCTCTACTCGAGAGTAGAGAATAGAGCGATTATATTACTGATACTGGAATCACAATAGAAATATTAGCTCTAGACATCCACGAGTAGAATGGAGTCGCTGAGAGAGCAGGAGGAGTACTTACTAGAAAGGTAGCTAAGTTGATGGCTCAGGGTAATCTACTGCCTCAATTATAGAAGGAATATTATTTTGTGTCAGTTTATATTCTTAATAGAATACTTACACGATGACTCAAGTGGAAATCATTACTTGGAGTACTTCAGGAACTTGCTGGTGTACTAAATTTACTGCCAAAGTTAGCTTATCTCAAAAGCTTTGGATATTGCGTATATGTACTGAATTGTAAACTTGGCTAGTTTAATAGACTCTAGAAAAGAGCTTATATTGGCTATTTAGTTGGCTATGAGTTTATTAATATATTCAAAGTATAAATTCCTCAGCTAACGCGAATTGTCAGTGTTAGAGATGTTACCTTTGATGAAAAGAAGCGATACTCGCCTGACGACGATATCTAGCCTGTTAATATAAAATTAATTCAAACATTTGAAATAGAGCTGCTGGATATAAATATTAAAGAGAATAGATTCGTGGAACGCTCTATTAATGAGCCTGGCGATATAATTGTTGTTGATGATGGAGCAGGTACTAAATATAATAAAAGTGCACTACTAGGCGGAATTGACGACTATAATGTTATTGAAGCTAGTAAACAAAGGCGACAATATTATACTACAAAGCAAGCCCTAGAAACACAAAGCTAGCTTCCTATACCAAGAGAGATGCCAGAACCTAATATTAATACGAAAATCCTACTGATTGATCCTGAAATTAGCCCCTTAGCCAACAATATACAAAATACAGAAGAAAATAGATATACCGAAGATATTGGAACAATAAGAGGGATTGACACAAGTCTAATTCTATTAGAAGAATCGTGACGAAGGCAATTAAGGGAAGTATATACTATAACGAATGTAAACCTATATTATAATGCCGTCTATTATATTAGCTTCGTTAGCGAAATAAGCTATTACAAGAGTTAACTTTACCAAACTACACTTCCACAGAAGCCTTAGACCTGGAAAGAGCTTCAATGCTATGAGCACAAATCTGGCTTCCAAGCGGCAATAGAGCTAGAGTATAATACTCTATAGGATTAGTATATCTAAAAGGTCATTAGCGAAAGCGACGCGAAGGTTAGCTTTATTATATTAACAAAATGAATCTTTAAATATAAATTTGATAAAAAAGGCTATTTGATCAAATATAAGGCACGTCTAGTCGTCAGGGGAGACCTTTAGCCAAATACAAACAAGAATATATATACTACTATACTGGTAACAAGAGTATTTCGCTTTCTAATAGCACTAACAACTTATTTTAGTCTAGAAGCTAAGTAATTCGATGTTATCAATGTCTTCACAAACGCGAAGCTAAAATCAAGGGTCTGTGCTAGACTCCCTTTAGGCAAATTAAGCCCAGGGAAATATCTACTTCTCCTGAGAGTACTCTACAAACTACACACCTCACCACTACTGTAGTACAAGCTTCTGTGTGATATTATAAGCCAACTAGGGCTCAAACCTATACCCGAGTACTCCTGCCTCTTCACATCAAACAAACTTATTGTTTTCTTCTATGTAAACAATATCGTTGTATTATTCTATTATTCTGAAGCCCAATCCTATACTTAATTTAAGTTAATATTTATGGAGCGAATCAAGCTACGAGAGATCGGCGACCTCACTTGGTTTCTAGGTATTAGGGTACTAAGAGATCGTACTCGTAACAAAGTTTGGTTATACTAGGACTTCTATATAGAGAAGATTGCGAGGAAGTTTAACTTGCTTCAGAAGAAGGCAAAAATATTACTTACTACTAAGCGACTTATAAAAAGTGATACAATTGCTAATAACAACGCGATATATTACTATTAGCAAAAAGTAGGCTCGATTGGCTACCCTACTTTAATAACAAGGCCTAATGTCGTCAAAATATTATAAAAGCTCTCTGAATTCCTATAGAACCTCTCACAATCTCACGAAAACGCTATAGATTATTATATTGTATATCTTAATAATACTAAGTACCTAGTACTAGAATATAGGCCAGAATCAGGCCAGCTAACTATACTAGAGGTAGCAAGCAACGCTTCTCTTGCTAATAAAGATATTAGATACTAAAGTATAGAAAATGGTATATTCAAGTTATTTGGCGATATAATTGACTAATATAGCTAACTTCAAAGAACTATTACGACATCGTCAACTAAAGCTAAATTGCTAACCTTATTATATATATATATATAGCTATTCTGGTAGCGACGAGTATTTTAGTATTTATAGCTTAATCTTGATACTAATACTACTATTAACTGCGATAACCTTTAAACAATATGACTAATAATAAAGGAGTCGTCAAAGCTCGTTACGAAGCTCAAGTATGTGGATATTTATTAGTACTGGCTATGCCAGGAGTGTGAGAAAGGCACAGTGAGGCTAGAATGGATATTAACCCAAGAGATGCCTGTAGACGGGCTCACTAAGGCCCTAGGACTATAGAAGTATGCCAACTTCATAAGGTAGCTTAACCTAGTTGACATCAAGTATATCCTTGAGTACCAAAAGTGAGGTTATTAGACCAAATTTGAGAAATTTCCTATGTTTTGAATATATTAAGTTATTCCTTTATTTACGACATTATAGCTATGGCTTCATTATTTCCTATTCAGGTTATTGTTGCACTTCAAACCTGAGGGGGTGTGTCGAATAAGTGATGACTCCAAGCGTCATGTTGAATAAGTCATGACTCCAAGCGCAAGCTTAGCGCCCACAACCACTATTCCATAATATAAATAGCAAAACACACACAGATAGTTTCTCAATCAATCATATATTTCCCAAGTATACTCATCTGTGCAATTGACAAGCAACGCGGCCTTATATATATATATTCTCCCTGATTCAACAGAAGATAGCACAAAGGAAAATACGCTCGACTCAGGCATGCTGTCAATCATTCCATTCACGGAGTCGAGAGCTGTTCTAGCTGTCTCCCCGTGCTCTACCGCAACAATTGGCCCTTTTGCGAATTTCGGGGCAACTGTATGAAGCTCTTATCAAGGAAGAATATGGCACCAAGCTTTGAAAGCACGGAGGTGAAGGAAAACTTACATGCTGAGTATGTCGGGACAAATGTGAAGGTCTGTACAACGCCGCAAAATGCGAGGTGATTATGTTAGGTCGTAATTAAAATAAGGCTAGCTATATTTGCCTAGCATATATTGATCAAAGTGTAGTGCAACACACTACACGCTGCCTCTCACTTGTTAGTCATTCCCATAAAGATCACCGCGGAATAGTATAAGTATGCTTGAGTTGAATTTTTCACAGAATTCGACCAAATTAGTTATCCTTGCAATATAAAGGCTCTTTGAGCAAGAACTGGGTTTCTGGCTCCCATCTTTCATTATGTTGCTCTTGGGCAGTCTGTACCAACTCAAGATTTTCGTCCTCAAGCACGAGAATATCTTCGTATAAAGTGTCAACAAAGGTGTCGTTATCAGCCACTTCGAAGGTCAAGCAGTTGACCCTTTTGAAGGCGCCGCGACAACGTTGTCCATTTACAATGCAATACGCCCCACTAACGGGTCTTAATCTGACCACAACTCCCCAGTCAGACGTGGATTTAACGTCGATTTGTAGTGCTGCGCGAGTAAAATGCAGCGGGGTTGCGAAATCCCTCTCCTGATGATGTCTGTGTGTCAGGGTTTAGTATAGGAGTAGCCTGTATCACGCTGTATATTCTATCCTGGTGGAGGGGTTACTACTACCCCACTCAAATTCAAGCTCTTTCTTTCTTTCCTTAGCGATTAGTTTATCGAATGATAATACTATTATTTCACTGGCGAAAGGCCTACGCGGGTTACAGCTCGGGTACTCTTGAAAAAAGCTCCGGTACTCTCGACCCACTTTTAAAAAGCTCAAATACTCTCGAAACATTCAGGAATTACCATATGTGGCTAGGCCATGTGCACGAGCTATTCCAAGGCCAAAGTGCTTCGCTAGAGAACAAATATTATATTTTAATTCTTATTATTTTACGAAGACCTACTAGTATATATAAAATTTATATCTAGTACACTGAAAGTTCTTTAGTCTAAGACTAAATATAGCTTATAGCAGGTGAGCTAGTATATATACTCTAGTGATTCCTAAAAAGGCTATTAAAGTATATACTTAGTATATACTTTAATTTTATAAGTATATATACCTAGTATATACACTTATTTCTGTACTTGTGACTAAGCCAAATTAATAAATATATATCCTCAGCATATACTAAGTATATATTATTACTTTTTCTAAATATATTCTAGACATAGAGGCTTTACTCTTCTTTATACATTTTATATTTTTAAGAGAGATTAGTTTTAGGACTAGCAGCCACAATTTTTAGGACTTAAGAGTAATATTTTAATTATTAAGTATCCACGTGATTTGAATAATCCTCTAGCCGCATATAGTAATTCCTGAATTTTTCGAGAGTATTTGAGCTTTTTAAAAGTGGGTCGAGAGTACCGGAGCTTTTTTCAAGAGTACCCGAGCTGTCAGCCCCTGACGCACAACCTCGATTTGAACAAGCACTTGCTGCTGCCATGACCTCAGATGGTCTTGAAAGTAGTATAACACAGCAACTTGAAGAGGCCCTTGAGAATCGATGTTATGTGAGAACGGCACCTGAATGTCGAGGGAAAGCCTCACAAGAAAGCAAGCATGGGTCTCATTGTTTTGGGCGGCAATTTGGTTGTTCTGATACCAGCAGCTTGTTGAATACGCTCATTTCCTCTAATATTGATAGATAGATATTTTTAATATTTTCTGGTCTCCTGAACACAACCTAACACGGCTTGATTTATGAAATTTTGTCCAGCTAACTTAAAAATTGTGGATTTATCGTATTTAGGCCCTGTAAAATTTGTTGCGACTCAACCCCACATATACATATTACACTGCATACTATGCCCGCCACACTCCTTGCTTCGAGACTATCAGAAGACGCCACCAAGGGAAGGCTGAGAAAGCGGTGGCTGCAGAAATTTTGTTTCGGCGTATTTTGGAAAGTACCCTGCCGTTACCCATTTGTTAATGGCACGTCAGCACCTCAACGCGACCACACAAATGTTTGACAACAGATCTTGGATCGGAACTATACAGTCAACCAGAAGGAGAGGAATTTCGTTTTGACTGGACTCGAACGTAATACAAGGTATTCAGTATCAAATCAAATGAGATGTGCATACTTAAATTATGAGCTATTATTTTGGTACCTGCACGAACCAGTTCCTGGATATTAAATTTTCGGGTTTCTAGAATTATCCGCTAGCTTAGTTAGGCTAGTACGTTTTCTATGTTTTCGAGGTTGTGTAACCTCAGATGTCTCTTGTCAGACGCTCAAAGGAACATTTGAAGGAACAATTGTCACGGAAGTTCCTTTGATTGAGTTATCAATACTCTGGGGTGGAGGTTGTCCGCAGCTTCAAAAGTATATTAGATGGAAGTTCTCATTCTAGCCATGGAATCAAAATCCTGTGTTCACGGCCGGAGGCAAATTTCTTGCAAAATATATCTTACTTTCAGCTTTTACTCATCCTACATTTATTCAACGGTATATATATTCTTTTACTATACGGGCAGATTCGTAGGAATTGGTCATGGCGCTTACTATACAACATATAGATCGATTCCACAGGATGGAAGACTCTTCTCAAAGTAGCCTCCCAATAAAAGACTCAACTAAAAAGGTCAAATCAAATTCGGTGTGTTTGTATAATATTCTCATCCTCAATTTCCACATCTGATTAAAATGCCTGTAGTCAGTTCCTCATTCAGACCAAAAAGAAATTTCTCAACCTAAACCCCAAAAAGTAGATCGAGACTTGATCAGCTCAACTTTCAAAAAGTCTCAAGAGAACTACTCAGGGTTAGAGACTTCAAAAAGCAAAACAGGGACAACACAGGCCATGTTGGACCGCTGGATACAGTCTAAAGCACAGGAACAGCCTTTTCACGCCATCGATGTTTACAACGTGATAGAGAGCGACGCTGGTGCCGCTGAAGCGCATCGAGGATCAAGCCCCGACTACTTTGACCCGAATGTTGAGACTGAGGGTATCGAAGACTCAAAGAATCCAAAGGCGTAAGGGCTCTACGTTATTGGAGGAAGGCTCTTGACTTGAAAGGGGCGCACTTTTGCAATGATAATTCGAAGGTCCGGGTATCTCCAATAATTCCTCTACTCAGCAATCTGTGATGCAAATATAAATGATTTTAGCTTGCGCCAACTGGTCGGTAGTTACAAGTGGAAAATAAGACTGATCATTCCATAGCAGCTTAGATCCGCGCTCTCCACTGTGTAAAATCTGACTAACTTTTTTAAAAAAAATTTGCACAAACATTGCAAGTTATACTTTTGCCAATCTCAAACCCACTCCTATCAGCCACAACATTTATTATTATCGATTCACCAATAATACAGGGCATATCACGTAGCGTACGTGACGTGCTCTTTTGTATTTGGTGGTTGAATCTTGATTGTTGAGTTGTGGAGGAGTGGAAGCTTTATGCTCCTTCCCTAGCTCCCGATACGCTAACCTAATTGGGATCGTTTATATCACGTGATTAATACTGTGACTATTATTCAAGGTTAAAGAGTTCTCTTACTAAGATATAGGAGAAAAGAGATAATAGGAAGAGTCTGAGATCCCTGTGGCATAGTCCTGATTATTAGCTTGCAACCGATTGTCCATGGTCTGTTGACGAGGACGCTAAAGTATAACTGGGAAGACGTAAACTGCCGAACTAGTCCTGTATAGGTTGTAGCAAGTGAGGTACTCTAGGGAAAAGCTAATATATTATATAATCGAGAGTCGTTTTTCTTTGTCTTTATATAGGTGTACATCTATTATACTCGCAAAGTACTAGTATTATATAGAGTGCGGCGTTGATATACTAGGATATATTTGATGATACCAATACGGAACTTGCAAAGACATTGACCGAGGATGGATATTAAGAACAGAGCAGTGTAAATGCGAGCTCTTATAACAAATAAGTTAGACAATTACTTAGTAAATAGACGTCATATATCTCAATACGATAACGTTGAATTAGTGTTGCTCGGTAAATTGTGAGGCTAAATCACTAGTCACGTACTCTTTCACAAGAGGGATCTAACATCTGCTCCGGCAGCAACCTCTTATAAGGGTGCAGAAACGGGTTCCCGGGCGAAGTTCGGTAAGAAAGTTGTAGCCGGGGCACACAAGAGGCCCAAATAGGTTCTATATTATAGTGCATGGGCTAACTCGGGGCATGTTCAGGATGCTCAGGCTCCACTCAGGCGGATAGGAAACTAACTGGATAGGAACTGGGTAGGTTATGACAATATTCCCTTGCCTGGCACACAAAGACTTCTTTAGATGATGTACAGGGCTGATGGTATGAAAAGACATAAAAGCAAATCCAAAACGGTAAGGATTCCTTTAATAATATTGGGTTGGGATTTGCGATGTTCCACTTAGCTACCTTAGGCGACAAACTCCCCTGTAGATGCCGCTATCTAAATTTCTACGATGTCGTCATCTTCTCCTGCTCACTCCAGCTCCTCAGGCGCAATTGTCATCTGCAATATGTTACAAGTCACACTCTATTCAAATCTTCACGATGTCGCATTCTCCAGCTCCCCCCAGCTCCTCAAACTCCGGCTCTTCGCAACCCGATACTCTCCTACAGAACGAAATCATCATCGAAGACCACCCTAAAGACACTCTACCACACTCCGCAGAGTCTCCCTCCTCCCTGCTACACGAAGATACTCAATCTACTATGCTACCCTATGACCGCAGTAGAGGGCGCACCGTTCATATCTTTGACGCAAGCAATCGAAATACTGCAATTGGCGGTCTGATTCTTACGGACGGGGTTACAAATGCCAACCTCTATGCTATGGTAGAGATTATTGTCATTGTTACAAGCAAATTTACTTTACAAAATGAAAGTGATGTCATAGTAGAGAAGGACAGCTCTCCACTTCAGCCTGGGAGTTATTATATCCATGTTCTTGGTGAGTTCTTTAGCTCTTTTATACTCAAGTAGCTAACTCTCGAATTGCACAACTCGAACCGATAGAACCTTTTCAACTTAATAATGAACTAATACTCTGCCGGGCACTTTCACTACAGACTGGAACCCGTGTCCAAGCCTTTCGTGATTCAGTTCGTTTACGGGATCGACGATGTGTTATAACAGGGAGGGAGTATTTCGATGATAATAATTGGCGGGGCTTCGAGGCTGCACATATTTTCCCGCTAGCTTATGAAAATCACTGGATTGAGCATAATTACGGTCATTGGATCTCGACTCCTCCGAATGGAGAAGAAATTGAAGGAGGAAAAATCAATTCTGTACAGAATGGGATCCTACTTCGCTCTGATATACATCAGCTATTCGACTTTTATGATATCTCAATTAACCCGGATGTGTGTATATACCCTTTATACTTTTATAAGTATGCAAGTCTGCTAATTATCTTAGGACAATTACAAGGTTGTGTGCTTCACACGCGACAGGGACGGTATTGCTGGAAAGCATCTTGACCAAAGACTTCTCGATCATCCCGGACGACCGGCCGATCAGCTCCTCCGTTGGCACTTCCGGCAAGCAGTTTTGACAAATATGAAGGGTGCTGGGGAGCCAGTATTCGAGCATGATTTCCCACCTGGCTCTGATATAGTTGGTAGTATACTTAAGGGTCCAAAAGCTGCTAGCAGGATGGAGTTTGAACTGTTTAGTCGTATGGCTACTCAATTAGATTTGACTGAGTAGATGAGTATAATAGATGAGTATTAAATTCTAGGAAGCCGATCTGGCTTTTTGTACAATAAGGCAGTCCGCACTTATTTCCACTTTGTGATGTACCTTAGCAACTATAGACGAATTAAAGTAAGTCAAAACAAGCAGCCAGGGTCCTCAGGGCTATGCTCAGGCATACTCAGGCTCTGCTTAGGTAGGCTCACTCTCGTCGCAGGTTAAAGCAGCGGTTTCTCACGTTCGGAGAAAGAAAAATTTAATCCTGAGTTTATGGGAATGCTATCCAACTCTATTACGCTACTATTAGATAAGAAATTTGATCTCTACCCTCGTCCCATTACAGCTTCCAGGATTCGGCAAGAGGATAATAATTGCTAGAAATAAAAAACACTAAATAGGAGATCTACTCCAGGCGCACAAAAGTCGCAACTGTAAGCTCGCTCTACGTGCGTGGGTAGATTGGGCGAGAAGTTAGAAGAGAATACAGAGAGCGAGCGCAAAGCCAGTGACCGGAGGAGAAAGGTAACAGTAAGCGCCGGAGAGTTATTTCTGTTTACCTAGACGGGAGGGGAAAGAGACATGCTGGCTGGTTGAGGTGTTCGAGGATGAAGGGGGGCCGTGGGGACTAAAACGAGAAATATTGCCGTGTATTTTATGACATACTTGGTGTGAGTCCTCTCCCTCCATTCTTGTTAGGAATATTTGCCGCATGGCGTTGATATGCATTACAGGACCAATGGAAGGTCACTTTTGGATGCTCGCTTACCCCCTCCACAACCCGGTACGACTTCAAACTACCACCGACAAAATTACCCCCATAGCCAGGAGCTCTTCAGATTCTGTCGAACTCCCAAACAATCTTAATACCTGCACGGGATTCATAGCTTTCTACTAGGAAATCCTCTCAGATCGGTGCTTTAACCTACCAACTCGAGCCTAGCGTAGCCCCTTTCCTGTGTGGATGTAGTCACCTCTGTGAACTATAATCAACAAACAGTGCTCAGTAGTCAAGAATTTCTTCGATTCATAATCAGACATCCCCCAGCTCGTCACTTCTATTTCAGTCTGGAATAAATACTACAGAACCAATTTGGATCAGTGGTAAACTACTACAACCTGGTGGTCAAGTTGTAATTCTTTACAATCACCTCGTATTTTATGCGGCAATATTCAGCCGATAGGAAACTAACTGGATAGGAACTAACTGGGTAGGTTATGATGATATTACCTTGCCTGGCACCCGAAGACTTCTCTAGATGATGCACAGGGCTAAGGATATGACAAGACATAAAAGCAAATCCAAAACTCTAAGGAGTCCTTTGATAAAATTAATACCTCATTATTTTGGTCAGGCGCTATAGGCGCAGCAGGGGAAGTATAGAATTCCCAAGCTCAAGAAATAAGACTAGGGAACTTGAGGTATAGCCCTTGAAATTAAGGGTGTAGATATGGAAAATTAAGAGTAATGTTTCCACGTAAAAGGGGTACACGCCCAGAGGATCGCAAGTGATATATGCAGAGTATTTTGGTACCCCAAAGACCGACCATAAGTGAGGCCCTACCCAGAAGATACTTGCAGGATGCGATTGAGGGAATGACCGGGAGCCGTGAGCCGTGAGCCGAGTCACGTGGTTTTAGGGCGTCGCATGTTGGGTTCTGCCACGGCATAGGTGAAACCAGGAAGTATAGAAAGATAGAAAGAAAGATGGACTAAATGAATCAAATCGCAAATGGGGAAAAGAGGTTTCAGACAAGAGATCTTCAGATCCATATTGGAGGACTTCACGTGATGGTTCCAGCCCCTCTCATCTCATCCAGTCCCATCATTGCAATGCACATCAAACACTCTCCACAATCAAACTTTTTCATCTCTCCATCTTTCATCTTAAGATCAAACAAAACGCTCATCATCTCGTTAACTCTTCCCTTGCACAGGCTCTCATGATCTTCTGATGAAGCAGCGTTTGTTTGAAACCCGCGGTTGTGCACGCCATCTGGTCTCATGGGCGGCCTCTCCCATGGTTGCTCGCCAAGCTCAAACTCCTAACTTGAGAGATGCTCGACGCTGGCGGTTTGATGTGCGGAAACAAAGCGCTGGGTGCTCTCAAACCTACGCTCTGATGTCGAATTGTTTATCCTGATTTCTGACATGAATAACTCCGATGTGTGAAGGATGTTTTCTTGCGAACGCTCTTGTGCTCGTCTAGCTTCTAGAAATAAATGAAAAGAAATTATCAATGACACAGCATGGCTAGGCGGGACCAGTGGATAGGGGCATTGAGGAAGCCGGAAATCTTTTTCTGGGGGCCAAGACGGACTCAGCCGCCCTTCCGAACCCAGCACCAAGTTCTGATCCTACGATTAAATCCCTCGCTGGGCGGATCAGGATGCGCGAAGATGACCGCACACAAATCTGGAAAAAGATGATACCTTTGATACCTAAATAACCTTCCCCGGAGATGTGCAGCATTCATCATCCGCGCTGAAGATATCTAATCTCTCTGCGCTTCCCATCTCAAATGAGATCATTTCCCAACGGCGGCGGCTAAATATCATAAATTTGACGTTGTCGAACATCAAGCAGTTGTCTGGCGGATAGTAATTTCCGTGGACCTAATTGGCATTTGACGATCTGCTCTCCTCACGCCCTCACTGTAGGACATGAATTCCCATCCCTCGCTGGCGGCTGTGTGCCACGCGACCACCACACATCACGTTGCTGCACAGCGAGCGTCGTGATCCTTCTCTTTGGGTTTGGGTGGTGACCGCCTGTCGCCCATCTGTCACCCATCTGTCGCCCATCGGACGAAAATTGATGAGCTGGTGAACCGTCGCATACGTGGCAAACGTGATGCGGTGGTTGAATGGCGAGTTGCCCTCCGCTCACGACCCACGACGACTTCAATGCCCTCATCTCCGCAGCATAACTGTACTCTCGGGGGATGGTAAAAGAGTTATCGATACTCCGCAAAATCGCTCAACTGCCACGGTGGAGACGCAAGTTGCAGGTTGAAGGGAGGGACGGGTGCGGGTGCGGGATGAAGATTCTTTCTGGATGCTCCCGCCCGCGTGCAAACCTTTCAACCGAATTTTCTTCATGCTCTTCATTTTACAGTGAGCCAAGAGACTGGATCTCAGGAACAGGCAAAAGTTTCCGTTAGATCAGGAACGGGGACGCCAGAGGATGGCCACTGCGAGGCGAGCCAGTGAGACGAACGCAGTTTCATCTAATCCCGGCGACACCCATGCGTAAGACGCATCATCCCAGTCAAAGGCAGATTCTAGCGCCGAAAATAAGATTACAGTGACACTAAGGTTCTGTGGGTGGGAAGAGGGAAGAGCGTAGAGGAAGAGAGCGAGTCAGAGGATGGGGATGGGAGGAATTTTAGGCGTTCAAGCTTAATTATAGCGAGCAGAATCCCAGCATGGGGAGAGAAACTTGGGAGAGAAGCCTGAGAGAAGCGCGAGAGAAGCCTGGAAAAGATCCCAGAGCAATCACTTCAGGGAAGAGCTTCAGGGTCTTCCTCACTGAAATGCCCAGTTGTGATATCTTGGTTGTAGGCCGTTTGCGACCTGAGACAATCAGTAAAAGAACATTATGAAGTTGAATACTGGTCTGGCTGACTTGATTCAGAACATGGAGGAAGAATATACAGAAATAACTCTCGAGGCCTATCTCTCATCCCATCCTCCGGCAAGCGTCAAGAATGTCTTTCTCGTGAGTCTCACCAATCTGCCCAGGAACTGATGTCAAATGATCCTCTGGTTGTCATCTCGACTGCCGCAAGTCAGCGACCAACCGCTCCGCCTGGACCACCAAATATAATTTGCCCCAGCGTCCACGTCCACCACCCCCCGGCTCATGCCCAACACCCCGTCGTCCCTCATCAACGAACCACTTCCCACCTGCTGGCTCGCTCCTCTCTTCTTCATCATCACAACCCATCCACAGACTTCGTTGGCAGAGTCTATTGATCTTTGAAAGATACTTCCACGCATCCAGCTCCCTTCATCACTACACATATACACACACACTATCGAATACACGCAAGCCCGAGTATTCACTTCACTCATTACTGAGAGACATTCAATCAGCGCAAGCTCTCCCACGCAAGACAAAACGCACATACAACCGCAAGCCCAAGCACAACTATCTCGAACACGACGCACGACCACCAAATCGTATCCCGTCCGCCTTCCAGAACAAATATATTCACCGGTTTCACTGATCTTCTCGATCGCAATCACTTGCAGTTGCCGATATTCTCCGTTCGCTGTTATCGCATCGTCGCATACTCTCAAGTCCTTTTCACATCTCCAATCTGGATACACACATCTATAACGGATATTCGCAATGCAATTCTCTACTTTAGCACTCGGGCTCTTGCTCCCTCTGCTCGCCGTGGCAGATAGCTCGTCCTCAACCCTCACCCTCACGTCCACTGCCACCATGACCAAGACCATCACCGTCTCCGAGGTCGTCGCATCGGTTACCTCAACGTACAAATCGAACAATGCAACATCGAGCGCGGGCCCCACCGCCGTAGGCACCGGTGTCAAGACGACCGGAACCTCAAGCCTGGTCGCGGCGACCGCGACAAGTACGCTGCCATCGAATTTCATGGGCGCCGCATCGAGCTTGAATGGAATGTATGCTGGGGGGGTCGGGATGGTGGTGATGGTGGCGGCGGCATTCTTGTAGGCGCATCGCTATGTGGCGACGACGATGGGGAATGTTACTCTCATGTGTTTTGTTGTCGCTCCTTTCGATCTTGGATAACAAAAGCTGCGTTGCGACGGGTGATGCGCGGGTACCTTGCATATATCCCCGAGGAATGCAGCAACGGCGACTTCCCCTTTCAATCAACCACCCTCATGATCACGAACCAACGAATTCTTCGATGCGACATCTTATCTCCCGAATTTTTCTCTCGAACTCTGCGATGCGACATCTTCCCTCATTCTTTACGACTCTGCCTGTCTCCTCCCCCTTCACCCGACACACAATTTGAAGGAAGGGAGAGAGGTAGAGGTTTATGGCTTGACGACTTAAAAAACATACCCTTGCTTCCTGTCCGCTACGTTTGACGTCTTCAATTCGCCTTTTTGATCACATATGATTCGCGCAGTCCGACAAATGTAACGAACGAAAAATACCACGGGGTTTTCCCACGCGCATATTTTGATGGATCTCAATACTTCAATTCGCCCATACCCCGTAATAGCGCACATCCTTTCGACAACTACCGTTCACCTTAACTTCTATTCCCTGTTCAATTTTGGCGGTGTGCGCTTGCCTTGACTTTTTTTTGGTCGTCGGCCTTGTGCTGGCTCTCCAGATACTCTTCTCACCTCCCGCTCCAGCTACTCACGTGCATGGAGCGAGGAGGGTACCGTTGCAACTTTTGCATACCTGGAGCAGATCTCCTGTTTGGTGTTTTCATTTCTGGCGGTGGTCATCCTCTCACCTCACCCTGAGAGAGATAAAAGGGGACGAGGGGTGGAGATCAAATTTCTTGACTGATAGTGGTGGAGTGGAGTTGGATCGCATTTCTGTGCATCACATGTTTCTCGTCCGAGGAACATTTTGCAAAAAGACAAGACCTGGACACTGGTGCCCTGTTGTTGTATACTCGCTGCGCTGCGCACACGGACGCCGGCTTGAGAATATCAAGGGATTTTGAAATTTTTGTTGGGTGGTGGGGTTCTTGATACCTTGTTGTTTAGTTTTTGAATTTGAGTTTCGGAGGATGTGGAGGGGGTAGGAAGGAGGGGGGAAGGAGAGCAGAGGAGTTTGGGTGTTGATAGTGTGGGGTAGTTTTGAATGTAAGAGTTAAAAAATATTGCTTGTGCTTGACTCGTGATCTGTGAGCTGTTCAAATCAAACACCCTGGCCTTCGCTCTTTTGACGCAACTCGACAGTTGGGCTTTTCACTCGATCATATTCTTCTCTGGGCTTCTAAATTGATGGACGTCGAGGGGGTTTCCACCCCCAGATTCTTGCTGGCATTGTGGCGAGCTGAACACGAGAAGTGGGAAGGTTCTTCCCCACAGATCTCATCGGGTTGATCATGTCGCTTCACTATGAGATCTACCCGTCTTACTGCATCACCTCCACCATTTCTCGTATCCTCTTATGCCATGCATGATGCCACAGCACAGACAAATATTAATCAGAAGCCTTTGAATTAACACTTTTGTTCTATTTCCCAGGTTTTTGCTTTGTCACATACATCTATCTCCAACGGGCCCCACTGTTGCCAAGGCTGATCGCTGCGCATGGATCCGTTACAGAGCCTCCTCCTCGTTCTCCACAACAACTTTATCAAAAACCATAACTTAATCAAAGAATGCCCAGTATTGATCGATTCCTTGTGCTCTCATTCCCCTAAACTTACCTACTTTGCAGCCATCGCAATCTCCAAGATTCTAGTATAGTTCTACGACTCGTCGCTACCTCTCTACTTCCATAACCTCGCTCTTCACAAAGAGGACTTGATGTCACAGCTCGATATCATGACCAATACTTACTACATACTGTTTGCAATTTTCAGAGTCGGGGTCTAGCTGTTGGTCTTGCTTGATCACTAGTATGGTTGTTCGATGGGGCGAGATTGTGTCTTATCTGCAGAGAACAAAATACGGCACCAGAGGCTTGGTTCAATACTCCAGCTATGTTTCTTCACTGGTTATTTTCAAGTCATTTCCAAGTCAGCATATGCAACCATTTCTCTTGGCATATACGCCATGCCCTCCGGCCAGCTAGCCTACCACTACTAGTCCCGCGGAGCATTGTACTCTTAGTGAGCCACGTCTTTGCTTGCCTCTTTGCGTGTTAATAATTCACCTCCGCTTCCCAAACTTCCCATCTCAACCCCGCCAGGTTAATCTAGTCCATCATGTTCAGTAGTTCCTCCTCGTCGACGGTTGATGTGCCAGTGAGCAATCTCCTACAGAAACCTTTCGAAAACCTTCCATTTAACCTTTAGCCCTGACAGACTGACACTCTCGGTCTACGGCCGTTATGGCCAAATATCCATGATCGCGCTGCCAACAAAGATTTTGACTTCGAGTAAGCGATATACCCTTTGAGGAATCTAGGCTAATGAGAATCGGAACAGTATCATCAGTATTCACGGCCTTGGTGGCGACTCTAGACGGACATGGACGCACGTTGGAAAAGAGTACAATACTCTTTGGCTTAGAGACCTTTTACCCCAAGATCTCGCCGACCTAGAGGTCAAAGCAAGAATACTGACATTTGGATATGCCGCCAACCTTTTCTATAGGTCTTCCGGTCAAGGTAGCGAGACTTTCGCGGATGACTTGCTGAGAAGGCTACAAGAGAATAGAGTTGCAAATAATGCAGTAGGTAATATAATATATCAAAAATGTCAATACTTATCCAGTGCCCTAGGAAAGCAGACCTATTTTCTGGGTGGTTCACAGCCTTGGTGGTATTGTACTGAAAGCAGTAGGCCTGAACATATGCAACTCTCTTATAAATTATAGTCTAATAGAATTTCCCAGGCTCTAAGTAACTGCCGAACCCGTGGACAGGACTTGGAATATATGGGGATTCTCAACAGTACAAAGGGGATTATTTTCTTAGGAACTCCTCATTCAGGAGTGTCGGATATTGCCGGCCTAGCGGCCTTTTTATCAAGGGTTGTGAATTCCCTCCAACTACAAAAGGCTTCACCTGCGGCCCGCGAGCTAAGCCTATGGTCGGACGACCTTCTCCGTAATGCTATGAATTTTCGCAATATTGCAGATAAGTTGCGTATATGGTCATTCTACGAGACACGGAACACACATGGCGTGCGGGTAGGTCCACACCCTCTCTGGTTCTATTTGATATATCTATTATGATTCTCATCATGTACTCCCTCAAGTACCAAGGCTAAAATTGAAACACAGGTTGTCGAAAAAGGATCGACCTTCCTCAACTCACCCGGCGAAAAGTCCGGGTCGCTGGATGGAAACCACCACGAAATCTGTAAATTCGAATCTCGCTCCTCGAACAACTATCAAAACATCCTGAGCGCTATAACGATGGTCGTAACCACCATCAAAGAAGAGAAGGAAGCTTTGAGGCGGGAGCAAGAAATGCGACCACCAACCCAAGGCGATCTTTTTAACTGGGCATGGCAGAGCGTCACTAACAACCCGCCTCTCCAGTTGCGCGAAATCCGCCCAACAGATGTAGTCAACGGTCAACCGTTGGGGAACATTGGCGCGCAGATGGCTCAGGGGCAGCAATTTGGGTACGCTGCGGTTCAGCAGATGGTGGATCAGTACAGAAATATTATGAATCCCCCCGCCCCCACGCCTAGCGTCCGCCTGGGACCACAGTATGGAGGCGCTCGGCAGAGAGGTTGCAGGGGTGGATTACAATGTCAATACGGCTGTATTTGTGCATTCACGCAATGAGGTACGGAACATGGTTGGATTGAATCAAAACAAGCTGTATCGAATTTTGCTATAGATATTTGAGAGGTGATTCTAGACTCGGTAACTCTCTTGAAGGTAGTGTGCAATTTAGCTCCCAAGTGTGCAGCTAGAATGAAGAGTTGGTTGAAATAACATACTCCAGACATCTTACGATAGTGAAGGTTCCCTTTCAAACTAAAACAGAAAACCTACAATGCATCTCAAATCCGCAAGACTACTCTTCATTGATTTTTAAACGAATTTATATCGATCAGCATTGTCGCAGTTATCAGCATCGTTAAAGTTAAAAAATCAAAAAATATCTAAAGGGGGTATGTTAGCTTGCAGCGTTTCGTTTTCCTATATTTAACCTAAGCTCCATTTCACGCATAAGGGGCTGTAGGAGAGTTAAATCACAATACCAAGTGAGCAAGAACATAACAGTGTCTGAGAGTCGAAAGAGCTCGTTGAAGAAGAGCAAAAGAGTAGTATTAGTAAAGAGCGATATATAAATCAATATTTATATCGGTAAATCAATAAACTTAATTGTTTATATAACTGGGTGCGCTGTATTTTTGTTGTGGTGGGTAAGTGTTGATGTTGTAGAAGGAAAAATTGGAGCCTGACGTTACAACTAGGTCTGGAACCTGTTTTATGGGTCGCTTTGGCCTAGTGCCACACCCATATTATAGGCTCTGGGACCCCACCTGTAAATTAGTAGCCGTCTTCTCCTTGAATGAATTACACTCTTTTGACCCAATTACCTGAAATCTCAACACCTGATATGCATTGTAATTATCACGTGACCGAAAATACAGTGACTGTACATGTTCCCGGCTACAATATCAAGGATTCTAAGCTGGGATACCATATGATATTCTAGTCTTCTATATTCAACTTAGCTCCTGCATCGTATGTACATATATCGTTTCGTACGAGCTCTGGATTCTGTTAGACAATACAGTTGCGACTTTTCTGCTGACCTTGCACGATTATGCCCTCTGGCTGCTTCTGGGCCTGGGCCAACTTCGGTTAAGTATTTCCTCCACTGTAGTTGGGCATCCGACTGTTACTAATTTATAGTATTGCTAGATTACGGAACTACACTCATCCTCAGGTTTCTTCAGCGAGCGACTACCAACTTCAACTAAACCAACTAGTCACATAGACCTGCGTTCTCACGTGCTCTGCCACATGCGTCGTGTGCTAGCATCGGCCTAGCTCGCTTAGAACCTGGAAAGCTCCTAGTAGTATTATAATACGTCCTTGTTCTCTCTGGATATAAAATACAGGCGTCTTTCAGTTACCTTACGCTCGCCTGAATACTCTTCACATGCTCACGTGCACTTCTACGATACCACGGTACAATAAGCGACACAACCTCTACCATCTTCGAAGTCCATCCTCTTACACATCTAGAGATGCGCAATACCACTATCCACAAACAAGAATCGATTTATGACAAATACATACTTGCTTTTAAGATCCCGATGGCTCTGGAACTGAGATGGTGGCTGGCATGTTAAGGTTACAATTAGCACAGGTAGCGCAAGATCAAGCAGCAGAAATGCTGACTGATCAGGGATTCTGTGCTGTGGCACTCAGATTATTTAAATAATTGATCGGATTAAATATCTTGGAATAACATAAATGGCCGTCTAATATTCTAACGAACGATGTCGTTGGATGTAGTCGTTTACAGAGTGTTCCACGCTAACCACAATAGGCCAAGAGTGGTATCACGGGACTCCTTAATGTGACAAAGGTAGCGATTGTAATTTGTAGATGTGAGGCCCGGAGGCCTCAGGCAAGTGCGTTTCAGGCACATCTCACTAGTTCTGAAGACTTTCGTAGCTTTATTCCACAAAGTACAAGACAGTAGATGACAGAAAGAGACTGTACACTGTTGATAATGTAATTGATTTACCCTGATTCAGGTCCTCCCAAACCGCGTTGCGTTGATGACACTTAGTCATCCGATTGGCTGGAGTCGTTAATTCCAACATATTTCTGAATAAAAGAACGCAGAGCTCGTACGGATCAATATATGGACGTATAAAACATACGCTAGGTTGAATACAGAAAGGTGGAATATCATGTAATAATATCACTCAGAATCCTTAACTGTTACAGTGTAACGTTATGGGACGTGGTATCTTTTGGCGAGAGTAATTCATTGGCCCTACAGATAAATATGTACTATTATACGAGATATTTATTAAGCACGTAAGAAAAGGTAAAAGGGGATAGTTGGCATTGATTCAGGAAAGGTTACATTTAAGTGATTATGGTACAAAGCTATATAGATAGACGGAGTCCAACTTTCAACAATTTGTTTCTTGCTTCTATAAGGCTTTTAAAGTTACCAAGTACATTATTGGGATTTAGCTACCCTTACTATTCTCCCCTACCTCCGTTCCTTAAAAGGACATCCTCCTATCAGTACGACTCTTTGTATGATCTGAAAAGGATTGACGCCCAGGAAGCCTTGATTGACTCGGTGACGTTGGCGGCGTTAGCGGCCCTTCCCCTATACTCGGCTTCTGCCTGTTACCGTCCTGACCTGATGGCGGATTACGACTCAGAGCTAGATTGCGGATCTTAGAATTATATTCGATGCCTGCAGAAACTACCGTTTTCTGGCCGGACCAAAGTGCACAACCTTGACATGTAATTTCTTCATCAAAGGACAACTGGGGGAAGAGAGACAAGATGGGTTCCTGGAGGTGGATAAAAGGTATCTGATCGTCCGCCAACTTCACCGCATCATCATACTCTCGATTCAAGATCCAAGCCTCTTCGTGGTCACTGCTGGGGTGTATATTTTCCGGAATATTTGAAGCCACACCCTTCCACGGAGATTTCCGGATATTCCTCCATACCTCTACGGCATCGTTTATGAACATTTTAAGGCGGGATCGAAAGTCTTCTCGGGCGCCAGGACGGAAAAGCAAAGGGTCCACAATTTCAGCAATATCGTTGACTGTGGAATGCACAAGGTTATTGACGAATACCTCCTCCTCAGACTCGTATGCAGCAAGCAACTGAAGACGGAAAACAGTTTCTCTGAAATCATCTTTCTCTTCGAGCAGCTTAAATATTCTGTTCACGACGATTTGGTCGTAGGGAAGGCTAGGAAGATAATAAGGTCTGAAAATGCAAGTGCACAGCCTCTCGGCGATGATTCCCGTTGCTGTCGCCATACGGAGGCATTGCGCTGCGTCAGAGTTGGTTGCAGGGATCTTCTTAGGAGCAGCACGGAGGAAGCCTGAGCTCTCCAACTCTTTCATCTACACACGATTTAGCACGAGGGGGAAAATGGGGCAGTAGAGCTGAAAAGGTTTACCAGGAGGAGGTGTGGAGGTAGCTCAGTACGAAAGAACGTCTTGGCGATACCGTGGCTCTCAACCCTCAGAGCTCTGAATTTTTCAGATCTGCAGAAATGTTACAACAATAATTTGCTATCGACGGATTACTCACAGAGCTTTATGATTCACCCTCACTAGTCCTAGACGACGGGGTTGCGCTTGCATGGATTCGATGTCAATTTTGACCCCCTTTAGCTCATATTCCCTTGACTCTAGATCTTTCTTTGTCACCTCCAAGTGTGTTTTCATATCACCCAATCTCTTTTCGTTATTCTGTAATTTGATTTCCAGGTCTTTAATTGTAGCTTTCAAAACTTTCACATTCTCGTCAGCTTCTGTTGTTGTCTTTATCGCTTCCGTGAGCTTGTTTTCTAAATCCTTTTCCTTCTTCTTCCAAGTATCACGTGCTACAACCCTCTTCTCAAACTTATCGAACTGGTTTGCATTTTCTTCCTTTAGTTTTGAAATCGCTTCATCCTTTGACTGGAGTTGTTGTTTTAGATTCTTATTTAGGTCAAGGAGATCCCTTTTTTCGGTAAGCAGTTGGTCGTATTCGACAAGGTCTTTTTCGCTGAATAGTTCCTTTCCAAGCGCTATAAATTCCTTTATTTTAGGCGGTCGCTTTGGTTTACTGGAACTCTTAGAGGATTCATTGTGGCTGTTGGCCGCACTCATGGTTGATTAAGTAGAAGAGAAAATTCTTTCCAAGGTTATCGCCCGAACAATAAGCCTGCAACTCGTGATTACATTGGCCAGGTGAGCAATGAATTGTGTTTGAAAAAGCAAAAACAAAAGCAGGTTATATAAGTGGTGTGCTTTGCCCGGGAGCCCCGTTTTTTATCGAGCTCGAACACAAATCTAAGCCTCAGTAATTGTACATGCTCACTTCAGAACAGATATGCGTGATTATATATAACACGAATACGCTCCTTCTTGTAACATTTTCTGAGCGAGGTATATGGCAATTGTCGCCGCAGCCTTACTCCTAGATAACAAGGCGATAGCATACGTGTCAATGATCGTGGGGCTCTGCTCTCGGAAGCGTATCGCCCGGTACAAGGAATATCTGAGGCCTTGAGTGCGGGGTCTTATTATGTTGTGTATCCCCAAGTACGGGAATGAATATCACATGTTTTTGTTTGCGGGGATGGTGGTTAAGCTGCGGCAACAACCAAAAGACCAGATGGCCATCTAACTGGCCCGGAAACCAACCCGGATGCCCAATGGCAGTCGCGGGGAGCTAGTATCCAACAAAGCATGATAAATAATTGGCCCGGGTCAACGCTGGCTGCTATCATACACTCAACCCACTCAGTAGGCCCTGAAGCCTAATAAGTCGTGGACTCGATCAATCACAGGTATGGATCAAATTAGGGCATGCGAATGTAGTGTATATAGTACTTATGGCAGTAACCTAAGTGTTCCGATTATCGATATCAATATCCCAGAAACAAAGACCTATTTTCTAATCCTAGGAATTGTATAGAGCCTTATTAGTTAAAATAGTAACTTTAAGTTTTTCGTATTAATAAGGATGATTTATTATCAAACTAGCAACCTTTTCAATATTAAAATGATACTATATTGGTACAGGTTTCATATTTAATATCATATCTTAGCTTAAATTTTAAATAATTTACTAAGTGAGTTAAAATATTAAGATAAATAAAAGATTACCAAGGGTATCGATTTTAAGATCATACGAAGTAGAAGAATAGCGAATATACAGGTATCATGAATCAATTTCCTCACTCTTCATCGTAGAGTTAGCAAGCTTGCCGCTCTTACTTAGGCACTAATCACCCTCGACTCAGTCAACTCACCTGAGTATCCGAAACAACCTGGGCAACTTACCCACGTATCCTGAGCAGCTCACCTGAGCAAGCCTGATTATTCTGAGCAAGATTTACCACATCGTCACATGATTTGGATTCTCGCTTGTTAACCTATCCTGTCGAGTTTTGATGACGATACTTGAGTGGTACAAATAAGTTCCCAGCGGACCCAGTGCTTTGCCTACAGTTGTAAGTTGACTCAACAAGGGCGCTCTTAAAGAGTTCTACCGGCCCCTCTATAAATCCCCTCCTACTCTATACTCGTCTTAATATAAGTATCTCCTTTTAACCTCATCATCCAACCGATCTCCTATATCTCTCTACATAATTCATTTGGCTTAGCTGTCTCCTATCTTCTCGTTTGTGCAAGTTAATGTTTAGTAATATAACACTAAAATGGAGTCATCGAAGTAGTTCTTCGCACGGTCCCGCGGCAAAGGCTCTGCTATTATGTCAGAAATTGTTAGCAGGAAGAAGAATACAAAAAGATCTCTAACCAGGAATAAAGAGAAACTATACCCGTGCCCTAGTATAACGGAACTGATTAGGGCTCTTTCCGGGTCTATAATAAAAACTTCTTTTAGTACTTATATCTTTATTAAATAGTATAGAAGTGCTAGATGTGTTTGTGTTACTTAAAGACGTAACACTAATCCCAGGAGTAGTTATAGGTAAAGTAGTAAGAGCATTATAGGGCAAGGTATGGGTATAGGTGTAGGTGGATGATATACTAGCGTGGCTAAAGATAGTATACGTCTAGTATCACCTACAACCTAGAACTAGGCAAAAGGGTTACAAGCGAGCTCGCTAGACATACTGGGCAAGAGCGATGAAGGAGAAAATGACGAGGGGAGGGCGTGAGACAGGGCGGAAGGCGAAGATAAAATGTGTTTCCCACCGAAATTTTTCCTAGCAAAATCTTAAGGAATGCTAAAGTGGGAAGAACCAGGCCAAGGCACGCGCACATATTTTCTAGTAAGAAACCGCCCTCACATAAAAGGCAGGAACAGTATTTTAACAGATAACATATAAGCATTCCCTTATACTCTTTGCATTAAAGTCCACCAACACACGAAGATCCCCGCTAGCGTAGCTGGTAGTCCAATTCCGATCCCAACCCCAAGTGCAATCTTATCAGAAGTTGAGTATCCACCTCCTCCACCCGCCGCCGCGGTAACAGTAGGCGTTTCGGTGGTCCACGATGTTGAGACCACATTAACCCATATTGTCGCCGAAGGCTCCGTTGTCGGTGGATTAGGAGAAACGACTGACGTTTGGAAAGATGAAGGCGGCGTTGAATCGCCTTTATCGAGGAACTTAGTAACTTTATTGGAAAATGGTAATAGCGGACCAGAAAAGTGCCACGAACACGATGATGAGTGTTGGAGAAGGTGTCGACGTACCGGCAGAGCTTGGTTTGACGGTCGCTGAAATCGCAGTAGCCGTGGCTGTCACAACCCCAGAACTCGTTTTTGTCACAGCGTTAACATTTGCTGCTGTCTGGGTGCTGGTCTGGATAGCGACATTGGCACCACCGAATGGATACCCCGCGACCGAACAGTATCCCTTGTATACACTCACGGCAGTCGCAACATCTGGTCCATTATTACTACATGATTTTGGCACACAGCTACTGAGAAATGAAACCGCGAGGCTGGCTTGGTCGAGATTGCAATAACATTGGTTGTAGTAGGGACTTCCGCAGCCAATCTCGTACACGATTTCCGAATTTCCTGTCCAGAGACAACCTTGTACACAGCCACGTGCGACGAGGTAATCGGCCGCGGATTTGATGCTGACAGTTTTGGTATCCACATCAGCTAAGACTTGGAAGGCAATGAGGAGTCCGAACAGAGTATAAAGAAGCATTTTAATAGAGACAAAGGTTTAAGATTAGTCTTGGGTGCCGAGCACATTTAAATAAGTGCGACAGGTACTTCACAAGCAAAAGAAACGGAACGAGTAGTACACAGCCCAGCCATTTTGTTGCCTAGTTGGCATTTGATTGGCTTAGAAGTGAAGTCTAACTGGTACGGTTAACTGAGGCTGAATGAGACATTGAAAATGGGTACCGCCAGTGCCAAGCAAGCCTTTAAAGCCGCTTTTATTTCAAAGGAGGACAGAACCGCGACCGAACAAGAATAAACCAACAGATAAGAGATAAAGATCCCAGTTTAGTGGGAACTATATCACAGGTTTAGTATAGAAAAGGCGAGTTCGTGCTGAGGGCAGGTTCATGTTGCACCTTTTGATAGAGGTTGACGACTTGATTGACACTATCGCAGGGTGAAACCTCCTAGATATACATCTAGTATATAAACTAGGGCTGTACAGCGTACACTGCATCACTAGATTTGAACAGTTCGCGAACACCATAATTGTCACGGGTGCCTCTCAAGAAGCCACGTGATCCTAAGAGTGTTGCATAGCTATTTATATGTACAGGGTCGCCAAAAAATGAGTCAGTACTTGGTAACTACAGGAACGCCACTCATTTGTGCCTCAGGCTTGGAAATTTCCTTGACATTCTAAGGAAATATAATTATCGTCATGGAAAATTTAGTGCCTGAGGCATAAAGGACACCCACTCCTACGGGAGAATTGTTAAGGAATCCAAGTATCAGTATCATCTGATCCTCCAGCTGTCTATATTCAACTTAGTGTCTGTTTCATATTTATATATACCGCTCCGTACGAGCTTCATCTTAGACCCCTCAGACAATACAATCACTACTTTTCTGCTTCTTGATCTTGCACCAATATACCTTTTCTACACTGTCTAGTAGTATCAATAAGAATATACTCTTGAAGAACGGCTCACCCAATCTCAAAAGAAGTCGCAAAGGTGCCCACCACCATCTGATAATACTTCCACCACCCAGTCTGAAGCATCCCGAAGCCCGTATTGCAGTCCTAGCAGCCGCAACCCCTTCTCCAATTTCCCGGTTAGGGCCTGGAAAACATGATCCAAAATTTTATATCCGCCTGCACCTTACTAAGAAACTTGAATCTAAGGAACATGGCAACTATATCGCAATTATTAAGCTTCAGCATCCAATTCAGTAACGTATCTTCGTCCTAGGGACCCTTAAAATAAGGCTTCCTAAGCCGATATAGGCAAAAGACTTGTGGAATAACCGTCTCTACAGTTTCCCAACACTATCTTAAGACAACAAGTATATGTAGAAGGCTTATGAATCGATGGAGGTGAGGCTTTTGTTGTCTTATTTATATCTGGCGCTTTTATGCTAGTCTGTATGGATTAGTCTAAGACCCTATGACGGAAGATTCTGACAAGCCTCCAAATTAATGTTCTCCACTAGCGTGAGAATGGATACTCTCTACTATTAACCTGTATAGACCTCCCGATTTTTTTTATATACCTGCGCTTTTTATTGGGGATAATCAATGGTGATAAATTGCCTTGCGGCCTCTTATGTTCCTAGATGTGTACAAAGTATGCTTCTCTCGTCTGTAGCGTCTATTCAACGTCGGGCTCGCAAGTTTTCACGGGAGTAGAGTGTCGTTCGTGTTACCCTGGAGGATGTTGTCTCTAGACTGCCGATGTGGGTACCCACGGGTAGGACTAAGGGGAGGCATACCCACCCGCGGGCTACCCACCCGCGAGTACGCCAAGGCTGGGTATTACTCACGGGTACAGTGGATTACTCGTGGGTTACCAAGAACCCACCTAAAAATGAGGATATATTATACACGTGACTTGCCAAGAGTATAATAAATTTAAAAAGAAAAATATATAAAATATTTAAAATTTACTTCTTTTCTTAAATATTATATATTGTGGAGGGGATCAAAACCACAACTTGAGAGCAGGAAACGAGAACAGGATCTGGTACGTAGAATAAGGTCCTCAACCTATAGACTTTGAGAAGCAAGCATCAAGAGTAGAATATAATTAATAATAATTGATTGATTCAAAATACAAATAAATAAGTGGTGGTGGTGTATGAGTTGTCTGTGCCGGACTCTGGAAAAAATCCAACTATATGCTTCTAGTTTATCACGTGATTCCCAAACCAAAGCTATCCCCACCACAATATATATATATATTATATTTTATAAATAATTAACTTTAAAATTAATTTTTAACTTTTAAAGCCTTTAAGCTTTTAAGTCCTCTACTTCAAGCTTTCAACTTTCAAGCCTTCAATCTTCAAGCCTTTAACCTTCGAGCCTTCAAGTCTTTAAGCTTTGACATTTAAGCTTAACGTGTTCAGATACTTGAACTAATTAAATTATATAAATTAAAATTACAAGATAAGATATACGAAGTATAAAACATACTAAGCTAAGCGACTAGCTAATAGCTTACTTTAAATGCGCCACTTTTATTAGGCTTTACTCCGGGTACGGAAGTGCTTCCGGAGGCTCTGTAAGCGACGAGAGCTCTTTGAGCAAAATCAAGTCAAAATCAAGTCAAAATGAAATAAAGATTAAGCTTGTATAACTTGTGAAAGACTTATGAACGTGGGTACCCGCGGGTACCCTACCTGGGTAGCCCCACTACCCTACCCTAGCGTGGGTAACCCGCGGGTGGGCGGCGGGTAATGGGCAAAACCCACTACCCAATCCGCAGTCTAGTTGTCTCTTGATATGATATCGAACCCTGATCTGGTTCAAGCTACACAGACACTTCTGATGGGCATCGTCGAGACTGCCTCATTGTAACACGAAGTAAAACTGTCCCCATCTTGTACGACCTTGGCGATTCTGGACTGTGGATACCTCGAGAGAAGTAGCTTTTTTACACCCAGACCCTTTGAACTTGAAAGAACACCATGTGGCAAGCGCAGCTCTTCTTGTGTTCTTTATAAATAGGACTATATTCCGAGGGCCATTGTAGCTAGTTCTCATTTTATAATCGTTACTATTGGCCGACTTATATCGTTCTCAAAAGATTATTGTCTAATAGGCAATAGAATAAATATTGTATATACTAGTCACTTAGCTGTTTCAACCCCCTACATCGCTCTGGTTGACCTGAAAGCCATTAGCCCAGATTTGAAGAACCCTTGTAGCATCTCTTACGTACTGAAATGTATATTAGGAGTATATAATAGTATATTTATAGTAGGATACAGAAAATTTTATACGGTATAAAGTTATGCATTCCAACATAAAACATATCTAATTAAAAAAGTCTCTTACTATTGCCTTTACCACTTCTACCTTACAAAGCCCTAGTTAATACTATACTAGTAATTAATATACTAGTTTCTATATGATGGTCAAGCATCTCCAACGCTGGTTGCTCACTACCCTATAGCTACTTAGACTTTATTAAGCCATTATAGCTTTTTACTAAGCCGTAAATAAGAGCTAGTATCAGTCTAAGCCTGCTATACTACACATATAGTGTGAGGGGGCAGCTAGTGCTCCCCTTTTTCCTCACGTGTTTTTGAGCCTCATATGATTCTTTGGTATGCGATGGCTACCATAAAAAGGGGAAGCCAAATTGTAGAATAAGAATCAATCAATCACTCCTTTACATTTTTTTTAGGATATTATGAAGCTCTATACACGGCGAGCATTTTACGACACTCGTTTGTTTTGTTTCTTGCTGAATCTATTTACCAAATCACTACCGCCTACCTCCTGCATCCTAAGCGACACGATTTTTTTTTGTGTGCCTTATGAGCCCTTCCTGCTCTCGGACAATAGGATATATAAAAACTACTCATACTTAATACCTGGCTAATTGGGTATAAAGACCAAGTTGCTCAAGTATTGTAACAGTTCCGCTGTACAAGGACCTCTCTATATCAAGTATAGGCCCGAAGTATCAGCATGAGTGCTAATATTCCAGTACTTTTGGCCATTTAGCGTAGTGTGAGCCTAAATTATTACAAGTATGTATATTCCTACTAAAACGCAATAGATTTTATTATTTTAGGTAACAAAGAAACTTTAATTATCTAGTCTTAGATCTTATATCTAATTATAGAGAAGTATAAGGTAGTGTAAGCTAGTAAGAGGTTGAGAGGTTGAGTGGCCAGGTCAACTCTACCTACTAGAGAGCATCTATAAACCCCAACACAATCTCATAGCTACTATTATATCTATAAACACAGATAGTAGTCTCTCGGATAGAAAGGCACTTTTCATACTAATAATAGTAATACTTATAAAAATATCTAATTAATCTAATAGATAGAACTAAAAGGGGTTCGTTATTGTCACCCAATGCTCAGTCTCACACGGAGACAATACCGCGTAATCAGAAACAAAACTCCTCGTAGTGGGACTGTACGATGCACATTAAAGTTTGACCCTAATAGGCAGGGCCCTTGTTGTCGAGCCAGTGCTCGTAAACCCTTAGATGAGGACGTACTGATAAGCCGCACCCTCACCGAAAATAAAACGCCTGCCTCAACGGCTTCTCAAACCGTCCCAACTTCTCGAACTCCTCATACGCAAACCCTCTTATAATCGCATACCCCACAATCTCATGATAACCCTTGTCCTTCATCTCCCGCACCACCATCGGAAACTCCGTGTTCTTCAGCACCACCACCTTATCTCCCACCCTGATACCCGAAACCCCCTGGCAGCCCATGCCTACAAGTCCAAATTCTGTAGAGAAGAACGTGCGGCCAGAGAGCGAAGTCGCGTGCTCGTAGGACTCGCGGTGGAACCCCTTTTCGCTGTGATGGAACATGTTATTTGCCAGGATGTCTGGCTTTCCGTCTTCTAGCTTTGTGGTTGCAGTCTCAGTTGTAATTTTAAGCGTCTCTGACGCCGTCTGTCCTTCTTCGAGTACCGTCTGGTACCGTGCGAGCATCGCCGAGACGTCCTCGTCATCCGGGAACTGGGCGGCGACAGATTCAAAGTATTGGCGCGATTCGTCAAAAATCATTTGTCTTAGCGTTTCTTGTCTGTCGTTGTCTTCCGCGATCGTTTTCATTAACGCGTCGCGGTCAACAATTTGTTGATCGCGGTATTGGTGGTAGGAGTCATGCGCTGTACTGGATCTTGTTTTGGCAGAGTCTGGGAAGGCTCGGATGGCGTTAGCGTAGCTCAGGATCAATCGCACTCGCATTTGAACCTCCTCTTCATGCTCGCATGCTGTGATGTGGTGCTGCAATAATTCATAGCAGGGTTGTATTTGTGCCACTACACCAGACTCATTGTTTGGAATCCAATCTGGAGCGCTCCCATTTTCTGCGGAACCTTTGAGATTGCGCAACTTGATAGAGACAACAGAGATTTGCGACTTAGTGTACTGGCAAGGCAGACTTGACTTCCTCAAGTGTTCGACCTGATCTAAGAGATTTGGGTAATCGAATAGTGCCGCGCCAAATAGGTCTGTGGCAGAGTGATTGCTTTCCTGCAGAAACAAGTACAGAGTCGAGAGCCGAGTGCATATCTGCATAAACGCAGACGCAATCCTCATGTGCTCATGGATCTGAATACTAATCGGAAGCCGGTCTTGAAGAGTAGTAAGGGTGATCTCTCTAGAAAGCCCTCGTAACTGCTCTACTAAGCTTTCGCATATGGATATGTGGGATTTAAAGGCAGCTTTGATTTCGTTGGAGAATGGGTTGAAAGTTGATTTGAGGATATCATCTTTCTCGAAGACATTGAAAGGCGGCAGCTCAAAGACTATGCTCTCTATGTCTCGTTTGATGGTGGGAGATATCCATTTTCGTACAAGAGCTCTAGTGTGGAGCATCGGCAGTGCCTTGAACACTGGAGGGGCCTTTCTGAGCAAAACTGCACTTGGGGTAGCGGCAAATATATTCTCGAGGAACCACAGCTCCCGGACCGTGCTTGGCCAGTTAGGCTGGTTGATTGCATACACGTGGTTGACTGAGTCCAGTAGGTATCCCTCCATTGCCAGAACGCCACCCCGAATGGCGAGTGGGCAGGGTGAGCTTTTCCTCAATTTGCCATAATCAAACAAATTGTACTCTAGGAATGCGGCCTCTGGTATCGGCTTAGTGAAATCCGGGACCCAGGAAGGCATGTTAGGAGAGAGTCTGTAAGGATACCACCAGAAGACCTGCTGCCATCCGTCGACGGCAAGGATCCAGGTCGCAAGCTTATGAAAAGCAGTTCCGACGGGCTCTGAATAGTTTGGTGTGAAAACAGCTTGCGCAACTGGGTCCAAGATGGAACGCATCCCATATATCCTATCTCGAGGGTTGGTGCACCTCAAATTAACCTTTTTGAGAACGCCCCTTGGTAGCCACAGGTGAGGAAACTCGGGTCGATTATGAGCTGAACGGAGCGTTAAGACGCCGTAGACATGAAGTATTTGCCTCATAACGGGCTGCCATGACATCTGAACGTCGAGATCGAGTTTGTAGTCTCCGGCAAATGGTACGAGGTGTGTTGCGATCTCTCCTTGCAGCACTCTCCAGTCCCTTAGCAGAGCGGATACGTGAATCGAGCTGTGTCCAAGGTGGAAAGTCGGATTGGTTTGTGCAAGGCTGTACTCTTGCTGAACCCAGATTCTGTTCCACCATGGCAGATGACAGAAATGGACGAAAGCTTCAAGTAACTGTCGTATGCCGCTCTCATCCTGGCCCAAGCCTTCAACAACCTTCTCTGCTGAATTTTCTTCATGTACGTCCCGGTTGAGGAAGGAGAAGAGCGTCGCACTGATAGTTACTGGCTCGCCAAGATAGACAGCGACATGGTTCGCGGTCTTGTATATTTTTTCCATCATGCAAATCTGGGTCTCTTTATCGCTGTTATCGTTTTGGTTTATACACACTGCATCCACCCATAGGATACGAGGACTCTGTCTCGGTCGCAGAGCTTGAAGTGCGTGGTAGAGATTTGGAGTTATCTCCATTATTGTGCTGTCGATATCAAGGAAATAGCTAGCGTCCTCTTCCATCCCCCCCCACACATATGACAAAGCTTCATAGATTGGGCCCGACGATAGATCCACGCAAAACATTTTGGCTTTCAACGTGGGTCCTTCTCCAGGCAAGAGTGCCAATACTCGTATGGTATCCCCAGGTGTAGCGATTCGATGCTTTTGATAAAGCTCGTGGATGACCGGCTCCGCCTCGTGCCGCGGCATGTCAACTTCAACAGCTAGTGCAGTTGGTTTTCCGGCCACATGCAATACTGCGTACGCATGCTCTATAAGCGCAGGTTGAAGATCTTCGTCGGATGCGGTCTCATCAAGCCTCCACTGCGGCAACTCTGCATTTGAAAAACCTAAGACAAAAGTTAGAGCTAAGCCTTGAGGTAGTACTTAGACAAATAATGTCAAACTATCGGACCTTTTGATGCAAAGAAAAGGCCTAGTAAGATCGGTACGCTATGGGTTATCCATGATTTGTACCATTTTAGCCTTTGTTTAGGTGACGCCTTGGCTTTCACTTCATCAACATGCGCGGGCAGAGAGTCGCTTTCGAGGAAGTAGATAGGATTGCGAAACTCTCGAAGCTCCTCGGGCTTCCCGAGGCGTTCCCAGTAATCTAAAAACGCAACGGTGGTTGCTTGCTTAGTTTTCTGGTCTAGGAGTCCACGGAGCCATAGACGAGCTTGTTCCTCATTTTCGACCCCTCCATTAGAAGCCTGGTCTGAGTCTCCTACTCCTAGAATGTAGAATGAGTGGCCTGCGCAAGTAGTCGTGATTGGTTTATCTTGCTCAGTACGTGCCATCCACTTTAAGTAACAGTCGTCGCAAACGAACACGAACAGACACGACTTGCAAGCTAGCCATCGTGTGTAAAGTTTGATCCGCTCTTTGCAGACGTCACAAGAACCGGAATTGGTTGGTTGTTTGAATGCAAAGGATGCATTCACCGCATCATTGCTCCGCAGACACATGAGTCCCAACACCCAGATAGGGCTCCGTTCAACTTTCAATATCCGTTCGCATAGCTGGGCGAGCTTAACAACGCACTGGTATCGTGGGCGGTCATTCCGAAGCGGCTGCTGATAGAATTGTTGAAGATAGCTGAACGATAGTACCTTGCTTATGGCTATAGTAGTAGTATGAGTGTCTTCGAGTGCTCTACTAAAATCTTCGAATGCACGCTCCAGCAGGTCAACCGCTCCGTCGTGATAGTTTCGATTTCGAAACTCGAGCCCCAGATGATACAGCATCAGCCTTACAACATCCATTTTAGTCTGATGCAGCACACGAATTTCACTATTCGTGTTAGCCTCGAGCTTCCGGGAACTTTCCACGACTCTCTCGAGCAGGCTAAGTGATTCTGTTAATTTCTCACGCTGGATGTACACATCTGTCAAGCTGAAGGAGGTTGCAATCGTGTCGCTATGGGTGCGTCCTGCTGTCCTCTCGTCAAGCATCAGCATTTGCTGAAGAACGCTCTCTACGTTTGCGCTTTCCCCGATCTTTTTGTAGAAGTCGCATAATTTCCCAAGGGCCAGTGATACTTCCAGACTGTACGGGCCATATGTCTCCTTGGCATTGTTCAGCTTTTGCAAGCAAGTTGCTTCGTCCGTAACCACTTCATCAGCGACCACTTCATGCATGGTGTGGTGGAGACGGGAAGGGAATGGAAGCCGGCATAGGGTGCTTGGCATAAGGGGAAAAAGTTGGCGTGGCAGCAGCCGTGAGAACAGATCCCGATGGTGAATAGGTACTGGGGCAAGACTGATGAGATGAGATGGGAAGAGGAGACACTGAAAGAAGCGGGACCGGGTCCGATGGGTGCTTAGGTAAGCAGGTACATGGATGAACGTGTTGTGAGAGGCACAATGGATAGGCAGCTGAAGAGTAGATGAGGCTTGTATTATGAGACGAATCCTAGAGTAGGCCTCAGGGGATACGTAGAATATGTTGGAATCTCAGGTAAATGGGGTCAAAAGAGTATATTCTATAAAGGAGAAGACCAGCCACTATTTTACAGGTAAGCTCCCAGAGCCTATAATATAGGTGTGGCACTAGGCCAAAGTATACCCTTGAAACAGGTCCCAGACCTAGTTGCAACAGGATATATACAGGGGCAGTATCATGGGACCTATGTGGTCCTGCCCTTATCCGGGTGCGGCCCGGGTGTGTCCCATGGGTGACCCGGAGGCTCTTGGGGGTGTGTGACGGCGGCGTGTGACACGTGTTCTATTAGTCCTCAGCCCGTCATTAGTCCCGAGCTCATCCTGGAAACTAGCCAAAAATGGGGAAAGCCGTACCTTGATATCCTAGCAGTAGCTAAATAATACGGAGTAGGATTTAAACATTTAGACCTTGGCTCTGTCTGATCAGAGGGTTCTTCTACAATTGATGTAATTGATGCAATTGGACCTTGTGCCAGTACTGAATATATTGGAATAACTGATTAATTAACAATAAGGAGTGGTGTTGAGAGATAGTAATCTCTCCAGCTGTTCTACGCTAAACTACAATAGGTAAGGCGTCATACCCTGAACTGACAGGCTCTTATATCTATTCTAAGGCCCATATTAAAATTCTAGAGTAAGGAGTTGTAACAATTGTCACCTATATATTGGTTGCGGGCCTGAAATACCGTGTTATCGCTGGTATTCAATGTACTTTTAGCTATTTGGCGCAGTTGGAGCCCATGCTGTTACAGGAGTATAGCTATTATTGAGATATCTAGTTTTAGCCCCCAATCTTAGGTTAATTTGCTTCATCTCAAGAATACCCTGATAGATTACTATTAAAATCTAATAAAAGTTTTAAAGTAGGTATAAGAGCTTAACTCTAAAGTTTTAGACTCTACTATTAAGCTGTTCCTGAGATATTAAAATACAGTTTGCCCAGGCTCTAGTGCCCCCATTCCCTATCGGGATCCATTCTCACGACTGCCGCGCCAGCCTTTTCCCCTTACACCAAGCATCTTACGTTGGCTTCCATTCCATCCCGTCTCGACCACAGTAATAGGAGTCCGCATCGAATGAGAGCGAGAAGGGGCCGTATAGTATGATAGGGTGCGGCAAAAGATGGTGGGTTTATGGAGGGCGAGCGAACGCGCGTGTCACACTTCTCTGAGTGCAAACAAGGTGATATTCTAGCGAGTGGGTATGATGGAGAAAGCATCGATAATTTATTGACAGGATGAGTGTGGGCCCAATTTAGGGCTCGCTCAACTATTATGAATTTGAGGAAGATAGAATAGAGCGGTCCGGTAATTAGGCAAGAAAAGCTGACAGGGTTGCAGCGACCGAATTTAGCACTTTGGGTGCAAGTGATTCCAAAAGTGGCGACAGAAAACCTCCAAAAGAGGAGTCAAAAATCCCTAGGCATAGAATTACTCTGGTAATAGCAAACCAGAAAGTGCCACGAACATGATGATGAGTGTAGGGGAAGGTGTCGACGTACTGGCAGATCAGGAAGGTTCTATATAAGTCTAGTTAGTTTCCATAGATAGGAGCTTCGTGCTCAACTCAAATAGTTATTTTGAATATAAGTTTGTTCTAAAGATTGCTAGTAACGAGATCACTTCCGAGTAATCAACCCGACCTGGTTGTTTGTACTTTAATATCAATATCAACCTGGCGACCTTAGTACTCACGTAAGTACTGACGAGCCGAATGCGAGAATTGTTATATATAGTTAATAAGACTCTAATTAAGATATTCTCTAGAAGTATAATTCTTTAGTAGATATCAATAAAGGTAATATATTTATAACTAAGGCAATTATTATTTCTACTCTATTTCTATATTTTTTTTAAAATGCTATATATCGCTTACTAAGTTCTTATAAACTCTCTATAAACTCTCTTACTTCTTAATAGAGGGTTTGGATATTCTAGTCAAGTTCTTAGAACTCCTTCTATGTAAACTCCGCTCCCTCTTTGTTGTCTATTCTTCGTAGTAGTGTCTCGCGCCTAGTGGTCTCAGGGATTGACGCTATTACTTCTTTCTTTCTTATCTGTCATTCTAGAACCTCGTTCACTTCTTCTTATTGTTCTTCGTTGGCAATAATATAATTATTAGACCACAACGATTTTATATTTGTTTATAACTATAATATTAGAGTATAATATATTTAAATACCCTATAGAATTAAAGAATGAACTTTGAATTATATCACGAGTATATAATTTAGAGCACGCAATATGTGAGAAGCCCAAATAGCAGAGTGCGACGCAGCTACAAGCAGGATAATTCAATTGATATTCAAGTAGTACTCTCCCACCAGACAAAAACTAATCGATGTCCTTCTTCAAACCCTCTCCCGGCTATTCTTATACCCGCGTGAGGTCCGACGGACCTCCACCGGAGGTACGCCAGAGACCTGTTTAGAATAGGTTTCGAGCACGCACATCCCCTTCGCAACTATTCCCCGATCTTATACTCACGTGTGACGCACGTGACATGCATACTCGTCATACAGTGTTGGAATTAACGACTCCAGCCAATCGGATGACTAAGGGTCATCAACGCAACGCGATTTAGGAGGGCCTGAATCAGGGTAAATCAAGTATATTGGCAACAACGTATAGTATCCTGCTGTCTTCTCTTGTCTTGTTATTGTACAGAATTAACTACGAAAAGTCTTCAGGCCACATATATATGACAACTAGTGAGACGTGCCTGAAACGCACGTGCTGGAGCAAGCACTTGCCTGAGGCCTCCAGGCCTCACATCAACATACAGTACAAGGTAGAATAGTCTCTTATTCGACTATTTAAAGCTAAAGAAGGAAGAAGAGAAAAGGAGTCTCTACGTGACGCGCTCGTTCTTGAAATAGGTCCACATTTAGTGCTATCACGTGATGCTATATATATACTAACTGTAACAATTCTCACCAAAATTACGACTAGTTACTCTCAGACCCTCTGGAAGATTTTGCTCTTAACCCCTTCTGATTGGCCTAAGAGTTCACAGGAGTTGATGTTGGGCAAATTATCCGAAAAACCACGCAAATTAGTAAAATCTCACAAAGAGGGTCTGATTTATGAGATAAAGAATCAACTTCAAAAGTCTTCAGGCCACATAGTGACACGTGCCTGAAACACACGCACTGGAGCCTTAGGCTGCCAGGCTTTGCTTTAACAATAACGCTCACTTGAATCTATTTCGGACGAGATCTCATTGCCTATCGAAACACTTCAGCCGCAGCACCACAGCTTGACATACAAGATCGTGAGCCTTCAGCGTACAACGAGGCATAATTTGCTAAAAGACCAAAGCACATAGCTGATTACATTGAATAATGGTATTGATAACGCTTGACCCTGTCAGTAGTGGGGTCGACGAAGCCTCGCCTCGTACCGTGGAGTATGGCAGACTAAGTCCACAACAAGCTACGCACGAAACTAATTCATAGCTTGTAGTGTCGTTATCGTGCACGGCCTCAATGGACATCCGATCACTTCATGGAGCAATCCGGTTACAAAGGCATTCTGGCCCAAAGACTTCTTACCCCTCGATATTCCCGAAGCACGAGTGATGACTTATGGGTATAATGCGGATGCTGCGTTTGGCAATACAACGGCAGATATCGTAGATCACGCCAAGGATCTTCTAGGAAGCCTTGTTGATAAACGAGAAGAAGAGGATGAGCAGCGGAGACCAATTGTGTTCATCGCACACTCTCTTGGGGGGATTGTTGTGAAGCAGGTACGCACTTATATCCTGTTCGTCACGAACCAATTGTTTGATAATTCAGGCTCTACTTTCAGCTCGGATTGAATCGCAATACTCCTCTATCAATGAGAACACTGCAGGAATCATCTTCTTTGGCACGCCACACCGTGGTAGTGACAAAGCAGCTTATGGGAAAATCCTTGCAACAGTCGCTTCGACCATGATTAATAAGCCGACATCGAAGCTCCTTAGTGCTTTGCAGGGTAACAGTGATACGTTGGCCCGACTTACATCCGATTTCAGACACCAGTTGCCCCAATACCGAATCGTCAGCTTCTATGAGAGGAAGCCAATGAGGCCGTTCAAAAAAGAGGTCAGTGCTATACGCGTAACTTGAGCGGGACACTTTTCCCCTCCTTTCTTTCTTTCTTAAATCTAATGCTTGTGCCTTTAGATCGTAGAACAGCATTCGGCTTTACTAGATGCGCCCGATGAAGACCAACTACCGGTAGATGCAAATCACCGAGACATGTGCAAGTTTGCAGCCCGTGATGATGAAACTTACGAGAAATTATTGAGGAGGATACGCAGAATTCTGAAAGCCAGGCATGATGCTAAACAAACTGTTAGCCGTACGTAGTTTCTGTCTCGCGGGTGGATTTGTGGTCAATGCTAAATAGCATTGTAGCCTCTTGTAATAAACATTATATTATTCCACATAATGTTAGTGCAGCATTTACTGGAAGAGATGACGTGTGTATACTTCTTCGAGAAAGCTGTATTTCAGGTAAAGCTATCAAAATGCAACGCCGCTTTGTTTTATACGGCCTAGGGGGTTCTGGGAAGACACAGGTCTCATTAAAATTTGCGCAGGATAATCGCGAGAGGTATTTGAATTGCCGCGATTATAGGGCAAGCTAACAAAGTCTAGTTTCTGGGGTATATTTTGGATCGATTGTAGCACTGAGCAAACAATCGAGCAAGGATTCCTTAAGATCGCCCAAACGTGCAAGATCGAGGAAGACTTAGAGACGACATGTACCTGGCTGTCAAACACTCTAGACAACTGGCTACTCTTATTTGACAATGCAGATGACACCTCAATCGATATCTCTCGATATTTTCCGACTGGCACTCAGGGAACTATTGTAATTAGTACGAGAAATCCTGACTGTAAAGTCCACCAAACAGTGGGTTCATACGAATTTTCTGGGATGAAGGGCGAAGAAGCTATAGCTTTACTTCTCAAGCTTGTCGGTAAAGAGAACAGCACTCAGCATCAATACGACGCAGCAAGTAATGTTGTGAGTGTACTAGGCAACCTTGCTTTGGCCATTATCCAGGCTGGTGCTGCTATTAGGCAAAACCTATGTCGGATTGAAGATTATTGCGATATGTACCAGCATCGCCGATGGGAATTATTGAGCCGTGCACCCTCCCAAGCCAGGTTTGATTACAAGTACACCGTCTACACAACTTGGGAAGTCTCTGTTGTTATGATCGAAGGCATGAAAACCCAAGCATCAATCCATGCACTCGATCTTCTCCGACTCTTTTGTTTCCTATACTATGATGGTATATCTGAAGACATTTTTAGAGAGGCTTGGGAGAACACGACAAGTAAATCTCAATCAGAATACACAGCTCTAAATCAGGTCCGCTGGCTATTTGGAAATAGAGATTCAGAGTGGGATCCCTACCCTATTCGGGAATCAGTGGTTCTACTCTCCTCTTTCTCTTTAATTAAAATTGATGGATCTAATAACAATATCTCACTACATCCACTTATTCATAGTTGGGCTCGGGATAGACTGAGTATAGCAGAGCAAACAAAATGGGCAGGCTTAATAACATCAATATTAGCAATCTCAGTATCATTCGGAGATAATACTATTGACTTTATTTATAGAAGATCATTAGTGTTACATATACAATACTGCCTAAATAATTTCCGGCTATTTGACACTGTTAGCAATAATAAGAAAGAAGATATCGAAATAGCTGAAAAGTTTGCTAGAGTATATACTGAAAACGGCCAATGGTCGAAAGCGGCAGAGCTCGAGGAGAAGGTACTCGAGGCGAGGAAGAGAATACTTGGGGACGAACACCCAGATACCTTACTCTCGATGGGGAACCTTGCTGCAAGCTATAGCAATCTCGGCCGGGGACATGAAGCGGTCGAGCTCGAGGAGAAGGTACTCGAGGCGAGGAAGAGAACACTTGGGGACGAACACCCAGATACCTTACTCTCAATGGGGAACCTTGCTAGAAGCTATAGCGATCTCGGCCGGGGACATGAAGCGGTCGAGCTCGAGGAGAAGGTACTCGAGGCGAGGAAGAGAACACTTGGGGACGAACACCCAGATACCTTACTCTCAATGGGGAACCTTGCTAGAAGCTATAGCGATCTCGGCCGGGGACATGAAGCGGTCGAGCTCGAGGAGAAGGTACTCGAGGCGAGGAAGAGAACACTTGGGGACGAACACCCAGATACCTTACTCTCAATGGGGAACCTTGCTAGAAGCTATAGCGATCTCGGGCGGGGGCATGAAGCGGTCGAGCTCGAGGAGAAGGTACTCGAGGCGAGGAAGAGAATACTTGGGGACGAACACCCAGATACCTTACTCTCAATGGGGAACCTTGCTGCAAGCTATAGCAATCTCGGGCGGGGGCATGAAGCGGTCGAGCTCGAGGAGAAGGTACTCGAGGCGAGAAAGAGAATACTTGGGGACGAACACCCAGATACCTTACTCTCGATGGCGAACCTTGCTGGAAGCTATAGCGATCTCGGGCGGGGGCATGAAGCGGTCGAGCTCGAGGAGAAGGTACTCGAGGCGAGGAAGAGAACACTTGGGGACGAACACCTAGATACTTTACTCTCAATAGAAAACCTTAGTGTTTATCTTAATAACCTACTACTACCGACTCGATCACTAAGTATTTCTGCTAGCTCTACAGAGCCTGAACAGTCACGAGAAGCAAAGTTTAAGAACAATCAGAGATTAAAGTCTTGGATCAAAAGAAAGTTCAAAAGAAGTTAATTTGTCTAGGGTATAATAGATTTATTAAAATCTTTATAGTAATATACCTCTATATACTAGAAAAGGGTTTAGTAATTACTTATATTCTATTCTATAAGAGACCAAGTAAATATTATTCAAGTAAGTACTTCAGCTAGACTATTAAACTCGCAGAATGTAAAATATCTACTATTACTTATTTTATCTAAACTATAAGAGCTATTAAGATTAGTAGTAGAATCATTTTCTCTCTCAAAGAAATCAATGGAGATAAAGACCTCTAAAGGCCTTATAGAACTATTTACGCAATTATAGTCCCTCTACTCCCTTGGTCCGGGTTTGGCTCAAAGTAGTTGACTACAGATAGTCATACAAATGAAATTATAGATGTCTCTTCTTATTATATTGCTACTCAAACTTCTTTTATACAAGATTGTTAACTGATTTGATCGGCGCTATTAGATTATTATCTTCAATATAACACCGACTAAAAACTATTATTAGCAAATAATTAATATACAAGAGTATACAACCTTATCAAGAAGAACACCGCTCAATATTATTTGATCTAGTAAGCTATTCAAGTAAACAATTCAAGTAGAGATTGTTATAGCAAGCTCTGTATCTGGCGATATTGTCGAGGTTCCTAAATACCTTCGTACAAATTAGATATTTTCGTCTATATTAAACGGCCTATCCTTTCTAGAAAGATGTTACCCTTACTAGTTTTTAATTGGTATTATTACTAAAATCTTTCTTTTTCAATAAAATCTCTAACTCGATTAGTATAGTTATATCTTCATCTTTAATATTATAAAAACTAGAGTATTATTATTAGTATAGAATAATATTGTCCGAGAGCAGGAAGGGCTCATATAGCACACCAAAAAGAAAGCGTATCGCCTAGGATGCAGGAGGTGGGTAGAATGGTTTGGTAAATAAGATTCAGCAAGAAACAAAACAAAAGAGTATTATAAAAGGCTCGCTGTATGCAGAGCTTCGTAGGGTCTAAAAAAAGTTAAAAGAGTGATTGATTGCTTGTTATTCTGCAAGTTGGATTCCCTTTTTATGGCGGCCCTTGTATACTATAGAACTATATGAGGCTCAAAAGCACGTGAGGAAAAGGGGAGCACCAGCTACCCCCTCACAATATTAATAAAAAAAGAAAATTATTAATAAACATATATAATACTACGTTTGAGTACAGTAAGCTATTTTACTATATAATATAAATATAAATTTATATTACAAAATCTATATTACACAATCTATACTTAATAGCCTCAATAGAATCTTCTATTACTAATAATATAGAAGTACGTACTAGAAGTTATAATATACGTCTACGAACTATAATATTATTCTGCCTAAAGAGAGAAGTCTAGTGTCACAATTTCAGTATCACATGTAGCCCAGGCTTGAGGCTCGGTACTTTAATACACAGAAAACCTGGAGCAGACGACACAGGGGTATCACGTGCGATTGCACATGACCAGGACAAGTCGTCCTGTCGACCCATAAGAAGGAAGGTTCTATATAAGCCTAGTTAGTTTCCTTAGCTAGGAGCTTCGTGCTCAACTCAAATAAGCATTCTGAATATAAGTTTGTTCTCAATACTTAGTAACGAGATCATTTCCAAGTAATCAACCCGACTGTGACAACCACACTTCAGTATCAATACCAACCTGACGAACCTTAGTACTCACGTGAGTACCGCCAAGTAAGAAGAATCGTTACACCTATCTCTGTCTAATAGATAAATCCGTCCTGATTCCCGAGTCCTGTTTGCGAGAGACGGAATTAGTGACTTTAACCGTCAAGTAACCGGGGGATAACAAGCCTCAAACTCTAGAATACTTAGAATAAATATTGCATATACTAGTCACTTAGCTGTTTTGATCCCCTGCATCGCTCTGATTGATGAAAAAGCCAGCAGCCCAGATTTGAAAAACCTCCGTAGCATCTCTTACGTATTGAAGTGTTTATTCAAGCGAGACTTTGATCCCCAGTCTCTTGCCATTGATGATTATGGTCCCCTTCTTATTCGCATCACTCTAGACATGTAATAACGCGGCGTAATGTTTGGCAAAATCATTGTCACGGCCACGAAGGTTTTGGCAAGTGAGCGACTGAGCTCAGCCGGAATATTTGCCCAAAACTAAAGCAGGATGAGTCTAGTAATGTCTTCCTGAAAATCTTGGAATGTTTGTATTTAATTATTATCTATGGACGTCATATTAACATAAAACAGGAAGTAGAGCGATAGCCTGGTTTGCAGAATTAGATTTTGCCTCCATTTTTGAAGTTGTAATACTTCCAGCTCTCGTTACACTTCATAGTAACTTTTAATTAGTTGCATAAGCCGTTGTGTCAACCAATATATGCATGTCTTAAGACAACCAAGATTCATCCACTCGGCAGGCCACACCATGCCGCAGAACGCCTATATTCAACATGTAGTGTCAAGATTTACCAGCACCACCACGAATTTTTGGCTCAAGCGAAAATACCTGCTCCTCTTCTGTAACATCCTTGTACAGTTCATCCCATCTTTCTTGCAAAGGAACCGGAGTCTCCCATGCCAATTCCGAATCCCTCAACCAAAGACGGAGTAAATGTCGTCTATGAAAATCAGCACTTCTGAATTATATTGTAGTCTCAAACTTATTCGGAACAGAACTTACTCATTCCCCAGCTCATCAACAAATCCATCTCTAGCATGAAAGAGAGCCAGGTTATTTATGAATTGGATATCTCCTTTTTGGAAATCAAGGGTGAGACTAAACCTTTCGGCTAAGAAATGCAATGCATCTAGTGCTTCGGCCTGTTCCTCAGTAATAGGAGGAATATCTTGACTTCGGGGTAGGTGCAAGAAGCCTGTGAAACTGCGGCGGGCATACTGAATTATCAATCTTTCTGGACTCAACCCCTGTTTGGGAGAGTAGAAGAGGAGCGGACGATTGGTGTACGGCTTTGCCGGGTTGCCGTATCTAATAGCATCAGCGAAAGATACAAGCTTTAAAATAACATAAACACATACCCGTCGAAAGCCCAGTCTTCAGAGAGCGTTCGAATTATATCAGGTCTTGTTCTTGCAAGCTCGTTATATACTCTCCAGCTACTAGCAAGTTTACTCTCGCCACCTTTTGCAGCCGGGCTTAAGCAAAACAAAGAGACAATATCTCCAGCGTCTGTATGAAACACCTGTTTATCAGTGGTGTATGCCGGTGCTCCAATGTTCGTGGCCGCAGAAGTTCGACTTAGATCTTTAATATGATTCAACATATTCGATTTCTTTACGCCATCGATAACCTTATTGTCTTGACGGCCACGAGTGCTTCCGATATATGATGAAACACCAGCGTAGATAATGATGTTATCTTCGATTGAGTGCTTCTCTGGTCGAAGGCCGCGAATAACAAAGAATCCGCGTCCAGATTGTAATGCTTGTGCTTCTTTACGGAGGAGTGGAGAAAGAAGTGGAAGTGGGAATGTACTTTGGTTGACATAGCCAATGGGTTCACTAAGACCTGTAATGATTGTTACCAAGCAAGTTGCTAAAGGATACTGAATCTAGCCGAGTCATAAAATACTTTTAAAGTAAGCTAAAGCTTTGTCAATTTCTTCGAGTTGAGTCGTGTTCAAATTGAAAGTCCACTCTTTTTCGTCTGGGAAATCCTGGCCTTCCCATACCAAGGGCGAGCTTAATTGTGCGGGGAAGTTTACCGGCAGAACTCCATTGGTTGCTTTTAGGGGCCTGAGCTTCTCTGTACGTTGTTGGTAACTTAGGAAATCTGGATGATAGGTGATATCCGGCTGGCGAGGGGTGATTGCCATGGCGCTGATTCTAGGAAATATTTTTTGGTGGGAGGTTGTTGTGGTGTTGCAACCGTAGATGCTGATTTATTGCCATGATGTTTCCTTAGCGTAGATGTTGTGCTAATTTATTATTCAGCAGTGGGATCAGGTGACAGCATTGGGGTTTAACCATGCAGAGATAGTTTATAATTTGAGAGTGAGGAGGATAATAGTAAATGTGCGAGATCCCAAGCAAACTGTAAGTCTTGTTATATTTGGAATGGGCTAGAATATTGTTGTGTCGGGTTTCCAGATTCGGGGATTGTTTCCGATTGGTGAAAACGACCGCCACGGTTCAGCCACAGTTTCGGTATGACACTGCATCTGACACTGTTGGCAACTGTTGGTCATTCAATACAAACAACAGGGTCTTATCATCGATTTCAAGTCCCTATCATCCTTTCCTGCTTACTCTTGCTAGTACAACAAAGAATATCATTAAGAGCAGGCTGAAAATTTTCAACACTCCTCAAAATAGGTCAGAAACACAAAAACCGCCACTGGAACAGCAGAGGGGCCCGGCAAGGCAAACACGATTCCTACAGTAGCAAAAGAGGCAGAATGGGACAGGAAAACTCCCATGAGCAGATCGATCCTGACACCCCTCCTCGGACCTTGAATTCGAGGAGTATAGAAGGTGTCGCGGAGTATATCAAGGATGGGCGACCCAAGCGGATCGTGGTGATGACCGGCGCCGGGATATCAACCTCAGCTGGTATCCCCGATTTTCGGTCGCCTGATACTGGACTATACGCAAACCTCGCACGCCTTGACTTACCTTACGCTGAGGCCGTGTTTGATATATCGTATTTTCGGCAACATCCTGAGCCATTTTACGTCTTAGCAAAGGAATTATACCCAGGACAATTCTTTCCAACAGTCGCCCACTCATTTGTTGCCTTATTGGATGAGAAGTTTATGCTTGAGATGCTCTTCACGCAGAACATCGACTGCTTGGAAAGACGTGCGGGCGTTCCCGATGAGAAGGTTATTGAAGCCCATGGCAGTTTTGCAAAGCAGAGATGCATCGAGTGCAAAACAGAATTTCCGGATGACGAGATGATGAAAGCAGTAACGAGTGCAACTGTGCCACATTGCATTGTCCCACAGTGCAATGGCCTGGTAAAACCGGATATCGTGTTCTTTGGAGAATCACTTCCAGAGAGGTTCTTTCAAAACCGACACGTGCCTGGAATGGCCGACCTGGTCATTGTGATGGGAACAAGCTTGACAGTACACCCTTTTGCAAGCCTACCACAGTTGGCCGGCGATGGAGTGCCCAGAGTATTGATCAACAAGGAAATCGTTGGTGATTTTGGCAGTCGACCGGATGATGTGGTTATACTCGGGGATTGTGACACGGGGGTCCGAAAGCTTGCTGATGCTCTTGGGTGGAGGGACGAACTCGAGGGGCTGTGGTTGGAAGTTGGCGGGAAAGTGAAAGAAACCGAGGCCCAGCGTTTGAAGGAAGTAAGAAAGAACTTGTCAAAGGATGAAGCACTAGAGGCAGAGATTGAAGAGTTAACCAAGGAAGTCGATGCATCATTGCAACTCTCAAATGAACACACAGAACGAACGAATACTCTACTTCAGGTAAACCAGGGCGAAAAACCCGCGAAATCCACTGAATCGTCAACTGGAGTAATCAACACACCTCAAGGTTCTGGTCAATCCTCTCAAACATCATCACCGCCATCTCTTCTTGGTGATGACCCACGTCCACAAAGCGTTGCTGGGTGGAAAGAACCACCTCCAACTCCTGCAGTAGTCGACAGTACACCAATAAACACCGAGAGATTGGATCTAGAAATTCCAGCCCAAATACCGAAGCCGGATTTGGGGGGAAGTTTGGACGCTATGGATGTCACTCTACCCAAACACAAACCAGATACAAATCTCGAGGACAGAAACCTAGATCCAGGGTCTGGATTGATAAAGTAGCACTACATACGTATGGACTTGCACTCGATAGCCATTAGAGAAAGAGTTTAAGGTATATAACCTTGGCTTGGCCTGCAGTGACACAAGAGCAGATCAGTCAGGTTTGGCGACGACATATGTATGGCCACTACATACTTAACATGAGCCGAGGGCGGGATAGCAGAACGCTGTGAGGAGTATAAGTATGTTATGTATATACACATACATGATTAAGGGATGATACCACCTATATAAATAGGTGTTTATTTCCGGTTCCAATTAGACTAGCAACACCACAACACAATGCTGTCCTCTATAGACTTAAGTGCATTACTTCTGTAAATGATCTGACTATTGAAGCCCAGATTTCTGTTCCCAGTTATACTTTGCACTAGCATTTACCCAGATGAAATCGGTCCTACTATCCTCATAGAAGGATCAATATTTCCTGCAAAAAATTCTTGTGAGTCCTGGCGAATCGGCAAGCCCGAGAAATGCAACCTGTTGACGCGTTCGTGGACTCGAATTGGGAAGGCACTCGGGAAATCCCCGGCTAAACTACAATATGGAAATAACGTGATTTCCTCAGCTCTGCTGAACTTAAACTAAACCTCCTCACAAAACTGACATTTGCAACATATGTTGCTGCCCATATCACTGCAAATTATTACGGAAATTCAAAACTCGATACACCCCATTAATTCCCAGTATGTTGAATCCCACGGGAACCTCTGCAATCACAGTTTCCTATCATTGACGTTTCCCTAGACACCCCAACACCCGCTGCCAAATCCAAATCCCAAACTCCAGGCATCGCCGTCATTTCAAATCTCGCTCTGGAAATACCCCATCTTCGACTCTTACATCTGCGATAAGATCAAAGCCCTGCAATATCGATGGCACGGACACTGGGCAAAACGTCACACACGCAATGAAGTAGCTTTGGAGGAGCCACTCTTTCGCGGTCATCTCTGGCTCATTCATCATGATTCGGACAAGCACTCTACTCGAGGCATTATCTGCCCAAGCCCCAATTCTGCTTGCACATACATCACAACAATCATCACTTGCCGCCCATACCGCTGTACGACGTATTGCAGCTGCGAGACTGACCGCTGGGGACTCCACAACGCTCTCTGGTAGACCTGGAATTGCCTGAACCTTATCATTTGGCTCCATAATCGCATCTTTAAATTCCCTCTTACATGAAGGACAAATATCTGGCAATCTTACTCCTGGTAAAGAAGGCATCTCCGATGATGGGAGAACAGTGTATGCTTTAGTTTTTCGCTCGCTGAGCTTACAAGCAGGGCTGAAAGTCAGGGCAGCTGACCATGAATCTACAACATCGCTCTCGATATCGTTGTCGGCAAGGACGAGGCATTCTTTTGCGGCATCGAGAATCTCCTCCGCTTCAGAAGATTCAGACTGCTCCAATTGTCTCGTGTATTTGATAAATCGCTCCCAGGTTCTATAACGTCCATTGAAAGCAGACCATGTTCCGGTATGGACTGCCACCGCATCGCCGATTAGAGGCACTTCATTCCCAGACATGTCAAGAATCCGCTGTGCGATAGCATCCAAGATACCTATCACAAAACCTGCAGTTGCGAAATGTATGTCCTGTCTTGGGACACCTGACGCACAGGCATACAAACCTGACGAAAACCTGCTATTGGTTCCAATATCATACAGAGTGTCATATGAATTGGCGAGGAGAGTTCCAACAAACGTTCCTTTTGTTGATAAAGGGTGTCTTTCCGGCTCTTCATATCCAAATCCCAGCAAAACAGAGGCGCCCATCACATGTGCTGTGACCCAATCCTTGGGCAAAACGTCTTCAAGACCAAGGACATAGGGGCCCTTCTTTTCATCTTGCCATTCTATTTGCTGAGATCGAACAAATGATTGAAGATCAAAGTTCAACAATGCAGCGATCGCGCCACTTTGAATCAGCTTTCCAGCAGCTAGTATACTTGAGTTACTGGTCTTCATAATCTTCACAAAACCTTCCTCGTTGTCTGGATCTTGGTCCAAGTCGTACTTGAGTATACCCAACATTGATAGGCCTGTTGCAACCTTCTCATCAGCGCGGGCAACTATTTTCTTGTTCATCGCATTAAACTAAAATCATCTGATCAGCCCTTTTCTCGTTTGATCTTGCTCGGACCGTATTGTCATTAATCAACCTTTCACCTAAACACGTGCATAGTTGGAAGGTGGAGGCCTCTCTGGGAAAAGGAGATGGCTTACCCTGCAAGTCACAACTGGTGGCAAATCAGTAAACCCATCGGCCGTCCAGCGGTCCATCAGCTCCTCATAATCATCATCTTCCTCCCATGCATCTCCACCCATTGCTTTAGGTCCAATTTCAAACATCGAGTCGCTGTTCTGGCGCTGAACAACCTTCATCCTAACATCGACAGGCCCATCCAACCTTTCCGCCACCTTGATACGATCATACACCTTAGCACAGGTTGCAATACCACAGAGCAGTTTCTTCTGCAACCCACATGCTGGAGCAGCCTCCAAGAGACAAGAATATCCTTCTAGCCAGCCATGCTCCTCACAGACGTCCCTCACAAGAGTGGCCAGACATGCATTCCTTTGGGCCCCGGTCAGCCGATCGCAGTTCAACGACACACCTGTTCGCGCTTTTACGGCTTTGGCTAGATTATCTGGATCCGAGGACTCGGCTGTTGCTTTATATATGGCCTGCGTGATGGCGTCAAGTCCTTTCGAGTGCTCAGCTTCGAGTTCCTTTAGTCGGAAGACCTTGGCCGAATATCGTGCGCCTGTCGAGACTCCTAAGACTTTCATACTGCTTTCCTATCTTTCGTAGTCGCTCTTTTTATATCCTGGATGTCGAATAATTTCAAAAACGTGGAGGTATACTGTGGCGATAAATGTGTAGGTTTTAACAATTCCAGTAGCTTGAGTGATGCATGAACTTCAATGATGCCTCGAAGCAGAGATATAAGCGCGAATCATACGTCAGATATGCGCCTCCACCGCACAGTCAACAATTTTCCGTCACTTGCAGGAAGATTTCTATTAACGATATCAAGCCCTCGTGGCCATCAAGTACTCATGATCCGGGTAGTCCTTTCTAGACACGCTGCGCCAAAAATCTGACGTATTTATTGGTTTGAACAACGTTTGATGGAAGTAGGCTGAAGGGCAGCCTATCAAAAGGGTAGGAGTGAACGAGGATCGTGGCACAGCGCAACAAGAAAATTCTCAACTAACGGACATCCCACAAATGGTTTTGCGGCGTTCGCGGACGAAGACCCCGTTGCACAGGGCCAGGATGCCAATATGAGGCACAACCTGCAGGAACTTCAAGCGAGCAGACCAATTCTTCAATGACCATCTTGCCCCTCTCATGGCTAGACCTTTATTTTTTCACTGCCGATATCTGTGGGATAGAAGTTTGGGGCCCACACATGGATTAAACGAGCTGCGCCCTTCACTCGGTTTGGTGCGGCAACACCTGTCAGCGGGTCGGTAACGTCCAAATCACATCTCTTGACAGCAGGTCCATATTTATCACAACGCCATTGCTCTTCTCACATCTTTTTAAATGTTCCAGCTGCCGATAGTCTCAACGTTTTGAGGCATTGCTTATCTCGGCACGGATCCCTGTTCTTCGTTCCCAGATTTCAACTAGCCTACCATGTGTACTTTCGTTGGCGGAAGATAAAACCCCGGGGTGTATATTTGAAATTATGGCCAATGGACCTCAACTTATTACGTCTCTTATATCAATGTTTAGATATCATCAACAATTTCACTCACGACTTCACTGGTGGGTTCGAACACTCCATATGAGTTTGATCCACATGTCGTTCTAGTGGTTGCCTTCTAGAAGCATCACAGTATGCAGTATTTCAGCTTCCATCGGTCAAGATGCCAATTCAGGGTGTGGTAAGCACGTGGCAGAATATGCCTCGGTCTGATCTACCACTCTTTCCGATCTTGGCTTACGTACCGGTAGAAAAAGGGTATCCTTATCGCCCTCCGGGTAAACATGTAAGAACATTTTCTGACATTTCTTACATACTACTTGCATTGTGGAGGTCCCATAGACCATATGTGCAGCTGCATGGCATACATCCGTAGATTGCTTCGTTTGATATAGTCTAATACAGTTCTGTTGATAATTAAAGTCTCAGTTGCCTAACGATGTGCATACTTTAAATTACAGCTGTACTCAGCAACTCATTAGCTCGGTGTCCCAATCAGGCCTGCGGTGTGGGGAAGTCGTAAAACTTGTTCGTACTCGGCTTCTTGCGGAATACTCGTCGTACCCGGTTGATCTTCGGCTCGGCCCGTCACTCTCAAGCATTCCGACTTCATCTCCACCAAATTCCTTTCCGTCGCCGAACATCATCTCACCCCAACTCCGGTCGATCCCCGACTCCATGTCATCATCAGTCAATCAATATCAAAACAAAAGATGTGAGCGTGGCTCAGCTCCACACCCCGCCTTTCACCTTGAGTTCGCCTTGCCTTGCCTAGCACCGTACCATCCCGCCTACCATCCATGCCTCTCCACCGCAGGAGCAGACGCATCCGCCGCCTCGGTATCACCACGTTCTACGCGTGCGTCTCACGTGCGCGTATAATCCTTCGACTAGCAACACCAAGCACATCTGTGTCTGCGTCAAGTATTCAGCCACTATCTAGTACATCCGCAGCACGGCATACTGGGACACGTTTTAGTCCACGTGGCTACGGGAAGAAACACATTAAAATTGACGACGACGAGTGGAGGGACGTCGAGGCGTTCGATAAGGAGGGGCATCCCCCTCCTTTCTGGGGATCAATGCGCGGGATGGTTCTGCTTTGGCTCTTGTTAGTACTCGTGTTGTTTATGGTACTAGCATATATCATTTACAAGCCGCCAACTTTCCTCATTGGCTTCTTTCAATGGAAATATCCAGACGTACTTTGGAGGTTCAACCTCCCCAGGAAAGAGAAAATCATAGCGCTCACAATCGATGATGCGCCGTCCCCTTACACTTCAACCATCCTAGATCTACTGAAGAAATATAATACCACAGCAACATTCTTCATCATCGGCTCTCAGATCTCAGATTCAGCCGCTTATCCTGCATTACTAGAACGCATGGTGAGGGAAGGACATGAGGTGGGGAACCATGGCATGCGGGATGAGCCGGCTATTTCTTTACCTTTGAAAGAGTTGGGGAGGCAGGTAAAAGAAGTAGATGGTATGTTGCCGGTGAATGAGAGTAGGAAGAAGTGGTTCAGACCTGGCAGTGGATTTTTTAATACGAGGATGCTTGATGTGGTCAAAGGGGCTGGGTATAAGTTAGTACTGGGGAGTGTGTACCCGCATGATGCACAGGTTAAGAGTGCGCTGTGGAATGCAAGGCATGTGCTAGGGATGGCTAGGAGTGGCGGAGTAATTATTATGCATGATAGGAGGGGATATAGTGTTGAGCAGTTCGGACTTGTTCTTGAAGGTCTAAATAAAGGGGGTTGGAAGGTGGTGAGTTTGGGGGAGATGGAAAAGATTGCAGAAAATGTAGGGATAAAAGGGAAGAAAGGTGGTTAAGTGAAATGTAGAGAATCTGAAATTATGTTGTAAGTATGTTGAAACGAAACGAAATGGTAGAGTTTTGTCTTCAGAATAGAGAAACTCTACATTAAAAATATATACGAAATTTTTTTTTGGAGTGATTTCCTCTATCTACTTTCTCCTTGACAACCTACTACGTAGAAACGTCATATCAAGTCGATAGGTCAAGAAATTGACTTCGCCATGGTCAGACAGAACAACGCTGGCCTTAGTTGTCATTTCCAGACGGTTGTATGAAGTGGGCCTAGATCGGAAGCTTTCCGATAAATCCGCCCTTAGATCTCCTTAACATATCACTAGGTCACAAAAAAGAGAAAACAGGTCATATATGCCATTGGAGCTTGGCATCCTAGCAGGGATGTCTCTGGCTTGAAAGGGTATATGTGTTACGTAACGAAGAGGTTGGTTCAAAATGAGTCTCTTAGATTATTAAGTACTCGAGTGGTATAGCTTGATAACCGCTGCTTGTACTGGGAGACATTCTGGCGCCACCATTTGGAACAACAATATCAAGTTCTTTATTCTATCTATCCACTCCAGAATCTTTGGGTCCAGGAAGCAACATTGGTCATGCGTTTACAAAAATAGAAGCGTAAAGGCAGGCTTCGCCGAAGTTCATGATTCTGTATTTGATGAGAGATTTGTACACACGAAGTGATAGGCTCCTTCCTTGTTTGGACCTTTGATCTAATTTAAAAGGGAAAAGGAGATAAAGGAGGGGGATGCACAATTCATATTCTCATACACACTTTAGACTAGTGGGAGCTTTTGGAAACGCGGACAGACTAGAGCTTGAGTCTTTTTATGACTGCCTTTGATCGTACATTGATAATATAAACGTTAAAGTCTATTGAAGGTCAATGTTTGTTTCTCAGAGCAAACCTTTCATAAAATTGCCATTATAAAAGTATCGTGACATCAATGTGAACGCTAGAAGTCCCTATAGAAACGATTCGTACCAAAAGCAATCTTGGCTTCTATTTCTCGGAAGTTGAGGAACCCGACCCTCTAACCCTAATGATACAATATCACATATGATGCCAGGAGCCTAAATAGTAGGATGCAACGCAGCTATAAGCAAGGTAACTTATTTAATATTTAAAAGTTAGTAACTTCTAGGATAACGAAAAACTAATCGATGCCCCCCTCTGAGTCATTCCCTTTGGCTATATTTATACCAGTGCTGAGCACTATGGACCTCCGCTAGGGACATAGCAGTGACCTGTTTAGAGTACGTTTCGAGTACACGCATGCCCTATTCTCCATTTCTATACGTGAAACATGTGACACGTGTGCCCGCCACAATACTGCAGCTAAACTTTCTTACCAATTACGATAACCCTACCCCCCGATTATCAATATTCCACTGCTCTATTCTTTGCTGGCTTAAAATCACCCTCTCCGTTTCTATCTGCGGCTGCACACTCTCCCCATTTCTCATCTCCGCCCTCCTCCCCTCCTCCTCAATCCTTATTCCCTCCCTCTTTATCTTATCCTCCCTATCAACCATCTCCTTCTCTGACAAAAGCCTCCACGGGAAATCGAAGAATGTAATATATTTCTTCAGGGGTTTATAACACCACCATAGTCGTTCTCTTTTCGCGAGTTCGTTGGAATGATGCTCTGCCCATTTAACGTAATCACCTTCGTTCCATGCATCGTCGAAATTTACGTCACGTGTGAGATCGACGCCTTTTGTGCCGGGGCCCATAATGATTTTACCATTTTCGATTTTGGTTCCTTTGAAGTACTTGAATATGATGAACACAATAAGTACTAGCAGGAATGCCATGGTAGATTGGAATCCATGCTGAACTCTTTGACCTGTTGACATAGTCCAATACTCTACAGGGAATATTGCAGTGACAAACTGAGCGATGATGATGAAGATATTGAGAAGGAGTCCAATCCAAGAGCCGAAGACCCCCAGTGGTGACTCGTATGGAAGAGTGGATAACGCTTTGCTGTGAAGCTTTAAAGCTTCTCGAAATCGTATGTGTGTAAAGCATATTGATGTCCAAGTTATAATAGAGGAGAGGCCACAGATTGATAGAAGCCAAGTGAATACTGTGCCTTGATTCGAAAGCTCGGTAAGGAAAGCGAAAAGTCCGAAAGCGAACGCGAGGCAAAAGCATGGAAGCGGTCGTCCCTTTTTATCAACATAAGTGAAGCACCTTGGCGCTAAGCCTTGATTAGCCATTGCATTTAGAACTCTTGAAGATCCGTATACCGAGGCGTTGGCGACTGAGAGAATGGTGACTAGTATAACCCCATTAATCAGGTGAGGTAAGCCTCCTACACCTGCATTTTTTACAGCGATAACAAAAGGGGAAGCCTTCGAGATCAGGGATCCATGGTCTTTCATCAGATTTTGGTCATCGTATGGGATCAAGAGTCCAATAAGAAAAACTGAGACAATATAGAACTAGAAAAGAGTGTCAGCGACCGTATCCAGGTATGATGGGGTAATTTGACGTACAACACCAATGCGAAAAAACACTTTCTTGATTGCTCTTGGCATATCTCTTTTCGGATTCTCTTGCTCATTGGCTGTCAAGCCAACCATTTCGCTTCCTGAATATGCAACTGCTGATGTTATGAGAACGCTGCAGAATCCGAGCCATCCATTGACAGCAGCTCCCGGTTTATACCAGTTATGAATGCCAATTGCTTTGCCTTGGAATCCTAGTCCTAGATCACAAAGAATACCGAATATTCTGGATTAAGTTAGTTGATGAATTGATAAGAACAGATGCTGACATACATGAATCCCAGTATTGCAGCTACTTTCACCAGGCTGAGCAGAACCTCAACATCACCCCAACGCTTTACTCCTAATATGTTGATAATGATGAGACCGATCAGGAATATCACTATCCACATGGAACGATATCTAAGTGGATTTCCCCAGTATTGAATAGTTATAGATGCTGCCACAAGCTCAAGCGGCAATGCTACGAGCCACTGGAAAACGTAGCTATGATCTGTCAGTCATGAGAATTCTCGAAACGTAGAGACATACTTCCAGCCCATGGCTCCCCCCCAAGCTTCATCAGTGTATTTCCTGCAATGTTCGAAAAACCCGCCTGTATCTGGATCGAGGGTTGCGATTTCGCCGAGGGCAAAAATCGTGGGACAGAGTGCTGCTGCCACGAATACAAAGGCAGCAAGCAAAGGTATCGGTCCAGCCACAGCGAGACCTTGACCAGAAACAATGAAAAGCCCAGTTCCAATGGCGCTTCCAAGTGCAATAAACTGAATATGGTATCCTTTTAGGTCTTTCTTCATGACCTCTATCGGCTCACCATTCACATCATTTTCGCCATCTTCTCTACTGAAACTGGCAATCATGCGACGAAATAAACTGGTCGAAGCAGTTTGAGGTGAATTCCCTGGCTGGTGTTCGCCGGGGGCTTCCATTTGGTATGAGTTATGATCGTTTTCGAGAGGAGGTAGGTTTTCATTTTGACGGTGTGACATCGCTAGCCTTCAAAGTTCAGTTGGCTATTAGCTAGAAGGTATTTGCAAAATGCAATTCAAAATTTTCAAATGAAAGAGAATAGATATTGTGATGGAGTTTCTGCTAACACTGATATCATTGAAAAAGAATAATTTGCACCGAGAATGCAAGTTAATAAAGGCGCAGCTTTGGCTGAGACATGAGAAATTTCGGCAGAGCCCCAGCCTACCATTTACTATAGGATTGACGCCCTGTTTGTGTTGTCACTCTATGTAGCGCATCAATGATGCCCAAAGCTGGGGTGGTGGCCGCCGAAGGTTTTCTATCCTCACCGCCTCGCACGAAACACCAGCAGTATGTACAATTTTGTTTGGAAAAGGAGCCCGGTAACTGGAGAGGAAGGTCGGTGAAGTACTATAATTATTTAGTAGCTCGTGAAAATCCCAAGGCCGAGTGTATTTACCCGCTATCGTTTACGACATCCATGGAGCCAGCTAAGTTCCGTATCCAAACGAATCTTGTAGCTGCCAGACTTCCCAGAAGGCTGTGGAGGTCGAAGATTACCGAGAATTTGCGGCTCAGAAGGTGTATTTGTATTGGACAGTCTTGTATCCTCAACACACGTTGCCACGCATACAAACCAGCAAAAGCAAATAAAACAATATTGACTCAACTCCTCCATGCCTCCCAGGTTCATTTATCGCCGGGTTCATCGACTCAAGCCATCCATCCACTTTTCAACAGTGATGTACCGATATACCTTGCCCAAGAAGAGTAAAAGAGTGAGACCTTCACGGGATGATGGGGAGGATCTCAAGGAAAAGAGTAGCACGACTGATAGCAACGGAGGAGCCGGATTGACAGAAGGTTCCTTCCATCATCCTTCGTCTCATGGATATGCGCATAGCGCAAAAGTTGAGGCTGTCTCGAGGGCAAGCCAGCGGCCTGCGCAACGCTCACTTTCGAATCCAGATGTTTATGCCGGCTCAGAAGAATCACATGTAAAGCACATAGTGGGGTCAAGGGCAACCTTCAGGGGTAATAACGCTAGTCAGTACGGTCTGGGCCATCCTGGCCATAGACCAACGGAGAAGAGTCCAAAAAACGTAGATCATGGTCCTGGAAAGGACCTTCCTGATTACGAAAACCCAAGATATAGAAGTTCTGTCGATACCTATCGACAGTCGGCAGGATTTGGTGTACTAAACGGGGATGACATGCCATCAAACGACCAATCCCTTCCACGCCCACCGAACCATCCCGCTACAGACGCCTACGATAATCCGCCCTCGAAGATTAGCGAATACGACAGAAGACCGAGAGTTAGTCAGCTACAAATAGGAAGTAGCATAGATACAATAAATAGACAGGACAGAGACCACCGCCAGCTTCATGGAAGTATCAAATGCGTTGAGCAGCCGGCGGGAATGACAAGGATGATTCAGCCAAGCACACCCCATGTCGTAGATCGAAACCCAATTCCTCCTCGAACAAGTATGGTTCGGAGTGAATCAACAAGAATGACCTCTGAAATGCCTAATTATGGTGATGGAAACACTTCCCTATCGCCCGGACATGAGGACCATAGGATACCAGTGTGTTGGCCAGGATATTTATCCAACTCAGCAAATTACCATCCTCATCAATGTGAATACGCAGAACAAAATGTGAACATAATTGACCACAATGTTCGCAATACCCAATCGGAGCCCCAAAGCTACTTAGCGCAGCAGGGCAGGGTCCAGGACTCACGAAGGCACTATCCGACTGGCGACGGGTTTGCGGGGAATTCTTGGTCGAATGATAGCAAAATGACAACTACAAGTTCGATGGAAAGGACTTCCACCAAACCAGTCAATGTAGAGTATAACAGCGCCTTGCATGCGGAGGACGACAGGGTCAACAAGAGCTTGGGCAAGCAGCCAGAGACGGTGAATCGCGATATCCTTCTCCACTTTTCACATAAACTAACTATCGATACAGAAAAACAGATATGTAGACTTCGTGATGGTATGGCAGGATGCCCTCAATAAATCCGGACACCCTTCACGGCTCGACAACAGGCGTTTGATGATTGACACTCAATGCCAAAATTCAAATTGGGTTTCAAAATCAATAGTTGACGCACTTGGAGCAGAGACCTGGATTCTGGAACATCCGAAAGTGTTCATTGCTTTCAATGGTGCTAAAGTTACTCCATATTTGGAAACTACATTGTCGTTCGCTCATATGGAATATGGAACAACCAAGACAGCAAAGTTTTTTGTAGCTACTACTCCAAATGCTCCATTTGATATGGTTCTTGGAGCAGAATCTATTAAAGAATTCGATATTCTTGGGTCGCCAACCTTTGGACTTCACCATATTAAGCAAAGTAAAGGTAAAGATATTTGATCAAATATTTGTGTTCTCACTGATGTGACTTCGATAGAAGCTCTGAAGGTGGAAGCAAATAGGGTAGCCGAGCACAACAAACAGAGGCTAGAGCAAGAAAAGAAAAATAGGCAACGGAAGGAGGGCAAAAATAAGAAGGGCAAGAGCAAGCGTAACGAAGAACCTACGAAGCCAAAACCGGAAGACAGGAGAGATAGTGGATATGAATAAGGTGAAAGAGGATAATAATGCTATATGGTTTGGGCTACTTTGCTCTCAGTTTCGAGCTGCCTATAATATATTCTCGTCTGGTTGTCGTGTCCGGCGTTGGGTGCACCTCGTACGATCTTTGATCTTCATGATGAAAGTATTTCATACGTACTCAAACACTGTCCTCTCCTTACTAAACATTTCATGAGCTGCCATTGGTTAGGTCATTATCGGGCTAGATGAAAGGCTGTATTATTCGACTAATGACACTATTGATACATATATCGGTAGGGCGTGGTGCTTTATCCCCGATACGCTCAGGAACCGGCAATTATCAAGATCGGGTGTATGTGCTGCCAACGAAAACAACCTGTACGGCAACGAATCTGCAGTGGATCATTAGTTTGTATAGAGAAGAAAGGTTCTAATTTCTGACTTACGCAGCGGTCGCAGCAAACATCTCTACATTCCTCGCATTCGTGACCAGTACCAAGGTGAGCGAAAATAGTTGAGTGAAGGCAGCCACGATGCCCAATCGCACAAACACATTGTCTACAAATGCTAGTGCAATGACTGACCCTACAAGTAAAGCAGAAGAAATAATGGAACTAAAGATGTTCGCTGCGCGAAGAACTCGACTATCGGAGTATTCGAAATACTGAGACTCTTCATCGACATGCTTCTTAATTCGGTGTCCAATACAATAATGCCACCAAACAAAAACTTTGCTCAAGAACGCAGAACCTAATGGATCTTCGGCTTTCCGCGCTTTCGGTGCAATCAACTTTGGGGGGGTCGAGGTCTCCCAGAGCTGGCTATCGAGACCAATCAGTGGGAAGTCACCCATGGTCTTCTCCTTGAACCACCTGCGGAGGAACTTTAGATCGCACGGGTTTGGTGATGATTGTTTTTTCATAGCTGTGTAATGAAGTATTGCTTTATCTATGCATATATTAGAATGAACAATATAAGATTTAGAGAGATCCTGCAACCGTATTCTTTCAGCTTTTCTCGCGTCTTGAGCATAATGTCCCATGTCATCGAGCTGTTCTCCATATTGGCTAAAACATACCAATCCTTTGCTGATTCGACTCTTTCGCTATTTTCTGACTCAGATCTTGATTCAAACTTGTCATCGGGATTTGTATTCGACATTTCCGAAGGTATGTCGGGCTCGATTCCAGGCCCGCTGCGGCGGTGATCATTAATGGTGCTCCTGTCGTTTGTGTTGGTATTCTTGTCCACCGATTCAGCGTCATCCTGTTCTGGTATATCAGGATTCCTGCCAGACTCAAGATCTTCTCTCATACTTTCCCGAAGCTCTTCCTCCAAGTGGACAAGCTCGGCTTGGAGAAACAAAATGTTGAGTGTATTCAGGAAATCAAACCGTTGAAAGGATGCGATTCCGGCATGTTTGGCCATTAAGTCTGCGATCTTTCCGTAGCCCGCCATTGTTGTGATATTGCTGATATCTTTCTCTTTTTCTTGGGGATATGGAAGGTTTTATTGAACGTTAGAGAGAATCGCATAGCCCTCAGCCTCATGGATAGTATGCCTCATCATGTACAGCTGCATAGACAGCTAAGCCATGCAGGGGTCAACGAGAGAGCTTTTTCTATGGTGGCTTCTCAGGATCCAATAGCCCTAAAATGTGCCGGAAAGTCGGTCAGCAGCCCGTCGATAGCCGTACGTCTATGTACGGCTATTAGAGATCCGGGCCGCTAGTCACCAACCCACTCCTCGTTACATTGATCAAATACTCTCTCTTTGGAGAGAAATTCATTGTTGAGGAACAAATTGTACTTACGGGGAACGAAATATTGGTAGTTGGTCCGACTCTCGAGAAGTTGCATACCCTTTCCCAGTTACTGCTCATCTCATAGTTAGCCGAACAAATACGCCACCTAATGTACTAATATTTTTTTGGGGAGACCTATTGCGCAGCGTGTGTGTAATCATCGTGTTTATTGGCTATGGGAGCTTTCTTAGACGAGAAACGTACTTTAAACAGGTCACTTATATATTCCCAGTAGAAGTCCATCGTGCTCCGCAAGGGCATAAGAATAACTGGAAGGGATAATTGGAGGAGACCATTGATTAATTTTTCTCTTGTTTATTGAGTATCATTAGCTCTTGAATACCAATCAAGTTACACTGCTTGCAGCTGCGCCGCACCCTGTTATTTAAGCTTCTAATAGAATGCTTGTCACATAAAGTAGCATATATAAGGCACACAGGACCAGCGCTCCTATAGTTACCAAGTAACTAATCACTTCACGCTCTTGTAAGGGTTGGGGCTATTACTCTCCGTATATCTAAGCGAGAACTCTTGAAAACAATGCGCGTACTCATAAAACTTATTATAACTACAATTCAAATTAGTTTTGTCTTAAATTATAAATATAAATTAATTAATAGTACCTAATCCTCTTATTTCTTACTTGAATAAATTTTCAATTTTATAGGTTAGTGCTGCGGTTAGACCTGTCCCTTCTAACTCCTTTCTTTTGATCTCAACAACATCTGAACGTAGGGGGATAAGAAGTTGCTCTATGCGTTCCCTCATTTCTTGGCGAATATTATTCGGTAATAACACTTTTTCTCCTTCTGTACTATGTACTACCTCTGTTTTGAAACTTGGCTGTAGGATATTGCCTTCCTCAAATTCTATATTTTTAGATTGATTACTGGTTGTCGTAGTAATATCTCCCGGGCTACTGCTATTATATTATGTTTTTATATGTCTGCCTCTATGCGATGTCGATGAGGATTTATTGCAATAGCTTTAAAGCATTGCATAGCTCTGCTCCAGCTTTATAGCAATACTAATACTAGAAAACATAGTCCTCGATCTTGAAAGGTTGAGACGTCCGAGAGGGGAAGATTTGGACGGAGAGGGTTTAGTGGCGGCACATACACTAAGAATTGTAATTTATCAGTTTGTATTACAAACTAAGAGCAGCCAGATCACCAATATTTAGCTCCCATAATGACTCACCCTTTGGCTCTGGAAAAGGTTTCTAGGCACATGAAAAGTTATTGCTTAGTGTCGCAACGAAAATTGTGATGACTTTAACAATTTTAATGCACAAAATTCGCACAGGAGCATATAAAAGCGAAGACAGATCTATTTTTAGACATAATCACCTGACGTGCTATTTTCCGGACCTGCTCAGCATTATCTCGCTAGTGTCTAGTACGGATGATGTAGAAACCAGTCAGCGTATTCTTTCAGATAGCTTTCAAGTTTTCGATAACTTTTAGGCAACAATAAACATCGCACAGACTATTGAAAATGAAGTCACGCAGTCGCATTGAAATCACTGCCATAGTCAATGCCGACGGCCTTAGTATAAACTTCTGTATTTAATATCTCACTCCTCCAGTCCCTGCCATGGGGCACTTCTATTTGTACATTACCCAGATTACAAACTATGAAACAACCCTATGCGGTGATGGTCCCGAATTCAGCCGTTCTCGGATTTCAAATTGATCCGCAACGGCTACGGCTAATGATCCGACCTGAACTTCGAAAACAAAATTATATATCTCGCTATTGATCCCACAAGATGTGGGGCGTACTTCTTCTGTAGGTTTACTCACAATTACGATTTTCACCATGGTCCAGATCTCTTCTCTTTGGGGTGTTCTCCCCCTTGCTCTGTCGGTCTCAGCAGCTACTCTTCAAAACCGTCAAGCAGCAGCAGCTCAAGTTGTCAAGCTCGCCTCAACTGAGAATCTTGCAGTTCGTTCGAATGGCCAAATCCTCGCCACAAATATGAACAGTGCAAACCTGTATGCCGTCGATCCAGTCGCTAAGACCTCATCCACAGCTGTGGTTGTGACGGGTGCATCTGGCCTGTCAGGAATTGGGGAATACCTTCCAGATATATTTGCTGTCATCGGAGGAAAGGGAATCTACAAGGTCGATTTCACGGGTGCAAAACCAACTGCGACGTTGGTGAAGACAATTACCGAGGGAAGCAATTTGAACGGACTCGCAGTACTAAACAACGACACTGTCCTCGTCGCCGATGCTGGAAAAGGAAACGTCTACCGCTTTAGTATGACTACAGGTACATATTCCGAGGCTCTTAAAGATGCCACCATGGCCCCTTCCGGCTCCATCCCCTTCGGTATTGATGGAATCAAGTATAGAGACGGTGTTGTCTGGTACACGAACATATTTAAGAACTCATTCCACAAGATTCCCGTTGATGCTACAGGGAAAGCGACGGGAAGTGTTGTCACGCTTTGGAGTAATCTGATGGGTGATGATTTATGTTTTGGGCCGAATGGGAAGATTTATGTTGCAACGAATAGTAAGAACAGTGTAGTCGAAGTTGATCCCGTTACTGCAGCAGCAGGAATGAGCCCGAAGGCTGTGGCGAGTGTGACGGGGAGCACAAGTTGTGGATTTGGGAGGGGAGAGAAGGACAAAGATGTTATGTATGTTGGTGCTGGCGCTGGCGTTTACTCCGTGACTGTGAAATAGTGAACAAACAAGAAATGGGATTCACTGGGAAAGATTGTGTCATGGATGTCTTGTTAGGGGATGTTGAACTGAAATCAGTTGTAAATACTTTTCAGGGAGCTGAAAGTGGGAGCAGTTAGCATAGCTCATGTACATAGATTTGAGTATCCTGGGTTGAACTATGCTCGTTGCACTGGAACACCCAAACCCTGACAAGTTTGACATTTCAAGTATTCCCAATGTAGCATTCTACTCAGATCCTAACAGGAATCACGAGGGTGAATAAATATGTATCCCAAGGAAACTAGTCAAGGTTATGACGGGATGCGCTCTCCTCCTTTTGGTGTGCCTGTGGAGGAGAGCCATTCATCTCGATTTCTTAAGTACCCTGGTTTGAAGAGAAAAATAAGAAATAAAAGTAGAAAAGACTCGACACAGGTAATGAATTTGCAGGATTTTCTTAAATACATCCTCTGCTAAGGCACGGAATTCTAGCTAGATACAACTTGCATGCGAAAATCAGATGCAGGAAGACACCTTGTCAACCGAGCAGTTGTATTGTGGCAGTGCATCGCCGCCCTACCATATCTCAGCACTTGAGGTGTGTCCCTCACTTGAAGTCCCCCCCCGCTTGAAGAGGTGATGACTGATATAATATAGGACCAAGGGGATCCGAGAATACAATCAAGAGCGTGCGGCAATTTGTCCAAAAGCAAATGGGAACATTCAGGGACATCCAACAGGTGAAAAGGCTTACCTATACATAAAGGGGTGGAAAGTGCCACTGTATCTGGTAGACTTGTCACAAATTTGAGTATTTTGAAGGATTTATTGGAAGTATAGTGAACCCATTTTAGTTTCCCCTAAACCCATCATATCCCGCCCTAACCCTATCCCGAATTCTCTCTAACCTTCTCTTTTCCCTCTCTTCCTCCCCATCTTCATTTACCAGCCCAACGTCACCCCCCTCCCCTCTAGCTTTCGCTAGCTCTCGCCTCCTCTCAACTGCCCTTCTTAACTCCTCCGAGTACTCAAATCCTACGTGCTTCTCTTCATCCCCCATCCCGGTCCAATATCCCCAATCATTTCTCAAATGTGCCAGCTTTTTTATGAGAATTAGAGTGAGGTATATGCATGTAGAGAGAAGAGCGAAAATGATGAGTGTGCAGAATATTGGTGTTGGTGAATGATGTGAGTGTGTTTCCTGCATTGTTGATGGAGGTGACGAAGTTTGAAGGGGGGCTGTTGAGGCGTCCATTGTGAGGTTGTTGGAGTTCTGCTGTAAAGAATTAACATTTGATTCAAGGATAGAAATAATTTTGAGAAGCGTACAATATGACAGAAACTTGTCTAAAATATTGGTACGTACTCTCAAATCCTCGATTCCCGTTGATGAAATTTAGGAGGGGTTGTGGGTCTCAAGGAATGCTTGCACGAAGCGATTTCGTAAAAAGAGCGTGTGTCGAGTTCAGGAAGGACAGTGGTAGAAGTACAAGTTAATGTCTTCATAAAAATGAGTAATGAGAGGGAGAGAGTTCGCTGAACGGAGGAGTTAAGTATTTAAGAAAAGGGGATGTTGTAGAATATACGAGCTCCGATGTGGCGGGCTGAGGCGGTTACGATCCAATAATTCGGCATAAACAGGAGGGCGGAATGCAGCTGATCGACAACTCAGCCGTTGCGACAAGGGACACAATTGGTGTACCTGAAAGGGACCTGGAAACATGTCTAATTGGGAATGTGTTCTTTTTGAGGAAAAAGAAACGTCCAATTGCAGTTGGGCCGTTGCGGCGGTTTCCACCGCCAAGATTTTGTCCACTTCGCGATTGTGAGATACCCGGCTTTGTCAGCGCGATGCAGATGCTGGAACGTGGATTGTAATAAAAGGACATGAAATCCTAGATTGGAGGATAATTCATGAAGTGAAGAAAGGGAACGACTTGAAAGATTTCATGAGTGTGGCCGTGATTGAGAAGTTGGCGAGGGAGATTCGATTTGAATTCGTAAATTCGACCATGTGAGCCCCCCATATTCCCAACCTATCTACAACATTTTGTCGTTTTATACACTCTGTACAATTTGTCCAAAGAGTAGAGATCACCACACCGTATGTATACATAAAGCCGATTCAACAGCAAATAGCCTCTCAAACACCGTATCAAAGCAGTATAATGCTTAGATATCGTCCTCCCCAATTGGTTTCGGGGGTCCCTTCCAAATACGCCCACCCTTGGTTCTCTTTTCTGGTCGTACAAACTTACTCTGGCTTCTATCTTGTTCAATACCCTCAAAACCATCAGGGCCCATAATGACATTAAACTTATTCTTTTTGATCTTCTTTCCGCCTTTTCCTTGGCGACCGTCACGAACTCCTCTCATCTTTCCGCCTTTTCCACTTTGTTCTAAACCATGACCAAGTCGTGCAGAGCGATGCACTCTCGTCTTTGCTCCCAGTGCCCAGAGATCACCCCACTTCGACTTGCGTGCATCGCGGTATGCTGTTCTGCTGAAACTCTTGGGAACTGTCCATCTTTCTAGCTTCCCAGAAGGTGTACACAAATCGAGAGTGACATGACCACGCCGTTTCAAAGGTGGCAAGATTGCGCGGGGTAGTGCAAACGAATTAAACTTGATGTCGTTCGGTCTTTGCGCCTCACCTTCCACCACTGGCAAATCGTACTCCTCATATCCTTCGAAGGATTGATCTGTAGCAGCATCGCCTTGCAAGATTGGAGTAGCGGCTTTTCTAGCATCAACTCCACGACGGACCACAAGGTAACTAAATTTCACGTCATCGTGATTTCGGACTGAAGCACCAAGAACCTGTTGCAAGTATGGGGGACGAATGAATCTTTGACTGAAATGACAGAGGTCTTTCCTGCCTGAGCTCAATCCAGGTGTGAGGTATAATGGACACTTCATATGGTTAGTACAAGGCGCAACAATCATGCCGTCCTCCTTTTCCCGAAATCGTGCATGATCAGAAGCAGGAGATTCAATTTCATTTTCTGTAGTTGTGTCGTGAGGCGATGAAATGTGATTTTCTAGGAGGAGTTCCCGAGCCCCAGCAATGGCCTCAAACCCCCGAGGCAGACCTTTCTCGAGTAGGATCAAAACACCCCCTTTGGGATCAAGAAGGGACCAGAGGTTTTCGACCAATTGCTTTCGTCTCCAGTCTTCCTTCAGAGGGAAAAGAGAATGTGGAGCAATAATTATGTCATAAACCTTTCTAGCTTGGGGGTCTGTACCATCAAGATGAGCTTTTGATCTTGAGGCATGGACATAGTCTGGTAGCCGTGGCAAAAAAGTCGTATTCTCAAGCATTCGAGAAATTCTGTGCCGAAGTGTATTTGCGCCAGTGAGTACTGTAGTCTTTCCGATGGGTGCAGTGTCCCTCGTTACCAGACCTTCTTCCTTCATAACGTTCCACTCAGCCTGCAAAACCTCCCTCCACGCGATAACTCCACTGCCACTGCCGCCAGCGTCCAATACTCTTGGGCCTTCGCCTTTGCGAAGAAGTTCTCGAAGCCATTGGGCTCCAAGCCTCTTGCGTGTCTCCACTATAGTACTCATAACCGCAGCATATGTTCCTGGCATAACCGCAGCAAGGTATGCATCTGCATCTACCTCTGACATTCTGTGCTGTGCCGCATCTAAACCAATATGTCTTTGTGGAAGGTGTTTTTTTGTGGAAGGGATCATCGTTGAATATGGAAGTCCAGGACCACCGAAGACCTTTTCCGCTGCCTCTCTTATATGCTTGGTATTAGTTCTTGCCAACAATTCGGAGATAGGTTCGATAATTTGCTCTCGAGGGAGTGAAACAGTCGCTGGAAATGTTCCCCAACGAGCGGTTAATGTATGAGGGTGTGATCGAACGGTATCGGAGTCAACATATGCATCTGGCTCGTCCTCTTCAAGCTCCTCCTCTTCCTCAATGCCCTCCTCGTATTCCTCTTCAATGTCTTCTTCCTCTGTGGCTCGAACCATAGCAGCATCCATGTCCTTCTGTAGTCGTGCGATAGCATCAATTTCACGTTGATTTCTACCTTGTACTCGAATTCCACTTCCTTCATCGGCTTTCGTCGCTGGTCCTGAAAAATTCGGCAGTGTCGATTCTACTGCGACATCAATTTTTTCTCCTGGATCGACCTCTATTGTCTCATTTCGAACCTCGTCCTCTAGGATGACCTCTTCCGCGAAAAAGGGAGATTCATGTTCAACAGTATATCTTAGCGCAGGGTCGAATTCTATTTCTTCATATTCGCCATCCTCATTTTCCCTTAGTAGCACATTCCGCACATCTGCTTCTTCGATTTCCTCTTCACCAACTGGCAGATACTCGAGATCTTCGGGTCTTGTTTCTCGTACTGGTGGCCCATACAGCCGTTCATATAGAGCGTATTCATCTGCAGACAGATAATCTTTTGGCAGTGTCTCTCCAAACGTCTGTCTTGCCTCCCTTACTATGGTCTCGATAGCCACACCTGGTTTAATATCGTCGAGTAACACCCTTCCAGATGTAAAGCTCCGAACAGCGGTATTATTTCGAGGTCGAAAGGTTCGTGCTCGGGGCTCGAGGGGGGCAGAATATCGTGTTCGTGAAACGGCTTTCGTGGGATTCGTAAATCCGTGCTCAAACAATGACAACAGCTGCAAACGACATGATTGACATGCGCGAGGAGCTTTACGAGCAGTCAACATTGTTGTGTGCGGGGATTGTTGTTATAGACTTCTGATAGTAATGCTATAAAGTTTCCAACTTAAACGCGAATCCTGAGGCAGAGCTTCGGCCAATCATGATCATCGGATGTCAAATACTAAACTCCGTGTCCTTCATTTTCTATATACCTGCCATACTCACAACAACAACAAATTTTTCCAGTATCTTCTTCTACTCTAATATACACACTCTGCTTCTAACATCCTGTCTTTTTTTCCTACCCCTTGCTAAGATAGCTCCAAAATATCAAACCCTGAACAACCAAATATATCTTATTTTATCAAGGATTCTCGCTTTATGACTGATCGAACTCCCCAAAGCTATTACTCCTTCCGATTATATAAGAACTTTTAGACACTCCTATTATTGGTATCCATTTACAACATGTTTCCCATATATTTCACGCCTTCCAACTCAGGGGTCAACTCTACGGTCTCATGATCGTCTATATCTACCATCGCGGCCCCTCGTCGATATCCAAGTTTCATGACCGTGTCCCCGTCGGGTCCAGTCTCTCGTACCAAATGTTCCTGATATATCCTAGCCGACTCGGGAAGTGGACTTGTTGTTGGCAAATCCCCTCTTCCAGCCTCTTCCATGGCTACCTTCCACTCACTGAATTTCACCACCCTCTCGCGAAACCACAACCCTTCCTGCTCCGGACCACGTTTTAAAAGTGCAATAGCTTGCTCTCGGAGTTTTAGCACCCTGCATTTGAGCGCGAGAAAGAATAAAGGTGGTATGATGCCCATGTCAACGCACAATGGGCGTGGCTTTCCTTCAGGTTGAAGCTGAGACACATCGAGGAGGTCAGTCGAGATTTTTATAATATCTGCAAACCCAGCAGAATAATTGTCACTGTTCATCTCGGAGTTCCACACCAGGCTTTCCAGCATCAAGTTCATCAACCTATAATAAAGTTGAAGGTATTGGAAACTTGGGGCTTCATCCTTGACTAGCTGTGGTGCCCTTCCAATCAGGCACTGATGAGCAGAGTACCACTCTTCAAGCCGGTGGAGGTAGGTTTCTCGAAGTTCTAGAGCTGTGAAATCAACTGCGGAAGTTTTCTCGAGGCTTCTGTTATCGTGAAGCTCACGCATGTGCCCAAAGATTTCCTGGATCAGTGTATCTAAATAACCTCGCGACTCAAAGATGTTTGAGAATGAACTCGGACTGCTTACGCTATATTTAGAGCTGTTGCAGGAGAATGGAATCTTAGCAGACACACTACCATGGATAGTCGCTTGCACTTTTAGTCGGGCAAACGAGCGTGTGAGGAAGGCGAGCAATTCGTCTCGCTTTTGGGAGTGTGTTGCAATGTTGATTTTCGGCTTCAGTCCTGGAGAGCTTTCTAAGATTCGGACCCCACTTGTCAGGTGTTGAAAGGCAGATGCAAGATCACCTCGAAAGATCTCAATCCACACGAACATCAGACAGGAAATGAGAGATATTCGAGGATCTTGGTCGTTTTGGGAGATATACCTCGCTACAGCCGCTATTGCTTTTGTGTACTGCACCAGGATATTTAGGTCGTTTATCCTCCCGGTTGCAACCGGTCCCGTGCGTGCATCAGCCTTCTCATGCAATTCTAACAGTGAAGTCAGGGTGACCAAAGATTGTCCAATCGCTTCGTATCTATGACTGAGCTGAAGAACGGTTTGGGTCCAGAAATCCGGCTCAAATGCCCCAAGGATTCCAGCAAGTTGCTTACGTCGAAAGTAATAGACACTTCGACGTTCAACTTCAGCCCCTTCGCATAGAGGAGAACTGTATATTATATCAAGATTACGGGCATACTTGATCGTCGCCACATTAAGAACTTTTGGTCTACTCTTTAGGGGTTTTTGTTGGATAATCTTTGGCTCTGGAGCATACCCATCACACTTGCGGAATGTTGATGTACATCGCACACAGGTTGGCTTCCGTTCATCACATTTCACTCGTCGAATCCTCCTACGCGTCAGCAAGAGCTCTCAATTTACTGGATCAGGGCATCTCCTCACTTGCATGTTATGCAACCTTGTCTCGACTTGGGTGCCGACCTGCGGAACGGTGAAACCATGTCTCTCGGAAGCTCGGCAGCCATCGTGTATCTTTTTATGAATTTCTATTGATATGTAATGGTATCCTTCCTGCAGAGTATGTTGGTAATACGATGGCTTAGAACAATATATCCCAGTGGAATTTGAAGTTTTCGTGGCTCAGATAAGAAAGTATAAAGTTCCCTCCGGTGTCGTCCCTTTCTCTTTCAGTATCACTTTTGCCTTTAGGATGCTGCTTGGTTTCTAGAATTTTTTAGCAAGATGCGAGTAATTGAGCTAGACTCATCAGAAGAGGAAAATTTAAGTGTTGGAACACGACAGTTGCGGCGCAGGTAAGGCTGATTCTGAAGAACCCTGGCCCTAACCTCCAATTCATACCCCTGTAATACGATTTCACCAATCATATTCTCTAGTCCGCGTTCGGCTTCTAAGTACAGTGTGGAATTGATGAAGACAACCATTCGCAAAGTTCCTCGCAAAGACTTTAGTTCATCATCAAGTCCTTCGTATTTCATGGATTTGCATCTCCTTCATCATAGCTTACCATCTGCTGTCGCACTAATACACCCGCCTCTAAGCCTCTAGCAACTTTGAAATGTATAAGATGTCATTCTCCTGTGCTTCTTTCTGCTGCAATATCATAACACTCCGCAATTATTCAATTCAAAATGCATTTATATATTCTACTTGGATTTATCACTGTCATTGTGGATAGTGCTGCTGTCGATCTCAATCATGGAAACCTAATTCGCTGGCATGATTGCTCTAAGTCTGTCCCGAAAGGGACTGGAAGCACTTCATTCAACGAGTCCATGGTTGATCTTACGAACCTTCCCTCAACTTTACACTGTGGTACCATCGACGTTCCAATGGACTATTCCCACCCGCTCAGCACAAATAATACGATCACCTTAGGACTCGCCATGTATCGACCAGAATGCCCAAAGGGTGCCATATTCTTGTAAGTTCACTGTGGGATATATGGATAAACCCCACTTTGCTAATATCGTGGAGCAATCCTGGTGGAACGGATCCTGGAGTTGTAGTAGCCTGGGAAGTCGCTCTTAACCTTACGGATATGTTTTCCGGGCTTCTAGACCATGACCTGTTGAGTAAGTAAAGTATATAGACTCTATTCATACGACTCTGCTAATTATTCTTCCACTTCTAAGTGATTGATGTTCGTGGCACCTACAGCTCGAACCCTTTAAATGTTTCATTACAAACCTTGGATAGCTTTTTCGGCCCTTAGTAAGCTTCCTGCTCTTGAGACTTTTATCCGAAATTTTTCAAAGAATAAGTCTGATCACAATCTCTAGTCCAACAACAAAAGTCGAGTTTGATGCGATTAAGAGCGCCTCCACAGCTGCCATTCAGTCCTGGATTGATAATAGTTCTCCGCCGGGGATAATCGAACACGTTGGTACACGAGAGGTTGTGCAAGATTATGAGTTAGTAAGGCAAGCTTTGGGCTATGAGAGGATTCATTTCCTGGGCGATTCGCAGTATGTGTTGCATAGAAGAACGGCCGACAATAACAAACTAACTAGATACAGTGGGTCTTTTCGTGCTGCCCAATACGCTGCTACCTTCCCAGATCATGCTGGGAATTTTGCTTTAGATGCAATTGTGCCTCACGGTGAAGTGAGAATGCTCATGGTCATTTACAGAACTTCTTGCTAATTATCCTGGGTAGAACTTCTACGATAGAGCCCAGGACTCCATCAGAGTATTGAACCTCGAAGTCTTTCGTATTGATGCGTTTTGTCAGAATACTCCGTCGTGTCCCTTCCGGAAAGATGGAAGAGGAGGTGTTCTTACTGTGAGTAACTACATATAAGATCTCTCTCAATTGATCCGATATTGCATTTGCTAAGCGTTTTTAGGCATTTCGAAAAGTTCTCTCTTTAGCAGATAAAGGAGAATTGCTCATACCTTCATGTGTGAATAATACAGAGTGCACCGCAGCGGTTAGTCCGCTAGATGTTCGGACTGGAATTCAAGGCAGTCTTCTCGGAGTACCTGATTTCTCTGCAATCATAGATGGCCTTAACAAATCTTTGACTGGTGATGGGAGCTTCTTTGCAAGTGGTCCGCCGAATATTCAGCTCGCTTGGGCCATGCCATTGTTATGCAATGATTACGGTGTGTATGTCTAACCTCCGAAGAAAATACGACTAACATGTAAAAGACTATGAGAAGGGCTTCGAAGCTTTCAACAGGTCACTGCAAGATGGACTTAAGGTTTCCAACTCCGAAATCTAACGTATCGTGGATACACTAACCGATAGCAGAATGATCAGACTGGTGTCGGACTCTCTCTTATTTGGCAGCTCCAAGTATTCCTCCTGCTTATTTCCTCCCAAACAAAAGGCTGAACAAATTCTCTAGCTCATGTGCTCCTCATGGCCCTTTCCCATCCCCACTCAGACACGCCTCCAACTTCCCCAAAAGATGCTATTAGTAGCCGCCGATTTTGATGCTAGTACTCCCGTGGAATGGATGAGTTTTGTCAGAGAGACAGCTCCAAACTCGGGGCTCGTAGTAAGGCATGGGGATGGGCATGTTTCATTTCAATGTAAGTTCGTCGGTTGGTGGTGGGGAAGAAGTGCTGATAAAGTACATAGTTGTGGATCAACCTTCAACGAACATCACAAAGGACTTTTTAAGAACTGGTATTTTGCCATCCGCGAGGAACGATACACAAGTTACGGTATATGCGCCAGGAGTGAAGTTTGTCGGAGTAGAAGATCCGTATTTGGTCCCGACTTAATTGAACAATGAAGGAGCGGAGTAATAACGCTCGAGGATCTTTGTAATTATACTTGTAGATGTGGTTGCCGTGTCTGCATTGCTGTGTCGTTTGGTAAAGTAAACTTGCTTATTAGACTTTTTGTTCAGAGAGAAATTAGTATATGGAGAGAATCTAAACAATTGGCCTTTCGATATCATCGAATACTTCTAGCACACTCCCCCCTCGTTCAATTTCCAGTTCTAGTTAGTTCACCATTAACCGACTATCAGGAAGCCTTCCTTAATTGTCATCGATCAATCTATTCGCAATCACAGGAAGCTTCCCCACCCCTTACCCCTTTTAAAACATTCTCAACCCCAGCCTCAAAGGAGAAACGTCTACTGCACCGTCTACACCTACATAGCAAGCCTTAAACTAACACTTTGGTAAGCTTTATTACCGAAACAAAACCTTATTCTATAACCGATACAACCTACCTCTGCTAAGCCAACTAGGTCCACCGTACCATAATCGATACCTCAGGCCCTTATTCTACAAACTACGCCACCAGAATCTATGCCTCAGTATTTTGCTTCACGGGCTAGGTCCACCAAGCATCCATATATACCATAGGATTGTATTCTACCAATTGGATAACAGTACCAGGCATGAGCTGGAGAACGAGTATTAATCGGAAGACGAACACAGGCATTAATTTGAAGATTCTTTACAGTACAGATTTTATAACGGTTTTGAGGATGAGGTGGGTACCTAGCACAGTGGTGGAGATTAGTATGAGCGTGATGACTACAACCACAGAAGTGGCCTTGAAGTTTAATCTAATAGGTTTCTGTTCCCTGTGGGAAGATTGAAGCGATGTTTTGGGGGTTCCGGGAGGATAATTGAACCTTGCGACTTGATAAGTTCAAGATTTTAATATAGAAGTGGATTACAATCTCAGGATAGCTTGATAAGAATGTTCATATACATGCAAATTAAAAGTCTTAGCTTGCATGTCACGACCTGTGACAACAACCAGTATTAGCCTATAGGAGGATTGTAAATCTCAAATTGGGGCTCTGCCATATCCAGCTAAAGTTTACATTTATTTGGAGAATAGAATTCACGAAACGTATTTGTTTAGCATACGTCACTCCCCGAGAAGTATTTTTAGTATTGTATTGACACATTAATCGTTGAGGAGGAGAAAAGAGAGCTGAGGTGAGGTGATAGTGACCCCACTAGCGTGATACAGGGTTCGCTTATGTTACAACCTCGCAGACTTATGAATCAACTGTGTAACGAGAATGTAAAGTTTTGGGCCTTGCCCTAAGAACATTCATTCGAAATTCCTGGCGGATTCTGTATCATTCCCTCACTACTGTGTATAGTGGTTGCTCCTCCAAGGCGTTTTGGAGAGTTACCTAGTGGACGGAAAGCTGTAAGATTCGGCAGGATGCTATAGAATCACTAAAGACACAGCAATAAATCTTCGCTCCCGAAGATCTCGCGATAAACAACTCGATTTTCTGATATTAAGGGACTCAAAATTACTGAAGTTTTAAGCGGTAGAAAATTATCAGCAAAATATATGTTAGAAAGAGTATGGCGTAATTCTTGTAATGGGAAACACCATTTATCTTGCCCTTACCTACCTCACCTTTCGACATGTCCACAAAACCCCCCATAAACGTCTAAAAACGGAATATAGGCTGTAATAAATGCACAATACTTAGAGACAGGTTCTGTACAGTGTTTACTGTACACAATATGTGCAATTCGCCCAGCTAGCACAAATTAGTAAGAATAGATTAAATCTATAAAGGGTAAACTAAGGTCTAGATGTCAAAATTCAAAAACAACCAGATAAATTATCTATATTGACACTTATCGAATTTGTTTTTAATAATTGAGAGCTGATGTCTCTCAAGCGTTTTGATAAATAATAGCGCCCTGTGAGAAGCATAGCATATTGTAATAAGGCAATTATTTGCGGTCAAAATAAAAAAATAGGGGCACATTATGCTCCTACTTATTTCAGCCAAGTCACTTTTCTATATTTGTTGTGCCTGGCCTTAGTTGCATGCATGTGTTTGGGGCTTGGAGGCTTGGCATGTTGGTATTGGGCGGAATACCAACAGAAGAGAGCCTGACCTGTGTCATAGCCGGGAACAACTACATGTTCCCGCCTGTGGCTGAATCACACCTATCCCTCTCCATCCAATCATCCACATTTTCATAATCAGAATGATTAATCAAACCGGATTTCATCCCACTTCTCGATCATACTCCGGACCCGACAGTGTGGTTCAAACAAGGTGGGGTAGCATGCGGCATCAAACTACCTTGTAAGTTACGGATGGTTCAAGCATATATGTGACAGTATCAGGGATTTTCTAAGCTTTTGGCCTCAGCTGTGGTCTCCTGTATGGTCTATCTGCAGAATGGCGATAGGTTCTAGCCTGTGGGCTTTGCTGGGGTTATTCACTAGGCCAGGGGTGCCACACTAAAACCCAACCGACTCCATAAAATACCATCACAAAAGCCATCAAATCTCCCAAGATTTGGATCGGAAGATTGTCAAAGTCTCTAGCTCTATACCTAACGTTATAGCTGGATGGCTTAATGGCGCCTCACGTTACATCTAAAACCCTAAAAACATTATTTGCCGAGCTTGGTTTTGAAGACGACAAGTTTCCCGGTCGAGATCAAAGAGACATTCGAAAGGCTTTGGCAAAGGTACCCATCAAACCTTTAACTCTGGGCAATCCTGCACTCTTTTGGAACATAAATTCAGACAAAGCTAAAGGCCTTGCATACGAATTCTGTCAAGGCTCACAGCGAGCAAAGACCTTGTGGCCCTATAGTCCTGGAAAAGGTTGGCCAGCGTGGAGCTCTGACGAAACCAAGTATGTTACATTTCCATATCCAAGGTTCGGAGCTAATATATTCAGGATCATTCAACTGCTCGCTCACGTTTTGTGCCTAAAGGCATATTACAAGTATCATCACCAGCGAGAGGGCACAAACGAGAAAGCGCAGGACTCAGAAGAAAAGGAAGACTCGGTTGTGGGTTTAAACTTGACAAAAATTTTTGAACTAATACTAATACTAATAATGTAGGGAGCAATGGATCAAAGAGAATTGAGCCCCGAGTCTCGGGTATTTTCTACTCCTGCGCCTCCCAGCGGCACAAAGAAACGCCCTAGTAAACGATCTTATACTCGCTTCTTAGATGCAGAGGACCATATTACTAGTGAATCATTTGATCAAGCAGTCCCTTCTACTTTTACCAATGTGAGGGTATCTCCTAGGTATAGCGGCACCGTAGAGTAGATCTTTTGTCATCAAAATACTGACAATCCCTCAGTGTGGAATCTGTAAAGCTGTACAAAAGTCACATCGTTTCATTAGCCCCAGCATGTCGAATATCGCCACTTACTAGCTTTTCGAAGAAATGGCTTGAGAGTTGTGAAGAAGAGTCTCCATCGAAGGCCGACCCACAATTGCTCATGTACATGCACGAGAACAATATGTACGACCCGGAGGCAAAGGATCGAAAAGTCATCAAGCTTATCGAGGAGCTGTTAGCAGGATCGGAATTAGAGAACCGTGATGCTTTTCAGTATAACACAATTGAAGCGCGAGTGTTAAATAGAATTACTAAGCTCTCAAAACAGTTATTCGATGATGGGTTTGTCGTTTCAGGACCGAATGGGAAATTTGGAAAGTCAGAGGCATTTGCCGAGTATTGGGATAAAAAGAACTCATTCTGGGATATGGAACAGTCAACAGCCAAAGGCAATACCTCTTATCGAGCGACCTTACCTCCCAGTCATGATAATGTTAGAAAGGCCCTTTCCCCACTGACAACTGGAAAATCTTCTATAGTAAAGCCGTCAAGAAGGTCGGCCAAGTCTACAAGCGAAATTCTTCCAGGAATCAAGGTAAGTACAACAAAGCCAATGACTGCTTATACGGTGTATAGAGACTAACACGTCTAGCCTCTTAAGGACCTACCTAGTTCGTCCCCAACGACATCAAAGACTTTAGATCTTACTATCGAAAACGAAGAAGGCCCCCACTCACCTAAACGAGCTAAACAGACATTTTCAAGAAATGATGAAAGAGGATCAAGTCTGCCAATTCCGTCCAGAAGTGGTGAAACCTTCCCATGTTCCGTTGAGGGAGACCAAGATAATAATGCTAGCGAAATATCAAATGGTGCGGATGAGGGATCCCGAACAGCTTTGCTCACCCAGTCGAATCCAACTCTGGCGGATATAGTGTCCCAAACCTATGATGAGAGGCCGATAACCCTACCACCGCATCTCGAACAATCTATACAATTTAGTAGAATAATGACTCCAATAAGTCCTACGCCCACTACTGGTGCACTGAGGCATGAGAATATTTTGTTTCGGACACCGCCACCAAGTAGCTACAACAACACATCTTCAAGCCAATTGCTAAACCTCGCATCATCAACATCTGTCAGCGAAGCCGAGATCTTCCTTACAACTCGGGATAAAAGCGGAAATTACAATTCTGATAATCCAATATTCGCCTCAAGACTCCGCAATTGCTCTCTTAAAAATCTCTTCGATATGGTATCAGAGCACTCTGGTGTGCCCTATGACTCTATAAGTTGTCTGACATTCAGGAGCGTATTCGCTACGGGTTTTTCCACTAATCTTATGGATTTATTGGAGAAAGATGGCCAAGAAGAGACTTGGCATGAGCTGAAAAGGAAAATGCGTCGTCGGTATAGACACGTGAAGAACACAAAGCCTGAGCATGATGATTTCGAGGTGCTTGTTGATATTGGAAATACGACGAATGTGATTTGGGGGAATGTGCATGCAGGTGGCTTTTAGGAACAGTGTAATAAACAGCATTTTGACACTGCAATCTTTGAAATACTTAGAGTATAGATAGTGAAAGACATTAGATTATATAAGTCTATATACAGGGTCGCACAGCGATTAGTCAGTACTTAGTAACTATAGAGGAACTTTTCCTACGTGCCTCAGGCGCGCAATTTTCCGAGATACATTATTATATGCAACCTAGGCCTGAGGCTCGGCCGCCCTGCACTATAGAGAACCTGGGGAATCGGCATAGGGCATTATATAACCGGGTCACGTAATAGAGTCCGGAGCCGAAGCTTAACGTAAGGAGTCTTCGATTTCTCAGCCCAAACCCACAGATAGACTGTAGAGGCAGGAAGGTTCTATATAAGCTATTGTATTTCCTTAGATAGGAGCTTCGTACTTAACTTATATAAGTGACTTACTTAGCAACGTTAACAAGTACTTTTAATGAAGTATCTTTGAGTATTACTTGGAAAATATATATCGACTATTCCCTACTACATATCTTTCATAACTTAACCCTATGTTCTTATACCTCAAGACAGATCCCAGATACCCTTCCGGACTCAGAAATCGCTATATATCTGTTATAATTTCCGGGGCTATAGACTGGGACTATAAGTTAGAATTAATATTGATAGAAAAGCTCCTTGGCGGCTGTGATATATACTCGAAGGTATGTCTATAGGAGGTTCCTAATCTTTGTCTTTCTTCTTTTTGATACTCTAGACCTAGAATATATCTTTATAGAAGACGGTACTAAGGTCCATGTAGGTATATCTAGGCTTCCACGACTACAATATAGTATTCGTAGCTTTAATTGGCTATCTTCTTTACCTACTTTAAACCCTATTGAGAAAGTCTGGCGGCGGAGAGAAGAAGAGCTAGAGAAAATCACCTTATATCCTAAAAGTTAAGAGGATATGTATAGGGAGCTATAAACGCTTTGGGATCAGGTGGACCTATATGGCTTTCGGGACTATATAGAGCAACTAACCTGTAAAATTGAGGATCTAATTGAAGGACGAGAATTACTTACTATTAATTAACATACTACTTATATTCAGACTCATAATAATAATAATAGGCTAGCTAATAATTAATATTTAGAAAGGAAGTATCTATTTTCGTGGCCTCGCTTAGGTGGGCCGTGTGGCCCCCTACTCTTACGTTCGAGAATACAAAATGCAATGATAGAGACTGCTTTGAGATAATTATTTTGATTAATTATTGCATGTTGTTATAATAGGGTGGGGAAGTATCACTTAGACCTCCTATAACAAGGTATTGGTTTTACCATATTAGACTCACAGGATCAATCTAACTCCGACACATGCGCTCTCCTAGAAGCGTGCACAAAGTGAACTGTCACCAGCGGCCCATCTGGGTTAGAAGCTTCTGAATAGTACTATAAACTACATTGTAATGAACTGAAAATTATGTAATCCCTATATTGTTTAAGGAAAGTCACAGTAGCCTTACAAGTATTAAAGGATCTCTGGGCTGTAAAAGGGATAGAAATTAGTTCTGCTTTTTGTTTCATTAACTAATTCAGCCAATCGGACGAATAGTGCCATAAATACAACGAGGTCAGAGCTTTACGCAGGACTTCGTAGGAAAATTAAGTGTATTTTTTAACTGTGTGTTGTCTGCGGAGCAAGCTATGAGATATTCATACCATGAGTGTTGAGTGTTGAAGTGAGGCCTGGCGGCCTCAGTCAAGTGATGGCGCTAGCATGTGTGTCTCAGGCACATCTCACTAATTGCCCTCCATATGTGGCCTGAAGACTTTCGTAGTTTACTCTGTACAATAACAAACAGTAGAAGACAGCAAAAGATAGTACGCTGGTTGCCAATATACTTCGTACTTGGGGTAATAGTTGTAAGTTTGCTTCTAGCATATTCTATTTGGCAAGGGGGGCTCAGCCAATAGGAATTCTACATTCTGTGGAATGATACCCATTTAAGTAAGGTTAGTATCTGGTGAATTTACATCTATTACCCCGACTACGAAGTACTTGATTTACCCTGCTTCAGGCACTCCCAAACCGCGTTGCGTTGATGACATATAGTCATCCGATTGGGCTGGAGTCGCTGATTCCAACATAGTGAGACATGCCTGAAACACATGTACTTCCACCAGCACTTGCCTGAGGCCGCCTGGCCTCACTTCAACACATTTGTTGGAATCTCAGGTAATTGGGCTAAAAGAGTGTGCTCCATTGAAGTAGAAGAACTACTAATTTACAGGTGGGCTCTCAGAGACTATAATATGGGTGTGGCACCAGGCCAAAGCGTACCCATGAAACAGGTCTCAGACCTAGTTGCAATAATATCCAGCTTAGGGTCTGTTCAAATGTATACATCGCTCTGTACGAACCCTGTCTTCTGCTCCTCAAACAATACAATCACTACTTTCAGCTTTTTTATCTTATACCATTATTACTCACTATACCAGAGTCCCTATAACGAGACGCAGTTGACATGATTAGCGAGTTTGGTACTTTGGTGTGCCTCAGGCCATCAGACACCCGTTCGACGTTTTTTCTTCACGTAACCTTACTGCCTGTGACTATTAACCTTGTCACAGTGGTTCCGAGGGTCTTCCCTCGATATTTTAAGTATTACGCACCAGGCTAATCAATACAAGGTCTATAGTTCATTATAGTTTTTTATCGATGCAGCCATTAGCAAAGATTAATATGCGAATGGGAATTGCCATCTACTGTAATTTTTCGCATCTTTTCTATATTTGTTTCAAAATCCATAGAGAAGAACTTCCAGTATCTATTATGCAGAGTCTCTGTCACGGGTCTTAAGTATATTATAATACTCAAGTCACTTATCGGAACTACTTAGATCACCTTGCTAAAGGATAGTAAAGTTGAGATAGGAACTCAATAGCACGTTTCTACTTTACACTCCAGTGGCTCAGCCTTACCAAACATTGCTTCAACTATAACCAGATATTATTCTATGAAGCCTCAAAACGTCGATATATTTTGCAAGCCATTTCCCCTTCAAGAAGTTTCCTGCAGTCACTCCTCTATATATGTTTGTTTCGTGGGTTCCCTATCTTCCCATGGGCGTTCTTACTGGAAGTTATTTGTTCCAAAACACCAATCTCTCTCATATGGGGGTTCGACCTCCTTCTCACTCCTATAGCTCCTGAAGCATCCTACTCTGCGACGAAGGTTTTGTTTTGCATGAGGAGAAGTTCGACGTCTCGGACGTTATTCACTAAGAAGCCCTCGTGGCCTGAGGGCACCATGTGGCGGCTCTTCCTGCTAGATCCAAAAATAACCTGAAAAACTCGTATTAGCTCTTATTCATTGGATCTGATTGTAGGAGCTTGATGAGGAAATTATAAAAGCTTGAGTAGTTGTGGGCAATCGTCGTTGTTGCACTTGTAGATTTTTAGCTTCACATATCGAAGCTTAATAGCAATATTTCGCTTCAGATAGTGCTTAAATTGAATCGTTTGCATACCTAATATTGCCCCTATGACTGTCGACCTTCCTCGAACCACATGTCCAATAGCACCGATATTGATCGTCGCTCGCCTCATAATGACTCCTGGTGTAAGAGGATCCAGAATTCGACTTCAAGGTCTTTGGGCTCTTTCTGAGGAAGAAGGCTTAGGCGTATAATGGCAGGTGAAGCTTCTTTTGTGTACTTTTCTTTAACACTGATTTTATGGGCTTATCTTCGATTTCTTCCTCAATACCCCCCCCCCCCCCCAAGTTGACTGCTAGGACTACGATTTCCTGCCAAGCTCATGTAATTAGCAAATGAAATGCAGAGAGGTGTTTGGGCCAAGGTACTTACTTTGTAGCAAGGTCTATCAAAATATTAATAGTGTCGAGAGCATCAAAGTATATTCCGGCCGGCCGGCTCACTTTATATATAGTACTTAGATCAACACCTTATGCTGAAATATTAATTTCTATTAAAACGCATTTCTTATGATATTAGAACTGTGGTACAGTGAGGAATAATGGTGCAATGTCAAGAGGCAAAAAGTAGTGAATGTATGTCTGAGGAGCAGAAAACAGAGCTCGTACGGAGCGATATATATACATATACGAAACAGACGCTAAGCTGAATACAGAGCTAAAATATTATGTGATATTGGCACTTGGGATCCTTAACATACGAAGACTTTAGAATATTCCGGAGGGTCACTATCAATGACTCACTTTGAGTTGGCTTTCTCAGATATGCAGCCTCTAAGTAATCTATAGCCAATTGCAAGGATGGTTTCATCGAGGGGGTTTTCGCTTAGAATCCAGGGGCTATGGCTTGCGGACTCCAGACTTTCTAAGCAAGGTGTGTAACTTATATAAGACGTATATAAACCAAATTCTGTACCCAAAAGACACTAAAATGAATTAATATTAGTGCTCGTTTATGACTTAAAATGGCGTTTTGGCATTCCGGAACTCCTTCCGGAGGAAAATTTTATAAATATGGTAATGGAGCTAGTAAGCAGTGTAAACTAATTTGTTTACTAGACGTTAATAGGTAACTTTTTGTTTTAGTTTTTTTGAAATAGTAGCGTATGTAGCTGATTAGATTAACTGAGGCACCAATATGTTTTATATATAAATTTCCTTGACAAATTCATAAAGTATTGACCCCCCTACTTTGCTCGTGTAACCATTCATTCACGGGTTGGGACAGTGCCCCGGGATTGTCCTTCCCGGAAGGTACATCCGTATGATGAATCAACAGTCAGTTACCGTGTCAGCCGCCTCCTTTAATTTCGAGTTGAAAAACTTTTCATCTCCAAGTAATACGATTGGTGCGATAAGAGGCAAGAAGTCAATAGAGCTATGCATGCTGCTTCAGTTCACCGATTTCAAGTCACTCAAAAGCTGCAACTAACCCTTCTCTGAAACTGATGTGTCAAGGCCAAGGTATAATCATCCCGGTCTGATGCCTATATGAGAGCCAAGGGAGATGCACTGCCCCGTGTTCCATCTGTGACGTGGAGAGACGCGTCGGGTGAAGGTTGTTGGCAACCAGAGTGTTTACGTCTATAGGTGGCGATTAAATTCCCAAGGATACTCTCTTAGCTATTCTGTGGGGGCCGTGTGCTTGCTGAACGCAGCCTTGTGCTTCGTTTTCTATACTGCTCAGGCCTCATTGTCAGATCACTCGAAATTACAAACGCCATTTTCACTTATTGTTATCGGCACAGATTCTATCCTCTTTAAATCAGAAGATGTCACGTTCTGTCCACTCTACTACATTGACAGATCTCTTCAGAGAGCTTGGGTTTGCAGATGGGTACTACCCTGGCAGGGACCAAAAGGTCCTGCGAGAAGCGCTGAAGACCGGTGCTCCCTTCGAAACACTTAGGCATGGTAACCCACCAAGATTCTGGGAGAAGCACTCGGAAGAGGCGAGAGCTCTTGCTACTAAGTTCTGCGAAGATTTTCCGTCATTGTGGCCCGAAAATACACAGGGAGACTGGCCTGTTTGGCCTTCTGAACGAACGAAGTAAACACCATTCAATAATTCCACACCCATATAGCAAGAGCTAAGTGTTCTAGGATAATCAATCTTATAGCACACGTGCTATCGTTGAAGGCATACAATAAGTATCATATGAACGGCGTGATGAGGAGAAAGAACAGTCCAGCACAAGAAGATGTGGCATCACATGAAGCTGCGGCGCAGGTCGGTCTTCTGGCTCTTCTTACAAACAGGTTTACTAAGAAATATGTAAGGCCGAGAAGGATCATGATTATCAATTGGATGAATACTATGTTCCTCTTTTTCAGAAAGGCACAAAGAGCCGCCCCCGGGTGAACCCACTCCAGGCAACTGTGGAGGATGATAACGGGGTTCCTGATGGAGTTGTTCTCGTTGACTCTGTCGAAGAGGATCCAGCTCCTACCCTGGCAAATGGGTATCCATCACCGGCTTTCGAGTTTCCAGCTGCCCGCCAATCATCCCACAGTACATATCTCGAAAAATGCCTCGAGCATATTGTTTCCTTAGATCCAAAAAATCAGCCGAAAGTCCTTACAGCATTCTCTCGAAAATGGTTGGCAGACTCGATGGCACCCTGCCCACCTTCCGCAGATGCATACATACTTCTTTTTATGCACGAGAACAACACCTACTGTCCGGGAGGAGAGGAAATAAAAATTTTAAGCCTAATCCAAAATATGCGAAAGGGCACAGAGCTAGAGAATCTCAACAGTGGCATAGAATACAGCCAGATCGAGACGAGGGTGATGAAACGATTGGAAACATTATCAACCCAGATTTTCGAATTAGGCTTCATTAAGCATGATGGGAATTGCAAATGGTCTAAACATGCTAGCTTCAGAGAATGCTGGGACAGGAGGACATTGTACTGGGACAATTCTAAAATCGACATACATCATGAGGGGCTGGTTGATACTTGCGATCTTGCAACCACCAATCCTCCCTCCCCCAGGATGAGCAAATATCATACCCCGCAGAATGTTAGTTGAGAACTTTACGGAGATTCATATGAGGGAGAATATCTAACTAAGACCTGCTATTAGCACCCCCCGTTTAAGGTTGGCATTCGGAGAAGCAACCCGTTTGAGCAATCGGATACCGCAAACGACGGTCATGATGGCGGAAATGACAGCGTACCATACAAGTTTCGTAAGACAACTGTTGGCTCCGATGCTTCACTTCGCAGATCGAAATCCCAATCGAATGAGGATCAAATAGTACCAACGGCAGGCAATATATCAGCAGCGATTAATGTGCGCATGGCCCCTGATATTACACAATCTGGAAAGGAGAAAATTCCCACGCCAAAGGTAACACATGCCAATTAGTCCACTCTACCTATATTACTAATAACAGTAAAGCACTCTTCTTTCCACGGCAGACATTCTATTCCCTCAACAGCTGGAGACGCCGCAACAGAGAATGCCACGACAACCCAAACGGAATCTATCTCTCTAGCCATATCTGGTGGTACCGTGGTCCAAGCACAAAATCAGCCAATTCCTCAAATGAATATCTCGTCATCTGATGAGGCGGGCACGGGCATGGGTACTGGCCCTAGTACTCCCAGACCCCGTGGAATATTCTTCACTATCCGGAACAAAGATCACAAATACGATCTTGATAGACCAATCTCTGCTGCACGTATTCGCGAGGCATCACTATCTAGCATCTTTGACATTGTCTCTCAACATTCGGGCATTCCATTGAAGACTATTAGTCGCATGACACTAAAATCCATTTTCGCCAAGCAGCATGTTGAAAACATCGTGGATGTCTTGCGTAAAGATGCAGAGGAGCACACTTGGCTGGACGTGAAGGAAAAGATCAGGTGGAGGTACGAAGTTGTCATTGACAACGATCCGAGTCAAGAAAAGTTCGAAATTCGGGTTGATGTTGGTGACATACCTGATATCGCCTCGAAGGATATATGTGCAGATGATTTACTATGGTAGAAGATCGGTCTCGGGAAATGACCTCGATATGGGTATGCCAATGGCGTGCAAAGGGGGGCTGGGCACAATTTCGCACACAAAAAGGCTGAATTCCGCATATGAACCTCTGCCGCTGACGGCTTATTAACGAATAAGATGTTCACGCGATTGACATAGAGCTTTACTGCCCCAGGCTATCGTAGCAGTATTTTCTAATAACCCTTTGCTCACTGTGTAGAGATAGGGAATTGAAGTGTCATCATGAATTATGCTGGCTCGGGATTCGGCATCACCGGCTTCGAATGCTCCTTAATTTCTTGACGTGATGACCACCAGATAATATCATTATTAATACCCCAACGACGACTTTAAAAGTCTGTTTATCGATGCAGGTGTACCTGGACACTGCATATGACTTCCGTGATTCCACAGGAGAGCTTCACTGCGGTCTGGTTTTCAACATTCCATGTACTCTAAGGATGCAGACAATAGATTCCCGCTCGTAATTCCTTTCGAATAGATATGTTCTGTTTGGCGTACTATTTTTAGAACGGGATAGGAGCGGGATAGGAACCTATCCCTTCAATGCGCTTACTGGATTACATCTTCGTTGATAATACCCTGGTAGGCTAGAAGCGAGCTAAATGACAACGGGCTAGCTTTATCGTTTTCGAGACTTGGTAGCCCCGGGCTCCTCTATGCTAAGCTGTTTCAAGATCGTAAAGGAAAAAGAAAATTTCCTGCCTTTAGTTGGCCAAGGATGGCCCGCCTTTCTTGCCACTGGCACCCCGCCGTTAGAAAGCCTATCAACGCCGAATTACCACAGCCAGGGAATGACTATTGAGTCACAAATGATCACGTATCTGGTGGGTGCGATTTAGTGTGATACGAATCGTTCGACATCTGTTGTGGTGTGCATGGGTGCCGGCATGTCCCCAACAAGGGCGGGAGAAAGGGGTCAAATTTGCAGGAAATTAAACGTAGTAGCATCGTTAAACTCTTTTATTGATCATCGCAAGGATTACGTTTGAGGAACTCAGTCTTCTTCCAGCACACACACCCCGTGGTCTCCGCACGTCGTACAACTTGCAAACATGCTGAAGTATTCTTTCTCTCTGACCGCAGACGTCTCGGACTAGCATTTAGCCTTAGTCTTCGCACCTGCATTATGGTCGATAGATGCTCCTTCCTATAGACTCCACTACAACGGCGATCTTTATCCACCATCCGGCTCACGTTGTGGACGGATCTCCACAATTTATTTTACTACCCTCCAGCTATCTCTATCCCGCATCATATCCCTTCTTCCTATTCAACAACGAGCAACAACATGGAACCTCACGTCCCTCCTTACTCGGTGGTCACAGGCCCTCAATATGGCAAGACTCAAGATCTCATACTTTACCTTGGGTATCCTAAAGATTCTAAGACACGGAAACATCACATGTTCCGTGGCACCGTCGCCGACTTCCGAAAAAACTTTGTGGAGCGTAATGGCATGCAGGAATTCCCCCTCCAGGAAGATGCACCAGAAGTAACGAAATGCGCCGACGAGTTTCTTGAAGCGCACGGCGCTGAGCTGTTTTCTTACTCCGAAGAGGCTGATCAGAATGGCTGGCCAATTTATCCACAGCATGAACAGAGGTAAGTTTGTAATCACGTGCTTTATTAACCCTTTTCCGGCGAATATTCGTACTCATACTCGTACTATATAGGATCAAGGATTGCCTTAGAAAGTTAATGTGCAAGCAAGAAACTATATACCGGAGAAATGTCAACGCACAAGTCCGACGAACGGTATGCCTTTCAGCTCATTCTTCCTTGGAATCATTAAACTGACGATGACAGTGGAACACTGATGAAATTAAGAATGAAGAAGCTCAAAATCGTAGCGCCCCAGATGTTGAAGGGAATGCTCGGGGTGCTTCTTTGTCGCCGTTCAGAGTTGAATCGGACGGTGAAGGGGGGGAGGATGACGATCGTCATCCAGCTGAAGATGAGCAAGAGTTGTACGTAATCGATTCCCCAAAAGTCGGCAACGTTAACCTTGATAGTATTGACAGACACGTTACGGAAAATATTGAGGTCCACATGGACTACGCATATCCACTTCACGAGGAAGACAAGAAAGAGCATACCATTCACTGGCTTTTCAATGTAAGGTCACAAATCGGGTCGAGAGTATCAATCCTTTAACCTTAGTTTACAGGCAAAAATGAAAGTTGATCAAATTGATCCTTTCGCGGTTCGATACCTTCATGAATTTAGTATTTATCATTCTCGCGCTACAAATGCCAACGCTGTCAGCCAGTTCTTGGTGGACATTAAAAAGCACTACCAAGTTGATGATCCAAATTCAATCATGCATGCTGGAATCACTCCTGATTCGTTACGGGATGGACAACTTCGGGATCGCATCAAGAGATTCATCACCGTGATCGTTCCGAAGTGGATGGATTGGAAAAAGGGTGGCTTTGGTTTCCTGGTTGATAGAGCCGGCGAGGCACACAAATCTTCATTATTTGAAAAGGAGTGGAGAGCTCGTAGACTCGAATGGCTAAATCAAAAGTATGAGGGATCAAGTGAAAATCTGCTTGAATGGAATCATGAATTGGATCGTCCACCTACAGAGGCGCCCGGGAGAAAGAGGGTGTGTTGATCCTCATCTGAATTATCAAAGAAGATCGCTAACATTTCATAGAGCTTGGATCCAGATCGTCAAGAATATATTCCATCAATGGGAAGTGGTCCACTGCCCAAGCGACAGAAGGCTGGACAAAATGGAGAGAAAACCTTGAGTACTCCCCGCGCCAGCCCTGGAGCCTCAGCACAACCCTCTGAAGATATGACAGAGGAGACAATAGTCGTAAGCTTGAAAGAATCCCATTAGAAGGACAGGTGTGACTGACAAGCTTCTAGGTTGAAGATGAGAATACCACAAAATTATCCACTCCTCCCATTGCTGGTATTCGTAAGATAACTCCATCCGGACCGCCAGCAGGCATAAACCGTATAAAATCACTTGTCGCAGTAGCACAACGAGCATCAAAAGAGATAGAGGCGGGTGGCTCTCCAGCCCCTACGAAAGAACCTAATCGTCATCGACTACCTGATGTTCCGGAGAGTTTACTACTACGAACCCATTCACCACAGACATCACAAAACCCTACCAATCCACCAAGCACACGGCCATCGTTCACCGCAATCGCAAGCAACACGTCGGCAGCTAGTCTCCCATCCACAGTTGCTACCCAAGCTCAGCAGAGTCAGTTTGTTACAATAAACCAGCCTCTTTCTGTCAACACGCATAAACCAGTCCCAAAAGGGTTAGTATCGACGGCGGCCGGTGTCCCAGGAGCCCTTCCAAGTGGACCTCCTACACCTACGAGCGCATCGGAACGACTCGAGGTGGGTGCCAAAACCTCTGCGGGGTCAACATCCCGTCTTTCAAGCCCATCTAGCAGGAGTGCTTCGTCAGAAGGGCCTCCTCCTAATATCACCGCAGCTCCTCTTCAACAGAAGATTCAACAAAAGCCTAGCACAGACCCATCATTTCAAAGGTCGACGCAGCAGGTAGAAGGAAGAGTTGAATCACCTGCCCCAATGCATGTTAGATCACAAGGTCCTGTCTCTAATCCGCCTCCCCCTCAACATCAGCAGTTTCAACACTACAATGTTCCAACACACCAGCAATCACCATACGGAGCACTACCGCCACATCAACAATCACCGTACGGGGGACCGCCACCTCACCAGGAATCCCCCTATGGGGCCCCGCCACTGCAACACCAGAATCCCTACGGTGCCCCCCAACCTCATCAACAGTCGCCATACGGCACACCAGCTCAACATCAGCAATACATCCCCCCCCAACCACAGCAAACACATTCCCCTTACACACAAACACCTTATCGGCAAGCCAACACACCAACACAAACTCCTATGCCGCAGCATCGAGAATCAATGACACCTCAGCCAAGTACGGGCTTCAAATCGGAACATGCAACTTCAGCATCAACGCCGAAATCTGGTACACCAAAGAAACCACAGATGCTCTTCGCTATCGAAGACACATCTGGGATGCCAGATGATGACCCCGCTACATTCGTTCCAAAATCCCACCTCGACAGCATATCTCTCCCCCAATTATTCGCTCTTGTCGCAAATCGCTCAGGCACACTAGATGAAGAATTGACACATGTGACATTCCGCTATGAATGGAGGACGAAAATTGCGTTAGTGGTGAGTAGAGAGGGTGGCGAAAAAGGGTGGAAGAGCGCAAAGGGAAAGATGGGAATGTTCTTCAATATTGCACAGGGCGAGTACCCAAGGAAGAAGAAGTTTTTAGTTTTCGTTGCTGTGGGGGACACGACAAGGTTAGTTGAGGAGGGGAGAGGAGATGACGAAGAGGAGGACTAAGTGAGATGTTCATATTAATATTTGTTCCGCTAGTTCCGCTGTGAGAGTATAAGACGGTGAAGATGTCATATCGGAGAGAGTATTACTAGTTTTGTTGTAGGATTGATTATCATGTATGAATGTTCTCTATTTAAGTAATCCAAAGCAACTCAAATCCTGTGATTTATTGGTTCTTGTAGCAAGATGTTAACCGGTCGATCAAATTCTAACTGTCCCTTCGTCTTTACCACTCAAATTATCTCCCTAATATGATTAGGTGTTAAAGGGTTAACTAGTATTGCTGGCCGCTCATCACGTGCCAAGATATGAGAGGGACGGCACGTGCAACAACCCCACTCGATCCCAAGGGCTATTCATGTACAATGCACAAATTATGCAAAGCGGATATGGTTCATGCAGCCACAACGAAAATCTCCATGTCACACCTTTCAACTCAAGGTCCACGGAAAAATTTGGTGAACTTGGATTCAAAAATCTATATGCACAATTTCGCCATCCCATTTCAAATTTATTTCCCCCCTCACCTATTCCCCTATTCCCCCCCTCCATTTCTCATCTTCTCCCCTCCCATCCCCTCCCAACGCTCATCCTACCCCACCATCTACGAACTCTTCCCACCTCGTTCAACCAGCCTAACACAGGTTCCTCTCTCCTTATCGAACACAAAAGCATGAACCTGTAATCCCCAATCCTTCATCGCACGCTTCACGTTCGATTGTCGTTTCAACCAGTCGACTTCCGCGAGGACGTAAATTTCTTCTATACGGTGGCAGCGAGAGTATTCATCTATTGGTTGCTGGGATTGATCTTGGGTAGCACGAAGGGTGTGGCGGCGGAGTTTAGTTACGTCCCTGGGGGATGTGGGTGTTAGGGGAGATGTTGAGAGGCGGAAAGTGATGAAACGTGAAATGGGTAGGAGAGGACGTACTTGTACCACCCATGCAAAGCCGTTACGTCGTCTTCCGCCTTGATCAGTGCACAGTCGTAATGCCCACATACCACGATATGTTTCACCTGTTGCACAACTTTCCGTCAGTCACGCAACTGTCCTCTACATTTTCCTATTTTCCTCAACCCCACCAAATAGAGTCAGGAAACCAAACATACCTTCAACAAATTTACCGCCCACTCTATCGCACTCTCTGAACTCAAATCCCCATTACTTAAAATATTGCCTAGATTTCGATGTACGAAGACCTCATCTCGTGGAACTTGCAAGCAATTCGTCTCTGATACCAAGCTATCAGAACAACCTACCCATAGTATGGATGGCTCGTGGGCTTCTACGTGAGCTGGTGAGGAGGTGATTTTAGCCGTAGAGATGGGGCGAACGTCATATTTTGCGCGGACGATTTTCTCAAAGTCAAATGGCATCGTGGCGATAGATTTAAATTGCTTGTACTAATAAGAATAGAAAGAATCTTATTACGATAGACGAGAATGCTGGGATAAGTGCTGGAGATTGTGAGCTTTGATGGAGTGACTGGATAGAATAGGCGGCTGCTAACAGAAAAAATTGGAGAACACAGAAATGACCAGGAAAGTAATTCGAGATAAACAATTGAACAACTCGCTATGCAAGCCGAACGTCGGACTGAGGTCCGCTAATGTGACACAGAAGTTACCGTGTTGGACCAATTGCATAGTTAGCGAAGACAAAAACAGGAGACTTTTGAAAAAGTCAGGCCACAACCTTTGTGCCTGGACCGTGGCTTTGGTTTTTACCGATCTAGAAGTCCCGCAGCCTAGGCATGAATGCCTCAACGGCGACTACGCGATAGGTACAGATGTCAACTGCACCCCAGAATCGATATTGCCATGTGGTGAAAATCCGGTATCTGAGGGCATCTACCGGTGTTCGAGGGTTCTAAGGGAAAAAACAACCCCGTGATGTCCCGAGGAAAAGTGGAGTTGTGCTCTATTATCGGAGGAACATAAGGAGTAGGTTTCCTTTATTCTGAATCACTGAGACGAGGTGAGGGAAAAAAAAGTTGTACTGACTGGAGGAAAAGATGATATCGCAACATCATCACCCATATCACTCTCTGAGAGCTTGGCATGCTGGTCAACGAGAGAAGCGAATCAATACTAGATGGGTACCCTACTCGTTGAGGCTGGAAGGTGGTGGGTTCTTGAGGATTATGCCACAGGTAGGATGTTTTTATTCGCATGTGATGGGAACAAATTGGCGCAAAAATTTGCTAACAATTTCTGCTCGCCAGATCCTTTTGTCCGGAGTTGTAGCAGCACTGATTGGCATCGTTAGTCAATTTATGGATGACGAACTATCATTACATTCGCCCATTTTGTTCCCAATATTTGGGTATGCTGACACGGATTTGACTCCCGTTTGTGGGGATTTGCTAATCTACCTAGTTTCGTTGTTGGTCTTGCAATAACATTTCGCATGCAATCATCATACAACAGATGGTGGGAAGGTCGTGTGCAATGGGATAAAATATCAGCGGTCTCTCGGTCGTTTGCAAGAACATTATGGATACATGCCCCCATAGAGGGAAAACTAGAAGATCTCGAACGGCTCTACCACGGAAAGGAAGAAGCAATAAAATGCGTACATATTCTAGCTGTGGCACTAAAACACCACTTGAGAGGCGAAAGAGACTGGGATGAATGCGGGAATCTGAAGCAGTTGCTGGGAACTTTACCAAACGTATGAAGGTGCGTCATATTGGCCACATTGGCATAAATGGCTGACAGCACCGTAGTACAACTTCTCAGCAACAAATCATCCACTAACTATCACTATCCACCTTGCATCATATGTTGAACGATATCGAACAGAAACAAAGATCGATACCCAAGTTCTAACACATCTCTTGACACATATAGACATGTTCACAGCAATCATTTCCGCGTGCGAAAGACTTCTTCGTACCCCCATCCCACTTGGGTACAACATCGCCATATCTCGGATCGTGTGGATATTCGTAATCGCACTGCCGAGTCAGTTATGGAGAGAGTTTCAATGGTGGAGTATCGCTGTAACAATGGTGACTGCTTATGCGTTATTCGCGTTGGCAGAGGTAGGTTTGGAAATTGAGAACGTAAGAATAATTGCTTTTGACGTTGTTGGAATACAGCGCTGACTTTGACACGCAGCCCTGGGGCGCGGGTCCCAATGACCTAGACCTAGATAGATACTGCAATTTGCTTGCTTTAGACCTGAATGAGATCGTAAGGCATCCATGCAGTGGTTGTTATGATGCTGCAGGTTCTGGCATGAAGACGCCGTTATCGTTGATAGATGTTCATGATGTCGATAGAGAAGATCCGTTTTCAATGTTTGCCGAAAGTGAGGCGACAAGTATGGTATAGGGAATCTGTGAATCTGTGTGTGTACACGCAAAATTTGTGCGACGTTGATAGACTGTAGAATAGACGTGGGTGGTGTGGATATCTAGATGTAGAAGTACCTCGGTACTCTACTAGCGCTCTAAGTACGAGAATTAGTCAGCAAGAACTTGCCAGTATCACCAAACTCAATAGGATCACCATATTGCTGTTTGTTTGTCACAAGAACTCCCCACACTTCTCTCTACCTCTGCCAACATCTTTGTGTTCGAGATGAGCTTTGCATGGCAACAACTGTATATTCCTTAATACAAAATCGTTAAAGCGCACATGGCGCGCTCTGCACCCCTGATGTGGCAGAAGCCTCTTTTCCTCATCTTCCAACAACATATTATAAGGCATCCTCTTGGCTAGAATGATCAGAGGAATCAATTGTCCCATATCCTCGAATCGAACTTTGTATCTTCGAATCCTGCATATGGGGGTCCAACCGTACCTGATAGTATTTGATGTGGTAATAATATTAACACTGAAGTCGAACATGTGTTGCTTTCCAGATGAGCAGTGCCGTCAGGATATAAAACTCCCTGGGATGCAGACCATTCGGACTAAAGTTGGTAACAATGTTGAGGGATGTGGAGGAAACACGGTGGTGAGTGCCAGCTGGGTGTAGGCTTTCTAGGTTAGTTTGTCCATCTCAAGAGCCACGATCATGGAGCATTCTAGATACATGGGTTGCTAACAGTTTTGTCCAGACTCAGCAAGAAGCTGCTCCATCACATCAAGACCCTCGATACCCATCACAACCCGAATTTGTACAGAGAGGCGTGCTATTTGATCGTGCCCGGTATAGCTTTGACCCATTCGCACCGCCCAGCTATTAGAGTTCTGTGTATACACTGTCCATCGATATCTGCCAAAATTGCACACTGTTGCTACAGAATATACTTGAACGTAGCAGGTGTAGGATCCTTTTGGTGACCCATATTGTGGCACTGATATCTGTCCGTGTATCCAATCATACTAATAGATTATCATAACTTTCTTATTGCCGCGAGGCTTATCACGCTTCGTCGAGGATAACAAGCCATTGTGTTCGTTCTAGCGTCGTCTACTATAATTGTTCGAGGCAACGGGATGGTATTTCGGTCTACTAAATTTTCGATATATTTGTCGGCGTGAGCCAGTCACTAGACCTTTTCGTAACCTTTCGGCATCAAAAAGTTCTCAACCCTGTCCGCCGTTGCATCTTTAATGATGCTAATAGGATTCTGAGTGTTTGTTATCGAAATTAACAAAGTCAATTAGCTTCATAAATAAACGCACCTCCCTTGCCTATGTTGAAATTATGGCCGTTGACACCATTTATTCGCCAAGATAATAGGAAGGTTCAAAGACGTAATTTTTATCCGGTGAATTAGTAGTCATTTTCTTGGACAGTGTCTGAGCCATAGTATTCTAAACCTGATCCAGTTGAAAGATAATTTCTCGGGGGTCATGAATCCGGCTAGTTTCTTCAACTTGGGATGCAACAATCAGTTGTGACAACACAGCTAGCACACAGACGTACTCAGAACAAGTGCAGCGTTGTTTGATCCTTCTCGCATCGTGTGTTTTGCTTTAAATTGGACCAAGATTTCAGTGTCCTATGAAGACTTGCACCGCGATGTGACCGAATATGCTCCATTAACGCCCGCCACAAGACTAGATTGCAGCTCAAAGTAAGTTTCATATTTGACCTCAGCAGCCTTCCTGCCCACCACTTAGGCAGCAAACAAATGCATTGCAGCAAAGCGCACAATCACTTCTCCCTCGGTTGAATGCAAGTTCTCAGTTCTCAATTGTTCAGCCTGTCCTCCAGAAATAAGTCTCGCATGTTGACTGCCCCAGGCGGTACTAATTTATAATCACTAATTGAAGCTTACCCTTCCCCTACACACACACGTGGTACATCTAAGTTGAATCGCAAATGATAGCATAGAAGTACCAAATAATAGTTGCATTTTCTATAAATCAGTTTTCTAGCCTTCAAAGCTTTGTTTTTCACCAACACAGCGCTACCTTCCCTGTGTAACCCTGCCTAAAGTCCGACTTTCAATTCGTTATTAAGTCTTAGCGGTGTAATATTTGGGTTCAAACTGCCTGCTAGGGGCTGTAGTGTGCATAGGGGGTTGTGAGTTGAAGATAGTTACATGGTCTGGTTTCGACAATTCGAGCCTAGAAGCGTTGCCAAACATAACTATCCCTAGACGTTGGAAATGCAATTTCATTTTCGATTGAGAACGGATCAACATAAGGTGTAAGGCCGCGAAGTTACGATGTATTCTCCTGTATGGCTTTGCAGTTGAGTAGCGGCAAGCCACACAGCCGGAGTCGGGGTGCCCGGTTAGCTATTTTCAGGCCTCAGCTACGACCATCATGTGTTTTGGAACACTGAACAGCATGTTCAGCATCTTAGTGCCCGCCACATTTCTGCTGTTCCTTGCATTAGCGCCAAATTATGATCTAGGGGTACAAAGGTCTGTCCCTTGAGTGAAGACGGTATGGTAGGGGGAGCGCTTTTTGTGGGGTTCCAGCTGTCATGCTAACAGACTTGGCACCAGTTGTTGTGGGCGGAGTACATTTTCATCTCGTGATGGGTGACTTACTGATGCTGGCAACACCGGCCACTCTTGAAATTGTCTGATTTATGTGTTCTGCATGTTTAGATGGTCTAGTTCTGACCCAGGGGCTCTAAAGCCAAAAACATATATATCGCCTATGTTACCCCTTCTGCAGTTCTCTTCATCCCATTCAGTTCTTCATTCACACAACAATCCACCTTCACTTTCACTATCACTCTTTCGCGATTATCACGCTCGTTGTTTTGATAATTCATTATCATCTTAATCATGAAGAATTCACTTTTTGCTCTTGCTTTGGCTGTTGCTAGCTCCCAAGCTCAAGTTATTGTTGGTGGTGACTGTGCTTCCCTCCCTCCGGCAAACCAAGCTGCTTGCTACGCCAGCAAGGCATCCGCATCTGCCACACCTACTGTTATTGTTGGCGGCGAATGTGGTTCTCTCCCACCTCAGTATCAGGCAGATTGCTACAAATCGAAGTCATCAGTCACCCCCACTGCCACTGCCACTTCCACTCCTATTGTTGGAGGCAGCTGTGGCTCTCTACCACCCCAATTCCAGGACGACTGCTACAAATATAAGTCATTGGCCACACCAACTCCCACCTCCATTATTGGAGGAAGCTGTGGCTCTTTACCGCCTCAATACCAGGCCGACTGCTACAAATCCAAGTCATCGGCTACCCCAACTTCCACTGCTATCGTTGGGGGGGACTGTGGTTCGCTACCACCTGCCTATCAAGCCGAGTGCTACGCATCTCGTGGCTCCAAAGTCTCCACCTCAACCATCTATACTAGCAGGGTTGTAACCATCAGCTCATGCGCTCCAACCGTCATCTCGTGCCCATACACCACCGCACCAATTGTTGTAACCTCTTCTGTCATTGTCTCGACTACTATCTGCCCAGTCACCAGCGCTCCTCCAGCACCACCAGCAAGCACCTCAGTTCCATCTCAGTCATCAGTCGTTCCTCCTCCAGCCGTAACAACTAAACCATCAAACATTGGCACTGTCATTGTCCCATCTCAGACTACCAGCTCTAGCTTGATCCAGTACACTGGCGCTGCCGATGCCAACAAGGTCGCTGCTTGGGGTGTTGTTGCCGGGTTGGCTGCTGCTGCTATCTTGTAAGAGTGTTCGAATTGGGTCCCACATGATGTCAATACCATAATTTAATACGTGTTAAAATGAAACCACATTGGGAAAGAAAATACCGGCTGGCAGTTTGCAGGCATGTAAGGTGTCTAAAAGGGAGCAGTGGTAGTAACTATGTCAAACAGCTGGAATTCGGATTTGGGGTATCATTGCATGTATTGTGTAATTTTGTATCTAGATATACACATCTGTCTCATCGATAGACTTGGCAGCGTTCTAGTTTTGGTTTTCATTCTCTGTACATAAATATTGAATAATGCTTCGAGCCGATTTTTCTAAATTTGCACTCTAGTGAAATAGGCATTTGGTATCCGGCCTATCTGTACCTGCGAGTTAGAGTCGTGGAAGTGACTTGGGGAAGATTGAGCATTGTTATTCGTGGGGTACTCCCCAGGATAGTCTCCCCAGACTCGATGGCCGGATCTACCCGGCTTAAACCTTAGCTCAACTGCATATTTCGGGTCGGTAATGCATGCTCCTAAGAGGTTTGATTTTATTTTATATACTCCTGAGTATTAGAAACGGTTAATGAGAGCATGGTGTTGCGCTACAATGATCTCATCAGTGACAGTTACCATTGGTCGACCTGCTTACCCATACAGGGGCACTGCCACAATTGTATTCCTACCATTCAACGCCCAACGCGACGACTGCGGCTGATAATTGGAAGGCTGTGCACAACTTCCAATGTGCATTCATGGGACAATTCTTTTGAGCGATAATCATCAACTCTTGGTACTTGTTTTAGCCCAATTGGTATCTACAAATATTACGGTCTTACCACATTAATGGAGATCCCTCATAGAGGAAAACCACGCCAGAACGTTTTCGGTGCTAGAGACGAAATACCGCCACCGCTCCCTCCTCCAAGACAAAGAAGTGATACACTCACGAATTTGGAGTCGGCGAATTCGGCTCATAATGGCGGTGTGAAATGGTCACGTATATGCACGCCGCCTCCACTTGCCTATGGGGATCTTCTAGGTAGAAGGGACTACTTTGATGAGCAAACCGTTTCACCGAATAGTGGAGACAATTTCTCTCCGGGTAGGAGTAATGATGCTGTCCAAACTGCTATTCCGGCGACAACGGTGAATAGAGGCCATGATAAAGCCTATGGTCTAGAAGACCAAGCACCTTTGATGGATAGTCTTGGATTTAGAAGGTAAATTTCTTACTTCCCTTGACTTAATATATTGAGCGGCGAAAACCCCAAACGAACCAAGTTTACATCTCCTTGGTTGCTTGCGAGCATTATATTTTCAAAATAAACTGCAGGCTTGTGCCCTGTTAACTTGGGCTTTGGAATCCTCGTTAACTTTCTCTTGTGATCTAGGTCGACATCTACAGTGCCCCAACCTACTCAGTCCGGTTTCCAAAGTACCACCCCCCGTAAATTTCAAAGCACTGCAAATTCATATGACCGTGCGCTATTGCATAAGATCAGTGGTAGAAGGCCGGCCGTCCACACCCCCTCAACAACTAGTTCTACTCAAGATACTGAAGTATACCACCCACCCCGCCCATTATCACCACCTCGCGGACCCAGAAGGGATGAACTATATCGATACTTATTGTCATCCTCCGAGCCACCTTATGCAGGTCCACCAAACCTATACCGAACAAACCCTTCCCCGTATCCTGATTGGGATACACTCCCATCTTCTCTCGTTAGGCAAGATACTGACGACCCATACCCAATCCAGACATCCGCCACCGGAGCGGATATGACTCATTCAGAATCTCGTTTCAATTTACCTTCTAAACCCCAACGCCTGTCTCCGCTAAATCCTTCGTCTGTGCCAGCTCGTAGCACGGACTATGGATCTCACCCATCACCTGGGGGCGTAGAAAGAGGGACAAAGTCTCTCCATGATGATTTCCTTGGTGATTTAGTGGGTCTCGAGAGACGAGAATCTTCTTCATCGCTGGGATTAGATACACCGCATTCATCATATCTAAATTCAAAGCCTACAACTTTTGAGCCTTTCGAGTCTGCCCCAGAGGCTGGAATAAAAGATGATTATTCAATACATCTGACGTCACCCATTAAAACTAGGAAATTGACTGATAGGCAAAGATCCTCTGAACAGGTTGGAGTCTATACTTGCGAATGCTGTCCCCAGAAACCCAAAAAGTTCGAAACTCAAGAAGAGCTGGAGTACAAAGCCCAATTAAATTTCTGTAGACTTTTCTAACTAACGAATGTAGCACCCACGAACAGGAAATGAGGTTCCAGTGCGCTTATTGCCACCAGCGTTTCGATAATAAAATGCAAGCGGAACGACACGTAAATGCCTTACATCTTCGCCGTCACTCCTGGTCTTGTGCTTTCATTTCGGGATATGCCCAGGCATTTTACAATTCCTCTACAAATCCGAACCATGCAGATACATGTGGATATTGTGGCGAAGAATACCCTCGTTCTGACTTTGGGCTAGGCGCAGGCGCAGTAGCAACGGATCAGGACTGGAAAGTGCGGATAAGTCATCTCCAAGAGGCACATAAGTTCAAAGAGTGCAATCAAGACAAAAAATTCTTCAGGGCGGATCACTTCAGACAGCATTTGAAGCATAGCCATGCGGGAAGATATGGAACATGGTCAAATTTGATAGAGAATGCTTGTATGAAAAGGGATTCTTCCCATGAACTCCCTGACTGGCCTCAACAGCCCAAACCTCCGGTTCTTGGAGATATTTTCGAATCAAAAGATGAAAACGCCGAAGTACCCTGGGTAGCTCAAGAAATTGTACATGGTGGGTCCACTGGGGCACTACTCTCAACTTCCGGGTCCCCATTTCAACCGTTTTATGATAAAACAAAGGCCAACAAATTAGTCGACGAATTCCCTGAAATCCCTAGATTTCCCGAAGAGAATGAACTTACTTCGGATATCAAGACTTTGGCTAAAATAGCTTCATCAAGAAGTGACGCTAGTGAGGAATTTTCGAATGGTGCTGACATCCATGGACTGGACCCAAGAAGCCATGAGCTGTTTGACAAGTCCCAGCAACTGATGGATAATACAGACGTTGCAACATGCTTATCAAAAGACAGTGGGTATTCTAGTATGGTATCAAAAGCTCAGAAGTCAACTTTGGTCCATGATCACGAAGAAAGTGACTCTATGAAGTGGGTTTCTGGCTCCGTAATTTCAGTCCAGAGTTTGGCCACCATAGATACCATGTCATCTGTTAACCCTACAGCCGTTGGGGGAGCTGCAGAAGAGCTAGCAGAAATGCTTATCAAGGATGAACTGATATCAGAACTGATAATGGATGGCTACAAACGGTTCACTCCTGATCGCTTCGAACGAAATTTACGTCGCATGCTCAAGAAATTTGCGCTCAGCCTTCGGAGAGAGGCAAAAAATGACCTTGAAAAGAGCGCAATCCGGGTTGTGAATAACTACAGAGCATATATAATTATACTCATCAAGAGACGCCTCGGACTCGCTCAAGATCCACAAACAAACTCCTTTGGAGAACTCCAAAAGCAAAAGCAGTCACAACTAGCCCTTGAAAGATTCTTGGAAGTCCTTCCAGGTGCAGAACATGTAGGCGTTGAAGATAGAGTTGAAGACAACGAATCTGGAAGTGATAGTGATAGTGATCTGAGCAACCCCGAGCAGCCAAATCTTCCCACACTTGAGAAGGTGAAACTGTACTTGCTTTCTTCGACAGCCTTTTTGGAACTTAAAGAACAACTTACAGCTTTCGTCAGGCCAACGTGGGATATGAGCTATTGGCGCAACCAGAATCTTCAGCTGGCGGTATTAGATGCTAGATATGGTGTACTTGATGTGAGGGAAGAGATTTTGATTGCGAAGGATAGAGATGTTGATCCTAAACTAAGTCAACACCAAAATTTTCCACAACTCGGATCCTCATCAAATCAAGACATACAATGGAATACAGCAAAATGGAATGCAGCAGTTGAAATACCTCAAAAACCGGAGCCAAAAGAAACTCTGCAAAACGACGACCTGAGAAATGTGCTACGACCAGATACTAAACTTAAAAGTATCAATCAGACTTCCGCGGAAGGGTACAGCATAATAGATTCTTTTCCAGAGAAAACTGAACAGGAGCGAAAATTACCGAAAATACTTCAGGAGAAGTTTCATTTAGACGGTCTAGCACCTAAGCGTGGGTGGCTTGACAAAGCATTGCTATCACTACATCCATTATTATCCATGACCCAACAGTGCGAATCTCGACAATTACTCAAACTTCGAAATTGGTGGGTAAGATCAAGAAGAGAGTCAGTGGGCCGGAATTACACACGTATTGAGTGGACATGTGTAAGTATAAAAGGGTATAGTGGTTTAAGACCAGACTTGACTTTTTGACAGGAATGTGGACATGATCTTTTTGCAGACTTCAAAAATATTTCACCAGAGCTCATTCGAAAATATGCCTCCATACTGAAGCGGACACCAAGTGAAACCTCACCGAATACCACAACTCCACCCCAGTCTAACACCCCCAGCTCACTACTACCTGCACATCTTCGACACTCGAACTCTTCTAATCTTCCAGTGCAGAATACACATATTCTGAACAATTTATCGCCCGCCTCTACCTTACAATCTCTTTCTGGAGCTGCCCTTGCTGAAACTATCGACAATAGTGTAGATCTCTCGTTTTTGGAACTCTGCGTCAACACTGGGCCACATCTAAAATCGTTAGCGGAGATCGACACGGCACACATTTCGACCGATGGTGCTCTCTTCAAATCCCTTCGAAGGCAGTACCTAAGTCTACGAGGATTTCGTGCTAGGTTCTGGCTTTTGAAGCCTGCAGCTGTTTCGTTTGTCCGCGTAAGTGCCTTAAGGTTTCTTGTACATACTAAAAGCAGACAACACTTACACCTCACAGTTCTCTCTTGAAAATCGTCACCGCGTAGGAATCCTCCAAAAGCCCCTAGCTCTTCCCCCAAAGTCTGAGGTTGATGCGAAGAAATGGGTCTATGATCCCTGCCCCCTAGAAGGTGATCCACCCATAGCGGAAGACCTCTTCCTCCACTACCTCCAATGCAGCGAAAGCTCAAGCAATCTGTTTTGGATGTTGCGATTTCCGCGAAAACTTGGCACGAGCCTGCTAAAACCAAATGCCTCGGCAAATTTTGGATGGGGGATACATATTGACGAAGGTCCCGACTATGCGGCATTGTTTAAGGCTAACTTCATTGTTTTATCCTTGAGTGGGTTGGCGGCGTGGCTGTGGAGTTTTTTTAAGCATGATTTTCAGGGTGCTTTTGGGTTTGCTTGCTGGATTATTGCGGTTTTGAATAGTTTACTGATGGCGTATATGTTTAAGTGGAGGCAGGAGTGATTTGACAGCAGTATGTCATCTTGGTCGCCTCAAGAGGAGAAGGGGTATTCTGACCTTACAGAAATCAGTTATGGTTTTGGAATGAGAAAAGTAATTAATTATTGAGGCCGAACAGATGATGCAGAAGGAAGATGCTCTCCTGTTCCGCTGGATTTACTTTTAATAGAATAGCTCCTCTAGGTCATTCCACCCCTACCCCACCCTACACTCTTTACTTTATGTTGGTATTAGGGTATAGTGAGGAATAATGGTGCAAGATCAAGAAGCGGAAAACCAGTGATTGTGTTGTCTAGGAAGCGGAAGATAGAGCTCGTACGCGGCGATATATATACGAAAAAAATAGACGCTAAGTTGGATATAAACGACTGGAGTATTATGTGATAATGTCACTTAGGATTCTTTACACCTCACTACCTCTAAATAGTCACGCCCTTAAGTTTAGAGCAAAATAAATATCAAAATTGGGGCCTTCCACCAGTTCCAAGACGGGGGTAGCCAACAGACCAGCCCATACACACTTCAACCCCATCGGCTTCCCCATCCGCAGCCCGGCACCTCGACACAAGCCCACAACACTTACCATTTACTAACACCCATTTCTTTCAAACAATAAACATAGGGTGGCGTTATCAACCACTCTAAACATTCCATCACAATATCCAGCCTCCTCTGAAACTCGTACACCCTTACCTCCTCAGAATTAACATCCCTGGGAAGTACATGCATGTTTCTAGTTGCGAGTTCGAAGAATTCAGAGGTGCCACGGTGGAGAATAATACTGAGGATCTCCCTCTGTCTAAAGCCCCATTTGGTGAAATCATCATGGCATATTCGATAAACAACGAGCTTCTAGAACGCCTACATTGTGGTGATGCACAAAGTGAGGGACAAGACCTATGTGTTTGCTAGGTCTACGAGTGCAACTTACATAAGGTAGGTGTCGCTGACTAACTAGTGTGTGGGTTTTAGGTGGAATCTGTCCCTGGGCATTCATAGAAGTCCAGGAAGACTGGTAGTCCTAGGTTAGTTTGGAACAAAATGCGTAAAATGGATTAGTAGGGTTCTCATCAAATCCGAACATGCGAATAGTTCATTGGATGCTATTTTTATAATGAGCTTGACTCGATGAGAGAGGATGGGACTATTAGGTTGGTGTGGGAGGCAGAGGTGAATTTGTGATTAGTTTCTCCGCTAGTGAGATCGCGCTGAAGATTAATGATGGAAAATATGTGGCGGATGTTAAGGTTAGGAGGTGGTCGTGGAGTTGGGGGTGAGGAGGGTGGAGGTTAGTGTTGATGGTGGGGATAATTGGATCGAGGCGGTGGTGGATGGAAGGGCTCAGTTTAGTTGGCAGGGGTGAAGATAGGTGATTGATTTATGAGTTGGAAAGTGTAACATCGTTGCCAGGGCTGTCTCGGAAGATGGAGAGAAACAGTCCATAAGGGGGTGGAGAAATCATGTTACTTATATTGAAATTAAGATTGTCAAGTGAAGGCACAAAATGAACTGTGTCACTTTACTGCCTGATTATGGAATAGAGCATAAAGTGTAAGTTTTAAACTTTTGTTTCTTTTTATGCTCTTTTAACAGAATTAAACTTTAACACTGATACTAATGTAGATGCTCAGAAATATTTAGACTCAAGTGAGCCACTACTATATCTGACCTCACTAGCTCAAATACCCCATAGCTTCCCTGCTGCCTTGTCACTTATTGCCCTTTCCTCAACTTCTCTCTTTCCACTCTTCTTTGGAGGTAATAAATCAAAGCTCCTCGCAAAAGTAGCCGTCATATGCGCAATCGCCTTGGTCATCTGAATCCAAGCCCCCACATTCAAATTACTATAATTATCACAAGCACTATGATAGCACACATCATACGCCACACCGGCCTGGCCCCCAAACATCTCCGCCTCCTGCGCAGTCTTGATACCTTCAGCGCCGCATGCAATCCCCCCCGTAGCAACGCCGGCAGAAAGGAAAGGACCGTAGTCTGATCTCCCATCGAATTCGATAGAAGTGAAGTTCAAACCGGCTTCGACTTTGAAGTAGCGCTCGAACTCATGTTCTGCCTCCGCGGACCCTGGAGGTCCAGATTCATTGAATGATGATCCGTCACCGTCGTAGATTTGGTAGGCGTAGTTCGGCGAGGCCATCATATCGAAATCAAGCATCAAGCGAATTTTATCCAACTCTGCTTTCGCAGCTTTAGAAACATAATAGCTCGCACCAAGTAACCCTTCTTCCTCGGCTGCCCACCATGCAAAGCGGACTGCGTTGTTAACGGAGAAGTTTGTGAGGGCGATAGCGACCTCGAGGAGGGAGATGGTTCCTGAGCCGTTATCGTTTATGCCGGGCCCCGCTGCAACGGAGTCAGAGTGTCCAGACATGAAAATAACATTGTTGTGGTCGCCCGCTTTCGTCTCTGCGATCACATTGTATGTTGTTGCTACCGAGACGCTGGTGCTGAGGTCTGCGGTTACAACTTCACCAGCTTGGACGCGCTTGACGAGGGCTTCGCCGTCTGCCTTTGAGATTCCTCCTGCGGGGACGTAGGTGCCTTCAGGGGTAGAGATGCGTTGGAGAGAGTACCCATCGAGGTTTCCGGCAACATTGTTGTAGATGAGCATGCCCACTGCGCCGGCAGTGGACCCTAGTGCATCTTTGACAGCGGATTGGCAGACGCCACGGCCTACGAGGATGATATCACCTTTCTTAACTGCTGCAAAGTCGGCCTAGTTGTGCAATTAGCTTGCGTGTATATTCAATTTAATGACTCCGGTCTTACTGCTGCACAACCAAGATTTGGCACGTAAGTCAAAGGACCAGTCACATGGCCTCCTGGTGCCAAACCAACGGCAAACGCTTCCATAGCCACGCCATTGTTAGTGAGATTCGCGCTCACACCGAGGGCAAGGTCGAACGGCTGTAGGGATACAGTATAGTAGTCTGGAAAAGACTCAATGATGCCCTTAATCCAATTGATTGTTGAATTATGCCCCGGTGTTCCGATTAAACGGTTTCGTTGTGGAGTACTATATGCGAAACCTTCAAGGATTTTGGCTTTCTTGAGGAGCTCTGATCGATAGAGAATGCGTCGCAATTGATTCTAGGCAGAACATAAGTTAATTGGAAGATCAGCATAAGGGAGCAGGCTTACAGATTGGACGAGAGGAAGAATTTTCCCAGTTTCCGTTCGTTCCTCGACTAGGGCGGTGGGGACAGCAGCAACAGTCGTAATTGCGCCAAAGGCGACCAGAGACGAAAAAAACCTCATCTTCAAGCTCCAGAAAAGTAGAGGCAAGTAAATTTGACAGCCAAGCTTCATCCCAGGTACCAGGACCGAACTTTTGTACTCCAAGAATGCAGCATTGAGCTGCAGTCAGGGAGGCCCCTCGGTGACCCCGCACCTCTCTCGTACAACAATGCTGAGTACCTGATAGGCATACCTGCGGCTCGGAACGTGCCCAGGACGAGAAGGAGCCAAGCGCGGGGTCAGGAGCTACTATGAGGATATACTCTTGGGTCCTGCTTGAACAGCTTTAGCCGGCCTGTGGCGTGGTAATAAAGTGGCGGAAAAAGCTTGGTGGCTAAAGAGAGAAGGTGGTAGCTGATAGGGAATAAATGGATTGGAGGCTGGGAGATGCCAAGTCTCGTGTACAGATAAAAAGGCTTGGTATTCGGGGTCAGAATGCTTGCTTATGGCATCCCTGTGTGTACATCTTGGGAAACTCTTGTTTTCATCCCGACTCCCGATTATAGGTAATTAAAAAAGTTAACCCGAGAGTAGAAGCAGAAATCGAATGTTGTACATCGTTGTGCAAACGAAATCCATGGTCATGAGTGACCTCAACGATCAATTACTGCAAGATTCGATATTCATATGACATTGGTGATGACCTCACCATCGAAGGATATATCCACAGATGAGGGGTATACCGCGCAATTGGGCCATTGTGTCGTACGAACTCGTAATAGCTTACTTTCTTACAAACATGCTTACAATTGGTGGGAAATCGCTGACCTCAATAATGATAAGATTGTGCTATCAATGCTTGGCTGGTTATATCCTTGGAAAGAAATATATGCAAGATCATCAGACGAAAGATGCTGTGCCGCTTAGCGCCACTAGGTATTTAAATATTTTGAAATAGCGGAGTTATTAAATAAACAAGAAAACATAGAAGGCATAGCAAAAAGGACTCAGGGAGATATATATCTTTTGTCAGAATTACAGCATAGCTAGAGCAGCAATAGCGCCTCCAACAATCCACTCCACCTTATTTACTACAACCATATGTGCCCCTGCTGCGCTTGTTGATGATGATCGCGACGAAGTCGAGGCCGCCGAGCTGCTAGAGCCACTTGAACTACCTAACCCGCTTGAACTACTTAGACTGCTTGAAACACTTAGACTACTCGAACGACCTTGACTACTCGAACTAGCTGAACCACTTGAAGCACTCGTAGTTCGTGTGCCTGTGATGGATGTTATTGAGCCAGTATTTGTGCCAGTGGTAGTGCCCAAGGGCGTGCTTGATGTGGTTCTTGAGGCTATGCTCGAAGTAGTTTTGGAGGCTATGTTCGAGGTACTCGTTGTGGATTGAGGAGAGGATCCAGAGCTGGAGGTCCTGGTTCCGCTGAGCGTTATCTCGTCACCGGTATTTGATTGGAGAGCTCCAGTAGTCAAAGTGACTGGCATAAAGCTTACGTCCATTGTCTCAGTCGTCATGCCTGGATCATTTGCATCTTTTCCACTAAAGGACTCTGTGCAAATCGCAGATGTGAGGCCATCGAGCGAGCATTGGTAGTAGCCCGTACTACAACACAAGATATTAGCATTCGTTCCAACAGAGAGCGAGCGATACCAACAGTGCCAGAATGCTTGATCCGCCGCTACTGTATCCTTCGGACAGAGTATACGCAGCTGTGGATGGTCCTTCAGTTAGAGTAAAGATCCCAGGAAATCCACAATTACTACTGTCTGTGCCTGGTGTACACTGCACGGCATAGGTTGTTGCCAAAAGGTCAGAGCCAATGACAGACGCAACCAATGGTTGAGTATCTGCGCCTGGGACGAAGAGGGAGACAGTACTTTGCGCTGAAGAAAAAGCCGCAAGGCTCAGTGCCACAGTGATTGCAGTGTACATGTTGCCCCAGAGAGAATACTGTACAGCGTGATGGAAATTAAAGAACAAGTGTACGAAGTTATACCTGTGGAAGAGGAGAAAGACACATTGTTTTATTGTCCCTGTCGACCACCAAGCACTTGCTCATTAGCTGGGAGTCGCGCCTGATTAGAAGCTTGACGTTTTGGTGTTGCTCCGTGGCAAATTTATCCGTGTTTTCTTCCGTGGCAAAATCACTTCACCGCCGAACGTGTTTGGTGAAGCCAAACCACCTCCCTCGCTTCTCTCACTTCAGTCCACACGATAGCTTCTCACGAGTCTTTAGAGGTCAAATGTTACAAAAAGTGCTAGTATTATTGGAGCCCACTTCCTCAGGTCTGCAGGATCAAGCACTTAAAGTGATGTGTCTCCACATCATATGAAGCTTCGGATTCTACCGACCCCGTACCTTGTCTCCACAAGGCAATGTCTCATCCTCATGCTCTCGTCAACAGCCACACTATCGAATATTCCAATTCGCTCAGTTATGGCTGGTATTTTTCAATTGTGGCTGGCAGTTTTCAGTTACGGCTACTAATTTCTTCTTTGAAGTGTTTTATTTTCAGGCAAGGCTAGACATTAAGCATATATGAGGAGAAACCTGCCTGTTGGGGTGGCAGGTGCCTAACGTGTGCCTGAGTTATTCACCAAAAGAGACTGTATATTGCACGGCCAAGATCCATAGCCCGAATGCTGGAGGCTGAAAAATCCAATATGCCGGTCTCTAGGGGCTTAGCCAAAAAAAAAAGTGGCTTTCAAGTTGACCTCAAGTAATATTCTTTGCGAGCTTTAAAGGCTCGCCTCATACCTAATCAATATAGTAACTCATTTACTTCTCTATTTGCAAGATTCGAATAAAATCACCGGCGATCTCACTAACATGCAACCTGTTGAAGCACGAGTTGACGCCGTCGGCCATGCATGCAAAATCACCGGAAATGCAGATATGTATGGACTTGGGATAAGGCTCGGGTTCTATCTACAATGGTATATTTCCATCATTGCAACCTGGATCGCGCGATCAGAGGTGCGGTCTATGCGCATTTCAAACTTACTCTTCGTTGCTGCAACGTTTCTAGCACTTGTCATTCAAACAGCGAGGGAATCTTTGAATTCAGTAGAGATTTACGTCATCCTCCTTTTGGCATTTGGGGGATATCTCTCTCTCGTCCCACTCTATTTGTGGCGAATAATGACAGGGTGCGTTCCGAAGCTTGACCCAAGTCGATACCCTAGCGTTCGAAATGGACCGCTGTTTAGTGCTTTGAGCTTTGTTCTACTTTTTGCCGTATCATCATTTCAACTATGGTTCTGGTCAAGTAGGGTTCGGCAACCAGATACCAACGGCTGCCCACAGTACGGATTCTTCTTCACCAAACTACGACTAGATAGCAAGGGTCTTATCACAACAAATCTTGTATTCTATTGCCTCCTCCTCACGAGCTGTTTTGCCATCCTTATTGCGACGGCTCTCAAATTCTTTAAAATTATCGAAGAGCCGACCCGTCCAAAAATCAGGTACGTTATGCTTTCGCTTTTGGTGCTTGAAAGTGGGCTAATTGACTCATCCAGCCGAAACTATAAGACGAAACTTCTTATCGTGCAGTCCGCTCTAAACACCATCGTAACAACAACCGTAGTTGTTGCGACGGAGCTTACAATTTCGTGGAACTCAATCGTTGGTGTGTGGGAGATATCCTCAGCCGGTCAACTTATCCCAGTGATACTTGGCATTGGACTTACCTGCCAGGTACTTTATATCGGCTTCTTTGGTGCAAAAGAATCTGAAGAGTCTGGAGGGCCTGAAGGGCCTGAGGGGCTATCTGGAAACTCCGATTCGGAGTCGCTCTACGCCGTTGATCTGACAGAAATATCAGACTCCAGGTGCGATAACGATCTATTTGGAGATCCGCACGTCGTAGACTCGATTCGTGGTCATGAGATCCCTGGATTACGCACTTCCGCTTATAGTCCACTTCATTAAGCAACTGAACATCAGAATTCGCGTCCCTAGCTCTACATCGGACTTGTACTATGGCAATATCCTTCAAGCCCAATCACACTTGATCTCTGCCTAGATCAACTTTGTATCGAGACTAAGAAACACACAACATAAGTGCCATTCCCAAGGGCTGCCTTTCAATCATCCCACCTTCTACCTGAAGTATACAGCATCTCAAGATACCTGCAGAAGGTCACAGGCTAAATGAACCTTGCACAACTCATATGAAGCAACCATGGATTCTTGAACGAAGGTTAAATGGATGCTTTTCACAGCTCCGATACCAGGAAATCCTATCAGAAAAGCTTAACCAAGGGTTATCTATTACCAGGTGTATCCTTCTCCAGAGAAGAAATATAACCCTAGAAAATTCCAAATAATCAATTCCCCTTCATCGTTCGGACTTCCACCACAAACACAAAGTCTGTCTAATTACTGAACTATTTTCCTGGATCAAAGTATTCAGTCGCGCTGTTACTTACCGGGAGGCTACCAACTTACTATCAAACTCAAATTCGGCCTTTTTCGATATGAACACTGATTCTCGGCTCTAAATTTTTCTCAGTAAATCTACATATAATCGGCTAAAGTCGGAATTACTGAATTACGAGTAATATTACAAAGATCTGTCAATACACTTAGCAGAGGTAATCTCGTGATGAGAGACCTGGTTCTGATTTAGTTGTTCTGTCTAACCCTAAAACTCCTCGCCCGCAAAATTGGAGACATACCATCCTCAAAGCGGGGAGATCGCAGCATTTGCACTTGTAGTCTCTGGCATGGGAGTCTATATCCTACGCTAGAGGCTACCCTCATAACATTTTTTTTTTTTTTTTGGCTACTATGCCGCAAAAGTGAAATAATTTTTCACCAACGATATTTTCCATCTTGCAAACAGGGGTTCATCTCGCCTCATATCCAGTTATAGTTCGGCAAGACTATAGATCCCAAGCTCGACGTCTCTATTATACTAATGGAGGCAATCCCAATTCTCCATGTCGATGGCATACTCACTTCCTCGATATTATTTTGTAGCTGCAAGCACTCTTCGGTATTTCATTATTTAGCATAGGATATCCAATTCCCCAGCTGTAGCTTTCTGGTGGAGTGTTTGTTCTTCTTCCACCAGAGCCCTTCATCAATACTTAGTCAAGGTCACATCAATATTGGGTTGAATGGACTACATAGGTTGGAAAGGATGGCACATCAAATTTTCCTTCGGAGCAGAAGGTCTTTCATAGCTTTAGTGCTTCAACAATAAAAATTTCCGGTTGCATTCTCCATGCTAATTTCTTAGAGTAGCCCCTGTATTAAGCTACAGATAAACCTTAAACCCAATTTTTAAGCCAATTATGTCTCTCCCTTTCCCGCTCCCCTAATCCTCGTCTTCTCTTTTCTTAGCATTTCAATCCTCAAGTAACTCAACCTACAAACCTCATCAACTCTCTATTCTAACATATAAAAAACAAAGATACACCCAATAAATATCTCCAACCACTCTAACTAACTTCCTAAATAATTTCCTCTTATGAATAAAGATCAGAAAATTCTGTCTATCGCGATTATAGTATGAGGACTTTATCAACAGACCAATAGTATCTTGCCAAATCCGCGACTTCCCGGCCCCCCAACCTAAAGGCGGTGTGTCGGAGTTAGCCCTACGCCTGCATTTTGATGGTAGCATAAAGCCTGACGTTAGGCAGCAACCCCTTAGAGAGCCTTTGGTCAGGCTGAGGCTGGAAAAGGCTGAGGATATTTATGAGGTAATTAGGTCTCCAATCCTTTATTCAAAGGAGAAGACGCTGTATCAATTACTATAGATCTTAAGTATTGTAAGTGCTCTTGAGACGCACTTAACTAATAGGTCCAATTCCAATCTCCTTCTACCCCAGCAAATATGGCAGAAGCAATTGCTTTATTTGGAGCGGTGGCGGCTGGCGTACAGTGCGCTCAAGTTGGTGTACAAATTCTTATTTTAGGGTCATCACTTCGTTCGAAGCTCCAAGATGCACCGGACCAAGTTCAACGATGGGTTGGTCAAATAGAACAGCTTGTTGCTCTCGCAGAAATTATCAAAAGGTCTGAGGTGGATCTGTCACCACTATCTTTTCAATTGCAACCGCCCTCATCAGCAGCATCAAGAACAACGGGGAACTGGATCAAAACTGCGCTTCTAGAATGTACATCTCAGGCGCAGACTTTAAGGGACATACTTAAAGATATGCTGCAGGAGGTAGATGATGGAAAAAGAGAAAATCTTTGGAAAAAATTATTGACAGTGAAAAGGGAGCAGCGGATCATGAGTGCATTGCAAGAGATTGAGCGACAAAAAAGCATGCTGAATATGTGGCTAGGAATGAATAATCTTCACCATCTTCATAGGCTTCGCCACACTATTGCAGAGACTCATGACGGAGTGGGAAAGGTCGATAGCAACCTTCTTCATATTGACCAAACTGTTCACCAAGGATTTCAAGGTCTATCCACGGAACTTAACTCTGTCTCCAAGGTTACTGCATCTGGTTTCGATAGTTTAATAAGTCTTAGCGCATCAAACACTGAGGTTCTCACACAAGAGATGCAAAAATATCATGGCGAGCTTCGGTCGGAAAATGCTGTAATGCAATTACAGCTTCATTCCATAGTAAGATGCTCCCGATTAATCAAGGGTGTGGCTCAGCCTGCTGACTTGCAAAGCAACAAGAAATGAAATCTATCAAACGCGAATTCAGAAGACTTGAACCATTCAGAGCCCGAGTTTCTCGGGCACCTAGCTTACTAAATGAGGCCCTGCAGAAACACGAAGAGACGCAGGTACTATGCTTGAATACCAACACCAATCTAAAGAGTAGGCAGAAAAAGCGATGTGACAAGATCACACCCAAAACATGTACTTGCCTCACAGCCAGTCAAAATAGAAAGTGGAGTTTCGGTCTAAATCCCCGGGCTACTGTGGTTCGTCGCAAAACACACGAGGAGAGCTGTCCAATATATACTAGCACCAAGAGTTACCCTGCAGCAATTAGTTGGCATGTGCAGCGCGGTGTACTCGGGCATCTCGTGAAACTGAGTTTCCAGGCAACGCATGGCGCGGGGGGTCTCTCGATTGGAGTTTCGATACGAACCTGTAATCAAATTCAGAAACATCCTCTGGACTCATTCTTTCGAGACATTTACTTTTGTGAGCGAAGAAATAGAGATATGTCTCGGGAATCCTCAGATAATAAGAAGACCCGAGATTACATATGTACGCTGATACGAAGGGAATTAATACGTACTTTCGATGCTGGTATAGCATCCCCTGACGACGTGGATTGTCAAGGAAAGACTTTGCTTCACGTGAGTATATTCTGCTTGTACAATTTAGGAGAGAGTTGATAATCGGCAGCTACAAGCGAATTATGCTAGCTGGTACCTTGGTCTCTCTAATCATCAACTACCCGCCCAAGTTATGCACCTATTAAAATCTATGGGAGTGAAATCAGATTCTGTTGATTTTTCTGGGTAAGGAGGTTTATAGTATAACACGTTTGTGATTCGCTATGCGATATTTCTAACAAACGGATAGGAGGACGCCATCAGAAGATCTCCTTAAATCAAGACATAGAATGTTCCGTCATGTGTCTTATGATTTTTCCCACGGTGGCATTCTCGAATGGGCCAGAATTAAATCAAATAACATTTCGAATGTAACCCTTATGTTTGAGTGCATGCGAACCTGGCCCGAGTCAAAAGAAGGTAATTCCCCCTTTAGTCTCATTTTCGCATTCAATCATGACGGCTCTTTCCTCCTGTATCCCTTTTATCCTTAATTAGTATTAGTAACTATAAAAATGTTAAAATAGCTGTATAATAACCCGATGTTTCCCACAGATTTCGGTTACCCTTACATATGCGACATTTTACTACGAAAATCTAAAGAAGATCTGACATCATTCATCTCGCGGGGTATGAAGCCTATTGAGAAAACCCCACGCTGTATGACCCCGCTCCATCTGGCTGCTGCCGCACATTGGCCAGAAGCTGTCAAACTTCTTCTTGCCAGTGGAGCAGACAAACATGCTCAAGATTCCAAACTCCGTCTACCTATTGATATTGCTATCGAAGCAAATTGCCTACAGTCAATTGATTTGCTGCTAGGTGGTAATTGTGAACTTCAATTCACAACACGTCGCCTCTACAAAGTTGGTAATTTTCCTGGGCACATTTTATACGCACTATTTTGGACCAATAACAATATCCGGGAGACCATTCTTCAAGCCCTGATCCGTCTACAAAATTCCTTGGAAGTATTAGAGTCTTTCCATATATTTCCGGATTGGGCTCCCGAGCAGGATATTATTTATGTAGCAGAGAAAATTTTGTCGGCGGGATTTGTTGATCTCGAATTACGGGATAAAATTGGAAACACAGCCCTTATGAATGCCTGCTTAAGGGGTCGTCTTCAGTACGCCAGCTTCTTAGTAGAAAATGGAGCTAATATATTGACACCCCATAGAGATTCGGCACTCACTGCTGGATTTTTCTTAGTCAAAGGCAAATGTCTGTTAGATTGCAAGAACATAGAACTGGAGGTATGCAGAAGACTCCTGCAGATAGGGTTTGATGTATCGGACAAAGTAGAGTCCCACTGTTTATGCTCCCCTGGAGAATTTACGCCGGCGATGGTGTTAAATCGCTGTTATATGAGCGGTGGAAAGAGACTTGCTTTTAGAAATTTGATGCTATGTCTTCAGTGGCCGCTTCACGCCGTAGAGCAGCAAGTACGAGCTTTCGTGTTAGGAGAGATATTTAACCGACTAGAGATGACGCATACTTGTATTAATTTGGAGAGGCCTAATCACAAAATCCCTGAAGAAGACCGACTCGAAATAGAAAGCGAGCAAGATGAGTATTATTGTCAACTCCAGGCGCTAATGGAAGAGTATGATCTAAAGAGAGTAGAATTCAGCGGTGGTCCGCTGGAGTATTTGGATTGGTTTCTGGAAGGCAAAGAGTTCGATTTACCACATATTCCTGAGGCATACCACACAAGGTTGAGTTCACCTAAGTACGATTTGCTAGGGCCAGGGACTTCCTATCAATTGTGCCGAAAATCCTTTATGGGAAGGGATATATACTATGGACACAAAGAGCCGAAAACTGAGGAAAATATACTTTCCCTCCTTTTTGATTAAGAACCCAATCATAGCTAAACAAAGATGGCTCAAAAGACAACAAATAAATGCAAATAGTTCTAACTTATTAATCAAGTAGAAAGAGACGAGTTATAGCCTGAGTTGATTTTACTACATTTTGGATATAACAATCGTGAGAAGCGTGCTCCTAATCTTTAGTTTCAATGTATATAATAAGCTCAAATATTTCTATACGCAGCGATCTAATAGACGGAGTTACTTTCTTTTGCAACCCAATCATTGATGCACAGCTAATCATTCTCGCTTGCAGGGTACTTTCTCTATAGAAGACATCGACATCTCACTATTTCAAGAATGAAGAGAGCGAGCTATTGTTGAGTGACAGACGTCTGAATTGGAAGTAAGAGGCACAGGCTTTCTAGCTACCACCTTAATTATGTTAAGTAATTTATAGTAATAGTGTGGTAGGGATCACGTGAAATCATGTGATATGCGTGTGGTATATCAGGCCTTAATTTTCCCAACACTACACCCACCACAACAACATCAACACTTAACAACCACACACTCATTTTTATATTAGAATTTAAGATTACTATGTCACGGAAAATGGCGCGCCTGAGGCATATTGGAAGAGCTCTCATATGGTTACTAAGTACTGACTAATCGCTTCGCGATCCTGTGCATATAAATAGCTAGGCTCATATAGTTCTTCTAGAATCAAGCGTCATATTTATCAATCTACTACGCTCACTTGAATGCCTTAGCAGAAGTTCGCTCTGTTGGTACAACTATCCCACGTTACGTGACATACTATTCTCTGATCTAACTATTGATCCAAATACAACTCTTATCCTACTACTCTGAATACCCTTCTTTGACGAGTCCTTTTTCTACGTATCAGATCCTGTTACTGTTCCTGCCCTCTTGGTGTGGTATAGTTATTTCCCTCCCACAATAGTATAAAATTGCATACTCATGTGCTAAATAAGAGCCTGGCTTTTGAATTTTAGATCACGTGAACTTCATGGCACCACCAACCAATACTATTTGCGAAGTGCATGTACGTATTTGCTGATTAACCCACCTATGTGAAAATTGTCTTCGTTCAGTAAAATTAGAATCTCATAGCTGTATTAGAGAGTAAAACTTTGCAAGTACCCAGCTCGGATGAAGAAGCACCCTCCACAATTGCTGTGTGGAACGATCTTTAACTTCGTGTAACCTCGAAGCCTCGAAATCTAGTTTTTCAATTCTTAATAGCATCTTCCCATTTATTCGTGGCTCAAATAATCTAAATCTCACCAAAACTCGAGAATAATTCACCACAAGCATCAAAATCTCCATTCAAGAAGACATTTTTATTCATCAGTTGCAAGTTAAGTAGTATCATCCAGCCCTTTATACCACCCAAACACCAACGCTCAAAGAAGAGCAAAGCAAGTAACGCCACCACGCTATGCAGCGAACGCAGAAGCAAAGCAGAATATGAGTTTGATGTACTAGAGGAAAGAAAGAACAAGGTCCATTGTCTGGCCAACAAGAGCAAAAATGAAGCAAGTTTAAGGTCAAGCAATGCAACGTCCTGCGAAATGTACGTATGGATGTCGTAAAGAACGACATTCTAGCCAACTGTAATTTGAGGAATACAGTACCTATGTTAGAGAGGAAGATGCCTAGAAGCCGCTCTGAAAGAAAGCATCCTGACGTCTCGAGTCCCTACCAAATCGCTTCGGCGGTGCACCCCAATCTTCTCCAAATAAGCTCTGATCACCCTTCTCGCTTTCATCCAATTGCCATTTTGGAGCTGGAACGAAACCACTCATAGTTTTTCGAGAATCGGAACCAGTTGCTGCGTATGCAAGCATTGACCCAAAAGCGGCTTCTAGCAAAGGACGAGCAGCTTCGCCAATTGTCATGTTCTCCATCTCTTTTTTGTTGATTGGCTTCGAGATAATTGGACCGGTGCCGATTGTTTTCTTTGGTGGAGCAATCGCTCCCCATGGGCTAGCGTGGCGTCGTTCGAGCTCGTTGACGAAGTCTTCTCCTTCCATCGTAGCATATCTTCGTTGGCCACTGTAGAACCACTCATCAATACCCTTGCCACTCTCCACACGCTTTTGTACAACATTGAGACTGATCTCATCCATTTGCTTCTGCTTTTCCACAGAGAGTGGCGTATATGCGCCGGCCATGTCATTTGGGAGACCATTAGGATAGTATTGCTTGATAGCCTCGGGGGGGAGGGTATCGACAATTCTTGCAGTCTCACCATTAGCCCAGTTTGGTACGGAGGGAGGTGGAGCAAGAAACCCTTGCGGTAATTGAGTTTGGCTACGAGTGTAGAGATTCTTGCCTTGCGCTTGTGCTTGGAACGATAATTCTTGTGTGGAGTAATTTTGGAAGGGTGTGCAGTCAGTCGTTGGAGCATTTGTATTTGCACTGTAAGCCGAAGATTGATCGCCAGTCCAGATACTTTGTAGATTGGCCATGCCAGAACGACCGACAGCGCTTGGGTATTGTCGTTGACCTGGTGGACCAGCTGTTAGAGGCTGTGGGAGTCCCGGTGGAGGTGCATGAGGTAGCATTGGCCGAGATATAGACGCATTAAGAGCACCAAAGAGGGGATTTACTTGGGCGGGTTGAGGCGCAGAAAACCCCGGTGGAGGAAACTGGTAGGCTCGGTCTAATTCACCTCGGCTCTGATTGTTTTGTGCGTTGTTCGTAGACCTGCTTATTTGAGGAGCATCAAAAGAAGCAACTCGTGGAGGGGCGTGAGCTGGTCCATATTAGCCAGTGTGAATCCACGTAAGAATGTATTTGCTTACTGGACTTGAGCTTAAAAAATGCATTTTCAAACTTTCCTAGGGTTGAATGTATCTCATGCTTGCTAACACTCTCAAGATTTTCATTGCTGCCGCTAGATTGAGATATATCTTGAACGTGTACTACAGGTTGCTTGCTTCCAAAGGTTGACGCAACTATAGGGAGTCTGTTGATAGGATTCGGCGTGGGCGTATTTGGAACAGCCACAGCATTACCAGAAACCATCTGTGGCTCAGTGATCCTTCTCATTCTTCTCAAGATACCTTGTTCCTTCTCCTGAGCCTCTGTCATTGTCTTGGCAGGGGTTGTCCGAAGCGTTCTTGGTGCTTGTTGTGATGCGCTAGAGGCGCTACTAGGGCTCTTTGCAATCTGTTGAGCATATGCCATTGAGTTTGCCATGTTGAGAGGTGGTGGTGGTCCGCGAGCTTGGTAGAAAGAATCATATTGGCCGCGTTGTAGCATCGTCATCAGCGGTTGTCTTGCAGCACCTTCTCTCTGGATGCGATTGGGAGCAGAGAATTGCGGTTTCGCAGTCGGGTCAACAAGGGAACCAACCGTGGTATATGCAACGGGCGTTGGCTTGACTGTAATAGGTTCTGGGGAGTCTGGCGCAGTTGCTGATGGCAAATCCGGGTCCCAATCCACTGAGTCGAACGCGTCTTCTACTTTTGCCGCTGCGAAGGTCTTGCTGATCTGTGACATCGCTTCCTCAGTACGATCGCGTGTTGATTGAGTATCGGACACGTCGGACTCCTCTCCAAGGAAGGACGGCAGCAGAGGGGTTTGAAATCGCGCCTGGGTTGGTGTTGGATCAGGGTCGTAGAAGCCTGCGCTTGGTTGAAAAGGTTGATTTACCACGTTGTCTGCTTGAGATTGCGTGGAAACAAACGTGTTCTCAGATGAGGCTGAGATGTTGTTGTGGTGTTGTTTGCGGAGAGGCGAGGCAGCGGCGGACGGTGCTGTGAGGGTATCTGCTTCGCTGGCAGAATCGTCTATGAGGACAAGAGCCTCTCTGTTAGCTTTCTTCTTCTTCTTTTGCACTTTAAATGTGACAAGAGACTCTAAGGAACGTGGGGCAGAGAGCGCAGCTTCTGATTCTTCATCTAGAACAGAGTTATGATGACGATTAAACCACATAGTTGCTGTGGCTTGTGCTGATGTTTCCTTGAGAGTGCATGTTATAGGAAGGAGGATTACGAACTAGTGTGAGATAGATCGAGGATTTCTTCGATAATTTGATACTATCGATCTCACCTTCCAGCTTCAACGTTGGTGTTCTTGTCAATGCAGGAACAATCCGCTGCTGAATACTAGTATTTGATGGTGATGTTGTTGATGATGAATGTTGCTTCCTACTAGGATTGCTTTCTTTGGAACATCCATGAACTTCGTTCCTTCCTGAATCACCTCTGGATCCATGCTAAATTGAAGAAGTTGGAATCCGGAGAAACATCGGCGCGAGATCTAACGAGAGGGAAAAGGAGAAGGAGGAACTTACAAGGGATCCACCTAATTCGTCTGAATTCAACAGTAAGGATGGCGCAACGCGCACAACCAGACCCAGGGAGCAGCGAGTGCTGGCAAAGCCAGCGTCCAGACGACATTATGATGGTGTTGTCAGAGAACAGAAAACCTCCTCTGTGAAATATTCTGAGTGAAATTCACCTTGAATGACGCTAACTTAGTGTCATCGAAACCCTGTTTGGTAGTGAATGAGAGCATTCGATTTTCTGCAAAATTTCAAACGTGTACCAGCGTCATCAGGCCATCCAAAAAAAAAAAAAACATCTTTCTTTATGAGCAAGAAAGACCGTTTAGAATGGCAGTTAGTAGCCATTGTAGCGCATGTTATTTAAATGAAGACAACCACTAGTTCTCTGCATGGAGAAATAGAAGGAGTTAAATACCATGCAATAGTGTACAGGACACACTGCATTGTTGTTGCAATAGGGGAAAATATTAGTCTCGTGATACACTATCCACTATATATTGTAGTTCCATGCGTCTTTTGATAACCCATTGATCGGGTAAAATTATATTTTAATAGTAGATTCGAGACAATTAACACGGAGCTACCTATCGAGGTTGCTTTCTGTAGATGGGTAAGCAAATAGTCTACAGCATTACATATTTAGAATTTCAATGAACATGAAAGGAATCCGTGGAATGGGGATTAAAACCCGTTCTTCGAATGGTTCCTGCCAATTTTTATGCCTTATTCAAGCAACGATACGGGGGTTTTCTCTCTTTGGACGAGCTCGTACGAGGGTGAGAGGGGAAAATATTGACGTTTCCTAGTGGACTTGGAGGATGGGGAGTCTTTCAAGAAGGCAGATCACCTGATAGTCCTGGTCGAATCATGCTGAGATGTGATATCGTTGCTGGTGGGGGCTAATGGAGAAAAATAGCCAACATTAATAAAGTTGTAGGGGAAGGTACTAAGGAGGACGTTGAAAGTAAGTTTTGGTAGGCCGTGCTGACATGTACACAATCTGGGGAAGGATTTTCAGGCATTACAGCATTCTACCACTTTTCTGCATCAACATCACCACGAAAGACGATTCGCTATTTTTCATGGAATATGACAAAGATACATTTATCCAACAGATTATCTCCCCCTCGCCTTGCCGACATATTCAATATGAAATTCCTTTAAACAGAGAATCCCAAAAAGCAACATTGCAAATGCCACTACATCAAATGCGACTTTGAGAGGATATCAAGACCAATTAATGTTCACCTCCTCCAGAACAACTCTCCCGGCTCTAACCGGGTTCCAATCCCATCTGCGATAATCTGCCCTTAGCTTCTCATAGCTTGATGTCTCCGCAGAACGGCCTTGATGTTGTGTTCGTGTCGCGGTTGCAGCACTGCAAAGCGCGTCAGCAACATTTCACCAAATCGCGAATACTCTCAATTACAGATGACAGTCCGAAATAATCACAGCAAAGCTCAATATTTGGCCAGTATTGGAATGGGTATTTCGCGTTACAACCTGGATCAATCGCTCGCTGATTAATGGTGGCTGCTGATGCAGTGGCAACCAGGACAGATGCGACAACAAGGACCTTCATGTTGGATATGTTCAGGAAGGTGCAGGAATAATGAGCAAGAGAAGTCTCTTTTTCCATAATTCACACCCACCCTACCGACCTGATTCTTAAATATGCATTTGTGCACGGCAATTGGTGTCCTCCAAACCTGGGAGGTACCGCAGTACCACACCATTCTCCTCATTGTCAAATTTATCCTCAATAGCCAGAACCTGCGTATCGTTCGTCAAGACTGACAAATACTCTATCTACAGGCCTCCACATGATATGATACGTCTCTCATAGTTCGAATCGAGTCACCGTCATTATTTTTGCGAATTTCCACAAATAATTACAGTTTGCTCTATGTCTGCGTGGCGTGGCACTACCGGTCTACGCGTTTTGCCGCTGCAACAAGTAAACCGTGCAATATCTTAGCAGATGGCTGTACAGGTTGGGAAGACCTTACTTCTTTCGGAGAAAATGCGATCGCAGCACCGGTCAGGCCTTGCTAGAATGATGCTTGGGAAGGCACTGCTGCGGTCAGGATCTATCTTCATGCGCTGGCTGATTTCTGTTGGGCTCAAGGTCATGATGAACATGAGCTTAGGTAGAGAAAGTGTATGACCACAAGGATCTTTGGATCAAAAGTTCGGTGTAGCTACTGGGCTGCTGGCTTCTGCTGTTAGAAAAAAGTGACGACGTCGCCCTTGAACACTATTTACACACTCCATTCATATGTAATAAATTACTCCCCTCAAGTTCCCGATCCTTTTAGGCCACCGCAACCCCGCCAAGCTTATTTTATCCATCTTGAAAAATACTTTAATATTCCGCTACAAGTGTTGGTAGATGGCTATCTCTTGATATGCTGTAGACAGTTTTCTAAGGCGCACAGTGTAGGAGGGATAAAGATATCTCACCTGTCAGTTCAAAACAGGTTATACCAGATGTTAACTGAGCGCGGCTGCAGGTCATGGTGCCTCCTCCATCTCTATGAAGGTATGCCTCCCAGTTGTCATGATGCAAGTCATGCGGGAACCTTACCACTGTGCCTCGTTGGGCAACTGTGTCGCTTTTCATCCCAAATGCAACACCTGTGTAAGACTTGCGAGTGTTTAGCATCATATTATGTTCCAAGGTGCGGGATTACCAATTTCTAGATATATGTTGTGTGGGTGACCATGCTAACTGCGAAAGTTTGCGGCTTCCTAGATCTCAAAAGAAATACAGCCCATACATTCAGCTGTTGAGCTGATAGTAGAAAATAAATACTCTCAGGGGTTGAATATTGGTGAAGGCTGTTGTTTCGTTTCCCAATTAACGTTGATTTGTACCTAGGCCTTGTTCCGCCACATCTTGGCATTTGTTTTGACACTATCTCCGATCCCAAATTGCTTCAACATATCTGCAACGATCAATCTGTCTATTAGCTACAAACTCTGCTACATGCCCTAGGCAATTCCATACAAAAATAAATTGTGGCAATTCTCCGCCTCTCTTTCTTTGACAAGTGTCTTATGATCGTCGTTGCATTCCAGCTCCTCCAGTCGATCGTCAGCTGCGAAAAAGCATCGTGACACAACCGCGCCCCTGATCCAGACTTCTTCTTGCTGACTCTTCCACTCTAGTCCGCCACCACTATTAATGTCTAACACCAGGTCTTTCAACTCAGTGGATAATCTTAATCACATAAGACGGCGGCAATTCCAGCGTCAATTTACAATCACATTTTTCAACAAAAAGATGTCAACGCGCCCATCCACTTCTGGCTCCCAGACTCTCGTGTCTTCAACGCCTGCTCCGCCTGGAGACTTAAGTGATAATTCTGGGCCAGAGGAGGAATTTATAGTTGAAGAGTTAGAACAGGAGGATCTAGAACATGAAAATGGACAGCATACGGAGACAGAGGAGAAAGAAAAGGAAGCTGTTGAGACACAAAGTAGCGAAAAGTCGCAGAAAGACGTGGAAGTAGAGGAAGAGAGTAAACCTCTAGAAACGACCACTACTTCTACAGCAATTATAGAATCACCACCGCCGCCGCCGCCGCCGGCAACTATTTTTCTCACTGGCGCAACCGGTTTCCTAGGCAAAGTTGTTCTCTCAGAACTTCTTCGCCAAAGTATCGACCTCGCTATCATCAAAATTATCGTTCTTATCCGTACTAAGGATAAAAAGAGTGCTAAAGCACGCTTCTTACGCGAGCTGTATAAATCCCCATGCTTTTCGGATTTATCACTTGGCTGGCCAAAGCTTGTGCAAGTCGTTGAAGGAGATGTTGTAGAAGAGAGATGTGACATTGGCGAGGAGGAGTATGAGGAAATGTGCAAAGCCATTACGCACGTAATCCATTGCGCAGGTTCGAATAAAGTCTCCTTGCCTATGAATAAATCCGTCAATATCAATGTTGATGGTACCATCAACGTCTTCGAGCTCGCGAGATCATGCCCGGAGTTAAAACAGCTAGTCGTTACCAGTTCTGCGTATGCGAGTCCGAACAAGGGTAAGCCGATACGAGAAGAATTCGTGCCGTTGCCATTAACCGCGAAGGAGATGATGATGGTTGTTGAAGGAGGACGAATGGGCGAGGAGAAACTGTTAATGTCTACTGGACATGGGCATTCATTTGGATTGAGCAAGTGCATGGCGGAGAATTGGGTTTGGGAAAGAATGGAAGAGTTAATGAAAGAAGATGAAGAGAGGGAAAGAGTGGCACAGCTAGAGAGGATTGCTGAGATGGAGGAAGAGAGGGTTGAAAATGAAGATGGTGTCAGCGAGGATGATGAAAATGGCGAGCGCAATGATGAGGCTCGCGGAGGTGATGGCGGCGAGAACCCTGCAGAAGATGAGAATAAGAAGGAGACCGTGAAAGGAGAGGTAGAGGGAAATAATGAAGAGAGCGGCAAAGGCCCTGAGCAAGAAGAAGAGGACACGAATCAGGAGGTCGAGATTCCCCAGGAGAAAGGCTTTTCCGTCTCAATCATCCGACCCAGTCTTCTCGCTCCAAGCAAAAAATATCCACATCCAGGTTGGTGCGAAGGCGATGGAATGTTCATCTCACTAATGGGATGTATAACCAAAGGTGCATTACGAGTTCTCGACGGCGATCCGAACATGTCTTTGAACGTTGTTCCTGTGGATGAGGTAGCTACTAAAATAATCCAAAGCGCATTTCCGTCAGGCTCCATAACCCTCGTCAGCGATGAAGAAAGTGCGCAGGCTAGCTCAGAGCCCAGGATCGAAATCCACTTCGCCGTCTCCCTAGCCGCGCAATGCTTCTCTACCAAACAGTTGACAGAAACTATCACTTCCTACTTCCATAAGGCGCCAGCTTACCCGGGGCAATTTAACAAACCGAAAATCACGCACATAGGTCCCAAAGGCGGGAAATTCAAGCTGCATACGACAGTGCATCAAAAATTGCCAGTATTAGCGAAGAAAGCGCTTGGTGCTGTTAGGAGTGATGATGGTGTTAAGGTTGAAGTAGAAAAGGTAGGGAGGGTGGTTGAAGAGTTAGTACTAGAATTGAGGAGAAGTGAGATTTTGAAGGGAAGGGGGTGGAATTTTAAACCTCGAGGCCCAACGGAGTGGGAAATGGAAAAAATGAGAGTGGATGGGGGGTTTAAAAGCGTAGGTGATGCTATTTATAGTCCTAGCGATGGGGCTCAAAGTAAAGAGGATGGTGGGGAGAATGGGAATATGGAGAAGGAGAAGATGATGAGTAGTAAGGAGTATTTAAAAATCGTTTGTGAAGGCGTGGAGCAGTATATTTTGCTAGCTGAGAAGGGGAAGTAGCTTATAAGTAGAGATTTTTCGGATACAGTATTAATACCAGAATATTACATTAACGGTAAAGTGTTAAGTCTTTGAATGCTCTGATTTTTCACCAAGTCAGTGCCTAACCCATGGTGCTGTTTTGGAAGTGCGGTTACATCCAACGCTCTCCACGCTGAGGCTCTGTGGTGGTGCCAATCTCAGACAACGGAACGCCAGTCACTGATTAGATTTTTGCAACGCACTTTCGAAAATGTTTTCCGTAGCCAGATGATGATTATTCGAATTTGATTTCTTATCGACTGTGGAGCTCAGAAATGGGTACATTCATTACAAATCCTAATCGCGATGCCCTTGTCGTTTGTTTAGCAACTCTTCTCCTAGCCACTACTTCCATCTACCATGCTCCTCCAATAGGACCTTTTACCTAGATGTAAGCCTAGCATGGCACACAAAATCTTAGCTGCCTAAATTTCCCTTCCCAAGAACCTAATTCTCGACAATACTTTGTAGATTGACTGATTATGTAGACAATTTCAGGTACTGCCCTCCTTATGTTTGGACAACGGCTTCTGTTTGGGCATTGATTTCGTGTATTGGTAAGTATTTCAATTAGAAAATCTTCGAGAGTTAAATATTTGTGCTAACTAATATTAGGAATTTTCTTAGGTACAACATAGTGATGAGTGTGAGTGGGTGAGTAGTGTTGAAAAGTATACTGTTGTGAAACTGGCAAGTAGCCGCATGTCTCATGTCTCCTCTGATGTCTTTGCTTGCGTAAGCGAGGGCCTATTCGCTTAAGGAGTATCATTGAGGGCTGAGAGGGTGGTAATGGGGACCTTGAAAGAGGAAGGTTTTGGGCATATGAACTGCAGACTGAGCCACGGGGTAGGTGATTTCTCGTGGTTGACGGAGTATTTTCAGTACTTTTTTTTCATCATTTTCGTAAAAGCCATCTCGAGCTGCTGTACTAAACGAGAAGCATGGTCGCACAAATTTCATATTTCAAAGAAGCTAGAGCCTTCAATGACTTATTCCCTGGGACCTGCAATACGAGCTGTCTAGAGAGAATGCTGAAGTGAGGACTTCAACTTAAAATAGATGCGGGTTATTTGTTGCTAATGTCTAGAGATAATTTATTAATACAAAAGGCCAAAATGAACTTTCTGAGATATTGTCACGACCAGCTAAAATCCACGTTTACCTAGACAATCGAGTATCACTGAGTTCTTCAATATAACGTAGGCCTTTCGCCAGTGAAATAATAGTATTATCATTCGATAAAAACTAATCGCTGAGGAAGGAAGGAAAGAGCTTGAATTTGAGTGGGGTAGTGATAACCCCTCCACCAGGATAGAATATACAGCGCTGCTCCTATGCTAAACCCTCACAGCGGGTTGTATGCTATATCTTGGCACTGTACATAACCCTACGTGTATTAGGGGCTGTAGGATACGAACGCTACTGAAAATTCAATCAGTAGATCCTAGACAGGCCGGAGAAGAAATCAGAATAGAGAGGAGTTATGGTAGAACATGCCTGTGCTGTTGATGAACAAATGATAGACTAGGTTGGGGATTACTGGGAATTACTTCAAAGCACTCCTTATTTTAGGGGTAATAACTCAAGAAATTAAAATGAATTAGAAATCCCCAAAGGCAATAGAATAGCAAGTATTTTGGTTTAAATCTAAAGGTATGGCAGTTCAAATTTTGAAGTGTTGGGACTTGGTTTAGCGAACACGAAATCGAGGTACTAGAGAGCTTGGGGGCAGTGCAGTATAGCCTAGTAGTCCCGCTGCTAACAAAAATTTCTTGGGCACTCTTTAATTCCAGTGCGAGGATAAGTCAGGTGCGGGTAAGAATCTAGTGTCATTATGTAACAGAGTGTAGCCTTAGATAAAATGGACTTCATAGGTAACTAGTAGCTAGAGTTGTATCATGAACATATAAAGGTCACTAGTTCTCCAAACTTGAACTACTAGGTTTTATAAATAATATTCGGCTCAAAATCGCAAATTTCGAGAATAGACCAGCCGATGGTCTAGTCATTCTCTCCGTCATGGATGGCCTTACGATATTATCCATAGTTACACCAACTTTACACCCGCTCCTGTGAAACATGGATACCTATAGACTTAGGATTAATTTCCCTTTCGCTGGTTCGGTTTTAGTCTGTGGACGTGAGTAACTGCGGCTTTAACTCGAGCTGAGGTTGAGCGGACTGGAGCAGAGCCTGGGGGGGGGGGGGGGGGGGGCTGAGCAAGCCTAAGCAAGCATAGGCAGAGCCTGAGTATCCTGAGCGCGCCCTGGGTCAGTCTGCGCACCATAATATGGATCCCATTTGGCTTCCTATGTGTCTTAGCTGCAGTTTTGTCGAATAAGTGATAACTCCAAGCGCCACCTTGGCCAATCTAGCGCCCACAACCACCATTCCATAATATAAATAGCAAAACACACGCATATAGTTTCTGAATCAATCAATATATTTCCGATCATACTCACCTGTGCAATTGGCAAGAACTTCAGCCTCATATTCTCCCTAATTCAACAAATTTCATTCCCGGACTTTGCCCGAGAATCCATTTCTAATCCCTTATACTCAGCTCACCGTCCGGTAGGAATGACAGAATACTTCTCCGACGTGAAAGAAAGCTTGCCAAGTCTCTTCTGCTCCGCAGGATCTATATAGATCTTAAGTCCCATCGAGCTTCTGCCAAGGCCGAACACACGGAACAACGCATATACCGTGCTCTGATTTTCGTTTCCTCGCGGACCATTAGTTGTGCTCTCCATCTGTGAGAACTCAGAATTAGCCATTGCGTTTAAAGCGTTGCTTTGACTGCACTTACCAAATCAACCTGATGCTGGCTGACAATGCACGGCGTTTCACAAACTCCCGTTGTGCACTTGACCTCAATATAGTATCTGGGCATTTTGCCCGCCCAGTGATCCGCATTCAAGTACCCCAATGAAATCATCAAGCGCGTGAAGAAACCATTTATATCATCGTACACGAGATCCGAGGTCTCGCGTTCCGGCCAGGCGCTCAACTCCTGATATTCGGGAAGAACCTGAACATACCTTCGGATGCTGCTACGCCAGTTTTGCAGATCAAATTCTAGATCTTGAATACAGGACAGAATTGTGAACACCTGTGCGGATGGTTAATGATGGCCTGTTCAGAATCCGGGCTTACTTACGAACAATTCTCCCGCAGCCCCAACTCTTTTCCTGTACTCCCAGTCGTAGGAAGTGTAGGCGTAATACACCCCTTCGAAAGGGTCTTCTCCAACTAACAAACCTTGAAATACAGTAGAAATATCCCCGAAATTGTTAGGTAGGCTTGTTCTCCTAGCCAAGGTCACAACTCCCTCTAACAGTCGTCGATACTGTGATGGTGGCTGTTGCTCTGGAATATGGAATTGGGGCGACGGTATCGAGCCACCATCATTTGGAATACCTGGATCGTCCTCACTATCGTAATCTTCAGGGTCTGTCAATGGCGTAGGGCGATCTGGAGTGCTTTCCATGCCCCCTTGGGACCCTGGTATCGCTCGTGGTGAAAATGCTGACTCAGGGGAAGGGAACCTTTCATTTTCTTGCGATCTGCTCGGAGTCTGTGGTAAAATTTCACCCTGGCCTCCTAAATCAGCGGCGACAGCCATAGTTGTGCTCTCAGCTAGCTCATCAAGTTCCAAGATAGGGACAATAGTTTCAGCAATTCCAGGAACGTCAGGGATTCCTTCTTTCTCTAAAATCCTGCCAGTTGTTGAAATGAGACAGTTCAAGATGGAATTGACGACATTAACTGTGCCGTCCTCAATCTTCCCCGGTGTTCCCGTTGTAGGGTCAGTCATCATCCATGAAGCAAAGTGGTGAGGCAAATCAAACTTGAAGCAACATTCTTGGGACTCTGTATCATTCGGGACGTAGATCGTCAGAGGGTTGGTATCATCAATGTGTAACTCGCTTTGACCGATCTCTATTTCGTGTATAACGCCATCCTGCTCGAAGGATAGACTGGATGAGATCACTCCACACTCAAGCGTGACTGCTGTGTGGAGAACATGATAAAGCCCCGCAGCGTCAGCTGCATACCTTGGGCTGTTGAACGCGGCAGTAATTCTGTTTATGTTAAATTATTGGATCTACGAGTGGATAGTTGTGCGTACCGTAGAAGCGCGTAGGCTTTTCTTCTTAAGTCACGATGGGGTTGAGAGATTGGGCGCTGTATTCCATCACCCACGCGAGAAATCTCTCTCATACACCGGGACAAATATCTAGACTCGAGACAGGTCCATGCGAGAAATGGCTTTAAATGACGGATTTCTTGCAACGTGAAATCTAGGACTCTAATCACCTCTATGAATCGACTTGGAGGACCTTCTCGGTCAACCAGAGCGAATTGTGTGTTCGAAGTGCACAGGGCAACGTTGCCGCTGCCCGGCCCCCTGACTGGAAATATCTGGGCATTGAGAAGTTGTCTTGGACTTGGTGGACTTGATTCTGTACGGAGGAACGAGTTTAGCGTTTTCAGAAGTTCTTTGACTTCCGGTACAGGAATGTTCAGGTGCCTTGCTGCTAGCAGCTGGTCAAAGATCATCGTCAAGTCCAGTTCTGGCACTCGGAGTTTTTCTACAAAGAGATCTTCGAGATCACTATACTGAGAGTTGACTGCAATCTTTCCGTGAATATGTGTTGTATTGGACCATACACACTCTGATGGTTTATACCATCCTGGGGTGCCATTGTGGTCAAAGTAGATGAGAGCTCCTGTCTCGAAAGATTCTCTGCCAACAGTCAATTCTGCATCGCCCTCTAGCTAGGATGGATCACCTCATCCGTTGTTTGCTATCCTCATCAGTTGGTGACTTTTCAGATAATATACCGAAAAGTTCTCTAACCGCTTCACCTGTTATATTTTGTTGATGTTTCAACATGTCAAGTTCATTAACCACATTGAGCCAATCTATGTCATCGATGTTCAAGGTTCTATGGAAAATTTCTGTCATATGACCTAGCTCAGTGCTCAAATCATAGAATGAAGAAGTATAAATTGCCTTCAGAGGGAACTTGGTTATGAAGTCACTAGGTGCCTCCCAGAGACACTCATTTGGATTCGCCCACAATGCTGGCTTAGAATTCCATTGAGGAACGAAGATGAGGTCATAAGTATCGAAGGTATTCCTATAGATCAAGTCAGTAAACATTAGTAATACAGTAATAAGTTGGCGATTTGCCAGGGGTTCCCACAGGATCTTTCGTTTCTTGGCCTCCGGATTCTGGGACATCCTCAAGCAGGCATCAAGTGACTGATATAAATCGACCACACGCGACGGGTTATCTAACGCCTCTGCATCATCATTCGCCTCTTTGAGGGATCTCATTAGTCGCAGCCGGAAGTTGATATTATCTTGGTAGCCAACGCCAAGATTTCTCACGAGGAAGGACCAAAGATGGGGGACCTGGTCCTGGCCTGACAACTCGGACGATTGAATGAATGGGAAGTACTCGTCACCTAAGAAGCGCCTATGTACGTCTAACAGTGGCTGTAGAGGAATATACGTGTTGCGAAGCATTTCTCTCTCCCCGTTTATGCAAAGAACTGGTGTCCTTTTCAAATCAGTTAATAATAGGGCTGTTGTTAGCACAATATCCCCTTCAAAGGGCCAAAGATGTCCCAGGAAGCCGAGAAATTCTGTTCCTCGGGTCCTAGCTGTATCCAAGCACTCCACAGAAAGCGATGTTCCGTCAGACGACACCAGTCGAAGATGTTGCCGAATGCCTAGGTACTGATACATCCATTGATGCAACGTACGATTCGAGTCAGGTGCAACTGAAGGGATTTCCTCAAAGTACGCCAGGTTGACGCAATTAACTTGACGACCATTCTGCCGGAGAAAGCGCTCGGCACCATAGTGGTCGTCGTTTGAAATGTACAAGTCAGCAATATTAGGATACATTGCTACGTAAAGGTGGTTATAAACCATGAATTTGCCCGACAAATAACCCTCTTCTTCAGGGTGGAGGAACTGTGTAAGAAACAGGAATCTCATTCGCTCGACAGAAGATTGAAGGTTGATGATCATCGGCGGCCCCACCGGCTGGCGGAGAATGCGTTCACGAATATTAGATACGATCGGAGCATCGATTCGATGGACTCCCAAATTATTGAAGAAATCACAACGCGCTTCGTTTCTCATTGCCGTAGGATGGATCAGTCTCATCCCCAGGCCGTTTGGAACCGCTATGTCGCCGTATCTAGGATAGAAGATATCCCCAGAGTTTGCGGAGACCCATGAGCCATCCTGAAGTGGGATGATGTTTAATTGCCTCAGAGCTTGAATGCTTGGAAGCAATGTGCGCTCCCAAGCAACATTTAATGCTTTATAAGCCCTGGTATTCCAAGGGTCATTGGGGTTTAGACCTTTAATCTTTGAAATCTCAGGTCCTGCCCGCAGATCTTGCCTTACCATTGCGATTATCTTGTCAAACGTTAACATTTGAAGGCCGAAGTTTTTAAGGATCTCGATGTCCGAAGAAGCATAAGAGTCAGACAAATAGACTTCTGAGCGTAAGTCGGCAAATAGTGGAGCTCCATGTTGATCGTTGAATATAGGTTCTCGATAAAAGAGGTCCTTAATTGTGCGACAAGTACTCCGTTCAAGAGACCGAAAAACAGCCAAGTCCTCAAGTTTGGACTTAATTCCAGAAATTAGATTCTCCCACAGGCCATCCCATGGATAACTATTTTCTAACGGCAGGTATCTCATCCATTGATACTCGAGGGCTTGATGCTGGCAAAGCTGTAACACACCCGCAATAAAAGCATCCGCAATGGCCTCGATGAGCCCTTGGTTCCTTCGAGAGGCCATTACAATGTCTTGTCGGTTTGCCAGGGTTACAAAATCTGCCTGGATTAGGAACTGTGTAGGCATTAACATGCGGAACCAGCGACGGATGGCAGTCACTTACATTAAAGCCCATCTTTCTGATAGGCAGAAATGCAAACACCTCTTGAGGCTCAATGACTGGAACCTCCTCCTCTGTTACTGGATCCTCAATTATGGGAAAGGCAAGAACAATCTCAGATGTTGCAAAGGATCTGGTAGCCTCTTCATTGCTGGACAATTCTCTACTCCCACTCCTGGCAAGTCCTCTGGCAATATGTTTGACGATGTGGTAGGTTCGCTTCCGATTCTGCGCTGCATCAGTACACGTCCGTTCGATGACTGCAGCGCTCGGGTCTTCGATCCTGCTGACAGTAAATATTATGCCTTTTGTCCGACTTCCCTCTTCATCGTGGAACGAAACCTCGATCTTGCGTAATTTTTTCAAAAACAGGAGGAGCGTATCTTGTAGCTCAAGAAACTGCTGGTTGATAATCTGACAATCTCTTTCGCGCTCAGCAGGGTCACTCTGATCATGCAAGTACAGCGTGATTCTCGTCAGCTCAAACGGAAGGGCAGGGTCTCTTCTCTCTTGCCAGATCGGGGTAATCATGCCCATCCCAGAATCGCCTCTTCGATGCACAAAGTCGAAAGAGAAGTTCCTGGACTGGATATGCACCTTCCAAGCCGCCATGAAGACTGACTTGAAACCAATGCCTTTCTCGCCAATGTAGACTTGCGATCCCGTCTTGGAGCTCTTCCCAATATTGCAAATCGCTATAAGATCCTGCTCCGTGAAGCCGTCTTCATTGCACTCAATGACGATTTGACCTGGGTAGACTCGAAATACCACGTAGGGATCTTGCCCTCTTGTATATTGGTTGTCCTCTGCGTTCTGGAGGAGTTCAAGGACAAATCGCGCCTGACTTGTGTACAAATTCTGTGCTAGCCTGTTAGAGTCAGTCTCTGTCATCTTTAGTGTGCTGAAAAAAATCCTACGTCAGGACTGAGGATCCGATCTGGATGTCTTTTGCGAGTAGCGCTTCCTCAACCTCCCGTCGTGCCTCTTGACTGACCAAGGAATTAATCAATTGAAGAGTACTTTCTTGAACAAAGCCATGTTTCCTCACTATCTCCTGGATGATTCGCCGAGCCCAACTCTCCCCTTCAGCTGGTCCCGACATTGCAACTGAAAAAGAACCAAAAATAAGAGCTAAAAACGATTTTCAGACCTACTCGCAAATAGAGAACTAACAGAAGACAAGAGGACAGGCCGTGATATCGCCTTCAGTATCTAAGCAGCTCTAGTGGAACCAACAGGTGCTAGGCAGATTTGCAACTATATTTGTTTCAACGCCCAGCATTACCGACCTGGCGGACATGCGGTTTGCAGCAGCCTTTGAACGTAGGCCGGGTGGCCAAATCCTGTCCAGGAGGCATGTTGGTACAGTGGCCAATCACGTCCATCCCTGCATGATAAATTGTTGCAAAACGAGCCACATAAAACAGAGTAATTTTATACGCACAGGAACTGCGCGTCACGAAGGTAAAACAGGAAGCAATGGAAATCAGGAGCTTATGTAATACTTACATATAGAATATCACGTGTAAAATACTCTACCCCCCCACTTCAAAACACTTCCTGCATAGAAATGTATAGTCCGATGGCATCAGGAATATGTTCATTGGGCCACCCAACTAGTCTGGTCGCCATGCTTCCTTGTTTAAAAAATTTACTTAGGATAATTAGGTTTGCCTAGATGAGCTGCTTAGGATGGGTGCTTAGGGTGCTTATGGGTGAGTTGAGGACTCTAGCAAGAGCAGCAAGCTTACTAACCCTATACGGGACTGAAAGAAAAGAAATTGATTCATGATACCGTGTTATTGTTTCTTACCTGCGCGGTAACGGCCCAACCACTTTTTCTAGAAAAAACCTTCTGGTCGGGTGAACAGGCCGCATTTAGAGCGGACATCATTGAGTTATTAGATGCACTTAGTATTCACAAAGCCATATTCGCTGGATACAGCTGGAGAGGACGAGGAGTTTGCATTGCTGCTGCAATATAGCTAGATCACTGTTCTAATCTGGTTTCCATGAATAGCTGCCTGGTCCAAGACCTCTAAAAGCCTAGATTCCGCTGGACTCAAAAATCGAAGCAGAATTCTAGTATTTCTTCTACTTCCTTACCCCAAGGGAAGAAGTGGCTCTTATTCAAATACTGAGAGATATTGCCCGTGTCGTCTGGGCCAAGAACTCCCGAGCTTGGAACTTTACAGAGGTGGACCTTGATCGAGCTGCTGAAACTTTCGTCAACTGTAGGGGTTTAGCACAGGAGCAGCTTGTGTCACGCGGTATTTTCCATCCCGGTAGCGAGGTTATTATCACCTCACCCAAACCTAAGTTCTTTCTTTCTTTCCTTTCCTTAACGATTGGTTTATCGAATAATAACACAATACTTCACTAGCAAAGAGCCTACCGTATATTAGAGATTTCAGTGATATTCGATTGCCTCGGTAAACGTGGGTTTAGGCTGAACCGTGTGTTCACCACCAAGTGGCCAAAGCTGGCCACATTCTACCACAGGAACATAGGCAATACACTATATAGTACAATCTTTCCAGTGCCATGGAACGCGGCCCCTTCCTTTCCGTAATTACTCAGAGAATCGAAAGCTATGAGACTTCCAAGTATTTGAAGTGATAGGAAGGTCATCTTACCCGACTGCGGAACATATTTCATCTCACCGTAAAATATTTTACAAAACTAGTCAGACCATCATTTTTGTTGCTACTGTTAAGATCTTCAAAAAAATTTGACCGAATCTTGAAAGGATCCAGCGTCATCATTCTTCCAGTTTATACAAATGGAGTCTCAAATACAATCTCCTATCAAATCTCTCGCCGAAACCATTCTGTAAGTCTACCCAGGACTTCCTTTCCACCAGTTTTCAATCGAACCCCCATGGCATGGAATTATTCTACGGAAATTCCATGTTAGAATCCTTTTTGTAGACTGTGTAAATCCCTCTCGGTCACCAGAGCAGGATAAGTACCATACAATCCTCCTTTGCCATTTCACGTCCCTCTCTGCACATAAGAGGCCAGTAGCAAACAGCACACTGGAGCTTGCGCTACTCATAGTCCTCGAATATTGTTCTGTTGCAGGCAAGTTGAAGATTAAATCCGCCTTGATGAGAGTTCTAGTTGGCTTATGAAAGAAAACTTGCTTTCTGTTTTGGCGTGAATCGACGTATTCGCACTCAGACTCTGTATCGAACCCAGAGGTGATCTTCTTGTTTTATTATCTGCCGGAAAGATATGCATGAGTTTGACCCCCCCCCCCCTGCGGCCTTGTTTTCTTTCCCTTCTTGGGTAACCCTTTCATGCCAATCACTTTTGTGCCAGGGAAAAGTGCCTGCCCAGGATGAGATACAAAGTAATGTTTGATGTTCAGCGCAACTATATTTCGTAATATTCCAAGTTTTTCGACCTTGGCTCAAACTTCTTGTGTTAGTGAGACTGAGGAGAAAACGGCAAGAGATTCAGTTGACAGTTTGATGATAATCGTTCCCCTGTGGATTGTCTTGCCTTTTCCGGCAAGCTCGAACGGTACAGGAGGACCGAGATTTAAGTAAATGGCAAAGTAAATTTTGAAAAATTCCATGGGGGCCGAAAGATACTACTAGCTTCGGGCTTGTCCTCGAAGTAAAACTAGGATTTGATTCCGTTCACTTAGAATTGCATACATTAAAATCTTACACGAATTCTTCTTCAGTTCCACTTCCTTGGCGACCATGGCAGCTATAGATTTCTATCCTAGATCCCTATTATTGATTCACATACTTATTATCATATTGTTTGATCAAGATAGACTAATTCCACAATTTTCAAATCTTTTGTAACACACACAGGTCACAAGGGAGCTGAACTTAATTTGTGATACATGCCGATGGGATATATTGTTATTTTCTCTCCAGCTTTGACGAATGGAAACACTGTGTAGTATCTAGCATTGTATATACTGCAAGCGATGGAGATTAGCTAAGTCAATAGAAGGCTCATGATTATAGGCTCGATCGTAAAACTTCATTGTGTACGGTACATAAAATTATATGAGTTGAATTAGCCTATTAGCTATTGACACTACAGGTGAAATGAAATCTACCTGAATCGTGATACAAGCAACGATAGAATAGCTGTGTGATAAGGCTATGAAGATGCTTTACCCGTAATAATTAAACATTTGCGAATTAGCTCTTGGAACTTAAAAGGTGCTCCCTCCCTCCTTTCCAGCTCTCCGCCCGGACCTCAGTTCGACTCAGTAAAATTCACACCGACTCCCCCCCCCCGCCGGGAAAAAATAGGGCAAGAAAAATGGTTCATTTCAATATAATTGTTTCTGCAATGACACTAGCTCTTGCAGTCCATGCTAATCGACACTTGTACCTAGTCCGTTGCGGGCAGCCTTCGGTATATCAAATGGCGGTTTATAACCAGGGAGCCGAGCCAGGAAAACAACAGAAGCCCGATAGCGAAGTATGGTTGTCTAGTAGCGACCCCGATTATGACTTTGAAAGTAGAGTGATAAACACTACGTGAGTTTTCTTTAATTCCTTGACCTATTTATATCTCCCATCGGGGATTAAAGAAGAAAGCCTTCAGCTGATGGCACCCGGAAGTTTCTCCTCCTATCTAAGGGAGCTAAGCGTGTCAAAGAGGTTTTGATGTGCAGTGCTACAAAGTGAACTAGGCTAATTATAGGCGGCTTTTAGGTTGAAAGACTCCTCTTCAGTCATTGTCAAGATTGATTGGAATGCGAGAAGCAGAGAGATTGGTGCCTTTGCAGGGTATGGAAATTATTACACCTCTGCTGGGAATGGGACGATATTTCCCTGCTATAAGGATGATCGTCGCATTTTGTACACTGAAGCCGAGTTCAACTTCCCATGTACAACCTGGTACTGGTGTGACGCTTAGGGGAAAGATTTCAAAGAGAATTGTTAGTAAAATTGAATTTAAACAGTGTCGAGGTAAAGTGTATGGAGAGGGCATAATTTGGACAAGTCTGTGGCTATTTTTCATGGTAACATTCGGGCTTCTGTTCGGCAGAGTATAAATATTCAAGAATATTTCACAACCTGCAAATACATTTCACGTAGATGAAGAGGTGCTGATGTATTTCATAACCATGTACATGTATATATTCATAAGGAGTGTAGCATTTCTTGCTGGGGCTTGTTTATAATATGCCCCAGAATTACATTATCTCAAGCATTCTGCTGAGTATTGAGGATACCACTGAAGGTTCCCCGAAAGTCATGAAGACTAAATAGCCTCAAAGCTTCCCATATTGGCGAAGCCATCATAAATTTTGCGCTCGCTAAATTCAATCGTAAAATAGAATCCTAACTCGTGAAAGCAATTTCTCGTTTCTTAAAAGGGGCAGCAGCACTAGCAGATCCGCCGCCGGAACTAGTGCATGTAATACCACCTGCAGGCTTGAGGCGAACCTGTGTCATAGTGAACTTGCCAGGCTGATTTGGAACTTTGTCCATGGTGATCAGAGTAGCAAATCCATCGATTTGGACAGTCATGGAAGCATTGGGATCATTGACAAGATTTGTGTGTGCAGTGATAGTGACTGTCCCTCCTCCAGATTTGACGGATGTCCAAGAGTCGATGACTACAATGTCTGGCGTATCGAGGTTTGTGGTAATCTGAATCGTAGCGACATTCGATGATCCAGATTTGTGGGTCATGGTAACTTGGAAAGTTCTGACGAGAATTCCAATGGTTCCTTGGAGGGGGAAGGTAACCGTTGGTTGTGCTGTTTTCGCATTTGTAATTGTTGCCAACGGTGTCACCGGCGTTTTCTCGACCCAGGCATATGAGAGATCTTGCGTGCGAACCGGAATAGAACCACCGTTCACAACGGAAAGGGTGATGAAGGTACCTGGCCCTGTTACTAGGGAGCTGGCACTAACGACGGCGACAATTGGTGTAGGTGCTCGTACTGCGATAGCTCGATTTGGAAGATCGACATCGCGAGTTTGACTCGGGTTGGGATCTAAAAGATCTCGCTTGGCAGCACCAGGTAAAGTTGCGGTTCCCCCACCAGTGCTCGTAACGACAATCGGGGTACCAGCTTTCACACCAACCGAAGTGAAAGTGAACTTGCCAGTGCCAGTGCCAACTTTGGTCATTTGCTGAACTGCCGGGTTTCCGGTAACGACAATGCTCATGCCGGCAGCTGGATCTGCAACCAGATTGGTATGGGCATTGACAGTGATTGTTCCTCCTCCACTGTTGATCCGGGTATAGCTGTCAATTACAACAACATCCTTAACGGTAGAATCAGTAGTGACTTTGACGGTTGCAGTGCTGGTTGATCCACTGATGTGGGATATTTTTACTTGAAAGGTTCTCACTAGAGTACCTATAGTTCCCTGAAGTGGGAAGGTAAGGACAACGTTTGCAGTGTTTCCGTTTGTAATAGTGACCGCGTTGCCGACAAGAGGGTTGGTTATCTCGGTCCACAAGAAAGCCAGGTCTGTAACACTGACCCCTGGGGCAGTGTTTGAAGCGGTGATTGATACAAATGTGCCAGGCCTTGTTGTGATGTCGGGACCAGCAGTAGCGGTGATGGGAACTTGAGGGGCGCCAGGGGTAGGTGAAGGTTGTCCAGGTGGGACATAGGGATTCACACATCCAGTCTTGCTAGGCGTAGGAACTGGATTCCGTCCTAAGAAACTATTAGCTCAAAACTCCTAACTAAAAAGAGAGTTAAAAGGCGATGTCTGACGACAAACATCTACGCTCTGTAGCTTAGTTGTAATGAAACATAAGAAATAAATGCTTACCAGGCCAAGGAGTTAATGGTCCACCAATTTGACCAGCACCACTGAAGTCCAACGGTCCATACCCGCTTGCAAGGTCGGTGAAATGTGTGAAGTCGAACACATATGGGATGGCACCAATGACGAAGAGTTCTGGGAAAACCCATTCCGTAACAGGCGCGTGATACTGACCAGCGTTAATGCCATTTGCTGTGACCTTTTGGCCAGATGAGATCGTGAGATGGTATTCGCGAGAATAGTCACCGATAGCTGCACGGTCACTCAACCACCTAAAGCGAGCACGGTTGCGTCCTCCAGCGATTGTAGCCTCAACGGGTAGTGCTGGTACAATAAGACGATCTGTATCGGCGCCAGTGCACGGGTCTCGAATAACGGCAGAGATGTCAATGGTTGCCGTAGGATCTGTACAGAAACCAATAATCTAACAGCTCTGGTCAGCAACTCGATCAAGTCGCGAGGGGTCAACAACTGTCGCATTTTAACACCCACCTTTGATTGCGAGACCTCCACAGCTGGATCCGGGTCAAGAACACCAATGAGTGCTGCTTCAATTCTCAAGTAGGCAGGTGCAATTCCTGGAGGTGTGGTAATCTCCAAGTTCGCAACAACATTATAAGAATAAATCTTCCCGCCGACCATGATGCCAGAATATTCGAGATAGTCTCCAACCTGAAACGGAGCCATAACTGTGGTATTTGGTGCCTCGCTGTCAGATAAAGTCAGTTAGTAGAACTTTATCACGGGTAGTATGCTACTCACAAGAAAGTCTGGAAAGCAACAGGATTGCTGCCCGCCACTGTTGGTCGGTTGCCCTGGGGGCAAAGTGGATCAATTGCTGGCGGTGCTACTCTTGGGACACACATCGGGAAACCAGAGAAAGCGGTCACACTGGGATTATCGGAATCCACAGCGAAAAAATCCTTGCCCAAGGTCGATGCTTTGCCAAATCTGCCTACAGGGTCGTTTATTCTCATAATAGGACCGTCGACAATTTTGATCTCTCCAGTGGTATAGTCGATGCTTTGAATGAATCCAGTCGAGAGCTCAGTGAACAACCCTGAAAGTGTTACCTGACCGGCAATTGCCTGTCTGGTTGCTGCAGCACCAGTTCCCGTTGTGACAATGTTGCCCACGATCTACGGAGTTAGCAATAATCTTCGTGATTTTTGAACATTGTCATACCGAAATTTCGTGACCAACATCCCCACCAAATGTCCCTTTCTGCAGGAACAGATTCTGCCATGTTACAAACGCCGCCGGGAATAATATTTGAAGATTATCGGGAATCGTAATTACAAATCCATTAACTGTAACGCTTCCTCCGGAATTTGCTGCTGCACTCCTCACAGTCATAGAAGCACTATAAACTGTTAGCACTTAAATTAACCCGTGGATTAGAAGATCATACACATCTAGATATCCATCCACCTGAAAGGGCGTCAAAGTTTGTCCAATGACCTGGACACTAAGCGCGAGGAACGCCGACGCTGCTTTGAAAAACCTCATGTCTACAACTACTCTTCAAATGAATTGAAAAGCAGGTTGAATGAAGAATGATTGTGAGGGAAGAGTGGAAAGATCGCTGTACTAAGTACAAAGTTCCCATCTCGTTAGGCCGTGTGGTGGAGATGAATCAATTCTCCGGGCCTTGCACTATGACTGCGGCACAGATGTGCTGGCCCAAAGCCATGAATGTCTCATTGCTTCTCCTACCTTGTCAACTGTAGAGTAGAGCACCACAGTGCAAGTCTTGGAGACTTTGCCAGGGTCTTGATGTCCCTTGTGGGCCTAGTCTAACACTGAATTCAGCCACCGCCGCAGTGACATTCATGTACATGAACTTCGCAGAGAGCGTTACTAGGGTAATCCACATTTCGTTGTCTCTGTAATTAATCGCTTGATTTCTACCGATGTCAGTAGATACAATTTATAATGGCAAAAATGTTGTTGTGGTTTTAAATGCAGGTTTTCGGGAAGAAAATCTTGTGCAACATTCCAAGCATCTGCCACCAGGTACCTAATTTCTTGGATATCTCTTGGATCGAACCAAGCATTCGCCACCCGCCACCTCACTTTTCGCCTCTTGATAGTATTAATGCCGAATACCATATAAGACGGAACATCACAGACAGAAACGAAACATGTGGCGCTGTTACCGGCGGGGGTAAACGCCCAAGATAACAACTCAGATCTGATAGCCCAAGGCTCGAGTAGAAATGAGACCTAGCCACATAAGGCCCAACCCAACACTAAATCATCATGCATGCTAGGCCTCTATGCTATCAATCGAGATCGGGGTCATTTTCACCAGGATTCATGTAGCTTTGGTGGGGTGCATGAGGATTCGTAAGAAAAGTTTCCTGACATCTTTCGTTGTGGAAACTGGCTGAGCTTGCGTAATTCTATGGCTTGAAAATAGAGTAATACCAGGTGCTGAGTCGCTGCAACCTTGTCCTCAATTTGCACTTATTGAAACGGCTCGCTATTGATCAAAAAGTGTCTAGGCCTCGTAAAGTTCGTACTCCGCCTCTTGATCAAGGCTTTCGAAGGGAAGGATAGTCCTCAGAGAATCTTCGATGTTGGCGCCACAGGTGCGGTTGTGCGTACGCCACCGACCCATCAAAACTCAAGCGAATAGGCTTCTCCAATCAAAAGGGGCACTTTGTAAAGGAGTGCATGATATCAGGAACAACACAATATCAGGAATATTGACCGTGAACCTAGCTGAGGACGGAAGTATCAGCGAATAGACTCGAGAACTGGTGACCTGTGAGTTCAAATAGTTGATGTCTGGTGCGGAGTTATTTGCGGTTTGACCTTCCTAGCCCTGACGCAAATCCTGGAATGCAGATGCTACATCAGAGCAAGTGAGTCCGTAAATCTCCTCTGACACACCAGTCGAAAGCCCATTGCGCCACTTGGAGAGAAATAAAAGCAGATCTACATGGCTGACTCAATTTGCCATTCGATCGATGAGGCAAAACCCTCAACGGAAGAAGTTATCCGCGATCCTCTTTTCTTAAAAATATCCTAGTTACCATCTGCATCCGCATTTGCATCATCTAGGCCGTGCAGAAATATCCATTATGCGGATTTTGAAAGATAGAATGAATGCAGATGTGCTCTACTCACTGACTTCAAAGGTTAGTTACCGAGGTGTGGTCTGTAATGTAGATTCTGCAAGACTTATATCGGATCAAGTCGTACACTCTTCACCTTCTTGCTAAAAGATAAAATATATAATATATTCCGAATACCTATAGATATGCTATGAAAGTAGGTATGCTTGGACATAATATGTAACCCCGTCAGGTAGAGTCACGTGACCAGATACTAGAACTCCTCAGTGATATCAATAATTTTGCATTCGCTCTGATCGCATCGTGAAAGGCTTAGCAGATGCTGGGATTGGAGCACTTGATTTCTTGCATGTTGTATCACTCAACTTCAAAAGAATAAATAGATGACGTTTGTTTAAACTTGGTCAGTCTTGCCTCTGCAATCTCTGGTAGTGAAGCTAGGATCGATACGCTGATAGTAAGAAAGAAATTCTTATTGAGGGATTTCTCTTGAATTTTGCTTTCTTCTCTGGTGTTGGAAGAAAGAACATTGTTGACGAAGATAAATCGCTACATTTTCATTACAAAGGGGCTCGTTTAAATGTCACATGATATTATTACACTTTTCCGTTTCAGGCTAAACTCGAAGACGTGTGCATTTGAGTAACCTTCACCTTTTTGTTTATCACCTTCTGCATCTAGGAACAACTTCCCCTCATCCACAGCAGCTTTAACCATGTCGTCGGCGGTCAGGGCGCACGATCGTCAGGTACACAACCAATCAGTAGTTTATCGAGGCCCTGACGGATCGTGCCGGCATGTCGATCATCTATAGCCAAGCCGGACCGTTGTTGCTCACGGGCGATAAAGGTGGGGGAACATCTACATTCCATGATAAGATTGGTGACCGGCGAAAGTTTAAGGGAGGAGGGGCCATGAAAGGGTTTAGCCGCATTCAGAAGGTAATTGGATTCACAAGGTTGTTGGACAGGAATCATAGATTGCAATTGCAGATGCGGGTTTTGCTGGGTCGTGAGAGTGCGAGAATTAATTATTGATGAAAAGTATATAGGTAGGGACTTCTGTACACTGCATTTATTCTCTTCCCTTTCTTCTTCGCTCCCCCCTTTTCTGACCTCTTATTGTGGTGGAATTGATTTCTCCGAGATGCGCTCCTCCTTTATCCTGCTTCCTGCTCTTGTAGGTTTCTCGATCGCAGCAGAGTGCGCAGCAGACAACTGCCTTCGAGCACTTCGCGCGATACAGACTCCAGGTCGGTTGCAAGCAGCTCAATCTTTTTGTGCAACCTATACAACTCAATTGAGTCAAGCGACCACAATTCCGAGCTTTGCGGTTGATGCATGCAAGCAGAACCAGAATGGCAATTTAGCTGAGAGATTGAGCAGTGCTTGCGCTTGCCTGCCTGTTGCAACATCCACAAGTGGAGGAAATGGAACTGCTACTCCCACCCCCACTCCTACTGGAGGTGCTTGTGCCATCGTGAGTGCTTCAAGTGCTGCTCAGAGAGCTGCTACCCCGTCTGGTAAGTTCAATCCCCTTTCCCAAAAAAAAAAAAATCCAAAAAACCCCAAAGAGAAAATGGGCAAGAACGAGTTGAGGGTAGTCAGGGAGAAATGAATCACGCTGATGGTGAGAATTAAGCAACACCGACTGTTGCTGCGAGTTTAGCACACGAGTGCTTAAGTAGTGTGCCACTCGGAAAGGAGGCTGCGTTGAAACTGGTAGATGCCATGGCCCCATACCTTGAGTGGCAAAGCGGTCAGTTTTCTCATCAGGAAAATTAACAGTTGCACAAATCTCACGTAACCTTTAGATTCTGCGTGGAAGAAAGATCCTCCATCCGACTACTTCTACCCACCCCATGACATCTTTGGATACCTTGCATCTGTTAAGGCCAATTTGCAAGCAGACAAATATGCCACTGAATACGAGTTCCAGCAGGATCTTTATAATGTCTTTGCAAAGGGTCATGATGGGCACTTCATCTTTTACCCAGATGCTCTGACAAAGGCATTTGAATGGGGAAGGAAAAGGAGTTTGGTGTCTATTAGCAAAGATGGAAGCGAGATTCCTAAGATTTACTTGTATGAGGACATCACATCCGCCCCCTCAACGGCATCTCCAGTAACCGAGATTAACGGTGAGGATGCCGCAACCTATGTTGCAAACTTCGCCTACACGGCTTCCTTCAATCAAGACGCAGATGCAGCATATAACTCCATGTTCTACGAAAAAGCTTTTGTCGCAGCCGGAAACTTCAAAGGCTATTTTTCTGGTGGAGGACGAACACGATACATCTACCCTGGTCCCAACACAACATTTACATTCGAAAATGGCACGAGCCTCGCTCTCGAAAACATTGCAAACGTAAAGGGTAACTTCAGTGGTGTACTCGATGGCCCATCATTCTACAAGAAATTCTGCACTGGCCCAACACCAACGGTAGCAGCCGACGTTGTAGCTACAGCAGCAGCAACAGGCGTACCGGGCTACCCTGCACCCGTAGTCGTGACGAACGACAGTATTGTATCAGGATATTACCTTGATGGTGCAGGGTATGAGGATGTCGCCGTGCTATCATTGTTGGCGATGGAGTCTGAAAGTCCGCTTGAGTTCCAGCAGGTTGTGCAGAAGTTCTTTGCAGATGCTGTGAGTGCGGGAAAGTCGAAGTTGGTTATCGATTTGAGTGGAAATGGTGGTGGTTATATTCTCCAAGGATACGATCTCTTCAGACAGTTGTTTCCGGATATTACCCAGGATGGATTCTCGCATTGGAGAGAAAATGACCAGTTGCTTGCAATATCAAAGATTTTCTCGGACTCTATTCCAGCGAACTATAACCCGCAGACCGCAGACGATGCAACGATTTCGCGGTATGAGAATTACTTCAACTACCGGTACGACTACAACCTCACCAACCAGCCCTTCCCAACATACGAAGCAAAGTTCGGCCCGCCACCACCAAATGTCTTCAAGGGTGATGCTTTCACAGCAATTACCAGGTGGAACTTGGATGATCCGCTCACCACGAGCAATGATACTTATGGAATGGGCATGGATATCACCGGCTACGGAGCTCGAAAGAATTTCACCCGCCCTTTCAAGCAAGAAAATATTGTTATGGTCATGGACGGCTACTGTGCCTCGACCTGTTCTTGTAGGCCTTTCCTCCATTCTCGCAATCCTTCAATCACATTAATATTTCACTCTAGTGTTCGCAACCTTCATGCGCCACCAAGCCCAAATCCCCACCATTGCCATCGGCGGTCGCCCCTCCACGGCACCCATGCAGGGCGTAGGCGGAATAAAGGGCGCCCAAATCCTTTCTTGGTCAGAAATCTACTTGCAATCCCAGGCCGCGCTCTCTCTCGCCCCATCTGTGAATGCTACATCAGCTCAAATTGCGGCCCTAAAACTCATGTCAAACTTGCCTGTCAACCGCAGTACAACTAATGGAATAAATGTGAGAGATGACATCTTCCGCGAGCATCTCGAGGATGGAATGCCTGGGCAATTCGTGGTGGAGGAGGCGGAGTGTCGACTATTTTGGACACAGAATATGATTACTGATATTAGTAATGTATGGAAATCAGCTGCGAATGCTGCGTTTAAGGGGGGGAAGTGTGTGAATGGTGGTATCGCGAAGCGTGACGCTTCGGTTGAGAATCTCAGTCACGGCGGACATGTAATCCCACGTCAACCACTTTCAGGCGGGAAACTTGTGTTGCCGAGGGGTGTGCGGGTTGAGGAGAAGGATGCGATGTGGACTGCGAGGTTTGGGAGAAAGGTTGTGCAGTAGATGAGCTGGAGAGATTTATCAGAAGTTAAAATAATACAGCTGTCAGAAATCAAATAGACTTATACTAATTCCTGTGGCATCCTTTACATTCGTTGAGGCTGCCCAGGTGACTCATGGTTGCGTTGTAAGTTTAACTCGTGAAAAACTCCCCGTTTGGAATTTGGTCCACCACCTGCGCAACCTACCCGGTTTATATGTTCTGATTATGGAAGTTCTCTTTCCTTCAAGGAGTATTGAGCACCCCTCCCGGAAGGGGGTTGACTGCACCTGCATCACAACTATTTATCAGCCATACATGCAATAGCCTCGAAGGAAATCGGGGTAGGGGTCTGTAGAAGCGATGACAATACTCCCATAAATCTTACTCCCATTAATCTCCCCCCTTACATCGACTTCGAGGTAACAAGTGGTACCGAAGAACAGACTAGGAAGAATCCGGAGTCACACGACTGCTGGATGTCCAAAAGTAAAATTACTAACCGTAGCCCTAGTAGGGAAATGGAGCCCACTAGGAGAATGGAAAGAGAAGAGCCCATTGAAACAGTATATTCTACGTTATTTTATTATGCCATATGAGCTCAAAGGTATGTAGTGCAGTTTTTGCAAAGTACAAATATCTAACAATTAGGATGTCCAACCCTGCACCTGATGTCATCTTTGCATATATTGGATCTCCAATCACCCGTCTCCGGCGTCCCCCCCCTCGTTCGAGGTCAAGAGGAGGCGTACAACAACCCTGCTTAGTCCCCACCTTCCATATAAGCGCCCAAGTTAGCGTTCACACCTCCTCAACCACCCCATCCATTATACCAGCTCTATTCACACCAAAACTACCCCCCATCGCGGGCTTACCATGCTTCCATTCAGCATTTCCAGGAATCCTATCCCCCTCCGGATCAAAAACAAACTCATACTCTGTATGTGTCCACTTCTCCTTCGCGCTCTTGGTGCTGGTCTTCCTATTCACAACCTCCGGCTTCGGATCTCCCTCTCGAGGAACAAACCCAGAGCGCTCCGCAGCATCCAGCTCCTCCTGAAACACCTCTGCATGAATAAATCTCGCACCACAGGTGAGCTTATCAAAATTCGCCTTCTCGGCATTCCAGCCGGGGATTTCACGGCCCGTCCATTCATACGCCAACTCTGCTTTTTCCAGACGTGGTATTTGGATCATGCCGGTGGGGTCGGTCCAGGAGAAATGATCACAGATGCGTTGGAGAGCCGTTGATCTGAGGGGGTTGGTGAAGAGGTCGAGGACGTCGACGTTTTCTTTGATGGCCATGAGCATTTTGTACTCTTGCCTATTGCGCATTGTGCCGTAGTAGCCAATGAATGGCTGGTCGCGAACGGCGTCTGCGTCGGTGTAGTTTTTGGTCTTGGCTAAGCTGATCTTGGGGAAGTTGACGACGTTTATCCGTTTCTTTGCCCATGATGGGTCGAGCTGGGGGTATGGTTTATGTCCTGCTGGGAGTTGGTAGCGGAGGGGAGAGTCTTGCGTGATGTGGTCAGGGTACGGTCCCTCACCAGTTGCAAAATGCGGCATTAGACCTTTGAAGACAAGGCAGCTGAATTGTGGCGTAGAGCAGGTGAGGCGGGGACCAGTGAGGTTGAATCGGCCGGGGAAAATATCTGGGGGGAGGTTTGAGACTACGAACATGGCTGTGAACGCGGCTGGATTGTCGTCAGAGTCAAAGTGGATGTGTCCAAACTCCTTGATAGTACCAGCAACCGTGATACCGGCAGGTGTCATATTGACCTGGATGTTGGTAGTCTCACAATTCTCCTCATCGCCCATCGTCAAAGACGCGTTGCCAGCCTTGTAAGCCTCTATTGTCCCCCAGTCGCGATCAGGAAAAGCTTCCCTGATACAAGCCATAGCTATTTGTATAGAAAGCACGCCGATTCTGTTGAACTTAGGATCGTTTCGCGCCTGGATATCTCCTGGGTGAATTGTGTAGTGTCCGGTTTGTGATGTAAAACCAAGTTCGTATGCAGTCTTAGCTCCCTTACTCGTCCACTTATGAAGGCTCTTCTCAGTGCCAGGCGCAGCCAGCACCTCCTGAACTTCTATCATAGCCTCCCATAGTCCAAGTTGGTTCATATTTTCTGGAGAAAAGTACCGCGCGTACGGCCAGAGTATGCCGTCTTCGGTCCCATCATCAATCCGAAAGTAATGTGGAGTTTCATCCATTTGTGTATATCCAATATTCTTTAGCTGGGCCTCAGTGAGAAGATGAGACCACCGTAAAGGTGCAGGAACCCTCGTAATCAATTCTTTTCGAATATCTTGTTTGTTTTTGCCCTCCAAGTTCTTGATAAGCTTGTGCTCATAGATATCCTTCTTCAATATTTTACTCCACACCTTTTTTTTGCTAAAAACCTGTCCATCTGCGGCCAACTCTTTTACCTTCTCATCGGTTATAAATGCATGAGCGGCGGTAGAATATGCTCTCTTGACGCGAAAGGTCTTCGAAGTATCTGACATGACTCGATTCCGACGCTCTTTGGCTTTTTCAGTTTTGTGCTTCTTCTTAGTCACGGGGGCGCTGGTTTTCGCCGGGCGTTTTGTACCACCCATGTTTTATCTGATGGTATTGGTCTTCAGAGTTTATGCATCACTCTGGAAAGGAACAATATTAATAGTTTGGGATCTCATTGAAGGCGAGGAGATGTCAAGGAGGAAGATATAGATAAATTCGGCAGGATTATGTGTTTGCTTGTTGTTAGCATTGCCCCGATAGGCAAAGCGTGTACTTGTGGTGTTAGGCTAGAGAGACCAACGTATTCAATGCTCAGAAGAAATAATGTATATTTGGTGCTTCTTTTAACAAAGGCAATTTAGCGGTGAATATTGAAACGTGTATCTAAGGTTCGCATGTAGATTAACTTTAAGAACAAAGAGCAAGTCATAATTATATGCTCATCACACTTATATTCGCCACTTCGATCATTTTTCTCTCACATTTCCCTTCTTGACTGCCTTACATTGCTTTGAGGATATTTTGAGGGGTAAGAAGTCACCTTCCATCGTGAAAAGTACGGTATCGCATTTATAGGCAGATATGCGAGTAGTTAAGCTGTGGCTGGATTGCCGGAAACAACTAATATTCAACTATACTAAATACCACCTAAGCAAGAGCAGCAGCATTCGTTATCACGTCTTCTGAAAATCCAATATAGTCTTCTTTTAGCCACCTTGGTAATTTGGGCGACCATGCTCTCTTCCATAACCATATATAACCGTATCTGTCGCCCAAAGCTCCCCATGTGCCAACAATGCCAAATGGAGTCATTCGTCCCTTCCACTCCCAAGTTGGACCCGAATCATACCTCTTTTCCATCCCGAAGGCTCCATCCAAACTACTTATATGGCCTTCCAGTTTAAAAGTACCAACACTATCGGAACCTTTCGAGGTAAGTGATTGAAAAGGATGAGTCGAGAATGGTAGCATGAGATGTTGCTTAATTTCGTCGCAGACCTGGAAATATACGCCAGTCATTGGAAGCTCCAGATGGAAACTCTCCGGATCCATGGAGTTACTATAGTAGCCCACCCACTCTCCATCTTCAAGAAACTCTTGCGTCAGCATCGTCGAGACATGCAGACCTGGTCCCCGGGAATGCGGAATGCTCTCTTTCGAAGCAGCAGCCTCAAATTGCAGTGAAAATTTCTCGTACATTTTCGTTGCATTAAACATGACACTTGGGAGAGGAGGGAGAATTATCCCCTCGACTCCTCTCGTTACACAATTGTCACTGTACTGAAGTATTGGCTCAATAAAAAGGGGTGGCCAATTGTACTCGCAGCTTTTACGAATATGGTGGGTTTCCAGGGCTGTATGTAAGGCTCCAGTGCTTGTTAGAAGATCTCCGCGATATTTCATACCCCCTTTTGAAAAATACTGATGAGTGCGTGTGAGAAAGGCGCAGGTGAGAATAAAACCGATATTCCAAACTTCGTCAGGGCTTCATATGCGACTCTCAGAAATTTGGTATACTAGACCTATGAGGATTGTATGATCAAGGAATGGGTGGTGTAGTACCGAAAGATATGGCGCCCACTTGCAGAGTTGAGAGACTGTATTCGAAGCATGTCCAAGATCGTAAGAACCCTTCCCTCCAAGGCCATATTTGCCATTATCTCCAAAAACTAGAGCAGGATCTAGCACTACATCATCAATGCTCCAAATATCACGGTAATTCGTATTTTGAATAGAGGCATTCTCAATGAATGTTTGTTGATCCGATAGCCACGACCAGGCCATCTTGTCCGCAACTGCAAGCTTTGAACAATGAGAGGTTGACATAAGGTGGGGCAAAATTCCCGTATCCCACCGAGCTCCATTGCGCGAGTTACTGAAGTTGATAATCTGTTTAAATACGAGATGATCGTTACAGGCGTTGTGAAGTCTTCGACTCGCTCTGAGTAGATTGAAGACCGAGTCACATGGCACAAAGGATGCGATGCGTTTGATGATCTCGAGGGGAAGGGACTGAATATCCATTGCCAAGGAAGATAGTGTTTTTTTATATAGAAATGATAGATGAATTTGATTGTTATGACAGATGATGCGTGAAAAGAACTTGTGTAGGCAGAAGGCTGGTAGAGATGCTTGGCATTATCAGCTGCCAAGCATTCTTATGGTGATGACTAATATAACTCTCCCTCTACAAATGCCTGAATATATGAAAAGCGAAAGATAACAGATTGGATTGAAAGACTTGATCTTGCAACAAAAAATCGACCTCAAAGAACCTATAAAGATGTTTTGCGCAACAATATGTGTATTTAGGGCTTAGGCAGCAAGAGGCGGGATAGAAGCTTGGTACCCGAAATCAACTAGATGTGATTTTGGCATAGTGCTTTGGACATGGTCGAAAGTGTAAGATGCTTTACATAACCTGTAAATAAACAAACCTTATAAAGTGAGAGATCACTCACTTCCGTTAAAGAATTTGTCCTTGATATTTGGAAATGGTAAAATATATTACGAGCACCCTAAGAATATGTATCACTGACGGGTGCCACTCATACCACTCTTTTAGTCATTTTTAGGCGATTTGAGGAAGCGCGGTTGCTTTGAAATATAAATGCAAGCTTCTAGTAGCAAACCTAAATTATATTCTCTTTCTTGTGAGAGGATACTATGCGACTTGCAAGGGAGATTGCAGACAACGGTGATAACCATAAACATCCCGATTTGTCCCGGTCCTATTGCCGGCCACATTTTGAGAGACATACCACAGCGTTTCAAGGGGGACTGCATAATATCTGCATGGTCTGCCCTACCACTATTCCGGACTGCTGGAGTGGTTGCAGGAAACAACAACACCTGCAGAGAGGGTTGTGGTGAAAAGCTAGGGGAAATGGAGGGTAGCTGCGGGGACCCTTGGCTAGAGCTCGGACACTTATGATAAGCTCCCAACGCTAAAAATGTCAATTCCAACGTCCTGAGTTTTGCATGTGGAACTTTACACCATCAACACTGTTCGCCCACTCATCATTGCACGATGCCACCATGGCTGTCGCCATCTCTGAAGGCCCTTCCTCGGTTGACGAAGGAGACCCCCTGCCACTCCTATTTACTGCGAAAGCTCCGGAACACTACCCCACTTCACTCGACTCCGATGCACCGGTCCATATATATTCCTACCAGAGCTTCGACTCTCTCTCCTCCTCCACCGTCGGAACATCTCTATTTACGAACGCCTCCAGATCATACACTCTATCCTTCACATCCGTTTGCTAGATCTCTCATGCCTTCCTCTACCAAGCCACGACGATTCAGCACTTCTGGCATTGCAGCTGATGGCATGCCAGCATTTGCTTTCGCTTTTGAGTAAGTTTCTTTCTCTTTCTAGGACAAACTATGGTACAAACTGACATCTGTCTGTAGCATTGATGGCGTCCTCCTCCGCTCCTCCTCCGCAATCCCTGGCGCTGCTGAAGCCTTGGGTCTCCTCCACAAGAACAACATCCCCTTTATTCTCCTGACAAATGGTGGAGGTAAACATGAAAGCACACGAGTGGTAGAGCTGAGCAAGAAGCTTGGTGTTCCTTTGACAGAAGAGAACTTCGTCCAGTCCCATACGCCTTTCAAGCAGCTGGTAGAGGGCACCGCTAGCACCGAAAGCCTGCAAGACAAGACAATTCTCGTAACTGGAGGGGATGGAGACAAATGTCGCAAGGTTGCAGAAATGTAAGTTGACGACTTTCCTCTCATTCTACTGCTGCTCAATGTGGCCCGAGGTGCAATCTTCATTGCATCATCAATTGGCTTCCAATTTTTGAGATTCTTTCTATTCCATGAAGCATCCTCAACCTCTGTTCCTTCTGCATGATCACAAAATCATCTCAATGTAAAAGCATCAGTCACATTTTCGCCACCAGGATAAATTCCTTCAAGTTCCAACGATATCCTTAGAAAAAAGGCATTGTTTTCCAGGAAATGAGTGCACTTGCGTAAATATTCTAGAGCTTCAACTGTGCCATAGGGGTTAGTGCCCCATCTCCAACTTTTACTCGCGAATATATTATTCTTTGTGTCCATGAGGGGGAGGGGGCACCACTTGGTGAGTAGGCACTCCGACGTGCATTGAAAAAGAAAGTCTCTACTCTCAGTAAAACCACAGAAGATTGCACAATCTATATCACCTCCTGCTTGGCTTGGAAACATGCTCGCTCTGCCTATGTCATATATCTCGCTGGAGTGCGAAGTCTAGTAGCAAGTTTTCCCGAGATTCTCCTTGATGGGAATTTTCGATGCCTTTCGAGACCTCTGAGCAGGACTACCATTTGTCCCAACAGATTTATGCGCTTATGCTGACTCCCCATCGTAGGTATGGCTTCAAAAATGTTGTTACTCCAGGTGATATCCTCATGGCGCACCCAAACATCTGGCCATTCAACCAAATATTCTCCGATTACTACCGCAACAACACTCGACCATTACCCCTGGGTGTCAATCAGACTAGTGCTGATGGGTCTCTAAAGATTGATGCTATCTTTGTCTTTAACGATCCTCGGGATTGGGCTCTAGACTCGCAAATCATTCTCGACCTTCTACTCTCCAAGCAGGGATATCTCGGTACATACTCGGACAAGAACGGAGATACCTCCCTTCCCAACAACGGCTGGCAGCAGGATGGACAACCCAAGTTGTTCTTCTCCAACCCTGATCTTTTTTGGGCCACCAACTACCACATGCCTCGACTTGGCCAAGGCGGTTTCCAAGCTGCCGTCCAAGGCGTCTGGGATGCTACCACCGGTGGTGCCACTCTAGAGCGAACCGTCATTGGCAAGCCACATCCCGCTACATATAAGTACGCCGAACGTGTTCTCAACAAGCACCGTGCCCAACTACTTGGTGGAAGTGGCGAAGTAAAGAAGAAGGTTATTCGTTTGGAGCGTGTGTTCATGGTTGGCGATAACCCAGAGAGTGATATTCGCGGCGCCAACGAATACAACAGTACGCATGGCACCGAGTGGACCAGTGTTCTCGTGAAGACTGGCGTTTTTCGCGAGGGTACCAAGCCTGCATATACGCCCAAGGTTATTGTAGATGATGTCCTTGAGGCCGTCAAATGGGCATTGAAGGTGGAAGGCTGGAAGGGTAGTCTAGAGTGAGGACTGGCCACAACCAGCTAGACACCCGCTGACCTGTTCGACTTTGATAAGCCGAATGATGGTTGATGCTTTGTAGCAAAGAGCCTTGCGCGTGATCTCGACTTTAGGAGGCTCTTTGGACCAGCAATTAAAAATCTACGGCGTATTTTGGGTGGATCTTTGAGCGATTTTCTTACGGCATCTGGGACGGCGCATTACACGGTAGTCAGCATTTGGAGCAACTATAGACTTGGAAAGAAAATACCATAGACGATTCCTTAGAATATGATCTGCATCATCGGCACTCCTCAGTGTAGCATTCAAAGTTCTCTTCCTACCTTTTCATGCATTTCAACGCAGTGGCTGATCTTCGCAACCCTTCTCTCCTTTGTTTTGAGGTTGGCCTTCCAAGATTGTCGCAGAAACTATTGGCCATCCCCCTTGCCTTTGGTCTCGAGTCATCGATATCCTCTAAGTCAAGTGGCGCTCTATTGCATGCTCATTTTCGAGTTCACCCTCTTTCCCCTCCCTCTGTGTCTCTTTTCGGGTGCAGGTATTATCGAAGGTTGTGGCAAGGGTTGGATCTTAATTAGCTGAAAATGAAGCAGCCAATCAAGTGAAAATATAGATTTAATATTGCTGCCATTCAAAGTTGATACAAAAGCTATGCGTAATCGGATCAATTACTCAAGGAAACTAAATCACTAGAACCTATATAAACAAAGTTATAGCCCCCTAGCCAAACCTCAACGCGATAACTCTGGAAGGGCGCCAGTGACAACGGCTACTGCTCACCTCAAGAACATTACTAGACATTCAGTGAAGATTTGGTACGACTCAGACTTCCAGGAGAGAGGTATCTACGCCCATGTATTAGCTGTAATAATACGTAGGACCCGATGATACGGTTCATGACCACGTTAAGACGCCTACCGCTCGCCCCTTCATTGCCCGGTCTGAAAGTTATGGTAGAGGAGCTGAAGCAGACTAAACCAACAAGGAGAGACTGGAATAAGGTGTTCCCAACATAGGTGTCTCGAAGTCAAAAACGCAACAACCTCTAAAGCATTTTGAGTTGGCAATGCGCTCGAGATATTTCAGGGACGCATTCAGAGTTTCCGGTGCGACAAAGAGGCGATTATGTATCATGTTGACAGAGATTGAGAAGATCACAGTTTTGCAGCATGATGGTCATATATACAAGTCAAGGGCAGATATTAAGGAAGTGACGACTAAAAGCAATCTGTAGTCTAAGAAAAATTCAGAGAAAGAGTAGAGGGTAGATGCACTCTAATTAAAACCACTATGCGCGTTTCTCAAACCCATATCCAATGCGCTCCGCATTTCTCCCCTATCATATCTAGACCTCTCTATTTCGTGAAACAGTATATTTCATCTTTGTGTTTAGTTACATATCAGACTCCACGTGTCAAATTTGCTACATATCACATACGTCATATTCTTTGCCCTACATCGCAGTCGCACATATGAATTCTCGCTTTACAAGTCATCACGCTATCGCAACAATAAAATTCTTAAAAGCAACTAGCGAAATCGAAATTCTAGCTACTATTGTGATACTATATTTATATTTTGTTTATTTTTCACACCCGCTTATTCTTGTACATAACAGACATGTAAATCATAAGATTTTCAGCTCTAGCCCAAGCCATTGTAGTTGTACATCGTTTTCCCTTGGTTTTAAGACCTTCACTTCCTAAGATGGGGTAGAGTATATGATAATCGGGGGTAGGAATGGGAAGAGGAGGGGAGGGACAGAGATATATATGTCTTTATGGGCGATTTAGGTGCTCGTTTTCCTCTGGTGCTAGAGTTGAAAGGTTTTGTTGCTTGTCGCAGTTTTCTAACTATTCACGTGATGCTATCCGCTTCACCAGTAACAGGCTTCACTTGAAGAAGGGAAGAGAGAGTATTAAGAGAAGAGGTTTGTTTATGTCGCTGTCAGCGATATATGTGCTGCTTGCTCTCAGTTCGTGCATTTTGAGATTTTGAAACCCCGGTTACGGTTTTATTGCATCCCGCAATCCCCAAATATTTTTATCATTTTGCTCGATACTCTTTTATATCAAACTACACTTATAAAGGCCTTAAAGGCATATCTTATTTGAAGGGGTATATGTAGTGCTTGTAGCTCATGTATATGAGTTTTTTTCTTTTGAGTTCTGTTGTCATTTTCTGTTAACGCAAAAGGAAGTGTAATTTGGCTTTGGGATCGTGATCTGGCCAATATGGATTGATGAACTCTAAAACGGGCGGTTCGATTAATTCGAACGCCACCTCCTAAAATCTGATGTCTTCATCAATATCTCCATTTTTGATCGGCATCAGAAGTATAATTTGTATTGAGACAATTATGGGTTAGAGCTAAATCGTAATTGGTAGTTAATCTGGATATCTGCTCACCAACCAATAGCCTCGCCTTATCGATTTCGTAACTAAAGCTAGAATATACAATTTAGTTGCTGTGCCCCGCTAAAACTGCGTCCTTATGCAATATGGCAATCAACTAATAGCGTTGCTAAGTATGCATATATAAGGCTCAGCAGCAGTCAGGCTATATCAGTGGTGGGTTTCAACATCAAGCTGCTTTCACACAATTTGTTTAAGTTTTACCGTAATTCTGCGGCATTGTAGTATGGGGTCACCAATCAACAGGCGGAGAAGATATTACAACACAGACTGCACGCATGATATGGGTCCAATTTGCATTATTTGTAGCTGTTGAGGATCTAAGGTACTTTCTGAGGAGAGATAACTTACCCCATAATACACGAATAGCTCGGCAGGCTTGTTATGGGAACTATTAACTCCTTGCAGAATGTGATATCGTAATTTTCATGCCTGCACCAATGAATTCAATCAAACTATTTAAGTGCTACGACTAGGAAGATATCTAAGGAAGAGCTTTGTATCGCACTTAGAAGAGACTTAAGTAGATATGAAATATATAGAGGAGATGCAAAGCATGTCACAGACTGTCCTCACCCCGGTGTAGTTTTCGCCCTTCGCCCTGAATACATGTTACCTAGACATCAAGAGTGTCACCACCTTGACCAAATCCTCGTATGTGTTAAACTATATTCATATCAAGTAACATAATTCAGGAACAATCCACAATTTCGTCAAGACTTCCTAGGTCCATGTGGCGGTGATTCCTGTAGAATTGACACAATCGGCTGGCACTGCAGCCGCTGGTCCTTTGATGAATTTAATAGCAGCGCACTATGTGACCACTAGTCAGTTCTCAAACCAGAAGCCATAAATCCCAATTGCTTCCCATATCTCTCCTATTAGGGAGACAAAAGTCATCAACATCCACTGCTGAACTCACCTGGAACAAATCCCCATCATGACCATGTTGCACGACTTGTAAGACACCGTCCTGTCCTTCCCACTCTTTCTTTCCAGGAATTTGTGGCTCGCACAAAGTTCCGACCCCTTTTTGCGTGAGGTTCCGGGTCAAGGGCACCCAGATCTTCAAGTCGTTTAGTCTCGCAGCCCTGAACTCCCATGTAGCGGTGGAATGTGTCGTGAGAAGGTTCACAGCAGAACCCCCTGTGGGCCAATTCGTAACGTTTGTCCTTCCCGTGGCGGCGAATCCCCCACATGGTGATGTTCCTTCGGCTTCATCATCGAAGCCGAGGGAAGTCGGGGATTGAAGCACGAAGTGTGCAGCTGTGATGGCAGTAGTTGCCAGGAGCACAACGATGGAGCAGAAGCTATTGCTGTGCATCATGGGGTTTAGAATATGATAACAGTAATGATATTCAATAAAAAAAGAATGGAAAGAATGAGTAGGAGTGCAACAAGACTACTTAGCTGGCGGGTCGTTGGACTTATAGTTTTCCACTCTTCCCATGAAAGTAATATCGCTGGATATATTCACATTATAGCGGCCGTGGAAGGTACAACAAATAGTAGTCGAATATAATTCTAGAAATTCGCAATTCTAAAGGTATGGGAGGGAGGTCGCCAATCTATCTTGGGCTCGTTTAACTAACCGAGTTGCTAAATTACCAGTGGTTGAGTTCGATTGAGCAATTTTTCAAAGCTGCTTCCATTTCATACAAGAAGGGCATATTTGTTAGGGGCAGTTGAAATTTGCCTCAATGTAATATCTTGCGACATGCTTTTTCTTTGCATTTGGGTGCAATAGACTATTTGACTCCAAAGTCAGTGAATGCGCACAGACAAACATATGTATCAAGCGAGATCAGGGGCATCTCGTCAAACCCTGCCCAAAGTATTCAGAAGATTAATACATCTACACGTCGATGCAAGGAACGCGGAATTAGCCATGGCTATTTTGATAGCTAAACCTACCCGGGTTGCCGGGCAGGATTTCGAGGTTGCCTCTGTACCTGAATCCCGCATCGACAAATCACGTTTAAAGGTGGCTAAATGTGTGTGGCTTTTTTGGCGTTTTCTAGCACAACAAAAGAGCTCAAATGTACTCACGCCATCTGGAACTTACCTCCGTAGGCGACCTTCGAGGTAAATTGAAACTCCATACATATTCAAGCATGTCATACGGCTAGGTCATGATCTTTTACCCCAGATTGCCAGCAAACCTTGTTTTCTTTTCTTTTGTAGCGATGAGCCAATCATCATCATACTTGAGCAAGTTTACAGGTTTGCCCAAACAGCATGATTAAGTCGGAAGTGTGATCATATCATGAACGCGGAAAAGTGCTCATGAGCACCCAAGGCGTCAGAATTACACCCTAATAATACGATTGCCGGTAACAGCAATGCGTGTACAGATTCTATGGTAGTTAGATTTAGAGAATACCGAACTAAATGTTGGTTGATTTTTGGAATAGTGTACAAGTGATTTATTCTTTGGCCTTCATCAGCTAGCCAACGAAGCCCAACCTCATTATTATTACTTGTTAGATCTACATCGACGCACACGATCTGAGATATCCTCCTACCCTCTAGCCGACGTAACCTAAGATCGACTTTCTGCAGCATTCTCGGCCTATGCTAGTTGAATACCTCACTTACAAAAGCATAAAAGCTACAAAAGAAGCTCCTGACATGAAAAGGAAGTTTCCAACGGAGACCAAAGATCCGGCGCCAGTAAACTGAGCCGGGTTTGCGGTTGTTGTGCTATTTCCAGACGCAGCTCCCGTCGCTGAAGCCTTAGAAGTTGCCGCAGCTGCGGAAGAGCCGCTATCAGTACTCGAGGCTTTGGAAGCAGAAGATGAGGAACCTGCACTAGAACCAGATCCGCTCAACGCTGTGGTCGGCTTAGAGCCAGCGGACGTCAAAAGAACGGATGTGAGGGACGAAGGTGCAGCAGAGCTCGAGGCAGCGCTGGCAATAACTGGTGCGGAGGAAGTGGTGGAAGAGGGTGCTGCAGGAGTGGATGACGTGGATGAAACAGCAGAGGAGGTTGGGGCTGCAGATGAACTTGGTGGTGGTGGTCCGCCACTCTCGAGGTAGAAGGCCGAAACCCCAGTTGAGTTTGTGCAACCACTTGGAACTGATGCGGGTCCACCAGCGGCAAACTTAATTGCTGCGCACTAATTCAAAATGTATCAGATTCAATCCCATATGTTGAGCGTTTATGACAACTGATCCAGAGAATGAGGTGCTTACCTGGTAAAGTATTCCATCGGCGCCATTTTGGATGATTTGCAAAACTGCATCCTGCCCTGCCCAAGCAGAATTCCCAGGGATTGAAGGAAAGCAGACTGTTCCAACTCCCTTCTGACTTATGTCGTTCACCAAGGGGACGAAGTTTGTAGGGTTGCTGAGGAGGGCAGCCTTGATACTAAATGTCGCGGTGGTATGTGTTGTGAGAACGCTAATTGAGCTTCCCCCAACTGGCCATGAAGTTACCCCAGTGCTCCGATCAGTAGCTGTGAAGCCGCCACAAGGACCTGTTGACTCAATTGTATCGTCAAAACCTAAGCTCGTTGGGATTTGGAGGACGAAATGAGCGCTGGTGCTGGCTGCAAGTGCAAGCACGGCGAGGAGTTGCGGAGTATGGAATTGCATTTTGGCAGATGGTCTTGAATGAATGGATGGTCGTTGATTGGTAGCGAAGGTGTTAAAATCAAGGACGGATTCCACAACAAACGATTGTAGTGTCGGAGAGACGAGATTGATGTTAGGAGAAGAAGAGTTCAAATCGCCTAGACGAGAATTTGGGCCAAGCTATATGTAATGTGAGCAAGTTTTGAAGACACATTTTCCTTTTATTGACTACCATCAGATTTATTGCAAGTAACACTCGTGGCTGAATCAAATTGGCGTTGAGCATATCAACTCGTGCGACATGATTGGTATAATCCAAAGCCAGTAGCCAAAGTACACTCTTTCTCGGCAAAGCCTTCCTCTAAGAAACTTTGGTTGAGCGGGTTCGAGCAAGTTTTCCTGTTACATTTGTTAACGAGACACCCATGCTTTCACTGACCCAGCCCCCCAACGCTGTCGATCAAAGAGACAGGGGAAATGATGGTGGACATTATTTTTGATTTAATATTCTGAAATTATGATATGGCTCACACGGGGATATACTAGTTTCTTGCCGTGAGTTTCGTTAGAAATATGCTGCTTCTCAGATTGATTGATTTTGATAAACACAGGTCTAGGTCGATCAATACCGAAAAGTTCTGTTTTTTATGTAACTTATTGATGGCCATTGTTTAATAGATTACGATGTTTTGCAATGTCCAGACAGCACAATACTTAGATACATACTCTAAAATTGAGATAATACCATAACTTATGCTGAAACACCCTTCCACGGAGACCTGTGATGTGGATTTCGCGGCGTTTAGCGATGGATTCTGCTTCACCATCGCTCCTAATTCTTTCTTAGCCGCCGTCGGTCTCCCTTGCTTTTTAGATGCTCCCTCCAACTATGAGGTCTCTTCTTTTGTGGTTTACTATGTTGCTACGTCCAGCGCCAAGTCCTGAAACCTTTCGCTTAGTGCAGTATTAAAGTTTAACCTTTGTGTTTCGAATCTATTTCTGCGAAACCTAGATGTAGGAATTTGAGGATAAATTTCTCGGTTTTCTATCGGTGCATATCAACATAGTTCTCCCGCAGTCATACCGTCAGCCCTGTTGTGGAATTTGATGGATATGAACATTTCCCATTCCTATTGTCTTTCTTAGTATACAAGTACTTCAAAAAGTCTTCCGACTAGAACAATTATTGTGCCTCTGTCTTCGTACTGAGTTCCATGTAAGCTGTATTCGATTAAATAATAGAAACAAAACAAGCATATGGTGTTATTGGTGGAGGTTTTGAGGGTTGTGGTTGTTAATTGAAACTTCTCCCCTTCTACTATGCAATTGGGATAGCAGCTCTGAGCAAAAGATCAAGCGAAAGGTTTCAAAATTGGTTGGTGAGGAGAGTGAGGAGCAGGTCAAGTCAAAATGCGATGTACAGGAATCGTCAGTCATGGAAAGCCCTAAAAACACAAATGGAATCCATAGAACGGGCTAGCGGTGTGTAACAATCATAGGAAGTAAGATGCCATGTAGATCATAAATGTACGCAGAAATTTGGCATTTGGGCACTTGTGCAAACCATAGAAAGCAATGAGAAAACTTAAGTGCTACTTCAAAGTATATTCTATATGAAAAAGGAGTTTGATACCAATGCTGAAGCTGCCGAGTCTCTGGCAAATATGAGGTAGGTGACGGAGAGGAACCGATGAAGATAATGTCGACTATGATAGGCCATATCAAGGGGAAGAACTGAATGGCTAAGGTAAAGGCCGAGGTAGCGTTTACATGAGGGAAGATGGCGATGAGTAGCACTAGAGAAGGACATATATGAGACATCACTATATCAATACGAATATCTCATTTTTTATTATTCTTCTGAAGCCTCCTTCCTTCATTAGCGAGCTACGCAAATTCCACTTTAAAAAACGATCTTGAAGTGGGAAAGTGGACTTTTTAACCACTCTGGAAATGATCTAGCTCCCTCCTTGCGCACATTAATTATCTTGAATACTGGGATGGTCTCTATCAGCCTCCATATCAATGTTCTCCGTCAGCTCTTCAACCTCAACAATTGACTGTGGAAAGACTGCATCACAGACTGGGCCTCTACCATCATCCACGGTTATGTGAGTTTCCTCTTCTTCCTCAACAAAAGTGATTGCAGCCCAATCGTCCGAACCTGCAAAATGAGAAATTGATTGTGTAGTCTTACTATGATCAACAACCTTCCCGTCCGTGCCCAACGGCATCTTGAACTCCTTCAAGCATTGTGGTGTGTGCAAGCAACCCGCTCGGTGAGAGAAGCAATTATTCCTGCTCAAGTTCACGGCACCAGGTTCAACTATCGTGTGTTTTGGATTCAGGCATGTCCAGTTTCCGCAAAGGTGGCTGAGATGCCACTGGCGATCGGTGAAGCCATCCTGCTGTTGCCTGGTCATCGTGTTGTAGAGAATCTTCACCACAATGCCGTAATTGAGAACAAGAGAATGAATTTTGCCGCCCTCGCTCCAACGAAACCGCTTGCTAATATTACCACATGGGCGAAGAATTCCAGAACCTGTCAACCTAGCAGGTGGAGGAGATGGATGAAACCAACATTCATCGTCATCAATAAAGGGGTCGAGAAGCCAACTTGTGTTTGAATGCCACTGATGCATGTCTTTTGTCACTTTTGAGGGCCGACTTGAGCTGATAATAAGGCTCTTCCGTTCTCGAACTGGAATTATGTTATGGGGTAGGGCCTTTGGAGTGACCTTTGGAACTATCGTAGAAATGGTCAAAATCTGAGGAAATATGTTATTGAAAGATGATAGTGGGTGTTGTGTTGTCGGTAGTAACGGTGGTAGAAAGGAGGAAAGAGTTGCGGAAGGTTCCGAGGGCGAGGGAGGTGGCGACAAAATTCTGCTAATAGGGTCCCCAAATTTGACTAGAGAAGTCGTAGATCCTGGAATACAATAGTTGGCGACATTATCGATATCTGGCACACTTTCAAGAAAATCACCATTACCCTGTGTCATAGAACATTTCTTTCCTCCATGAAACAATTTGTATTGGGGGTGATCTACCTCAATTGCTTTTGAAACAGTCTTTAAAAGGATTTCTCCCTCAGAATTGGTTGCTGATATAAATGTAGGTACTCTCATGAGAAGAGAAGGATTATCCACCCTGGACCGTGAGTCGCGCTTGTCAGTTGATTGCTGAGCCGTAGAGTCTTGACTTGAGTCCTGGAACATGAGCTGGCAAAGGACCGGAGTTTCATCAACGTCGCTGTGTTGATCTGTGTAATTACTTCTAAAGGATTCTGTTGTTTGATTTTCTTCCATTTTGAGAATCTGATGAGTATCAATAAAGTGAGTGTTATTAGGCTTGTATAGCAGATGCTGTAATTCGGAATTGTTAAGATTCAGTTGAAGGTAATTGTGTTTCTGTGTAGAATCTAGAAGGATTTAGCTTTTCGAGTACACGATAACACTGAGGAAAATAGAAGGGCAGTGAGTGAGGTGTGCAAAAATTTGGAAAACCTCTCTAAAAGACAGAAATTACTAACACCTACCCAAAACAATAAAGGGGGAAGTGAAAAGATGTAGCCAGGTAATAAAACTTTCGAAAATATCAGGCGCTCGCCTAGTGTGTCTTCCCAAATTAGAACAAAGTCGATTATCTTCTTCTTTTCATCGTAATTCATTCTTCATAGCTTCAACTTCAGCACCACCACCCCCAAAGGTTCTTAATGTTTCTCTACCAATTGATTTCAAAGATATCACAATCCTTCCAATAGTATAAGAAGGGATCTCACCTGTGCTGCTGTGTTTGTTCTCGTCAATGGGTAACAACTTCGTCGTCTAATGGAGCAAAAAATTAGTTACACCAAGAGTTGAAGGGAGAGCTACCATCAAAGTTGACGTTACAGAATGGCCTGATATAAAAGGAACCCGAATTGCCAATTACTTACCAAAAGGTTACAACGAAGAGAGCTATCAAGTATGAAGCTGATAAGGTGAGAATTGAATGGAATATTTCAGCACCGACCCTCCTTCCCTCATAAAGATGGCAAATTTAAAACTGATAGTAATATCGAATGCCTATCGCCTGTACCAATTGCTCTTGGCTCCGTCTTAGACCATATTAGGGTCAAGCAACGTAGTCGGTTGATTCGCTTAGACTCACCTCTCTCTCCATAGGACCGTTAATGTATACCTACGAGAGATGTAGAAATTGAGATCGGCAAACGGCAAACGGCAAACGGCCCATTTACAAGTAATAATGACGGCATTGAAGGTTCTTGAAAAGAAAGTATCTAAATTCTCAAAGTAGAAAAGCAGCTCATCGGACATAGGATGATCAGTGGCTGAAAAGTTTATGTATAGTTTATGTAAAAAAAAAAAAAAAAATAGCGCTGGGGAATTGTTATACTTTTCATAGCTCCAGAAGTGAATGACTAGGATAAGATCTCAGAGACTGGTGTGTCATTCCCTCAATGTTGGTTGGATGGGATACAAAGTATGAAAACTTATAAATACTTCCGATTGTCGTTTCAAATAAAAAGTCCTGGTAGACCAAGTGGATGCATAAAATTTATTGATTCTGAAGCTATATTTGTGGAGCTTATTAGCTTAATATATTTGCGATTATGAGGCGTAGCTGATGTAATTTGTAGTGAAAGAATTACAATTGTGTCTATCGGCTCAACCTATTCTGATGAACGCAGATTCCTGAAAATCCCTGTTCCGAGATGCGCTCGAGAGTTTGAGGATTGTGCCTTAAAGTAGTTGTTTATCATGAATCGCTGAGAGAAGCTTCAAGAGGATGGGTATATTTGAAACTCATGCATTGCATTTAAGATTCCGGTATTTCCCATACTCCCGTTGCCTCAAAGCCTAGCGAATTAACCTCCTCGTTTTCCTCAAAAGTTCCCTCTATGCCCTCTACAATCTCCGCCTCCCTCGGCCTTGTCCATCCTAGCCTACTGCTAACCCTCACAATCCTCAGACTCTCTAGCGCACCTTGGCACAGCAATTCAAAAATCGTCCCGGGCCCAATAGCTTGCGCCATATCTAGCATTGGCGAAGCCTCAATATCCAGAATACGGAGAGAAGAATAAAGCTTTTCTGAGTGGCAGAAGAGACCGCCTGAAATGTAATCGGCAGAAATACGGAACGCCGTTAGATTAGGGCAGTGAATGGGAAGATAGTCAAGAGAGCCAGAGCTGAGGTGCGGCATGGGGTGGCGAACCGTCAGGTGTTGTATCTGAGGGCCAATTATTTGTAGAGCATTGAGGAGGGCCGAGGCGTGGACCTGGGAGCAGTGTTGGATGCTGAACCTTGATAAAGTCCTAGGAACGTTCGTGAGGTGTTCAAGTAGAAAATGGTCGTTTATTCCTCCTGCGAGATGGAGGGCTTTGAGTTTTGGTGGCCAGTTGTAGGGCTCCTGGTTAGTTTTTGCCTCATCTAAACTTGAGCTTCGTGGGAAGAAGAGTGTTTCCAGTTCTGTCAAAGACTTTAAGGTCTGAAACAAAAGCCTATTGGAAATGGAAGCAGAAATCAGACTTAAATCTAAAACCCTTAACCGGGTACATTTACTCAATGCTGCAAAACTGTTGATTCCAAAACTTGCTTGTGGTGCCACGAATCCCTCTATATTTCCCTTCAGTCTTCCCAATATCCGCGCAGTGAGACTTCGGGAGGAATTATGAACAAGTTCAGACATGTCTAGGCGCTTGACAAATATCGAGAGCGGGGTCTGCCGGATATGAGCATTTTTGGAGGGGCATATAGTGCGAATAAAAGTAGAGAAGTTGCTGCCATCAAGATGAGGGTGTACATAGAGGAGAGGTATGGCACACCCGTACCATGTTCGGCAGACGAGAGCGCAGGACCAAAAGGTGTACTGGGAGCGGGGTCGAAGTGGAATGAAGCTCAGGATTTGTGATACGATTTCGCTGGGAAGTTGTAGCTCCCGGGTTGGAGGTTTCGATAGCTGTGGAAAGGGTGAGGGGTTTGGTAAAGATTCTATGACACTTGACTTATTTTGCTGCTGGGGAGGTATTTTGAATGGTTGTGACATTTCCACGTTCCAATTACTCTGTAGATCGAGAGCCATAACAGCAGATTTTCGATTGTAATTAGCAAAGGCTGTATTCGTTCGGGACTATATGTGAAGTTTATTAGAAAGTGTTTTGCCCATAATGCTTGTGATGAATGCGTAAGAGCAAAGCATGGAGACCTGGTCAACGTTAGAGTGAACTTTGATAAGGATGATGATAAAACATAAAAATTGGCTGAGTCAGCAAGGCTGAATCACAAATATTCCTGAACAGCTTTGATAACCGCTTCAAAAACAAGCCACTTGCCAACCTTGGTCAACATTTGCCACAATGTCCGCAACCAAGAGAAAGTATGATCCCAACTCTCCTGGTCAGCTATACAGCAATAAATCTCGCTCACGTCCAACTGCAGAAGCTCGCGTCGATCCGACGTATGGTCAACGAAGTGCGATCCCAGGCTTAGACGATGAGACTGGTGGGGATGATGATAGTGATAGTCTTAACTACGATGAGGATGGAAGCAATGCCCTGAGCTATTTGCGAGCCGTTCGGTAAGTAATATTTGTGTATTCTATGAAAAGCTCTCGCTGAAACGATTGTCCTACCATTAGAAACATGCTGATTTCAAGTGTCATTTGACAGGCAAGAAGCCTTCAGCATCCCAAATCTCCTTGTCGCCCCAAAACAGGAAGGTGACGATCGCGATGTATACGAGAATGGTGTTGGGGATTATCGTGGAATATATGGTGATGGTGCCTATTATGCCGTGCCGGAAGCATCGCAAGATTCCGAGGAAGAGAATGAATCAACAATCGATCCAAATCTCGATTACTTCGACTCAATTCTCACTCGATACGAGGCCTTGCACCATCGATTGGCCCAAACACCGCCACCGGAAAACGTCAAAATCCTTGATAAAGACCATCCGACCTACGTTGGCCGTCTAAATACAGAAATTGCAAGATGGTGGAGATGGAAAATGAGAACTGTTGATCCTTTACCGGCTCAAATCGCCACCATGGATAAGAGCACGGTTTTGAGATTGCTTGGGCTACTAACCGGCGGGAACTTGTTAAAACGTGGTCTGGAGGTTGAGTTAAGCGTCAGCCAATGGATTTGGAGCCTCCTCGCCAGACTACCCGACCGTGGAGAGCTGACAAGTGAGGAAATTGGTATTATCCGAGAGTTGGGCAAGAAAGCTGTCCTTGTTGGTATGGGAATGAAAGATGATGAGACATTGAATCAAGGCATGGATGAAGTCGAGGCTGGGCTTGCTGAGCAAGAAGAGGAAATTCTTGATGTCGTAAATGATACCGAAATCTCATTGGAGAATGGTGAGAGTGGTGTTGAAGAATTTCCCGTATCTTCTGCAAACCTTGGATCATACCCCCCAAACATTCCAGGAGGGCCGGACGGCAAATCGCTCGAACATCAAACATCGTCGGGTGCTAAATCATCCATCATGCTTCCTGGACCTCGCGATGCGGATGTTACAACATCTGGGTCTCCGCAAGATACTAACATCAATATTTCCGAGGTGGAAGATACCCATACAGATGATTTAGAGACTATGAAAGCCAAGATGCTTGCAAATTTAATCTTAAGCCAAGAGGAGGATAAGCAAGTCACTGAGGAATTAGTGGCTGCTGAAGCTAAGAAAGCAATGATAAGATGGAACACGAAAGCCACTGTTGATATGATAATTACCATTACTGGGGAAATATATGGTCAAAGGGATCTTTTGGAGTTCAGGGCAGCTTGGGATAATGTAGTCTGACTCGAGCATGTACTACTCGACTTTCGTGCACTTTCAAACAGGATATCCTTGATATTTGGTGGAGAATAGCTCATGCGGTTCACTTCGTTATCGTCGACATCTAGAACTCCTAGTTGTGAGTCTTCCGGCTGTATCATTAGTTGCCCCTTCTGTAGACGCAGATCAATAATGTACTCATTGACAAATCGCAGTGAAACTACCATTCGCCATTCCAGCATCACGGCGCTTCAAAGTTTCATCATACTTGATGGTGGCAGGAACAAGAGCCAATATCTCAAGACAGAATATACCAAGCTTAGCATCCTTGGTGGTATAGTTTTTGGGGGTTGGGAGCGTTATATTAATTTCGAATTATATACCAGCACAGGCATATATAGATATCAATAGGGCCATTAACCAGGGATACGACATAAATACCAAGGGCAAGTTCGCGAAGGGAGTGTCAAATTTGACTGTTTATCTCTGCCATACAGTCCTTTGAATTTGAAGTGTGATCTACTTCAGAAACACACTGCTGACTGTTGACTTCCCAGGAATGAGTCAACTCCCTGTTGTAAGTGTGCGAGAGATTCCAATACCAATTTTACTCTTCCACGATTTCAGCGAAAACTATTATTCTGCCAGTTTCATTCAATATTAAGGGCCCTAGTTAATGGAGCGCATGAACGATATAACCTACTTGGTTTCTTAAGGGGAGGAGTAATATTATACTCGTGCCTATATTACGCCTATGACGTGCCTACTGTTGGAGATTTTCAGAGATGATGATCATTTCTACGGAGAGAAGTGCTACATATATAAAGGCCTGGAGTCTGTAAGGTTGCCTATTGCTACCTATTGTTACCTATTGACATGAATCATAGAAGGCAACGGCTTGCTTCAGTACTGTCCCTGCCTATCCCTATTGCCTATATTCAATACCTACGTCCTCCTTATTTGTATAATATAGTTAGGTAGGTAGCAGTAGACAATAGTATATTTAATATTTAGTTTTACTATATTATAGTCCCTTTTACGAGATATATACAAACCTTTTTCTTCAGCTTCTTAAGTATAACATATACTGGCTCTACCTCACGAAGGACCTGATGGAACTTTATAATAAGTAACGGTTTCCTAACTAAGCTAGTTTTGATAGCTTCAACAAAAGGGGCTTCTATCTTGAAATTCTCATGTTCGATTCATTCCCTTTACACCCAGCTTTCCTATATATAAATATCAAAACTCCAAACTCCTAAGCACTAAGAACTCCTAGTAAAACGGCTATCCCTGTTTCTCAATTCTTCAGCCCCCTTGTCTAGACCCCTCTCCAATCTACTATAATACAATACCCATATCAAATAATAACCAAAAAAATTCAAACTTGATTTTTTTGAATCTAATAAGTCTAGCTAAACCTGATTACTTAGTGTATTCCCCTCAGTATAACAATAAGAAAAAATTCCGAAAGCAGGAAAGTGCGCACGTGAATCCCGCTTAACTACCTCGACAGAGGAAATAGCAGGGACACTAATAGTTGCCCTTGCAGTTGTACTCGAATCTATAGCCACGTCCAAAAGCGATTACCGGTAGCAAACCTACCTCAGCGTCTACTGTTTAACAATTCAAATTGACCCAAATAAGTATCTGACATTGCCTCTAGATACTAAAGATTAATATTCATTCCTTCTAAAATATAATTACAGCTAATAAGACTTATACTTCCTACGAGTTAAATAGTATAAGCTCAGCTGAGTAACTCCTAATTTATTCAAATATCATGTCTGAGACATATAGAAGGAAACCGGTGCTATTTACACAAGAAGTAGAGCGTTGTGTTTAGTCGAGAAGGGAGCCTACCCTCGCTACTCACCGGGCTCACCTGACATGACCTAATAATTAAAAAACCCCCCTGCCAATAGTACCAGCAAACAATAAACATTTACTTCTCTCGTCAGTCTAAAATCAAATTACTACTACACAACTTCTTCAGCCCCACTCACGGTAAGCAAGCCATAGCATGCCCCCAAATCTTTGCATTAGCTTCCTCCAATTCCTCCCGTTACAACCAGCTGTCAGCAGCATTTGTAACAAATTCCCGGAAAAAATTCAATAAGGAAATTGTATCCGGGGTATATAGGAGGCCAAAATAGCTACTATACTATTGTACGTAGGCCGATTCATTGCTGCTTAGGATGATCAAGCTCTGCTCCGGTATGCTTACCCTCAGCTCAGGTTAAAGTAGCAGTTGCTCACGTCCGGAAACTAAAACGGAACCGGCGAGAGAAAAAATTAAGCCCGAGTATATGGGTCATCAAATCACACTCTTGGCTAACCAAGAGCCAGCATATACTATAGACAAAGACAGTCTTCATTGTACATGGCTTTGGTACTCTTACTATGATGCAAGTATAAAGGTACGGGAAGCCTCTCACGTTTGGAGCCGATCAATAAGTGTTTGATATTGGATAAATATACTTGCACGGCTTGGGGCGTTGCTATGTACTACAGCAGGGGCCCAGAAGCTGTATCTACGCACTCAAGACCCCAACCATGGATCACATATCCAGCTGAATGGAATGATTTCAACATATCTAGGGGAGATACTTACATGCGTGCCTGCAAAGACAGGGTATACTATTGTCGGCTATTATTGGAAATACGCACCAGCCACATGTTGCCGTACCACCTGAGCTTTTCTCTGAAGAAAAGCGGTGGAAGTTTTGCAGTCATGGGGTCAGTGACATTTTTGACATCATGTCCATTGTGGGACTAGAGTTAGGTATGACCTTTGCTGAGCTGAGCGAGATGCACTCTATGGTACAGACTGGACAACCTGTTGTGATTGCGTCCGCAGGAGTAACTTGACATCAGCTTATGACGCCACGGAAACCGAAGTGTTGAGTAATGATAGAGAAGAATAATTACTACGGAGAATTGTAGAAATATAGGAGTGCAGGTAGTGTGTCAACTCGGAATTCCTCGCTCGCTTATCCTACACTATTTTCTTAATTTGATAACGCCTTTTCTCCACTTCTAGCACTTTACATAATGTCAATATACTCTGGAGGAAAAAATCCAAAACATCCTTTCATCTAAATTGTGTTTCATTATTCAAGCTCTAATTCTCTCATTTTCCAGATCTTCTTCCTCCAACATTGCCATTACACACTAAAGCAACCTATCAATACCCACTTATCGCCAGCACTTCATGTTACCCCTCTACATCATCAAAGACTAAATCATCCAACCAGTGCAAATTATGCTCATCACTACTGACTCTAACCCTCGAAATTCCCTCCACACTAGCAAACGCAACTCTCTTGAACCCAGGCCGCGGAATACTAACTTTCTTATTCTCCACCAATACTCCTGCGCCATTAAAAATATCCACAGTCGCGAAACCAGGTGCTGTCGAATCCCAGAATGGACCTACGCCAAGGGATAGCGCAAGATAGCGGGGGCGGTGACCAAGGGAGAAACGCCCGTTGATTTCCGTGGGAGGATAGATGTCCCCTGAGTGAGCTGGGTCAAAGAGGCGAATTGCTTGATCGAGGGGCGAGGAGGTTTTAGTGAGGATGGGCCAGGAGGGAGTGAAGCTTAGACCGTGGGGTACAAAATACTGTGTGGTGACAAGGGTGCCAGTAGCAAGGTCGTTGAAATTGATTGTGGTCGCGGTAGTGATGGAGAAGAGTGCTATGAGAGCAGTAAGGAAACTTTTAAACTGTGAAGTTCGCATCCTGACGGATTTTCTTTGCGGTGAAGACTTTAGTGTAGAGGTTGCAAGTGCTATTGAGGTGAAATGATTGCCAAGTTGAAAATCGGGAACAGATTAGCTGTACTTATATTACGATAACCTAGAGTGGTTATATTTCGGCTTGACTATTTTTTCGTTCTGACGTGCTTTGAATTGAATCCGTTTACCTGCATACTCTCTTGGTATACGGTTACACGATAAGATGAGCCATCCAACATCAGATGACTAGATTCTCTAAATAATTCAACGCGATTCCATCTTACAGAAACTCGACTTCCTTTAGAATGAGAATCGGAGGTGGATTTGCGCCGAAATGCTTCCACTCCGATGAGTTGCATCCGTTTGTGAACTGGACGTTAATATCTTAGGTGAGGACGCTGACATGACTGAACTTTAGTATGATAGGAAATCAGGGCGATGTGCACCCCTGACGGGTATTGCTCGAGCTTTATTTCCACAAGAAATAAAAAATGCCTAGTTACTAATTTTAAATGTAATGGAAACACACATCCCAATCACTTTCCACAATTTCACTCTACAATTTCACTTCAACAATATTCCATACACACAACAGGAGCTGCTATCAACACTTCATCTCCTGGAATTACCCATTATATTCCCGCACCCATATAGGCATTCCTTCTCCGGGAGTCGGTGTCGCCGTTGGTGGTGGTACAGGTGGTGTTGTGCCTGTTCCAACTATCAACTGGCACTCTCCAATTGCCGCTATCGTGGTCAATTAGCATAACGATCTTTTTTCCCTCTTGAGTTTTGCATCAAGTATAATGATAGGGATTTATTATAGGAAGAGGAAGGGGAGGAAGGCGCACCCATGTTGCAATCCGTTCGTGGCGCCCAAACAAAGCAGTTGTATGCGTTGAGATACGCCCAGTGACTATCACCATTATACACCTCACCCTGGTTCCACCCACACATTACCGAGATGGTTGTGCCTGTCGTAATGCCATATTTGATGTTACACACTGAGGCGGGACATGTACGACACTGGCCGTTACCGGAGCCGACAATCTTGCACACTGCTGCTGTATCTCTGCGGACAACTGAGATGGCACTCGTGGCTGAGAGAATTGGGAGCAAGACGAGAAGTTTCATTTTAAAGGAATATTTATTGCCAATCGTTCGGGGTTTGCAGATTTATAATCTTTGGGAGTTAGGTATACTTTACGGAGCTGGAAATTGCGCTTGGTAGTTATATAAGTTCAGCATTATGCCAGTTGCTCATCCATAACATTGTTATCGGATGGTGATTAGCTGATATAATTTGAGGAAGACAACAAATATCAGAATATTTTTTACTACTATATGTGGATATCGGATGGTGATGGCTTGATATACAGCTGTGTTTTGCCAATAGTAGTTCGAGGTGATAAAGCGCCACACAGAAATTTGGATAAATATATGAATACACAATTGTGGCCAACCATGAGACTTGAAAACGTAAGAGAATCACAAAATATAAATTTCGAGAGAAATTTCGAGCATAGAGCAGAAGTATGGTGGAGAGATTTTTATTGCAATTTGCAAAAACATTGCGCGTGATCTCGAGCTACCTTGTCATAGTGCTAGACAAGAAGGGTAAGAACGGCAGATTGTGGGATCTGAGGTCGCTCATTCAAGTTAAGCATTTTTGCGAGCTCAATTTGACTCGCAATGATGGTGTTGCCTCAATGGATTTCCTTCAAGTATGCGCAGCCGAGGATAGGTGGAAAGGGGAGGAATGTGCACTTCTCTATTTCGGCCTCAGGTGTCAACGGTGGAGAAGAAAGCGCTCCACTTGCAGGACCAACGACCTGATTTCAACATCACCCATAATCCTAATATCAAGACACTTTCTACGAGCCTCAATTACGAGTAATACCTCACCTATGGGCTCGCTCATTCCCTCGTGGGAACAAAGCCCCGAAATCTTCGAACAGCACAATTCAAAAATACAATTTTGAATTTCACGATGTCGTGCCTCCAACTCCCTCCCGATACTGAAGCCATGCGAAAGTTCCTCTTCGAAATGCCCGTACCATTCTCAATGCGTGCCGAAGTATTTGACCGTTACTGGCCCATGGTTGACAACGTCTGGTCACGCTACGATGAGCTCCACGTCACCGGACGAGACAAAATTCCTTATAACTCTATCAGATTCGCATGCCGCTTTGCGCGCAAGCTAGAGAACGAACCCTCCCGAGCCACGAACCCGGTGACAAAGCGCCAGAGACGAGAAGGAGGAACATGTACATGTCGAGTGAAGGCAAAGTATTATCAAGGACTACCAGGCATACCGAACCACTACCGCTTCGAACATTCAAGTCAGAAGGAGGTTGATTGGACGCATTCGCATACAATTGATGAAGCAGATAAGATCAAGATCAATTCTTTTTTGAAAGCTGCAGCAGCAGTAGAGGCTGCAAAAGGATATATGCCTGCGGAGGTTTATAAGAACATGAGGAGTGTGCAGATGATTGATGAGAATGGGCAGAGCATAGGTGATGCGTTAGACGCAGCGGGAGGGAAGTTCATGACTAGGATGCATGCGAATAATGCAAAGCAGTCAGCACTTTCTGCCGCTGGGGGAAAGTTCATGACGAGACAACACGTTGCTGATGTTCGGCATTCTTTAAAGAGGCCAAATCCTGAGGAGCGAGTTGCACACCTCGCAGATATTATATCAATTGATCCGAGAACTGTTTGGCCTGAAAACCTTGGAAAGAGAACGGATGATCAGGAGGAACATGCAAAACTGATCAAAAATGATATTCGGTGTCTAGTTGAATCAATTGCTATTGGTGGACGCACCACTGTTCCAAGAGAAGTTTTGTTACCACTAATAAATTCTATTACGGCTTACATGGATAAGACGAGCGAAGATATTGACGGGAAACCGTTGCTGGAATCTATTATGAGAGTTCAAGAACAATGTGGGATGGTACCACCGACACCGAAAGCTACACCAAATATTAGATTCAGCAATGAGAATGGGTTTGGATGAGAGCAATCTGTCTTTGGTTACCGCTTTTCACTTCGACGAGAGTCTATTATCAGTCAACTCAGCTCAGCCTCTACTTCAAGCATAAATCCTTCGCTTCAAGTTACAAATACCCAGAGAATTCACTTACGAAAATCTTCCAACAAGGAATCTCCCTGCTCACCTACTATCCTCGTGGATTCGTCGATAATGTCCTTCCGGAATACCAACCTGGCGAGGCTGATGATCGGGAGCTTCACCAAGGTTATGACTTTCAATCCGTGAAATGGTTTTGGTTACCCAGTTCTTAATGATTCCTAAGTCTCAAGCTTCTCTTACTGAGCGCTGCCGGATTGAAGGGAGAGTAAATGACAAAGCAGACAACTTGGCGACTAGAAGTATCACAACCTAGTCTATGATTGTCAATACGTATTTACTCGGCAACAAAGGGCATCAATTCCATCTACTGCCTCGCTTAGAAGTGTATTATCTACGCTGCCGTACAACCACTTCAACCAATACACACATCTTGCTTGTATGAGTATTTATGAGGGTCATTATGTATCAGCGCCGTTGTCTATGGCCGGCTACCGAGATAAAACTTGAGGGTAAATACCAGATTGTGAAAGAGCCACGCTGGCCTAAACATTTCAGCTATACTTGCTGCGGCCGTACTGTATTATTCCTGGGCGCGCCTTTCCTCATAATTACCCATACCGGTTTCAGCTATTATAGCATGTTTCATTGCATCAAATTTCGTTCTCAAGTACTATTCTTTCAGTTTATTGCTGTGGGCGTATGCCAGATGGAAGCCTAAAGTGCCGGAATTATTGCCAAATCCAGTGATTAGGATTCCAGCATCCTGCATTCCCGCCACCTTTAGCTTCCATGGCTGCATTATCAATTGTCCCGACATATGCATAACATCGGGGCTGAGCAGACTAATTGGGCCTGGAAACAACTTACGAACCTGACCTTAGTTTCCTTCTGGAACTGGAAGTTTCCATTGCCACGTTTTATTATCAGTGCCTTAAATGTGAAATTATTTTCTCCACGGTGCATCTCGGACAAGCTGCTGACATATAGTACTGTAACACAGGACATTGCAGAATCTACCTTGTTGGTCAATTACCATGTGAGTCTGCAGCTGACTGTGTCACTTTCCCATCAAATGACCAGCTATCACCGAAGGGTCCGAAAATTCGCTACACATCAAACTTCCAAGGCTAACAAAGCCCACGAAATCATAAACTTTTTATTCTGCAAGTCAGCTTGAAGTTTAGAGTTATAGGACAAAGTCGCCAATAACTGATAGATGATTAAGAATCTCACTCACCGAAGTACGCCTCAGCTTCACCAATAAGCCTTGGATTGGTCGGGTTCGACTTGGCGAGAACCCCTTAAAAGACACTTCCCCTCATTCGGTTATTTTTGTTTTTGTGGGGCTTTGATCTAACTACAATTAGGTAAGGGCGGGCTAGCTGAGGTGAGCCTACTTAAAAGCTTGTGATTCTAAAGATCATCATAGTCACCAAGCTTAAATATTTGGAACAATAAGCATATTCACCTTAAGATGTCAGTCGCACTCGAGCTCGAGACCCAACTCGGTCATGCAATCCCTCCTCACCATGGTGATGACCGCCATGCGATTACCTTCCATTTACCACACTGGACCAACCTGATGCGATTTGTTGAGAAAGATCCTACAATCTTCGCAGCTTTAAAAAGCGTCTATCCTCGCATGCTTTTGCACACCGACGTCAAAACTGTACTGTTCTTTATCCCGCTCTTCAGCTTCAAAACTAACAATAAGTTAGCTCGTGGGTCACATCCTCAAATTTGCCAAAGTAGGGGAGGGTTATACAGCATTCATTTTTCCAACCGCCCAATCAGCAGCAGAATGTAAAGAATTCTCTATGTTCACGCAGCACGGTGACGATGCACTGACAGACGACCAAATCATCGTTCGAATTTTCGATGTCCATGTTAGACTTTATGTCGTCATCTTTCCGGCAAATAAAATGCCACAGGTCCTGCCGTTCTGGCAAAATTCTGGAACAGGTTTGGCTTCTCGTCTCGCTGCTGAATGTCTTGAGCGGATTGAACTTTTGAAGGAAGTCACAGATGACACACCTTCCCCAAAAACTGATGCAGAATCTGGAGCGCAAGTCGAAATTCGAGAGGCGATTGTTAGACTCCTCAACTGCGCACCTCTCGATGCAGAGCGTGCTGCCAAAGTCAATATAGATGATGTCTACCTCTTCCAAAGTGGTATGACAGCCATCTACCGCATACATCGCTACCTCCTCCAAAAGTTTGGAGGGCGAACCGCCTTCTTCGGTTGGGCATTCCATTCTACTCTCCATATCTTCCCTGATTTCGGTCCAGGCTGGGAACAGTTCGGTTGCGGAAGTGAAGAGGAGCTTGATCAGCTCGAGGCTTTGCTCGAGTCCGAATCCAAGAATGCAAAGCCAATCCAAGCAATATGGGCAGAATTCCCTTCAAATCCTCTCTTGGGTGTAGCAGATCTCACCCGCTTGAGAAAAATGGCAGACAAATATCACTGCCTTCTCATCCTCGATGACACTATCGGAAGTTTCTGCAATGTTGATTTACTCAGCGTGGTGGATATCCTCATCACATCACTTACCAAGTCATTCAGCGGATATGCAGACGTCATGGGTGCAAGCGCTGTCTTGAATCCTTCGTTGTCACGGTACGCAGAACTGAAAGAACTCTTCACGAAATGCTACACGAATGACTATTGTGACCTCGACGCTATCGTAATGGCCCAGAACAGCATCGACTACCTAGCGCGCTCTACAACGCTTAACTCTAACACTGCCACCCTCGTCTCCTATCTCCAAACATGTGTGGAGAACCCCACCAGTACAGTCACCAAAGTCTACTACCCAACCACCTCCCCCCTTTCCCTCACCAACTTCAAAAAATTCCAACGCCCCCAAACATCGGATTTCACACCCGGATATGGCTGCCTTGCCTGCGTCGAATTCGATACCATTGAAGCAACAGAGGCGTTTTACGATAATTGCAATCTGCATATTGGGCCTCATTTGGGGGCTCATAGGACTATTGTGTTGCCATATGTGAAGGCGCTCTATGGGAAGGAGTTGGAGTGGGCTGGGAAGTATGGGTTGAGAGAGACACAGCTGAGGGTTGCGCCAGGGTTGGAGAGCTGGGAGGTCATTAAGGAGAGTTTTGAGAGAGGATTGAAGGCTGCTGATGCTACCAAGAAAGCTTAACGAAAGTAATGAGAGACAATTAGTATTGAGGATCTAGGATAAGAGAGCTATCGAGGTAGAACTGAATACTTGAAGTGAGAGTATAGTGTTAATATGCCAGCGCAACGGATTTGAGACTTTGAATCAATTCATTACATGATAGTTTTGGAAGTTTAAGATTAGCACGGCCGTTACCAGCTATTATATTCCTCTTCTGTGTCCCCGAGGAAATGCCAATGGGTGCTGTTACGATTACCTGCTTTTCATAAATCCGGGAAGGTGGTGGCAGGTAGTAGGCGAGCTAATCCGCCGGCAAGATACGAGAAGTAAATACTTGACAGGGCCATTAAGATCGACAAGAGTACAATGCATCATACATGTCTTAAAACCCAAAGTACCCTGTGAAATATACTCCGCAAGTTATTCCTTTCGTCTATTTTCGAGGCATCCATGGGTATCATAAGCGTGGAAGCAGAAAGTCTTAACTCATAAAATCAATATCTCATGGTGGTTAGATGAATATTTGGCCCCTCCCCAGCATCGTCAATCCATAAAGATAACAGGGCCCGATAAGCTCATAAACCGCTCCATTGCGCCTGAGACAACGTGTCCCCAGAGGGTAAGAAAATTCTTACTCCTGGGATGGCAGCCGAAGAAGGTCAGGCATCGTCCCACCGGAGAAAAGAACAATGCAGTCAATCCGAGCTGTGCTAGGTAACAGGCTAATCGAGTCCATGGTTCCCCACTTAGTTGCACTGAGAACTTTATTTGATATAATCTCCATATAGCCCGATGCTCGATCCCCAGGAAATGCCTCGGCCTCTTCTTGCCAGGTGATATCGTCCTCTGCTCATCTATCAAGCACTAATTAATAGCGCGATAATGGCATCTTAATAGATGCATCTAGTTTGTGGTTGGAGAGACTAAGTTGCTGAAATCTGATAATAAAGTGCTCCAAAATTGGAGTATCCTTGCTAAGGATTTGCATCAAAATATACCTATAAATCCGAAAGTCGGTCCCACCAACTTCGACACTGTTTCAACATGCCTTGAAGGCTTCCACTTCCTATATGTTCATACGTATTCGTTACAGAGCCCACAAAGGCTCCCCATGCACGAAAACAGGGACAGCTGTTGCCAGGCCATTGCAGGATCCTCGCTAAATTATCTGTCAGGTCTGCTGGAGGATTGCAATTGGGGGGAAAAGCCCTGGAGTTTTCTGTGAAAGCAATGGAGAGAATATACGGAATACAAAAATTCAGCAACCCATGAGGATTACCAATTACCCTTATATCGCTGTAGATAGTCGTATAGCATGAGAAATACAGCCATGGGGTCGCTGATCCTAGAAGTCTCAACAGACTCGAATCTGGGCGCGGCTGCAAAGACAATTTGAAGATCCCAATCGCGGTAATATGTAGGAAGCCAGACCTCTCAGAACACAGTATAACATCCATCTCACCAATTAACCCCATGTAGTGCGAAACAGAATTCCGAAAATCTCTTGATGCCTGTGCGGAGGTGATTGCCTATAGAGATACAAGCAAGGGGCGGAACATGCTTAGTGAGGAAAGGGTGGCAAGGAGCGAGAAGATAAAATCTAAGAGATAAAGTAGGTGATTCTGAAGCCTGTGGACACGAAGCCCGCTTGCCACTAGCCAAAATTGATGAGGAAATCTAAAGCAGCAGGTCCCTGACAGTTGTAAATTAATTCCGTATACATCCATTGAACAAGGATATCGAGTACCCGCATTTCAACATCAAATATATCGATATTTTGTACTAAGTGGTGAGCCTAGGAGCAGTCTACTAAAGTGCGAGGAGTTACAACATAAGTTTCTTATAAACTAGCTAAACCTTTTGCACTGTGCCATCCGTGATGTTGGGGTACTCAATGCCTGGAAACGTGTTGATCGGATTAGTACTTACAATTTTGGAAGCTTGAGAAATACTCGCATTTCGCATTCTGGTGGGGGTGGAAGTGGATCTTGGAACGACAAACGGATTGCCAACTCCGAATAGAGAGACTGTACTGGCATGATGGGCCTAAAGGTTTAAGCGTTGGCTGATATGGCTTGTGGGGTTTTCCTTACTATGCTACCCCTTGCTAGTTAGATGAGAGCTGAGAACCACTCTCTCCTCGTTGGTGCCTGCTAGTTGAACCCATATTGGCCTGCTGTGCTATTCTTGAGCAATGAATAGAGTAGACAACGATTCAATAGCGAAAACAAAGCATGATGAAGCTGCCTTGTAGATCCATTTGAATTAGATGGAATCTAAGAAGCGAAAGAAAGACATCCCAGGAATGAGATAATGAGATATAGCTATAGACTTAATCGAGACAAAGGAGAAAAACAAATGACCGAAAGGCGATTGTGGAAACACACACTGTCTAAGCTAGAAGCCCATGAAGTGCATTTGAATGGTAACTCAAGTCTTCATACCCGGAATCAAAGTGAATGACATAAATGTTAAATTTGAAACGGTAGGAAGAAAATACGTTTGAAATATGTACTGCCTTGTACCATTTATACCTATCACTTCACGCATACAAAACCCAAAATTGATCGAAGGGCCGTATTCAAACAATATGGTTTCAAGCTAATGTTGTATATAAATAGTGAAAGTTGTTTAAATATCCACTACGGTGACCGCGAATTGCGCAATAAAGGCAACTCGCCAGCCGTAAACAGAGCTTCAACATTGCCGCGTCGAGCTGGTAACCTAAGCATCCAAAACATTGAACTCGCACCACCCTTCACCACATCTGTTACGAAATCCCCATCCCTGTTTTCTCAATTTCTCTCTAGGGTGTTAAGTTTCCTACCATCGCAACCATGTCAGACGGACAAATTCTGAAGCCCGACAAGGACTTCTCTAAAGAAGTTGACAAACAGCTTCCTGAAGCTGAGCAACTTGCCAAGGTAGAACCCTCGTCATGATTAATAGATATCTACAGATACTAACTCCTTCCTCATAGACAAATGTGCAAGCAGCTATTGAGAAGCTCACGGTGTTGGAAAAGCAGACTAGACAGGTAACACCTATCACAATGCCACTGACCATCGGAAGCTAAATGGAGAACCAGGCATCAGATCTTGCATCCACATCTCGAATTCTTGTCGCAATAGTAACTATAAGTAAAGAGTCGGGAGATTGGAGCTTGTTGAATGAGCAGGTCCTCCTGCTGTCTAAAAAGCATGGCCAGCTCAAACAAGCTACAACGAAGATGGTACAGGTGGTAATGGGTTTTTTGGATTCAACACCGGACATGGAAACAAAGTTATCGGTTATTGAGACGCTCCGGACGGTTACTGAAGGCAAGATATTTGTCGAGGTCGAGCGGGCTCGTGTTACCAGGATTCTGTCAAACATCAAGAAGGAGCAGGGCGACCTCAAGGCTGCGGCAGATATTTTGTGTGAGCTCCAAGTAGAGACATTTGGTTCTATGGAACGGAGAGAAAAAACGGAGTTCATATTGGCCCAAGTTGCTTTATGCATAGAGAATGAGGATTGGACACAGGCTGGGATTTTGGGGCGGAAGATCAGTACGAAGTACCTATCGAGAAAGCCGAAGAAGACTGCAGAACAGCTAGAAAAGGAGAAAAAAGATCGTGAGAAGAAGAGAGAAAAGGGAGAAGATATTCCAGAGCCAGTCGAAGACGATGTTACCGATTTGAAGTTGCGATACTACGAACAACAGATAACCATGGCTAAGCACGATAATAAGTACCTCGAAGCCTGCAAGCACTACAGACAAGTCCTGGACACTGAGGCGGTGGAGGAAGATCCTCAGAAGCTTCAATCTGTAAGTTTTTCGGGGAACCAAATCTATAATTTCTGACTCCTATAGGTCCTGCAAAGAATCATCTACTATGTTATCCTCGCCCCGTATGACAATGAGCAGTCCGATCTTCTCCACCGAGTCCACAAAGATGCCCGTAATGGCCAAGTTAAACTCGATGCACAACTTCTCAAGCATTTCACTGTTCATGAATTGATGCGATGGCCAGAAATCTCGAAGCAATTTGGTCCACATCTCTGCAGCACAGATGTCTTCGATGTTGCGCCAAATCAGTCTGCAGATGCGAAGGCTAACAAGCGGTGGGAAGATTTACGAAAGCGTGTGATTGAGCACAATGTTCGAGTCATCGCAAAATATTACACCAGAATCCAGATGCCTCGCCTCACTCAACTCCTCGACTTAACAGAGGATGAGACGGAGAAGTACATCAGCGAATTAGTTACAGCAAAGACCGTGTATGCCAAAATTGATCGACCTGCTCGGATTGTCAACTTCGCCAAACCAAGGGATGCGGATGATGTTCTGAATGAATGGAGCGGGAACATGAAGAGCCTGTTGGGCTTGCTAGAGAGAATCGACCACTTGATAACCAAGGAGGAAATGATGGCGAGAATCCAACCTACAAAGCCATCAAAAGGCTCAAAAACAGCAAAGGCGCATTAGAAATCATGACTTTGTTCTAATAGCTTCTATCTATGATACCGTTGTACACTAGTCTAGACTCGAGGTATCCAACATCCATGAGCCGTTATGCACCTATCTAATATGTCTATGTGTCTATGTCTATTATAACCAAAACTCCTCGCTATGGTAATCAAGTCATCCACCTATGTGTAGTCCTTCCATATTCAGAGTAATCCTACTCCCACTATGCCGTGAACTTGACGTCAAGCGGCAGTTTGTTTTTTTAGAGCAGCAAAATGCTCAAAGGTCACGGATATCAACGTTGAGAAGTTCACAGCCGTGACCTCCCCCTTCAGAACGGTACATCCATATCCTCCACGCTCTCCTCTTCCTTCTCTTCCCCCTTACAGCACTCACGCACAAACCCCACCAACACCCCCGCCATCTCCTTCCCAACCGGCACAAAGTGACCCCCCGGATGCATGACAACTCTCTCTTTCCCACCCTCAGACCGCTCTGCCAATCCTATGCTCCTACTCTCTTCAACCACACTGTCGAGGCTTCCTATCACATGTAGCATTGGCGTGCTGATCTTCGGTTCATAGAACGGCGCGTAAAGGGCGGAGGGGGCGAAAAATCCGCTGTAAGAGACAGCAAATTTGAGGGGTAGCTGGAGACCTTCCCAACGTTTGGGGAATGAGACGGGGCCGGAGAATGATGATGAGCGATTAGGTTCGAGGAGGGACGCAACGAATGATGCTGCGCAGCCTCCTTGAGAAAAGCCTATTACTCCATCTACACCCCCCGCCTCCTCGATGGCTTCCCGTATGGTTTCTAAGCCCTCCGACAAGCCTTTGTACTCCGTGCTGTTATTGTCCTTAACCCACCAGCCCCAGTTGTCTGTCTCTTCACTAGCAGCATCCCCTCCCTCATTCGTAGATTGATAACCAGGTATATCGGCGGGGCGGAGGCGGATTGGGGCGGTGGGGTAGATGAGTGATACACCTCCAGGAAATGGGTGTGTGTTGGAGGGGTGGGACTTGGATTTGTTATGGGGTGAGGGAGGGGCTTGGGGGAAAGCTTTGAGGAGGGCTTTTTCAAGGGCGCGGGTTTTGGAGCGGAAGAGGGGCCCAGATTGTGTGTACCCTGAGGGTGAAATGTTAATTTGAGTTGAAAGAGGGGGTAAAGGGAGGATAGGTACCGTGGAGCATAAGGATTTTTAATTTTCGAAGGGACGGAGTGGAGGTGCTGTTTGCGCCCATGGTTTCTGTCATCTTTAGATGTTGCCTTTTTTTTTTGCAGAGCCTTGTAGATAAGATTCTGCGCAGGGGAAGAAGTAGCGGGATTGAATTTTGAGAGTGGAACAGCGTAGTTGTGAGGTGTATGGATGTGATTGTGAGGCGAATGGGCATTGTTGGGGAAAGGTGGGGGAGATTGTTCTTCACTCGCTTTCCCCTCGTACTCGTAGCCTAGTATCTTTATCAGCATATCACTACCATAACACCTTTAGCATGGTATATTATAATTCGCGATATGAGAATGAATGATTAGGGAAAACACTATGAGGTACGCAGCACTCCAAATGCAATACCCGTTACTAATATCCTCAAGCTATGTCAGAACTGCATCTCTTCTCGCTACTTCCTCTTAAGATTCAAATCACAATATGGAATCTAGTTACTAAGGGTAATTCTTAAATTATTGAACTACGAACCTTGCCAATTCTTCAACCAAATGGAATCCCCCTGTTTAGTGTCTGCTCACCATCTGTTCCATCATTACTTCATGTCAACTGCGAGTCTCGCACAATTGCGCTGAACTTATATTAATTGATCGAAATCAGTTCCCCTGTAGCAAAGATAAACATCCGTCACAATCCCCAGTCACACTCATCTCCAGAAATTTGTGGTAGGAGCTGAAAACTTACCATAAGCAGGAATCTACATGCTTACGAGTCGTACTTAGCATACTATATCTCGAATCCGAATCCAGTTCCAAGATTATGTGCTCTTCGTAGACACAAGATAGTAAGGTTTTATGCCGCTGAGAAGGTATACGTGAACTTCGATCAGGATACTATTTACTTGGGCCCACGATTCAACACTACAGATTAGTCATTTCTTGTGAAGTCTCAGAGATTTCAGCATTTTTCAAAACTGAACAACCTCGCGTTAGATGCATCATTGTAACTGCAAGCTCCGGCTCTCACAAGCAACCAACTGCAGAATCTAATTTATAGTCTAAAGGAACGGCCTACCGAGAAACTAAGCATCTTCTTCGACGGCTTATTGATAGGAATTCCAGGCAGCCCAGCGGGATTCCAAATAGTTGACCCTAGGGATGTACCACCATTTAGTCAGTGCGACAACGCTGCGCTGCTAGATTATGTTACTGCAGAAGTTCTAGCATTCCGTACAACGAATTTGGATATACCAGGAGAAGGGGATTGTTACGATGAGAGCCCCTCCCAAACTTGTTGAGTGCGTCGGAAGGGAAGACAACATGACCATGGATGCGCCCCAGTGCAGGCCGAATCAGATTATCCAAAATTTTGAAAATTTGAAGTTGTTGATAATCCCGAGGTATCTCAAGACATGGATTCCTCCATGGGTCCCTTCAACATGATTATCACTATTGTGCGACCGAAGGAGTACCGCGGTTCTGGGACAGCAAGAATATGATTCCCTTCAAGACTACCCACGCCTGCAACATATTTTCGATGATAGCTCTTTAGTTCAATATCTACGTTACGACAAGAGATGTAAAGTGAGCCTGTATCTAAAAATTTGGCTGTTTACGCAAAACACGTTTTTATTCATTTTTATTGTATTACAAGACGTTTCTTCATCTTCACACAATAGTTTTGTCTAGATCGAGAAGTTATTAAGGTTGGAAAAATAACATCCAAACTGAAATTTATGGCCATGGGATTCTCAAGGGACTGTATAACATTCAATCAGAAGATACAAGCCGCCCCAGATTTGTTTAGGTAACCAACTTCTCATCGCCGAAATTCCCGTTTACCACATGATATGGAGACGTATCTAACAAGTTTTTATTGCCGGTGTTGATGTTGTAATAATTAATATCAGCAGTCTGACAAGCGATGTATTCCGAGATTCCGAGATTCCGGCACTATGAATTAATTCGGGCAAATCATGAGTGGAATTCCGCATATATCCCATCAACCTTAAGGTGGATCTGCAAGACTGGTTAGATTGTGTCCTGCTTTGATGGCTTACCAGGGGCACAGTTGTTGGATGCAGCCAATAGCACAACCATACATATTTCTGACCAGGTATACAAAGGTAAGCAACGCCATCTCTCTTCCAACCTCATACACTGACACCACATTGTTAGAAGACCACCACCATGCTTCTCCAAGGTTGGACAGCTATTGCTGTGTACTCTACCATTTCTTTTATTCTATACACCATTGCCAGGGGAACTCTCACACGCCGTCAAAATGCACGAAAGGCGAAGTTGCTCCATTGTGAGCCTCCACGATCTGTCCAAAAAAATCGGTTACCATTAGGTATTGACAAAATGTTCCTCTTCCTCAGATCTTTGAGAAATAAGGTATTCCCCAATGTTGGACGACAGGTTTACTTCGATCAAAATTCTTGGACATGGGAACAAAACATTCTTGGGTCCAAAGAAATGTGTACCTCGGATGAACATAACATCCAAGCTGTCCTTGCAACACAATTCGCGGACTTTGATATCGGTTACCCACGTAGAAGAGCCTTAGGTCCATTTGCCGGTAATGGAATCTTCTTGCAAGATGGAAAGGAATGGGCTCATTCAAGGGCAATGCTACGGCCACAATTTGCTCGCGAGCAAGTCAGCGATCTTGACCTCGAAGAGTTGCATGTGCAAAATCTATTTCGTGTTTTGCCCGTTGCTGGAAGTGATGGCTGGACCGAAGAAGTAGACCTCCAACCTCTCTTCTCTAATCTTACGCTCGATGCTGCAGCAGATTTCCTCCTCGGTGTTCCTACCAATAGTCAGCTTTTGTCCCTTGCACCTGCTAGAGGGGACCCAAACCAGAATAATATCGCAGAGTTTGCTCGTGCATTCGAGATTAGTACTGGTGGTATTATGCCGAGATTTGGACTTGGGCCATTGACACATATCTTCTCATTCCCGGGTTGGGCCGCAGCAAACGCAACCTGCCATAAGTTTGTAGACGATATCGTTGCTAAATACCTCCTCAAACTCAAACAAGAAAAGGCACAGCCTGTCGAGTCTTTATCTGGGAAAGAGCGATATGTATTCCTCGAAGCTCTGGCAAGAGAAGTCCCAGATCCACTGGAACTGCGATATCAGATCTTAAATATTCTCGTGGCTGGTCGTGACACAACTGCGGCTCTCCTGGGATGGGTGTTCTTCTCCCTAGTCCGCCACCCAGAAGCCTACGCCCGCCTCCGCCAAACCATTATTAACGACTTCGGCACCTACGCCTCCTGTGACCCCAGCAGAGACATCACATTCCCCAAGATCAAAACATCTACCTACCTCCAATGGGTTCTCAACGAATCGCTCCGCTTGTATCCACCTGTGCCGTTCAACTCTAGAGTTGCCAATAAAGATACGACAATTCCGAGAGGAGGTGGGAAGGATGGGATGAGCAAGGTTTTCATTCCGAAGGGGATGAGTGTCAATTATTCCGTTTTTGTGCTGCAGAGACGGCCGGATCTGTGGAGAGGGAAGGGGATGGGCGAGGGTGATGAGGAGACTTTTAGGCCGGAGAGGTGGGAGGGGAGGAAGTGGGGGTGGGATTATGTTCCTGTGAGTCATTCTTCCTTCCTCTGTTTACACTTGTCACTGCTTTTCGGAGTTACTGACATCCAAATAGTTCAATGGTGGCCCAAGGATATGTCTAGGACAGCAATATGCGATGACTGAGGCGGCGTATATTATTATCCGTATTATGCAGAGATTCGACAAGATGGAGAATATGGATGAGACATTTGAGCCGAAACATAACTTGGGTACTACCAATTCGAGCGGGAATGGAGTTAAGGTTAAATTGCATTATGTTTAAATAGTCTCGTTAGCTATCAAAAAGAAACAGTTACGTTTCTCAACTTATTAAGTCTTGAGGCCTTCCAGGTATTGGTGGGATATTGAGCTCTTACGCATAAGAAATTACTCCTAAACGAGAAAGTGCCCATGACACGCTTGAAGTAATTCCCCAAAAACGAGAACATATTGTACGAAGTTTGATCTTAAAGTTTAATACGAGAACTAGCGCTTGAGGCTCGCGCCGCACCATGAAGCTGTTTGATATCTGTCGCGCTAGGTAAGTACAGCCGAAGCCCCTGATTTCGCTTGCATGCTTCCCCACACTTCAGACGACGCCTTGATATCAACAACCTGAATTTGGGGGACACTATTATACCGCACCAACACCCATCATTTATTCAAACAAGGGATAACCTTAATTTTCCGGCAGACTTCTTTACACTTTAACTCACAAAGATGTGCTTTTCAACTCATTTCGCAAAGACTCGTTCAACGAACGTTCTTAGTGTTCGTCTCGTTTCAGCCACCCGAACCTGATCGTCACCAGAAACCGTTTGATCTCCCACGTGAAGGTGATCCACATCCCCTTGCATATTTCCACATCCAGGTTCGTGGAACAGTGTTCGGATGACAAAACATGTACGGGACGCATTTCTCGTGACGTTTAAAGCTCCTTCTCGCCGTTTCTCTGATACTTTTATTGTCATTCTTTTATTCTTTTCTCAAATTCATCAGGCAGTGCCGTACTTCTTTCAATTCTCAGGCCCGGTGTCATTACTAAAACTTGAATCTCATTCTCTCGATTCATTATTCTCTCCATTCTTTTCAAGCCTTTGTCAGAACCGCAAAAATGAAGTCTTTCACATCTATCATCCTCCTCTCTCTTGCAGCCTATGCCGAGGTCTCAGCTAGTCCAGCTCGCGGTAAAAAAGCGAAGACCTCTTCTGCAGCGGCAGCGGTTGCAACTGGCGCAACAACAGGTGCTACAACTGGGGCTGCGGCGGGTGGTGCAGTCACAAGGGGTGCCACGACGATTGTGATGAAGGAAGTTGGTGGAATTCCCGGTAATGAATGTTTGACTTTCCGAAATAACGGTAGCACCCCCTCTTCATCCCAGCGCAGTACCAGGACAAGATTTTAATATATTCAATAGGCGAAATGGTCGACGCAGCTTGTGTAAACACCGCCGCTGATCGCCAAGTAACACCCTCCACTTCCTCCTCAGGCGCCTCCGTTCTCCTCGTCCAACGCAGCTTCACCGCCGATTTCCGCTCCGATCTCGTCGGGAAGCAGGCCTGTATTGGCTTCAACGGGACGACCTTTTTGGCGCAAGATTGTGCAGGGGCAAATTTCCAGGCTGTTAGTCTGAATGCAAATGGGGAGTTAGTTAGTGGAGCAGCATGTCAGAGTGGACATGATGCAAAGGCGCAGTTGACGGTTGATGCAACAGGGGCGAAGTGTGTGGCGGTTACGACGACAGATGTTACTGCTACTGCGCCGTAAGTTGTTGGTACTTAGGGGTAATGGGGTAGTTACTAAAAAGTGGTTCTGACTGGTGGCGAAAGATGGTTTTCGAGGAGTGGTACTAAGCAAAACTAAAGCATCACTTCATAAATTCAACTACATAATTGCGCTTCCGCAGTCCTAATAGGAAGTTTCTTTTGCCAAGTAGACGTACCTCGTTGCCAGCATGATGTAGAATATTAATAAAGGAAGCTAATACTGTCCCGAGCTCAATGATTTGACCTCAAGCATTTATAACCGCACTGTCAAGCGCTAATATTTTCGAAACAGAAGCCTTTAGCCATCTCTTGTGCTAGACAGGGCATGAAAGTGTGCAAACAGTTGGGAATCTGCATCAAATCGTTGTAATTATTTTTCTGATCACAAGATACCTCACATGGCATATCCATTCCTCTTTTGCTAATTCTCACTGTCGCTTTGCAAAAGTCAATATTCTCGCCTTTGCATTATATTCTCCCGTTATTGAGGGTCAACCGCTGGGTGGTGTTTCATTGGAGTAGTATGTAAGGACCTGGTGCCATTTAGAGGAGAAGTAGAAGTGGCTTCTGCACAAGGGGAATAACGTTAAGGTTTTATGCTTGGCGATTTACGACATAGTGAAGGGGGGGAGGGGGGGTGGTATATTTTATTATATTCTACTAGGTATGCCTACCTGCTGATCATGTTATTTTGATTTGCATTTTGGATTTCACTCATCATTTTTATATATACCTATCAAGGACTTCAAGGTTAAGAGTCTATAGAATCATCCGCAAGCGAACTCATTATATCCCCTCCCCAATCATGCCTCCAGTTTAATATTAGCGTAAGTAACTTTATAAGGTGATGGCAATGCGATTTAATTGTTGGATATTTTCAACGATGATCTTATTTCTATAGAAAAAAGTGCTATATATATAGACCTGGAGTCCATAAGGTTGTCTATTGCTGCCTATTTCTACCTATTATTATGACTCATAGAAGGCAACAGTTGTCCTTGGCTATCTTTGTTGTCTATATTCAAAATTAATCATCACAATTTTGTTGTGGGGATCCGGAGCGGTCGAAATTGTCCAAAGTTGGGGTATTTAAGGTTACTCGAATGCTCTCAGAATCTATTAGATCGATCAGATCATGATTTACGTAGAAAACTTACTGAACAGGCTCGGGAATTTAAGGATAACATGTCGAGACCTGTACTGTAACGTTGTGTGTGAGTACAAATTATTTGGATTTTGGAGCCAGGCTAATCTCAACATCCAAATTACTTGCACGTGCAGCCTCGAATGTGACTAGCTTATAACTCAAAACGCCTAATTAGCCTTCTCGTAATTCAAATAGACACTTCTTCGACTGTTAGCAAGAATCTGGGTGAGTGATTTATTATGAATTCCTCGTAAAATTGGTATGATTATCTAGGCGACAGGCACCAAGGCATCACCACATCACCTCACGAGCGTGATTGCATATGAATTCCTGATTAAGCTTAGTTAAATATCACATCGGTTAATCACCTAGCTGACTAATAATTATACAAGCCATTTCAGACATACTTGTGCCACTCGCAGCGTTTCTTCATACACTAAGAATATATTCTAAGGCTTGAACTTAAGGAAAGAAGTTGTTTATGCAGATAGTATGAAAATCAAGCGTATGGCTATTACTAAGACTACTTATATAAGGAGTACTTGTGTAATGGGTTCAAGTAAGTATGTGTTGTTACCTGCTGCTGCCTTGGTGCCTATCGCCCAAACCACCGCCGCAAAGCCCAAAACAAAATAGCACACCAAATTAAAAAACAATTTTGCCCACCCAGTCAGCTACTGACTCTTCATTTAAAGTACTTATGGATTATATTGCAGAATCGTTCAATTTTCAATTAAGAGAATTGTGTGGCCTCTCCCTCTTGCTAAACTCATTCAAATCTTCGTGCTAGGGAATTTTGCTTGGACTCAAATCGGTGCCCCGCATCCAGCATGGTTGATAATTACCCGCGATATTGAGTAAGCTGAGTACTCAAATAGCCACCGCAGAGATATACATCGTGAAGTAGGTAGCATAATACGAATTGATTTATTGAAATCCTTTCATGCTTATGCTTGCATCCCTAACACGTGGTGTCGGGGAATTAAATTCTTCCTAGCCCTTTTCAGTTTACCTCTTTTGAGTTTTACCCTGCCAAAAACTATAACTTGTTTCATATAGCAAAGACTTTACTACATAAAACAGTACTAGGATCCAAGAACTTCATATCATTGAGCTGCAATTATACAATCCAAATTCTATCTATAAACGCTTCCCTCAATTGAGAAAAAGCAGAAACAAGACTAATTGAGGCGCCTTAGTTCCTTAAAAACAAAACCAAATCTCGAGCTGGCATTCTGCAAGTTATTGTTACACTGTGTTCGTGTCGTTTACCAGACAAGTCTGGTAAACTAATGCATTTGATGAATCCTTTTAATATATCGATGGACCGAGCGTTGTCACATCCCACCCGCAAGCAATCGTATTCGAGTCCCTATACCGATGTTACGTGCTGCGCGAAGCATACGATTATTGCAAATTTAAAATCTTAAAATCTATATAAATCCCCCCCCAATTCCCTCAAAATACCTCCCTACACAACTATTACTCCAGGAGCCAAGACATTCTCCTCCAGGCCCATCAAGCAACGCATATCTAGAACTGCACCATGCTCTCCACAATCTTTACCACCGTTCTTAGCTTCGGGCTCATCAGCAGCGTCAACGCTGCCCCCGCCACCCGAGTCCCTCCCACCGATGTCGACAACGTTGTCTATCTCGTTAACTGCGAGGGCGGTGCGGGCCACAGTGCCATTGCATACTACACAGCCAACGAGGAGGCCCTCCGCCATGAACAGCCTGATCAGCTTGCGCTTGTGGGCGGAACGGGTGCCATCCACTGGGAGGGTGTTGCCATCGAGGGAAATTTCCCGAATGGGATGACGTTTACTAGTCACATTGATGCTGACGCATTTCTTTCTGTGACACTTGGTAATAAGGCCGGAACTGGAGAGTCTGAGTAAGTTTATTTCGCGACTTGCCGTGCCTTGACAAGCTATGCTATGTTTTTAAAATGAAGTACGTGAACTAATTTTTCTCGGGGTTTTAGGACCAAGGATTATATTTGCTACAAGGAATACCCATTCTCTGGTGTTTTGGATCTTTTGTACACTGATGACAACCTGGGTGTTTGCAAGATGATCTACTACTGTGCTTAGGAGAAATTTTAAGCATTTGCGGCTTGGTTAAAACGAGGGCAAAGAGATATGTTGTCACTATGTTGAAAATTTTACATAATCTTCGAGGTAACCTTGAGTTTCCAAGTAATCTAGGTAAACAAGTGTCACTATAATATAAAATTATGATTAAATAAGCTTAAAAATATCGACCAATTTTTCATTTTGATTTTTAGCATTCCTCGTTTCCAATATTTACGATATTAATGGTACTCGTCGCGAATACTAATTTAGAGCCCACAAGGCAAAGGTAGAATGGCTTCTCATTCGATCATACAAACTAAGGAGAGGAGAAAAAGTCAAAGTGCAGAGTACGAGGTTCTTATACACTACTTCTCGCTTATTGTAGTCACATCCAATTGCACTGACCAACCTGCCAAGTTCGTTAAACCCCTGTAGTACTAGCCACCTGCCAATTAACCGAATCCAAACGACAATGCTGCTGCAGACCCCCCCCTCCCCCCCGGGGGTTTGGGGGGGCACGCGCTCTGTAAATCTTTCAGAGCTGACATCTCTTGATCAAAGATTCACAAGAGTAGAAAAGCACGGAATCGTTAAGCAGGTGGCTGCGATTTATGAATTGAAGTCAATCTCTCAACTGCCAGGATTTAGATTGGAGGAACTTGACAACTGTTTACAACTACAATGACACTACGCTGTATCAAACACGCTCTCAGGTACTGTACTCCCTCAAATATGGCGCTAACTTAAACAACGAGGTCGATATAGAACAAGCGTCCACAGTGAATTTGCCCTGATAAATATCTTTAGAAGTTCATATCTATCGCTAAATCTGCTGAATGGTTATATCTAGGACCCTACCCAGTGGACAGCCCGGGGATGCTCCCACAATTCGCAATTTTGGTTACGTGGAAGGTTAACACGGGTCTTGCATGCTCAGCAAAGTGGCTAGTGCACGGTATGGCATAGGCGGAGGAGCCAAACTGGTAGGTGTTGTAACTTTATAAAATCAAAAGAGAGTACCTTGTTATTCCACAAAATTTACCGGTTTTAGACAATAAAAAACTCCTCGGAATTTTTAGAGCCATAGCAGCCTTTAGTAAAACATTCTTAGTAGATCTTGAAATTTATAAACCCCGCAGTGCAACTTCGTAAAACAACATCGAACTAATTTCTGGACAAACAATATTCTAGTCCCCCATAGTGGATAATGATGGAATGTTTAAGTTGGTTTTGAATAACCTCAATCTCGTTGCGCACCTGTCGAATAATTCTCAACCTATAATACAGTCTTTTGAGGAATCCACCTGCTTCTCCGAACTAACATTAGAAAACCCCCTCGTGACATGGACCATATCGATCTCTGAAAGGTATTCGACAGATATCAGGCTATACCCCTACCCTTACAGTCACGCTCTAGCATTCTCTTTTACCAACAAACGCTTCCCTCCAGCAACATCATGTGTTAGCCGACAAGAGACCCTCAAGCACTACCCGCTAATTAAATTTGAACCCATTCGAAAACGTGGAAAAGGAAAATCTCAATATGTGTACTGGTTCAAAGGGACAGATGTCTTGACTCTTGGCTGGTGGTGTATGTTGAGCGATGTTGAGAATGTCCAGAATCTTCGTATGAGACCACGTCTCTCATCACCAAGCGTAACTGATTGCGCTGACAATTTATCAATTGATATGATTGAGAATCTTGATGCACGCTGCTCGAAGTCCTCTGATTCATCTGTCTAGAGTTGTCTTCATGGTAAAAGACTCCTGATTATACTGAGCCTCAAGCATGGGGTTAAAGTACAAGCATAACCTTTGTGGCCACAACGTTGAATCACTTTCCTCGAGAGTGTCAACTCATATATGTGGGTTGATTTTGTGGTAAATTTTTATTTTTGTATTCTAAATTCGATTTCACAACTTTAGAGATGATCCTAAGGTTTTCTTGTACAGCCACTGCGAAAATTTCACACTCGGTTCGTCGATTATCTTGGTCACAACCTCCGCTAGCCATAGCGTAAACGGCAAAATCACTATATGCGGAAGTAAGAAACTCAACTCCAGTCCCAATGGCCCAGCTTTGCTTATTGGAAATAAGTTAATCCACTGTGGTATCCCCATCACATGCTCCTCTCTAACCCATCCAACGGCAACATAGAGTCTATCCGCTAGTGTCCAAAGCACAGGTCCATGAACCATATACAGCGCAAAAGATATCCGGCCAAGATATTGATTGAATCGAGTTTCGAAAAAAGCTTTCAACCACGGTATCCGCGGGACTGATGCCACCAAAAATACGGACGCAAACAGGAGATAAAACCACTTATAGTCAAAAACTGCTTGTGGCTTCAAAAGACTCAGGTAATACCACCCAAATTGTCCGTCCTGCAGATCATATATCTTGTCTGTACTACAAGGTACTCCACCAAGATATATACTGATAATGAAGAGCGTGTAGAACGCTAACTTCTTGTGTGGCTCTAGTCGAGACAGGAAGGATGGAAGTTCGTCATGTAAGGCTAAAAGATCAAGATCACAAAGGATCATACCGCCCATGAAAAGTGACCCAAACCAGCCATCAGCGATGTAGGTGAAGTAGTACAACAGTCCAATTTCACATGCTAGCCTCCAGTTACGTGTGCATCTCGAAAACGCTAGCGCAGCCGTGTACACAATTAGTGAGCCTCTAAACTCAACAGGAATCGACCACAGATGTACGTCGTAGCTGAATATAGGTTGTCGCCCAGATCCAAACACGAAACTAAAGTTCTTGAACTCGGCATAGAAGCTCCATATCTCATCACGATAAGTTCTCTGATGCGCAGGAATAGCCGTCCAGACCCCAAAAGCATGCCATGTTGTCATATAAAGGAAGGTTGTGACAAAAATTGGTATGTGAAGCCGGAGATACCGCCGAAACAATGCTGAAGCAAGATTATCTGCAAGCTTCGACTGTTCTCCAGCATGGATCAAAGACAGTGGCTTTGCAACTAGGACGTATCCCGAAATGACAAAGAAGACTGTCACAGCGAAATGCCCACCAGCGAAGAGGAGCCGTATACCAGGCAAAGCGGCGAAATAATATCGACCTTCATACCCAAATGAGTTCTCGAAGATTTTATCTGCACGAATTGAGTATCGAGCCCAGGATTGGTGATGCTGCCAATATACTAGGAAGGCTGCAAAACCTCGCAAACCATCCAGATATGCCGTACGTCTTGTAGGTTCGTCCTTGAAGCTATTGCTGGTTCGTGTAAGAAAAGATGGCCGGGCAAGCCGAGCTACCCAGCTCGTTGCTCTTGATATTGGGGATATTTGTAGGTCTCCTTTTACCTCATCCCATTGGTCATTCTCCAAAAGTCCATTGCTAATAGGCAGCATTGGAATGGGGTTTAGATAGCTTGGTTCGAAAAAGTGCGAGCGAATTCGGTCATGAAACCACTTTTGAGATCCAAAATCTTCCACAGAAAAAGTCAAATTTTCAGAGATTGTATCAAAATGCGGGAAATTCGAGATCAGAAAGCCCAGAAACACGATAATAGCTACGATTAAGATGGGAATTCGATTTTCCTAGGGAACCTACATAGGAGTGTACCAATTAGTCCTCATCCATGTTGTTTCCCTCTATTTTCCCCTCGGACATCAGTTACCCACTTTGCCTATCAACCTCAAGGGCTCGTGAATATGCGGGGAAGACTCTATCTCGGCGATTCCCCTATGGGTTGAATGTAGGGTTCCAATAATTCACACGTGGAGAAATAGAGATGGTCAGCAAGAATCACAAGCTAGCAACTACCACCTTAGCTGACCTCGGTGTCAACCTCTCGGAATTAACCATCCACCCCTCCTTAAACATTTCGACCAAGTTAAACCATCTCGGCAGGTACCCGAATTCAGAATCAATACCGCGATTTACTCGCTGATCTCCCGCTCCGTTTGCTTTACGAGGTTTGTCTCGGCCAATTGGAGTGAGTGCAGCTGGGTCTGCACGCACCTTCTAAAGGGAGGAAGTGGGGCCCCGCCTTTTTGATGTTGGAGAACCTGGTGCACGAATGCGGGGATGTTGTTGGATTCTCTATCGATTTGATCAATACTAAAATGGCAGTTCTCCGGCGGCGTTGCATAATGAGGCGGTCCCTAATCAATGGCTTCGGTATTTTAGTCAACGAAGTGGTTGCAACGACCTCGGAAAGCATGTGCTTTCTTATGAACATCCCTGACGGCACTGACGAGGGTGGTGCATTATCGACCCCGCGATCAAAATGATTCTGGGGAATTGGATAGCAATTGTGAAATTTTGGGAGGTGGTGATTCTCAATCTTTGCCACTAACAATTCTCATTGTACAGGCTTCAGCAATTCACAATGGACAACAAATACATATCTACAAGTTTGCAATTTGGAAAACGGGTTCCAAAACTCGTCCAAAAGAATCTCCCTTTGTACTTGGCCTGTATAATATTCTTCCTGTTCCTCTCGAGAACTGGATCTATAGGTACTCCAAAGATTACCGACGTACTCAAACGCGAATTGTACACTCAATCGACAAACTCAGTATTAGGATCACAATTCCCACGAAAAATATGGCAGACCTGGAAAGTTGATCCGTTGGAATTCAGCGCAAGAGATTTGACAGTAGCTCGAACCTGGGTCCTCAAAAACCCAGGCCATCGATATGAAGTTTTAACAGATAACAATGACATGTACTACGTCGAATGGCATTTCGGCCCAACAGGGTTCAATCGCCCAGACATAGTATTCATGTACCGCTCTCTTACTGCGAAAATAATCAAAGCTGATCTTCTCCGCTACCTGATAATGTATGTGGAAGGGGGGGTCTACGCAGACATCGACGTCGAAGCACTGAAACCCATCGACCGCTTTATCCCAGATCGCTACCACGAACGGGATGTGGATATGGTCATAAGCGTTGAGATTGACCAACCTGATTTCAAAAATCATCCTATACTAGGCAAAAAATCAATGTCCTTCTGCCAGTGGACATTCATGTGTAAACCGCACCTTCCTGTCATGATGCGCCTTATCAATAATATCATATATTGGCTCAACGATGTAGCGAAGAAACAAGGAGTCCCGATTTCAGAAATCGTGCTTGATTTCGACGAGGTGATTAGCGGCACCGGTCCTTCTGCCTTCACGATTGCTATCTTGGCAGAGATGAGCAAGAAAACTGGAAAGCACATAGCGTGGGATACATTCCACAACCTCGCTGAATCGAAGCTCGTCGGTGGCATTCTCGTTTTACCTGTAGAAGCGTTTGCGGCGGGTCAGGGCCATTCGGATTCTGGAAACCATTACTCGAGAGGAGCACTCGCAAAGCACCACTATCATGCGTCTGGCTGGCCGAGTTCACATCCGAGGTATTCGCATCCTGTGCATGGAGAGGTGGAGAAGTGTAATTGGGATGTTGAGTGTGTGAAGCTATGGGATTATAGTAAGGCTCTATTCGAGAACCTACCTGAGGAGGAGCAACAAAAGCAGATTAGAGAGAAGGAAGAAGAGAGGAGGATCGCTCAGATGGAGGCTGAAGCTGAAGCATTAAAAACTGCGGAAGCTGCAAAGGTTCAAAGTCCGAATGTGTTCGGGTCTTGAGAATAGAGCATGGGCTGGGCAAATAGATTTTGTTACGGGTAGAGGTGTGTCAATTTCGCGCGTTTGGCACAAAGAATTCCCACAGGAATCTTAAATTTGATGAAGCGATTGGGGCGGGAGTTCTGGTTGTGTTTGCTGGATATGGAGTTGGGTTGTGTGTTCGGAACTTGTGACTTGTTGTCTTTGTCAAACGCGAAATTATTGATGAGATCTAGTACCCGAGAGAACATACATGGCTTAGAAATAGAGCAGCTAAGAGCCTTTCAAAACTCGTCGAATGAGAAATAATTTCCAATCATACACTGGATTCTTCAATAGCCTTTCATGACCAATCAGCTGTCTAGGCAAGTGCTGCACTCGCCAATCCATATATAGTTACACAAGAGCTATAATTAATCAAAATGCCATTCTCAGTTTGAATGTTAACGGGACAGTATTACCAAAGCATGCCCGTCACACAAAACTTTCAGCTCTTGTTGGTTAGTGGCGTGCTCTTGGCTGCTCATGATGTCTGGCTTCTGGAGTTGTGATTCAACGCCTCATCTCTCGGCATGTCTTTGTTGCCTTCAGCCTCACCTCAACGCCGACGTTATATTTTTACATTCTCCCAGCCTCCTTATATGCATGGTCCTTTTTGATCTCGCATTAAAGTTATGATAAAATATTTTTAAACCCAGGGGTCGTATTCGATCCAATAATATACAAGATGCAACTTCATTGGATGTCTCTTCTCGTTGTCCTCGTCGCAAGCCTCACGACTGACGCACATGTGCTCAAACCCTCAGAATTGCTTCAACATAGAGATATATCAATCTCGTCCTCCCTATCACCAATCCACCTTCTTCCACGTGCTCCTAAACCAGAAGAGAAACAAAATGATGTCCACGGTCGTATAGGCAAAGCATCCTACAGCACTGGCCGCACAGCAGGTATAGTCCTTGGTTCCCTTGCTCTATCCTGTGCCGTCCTTATCGGTATCCTCGAGATCTGGCCAGGAGATGGCGATTCCTGTTGTTGGTGCTGCCTTTGCTGTGCAAGCTCTGACGCGGGGAGGAGTTGCTTGGGCGCATATCGGAACTGCTCCTCAGGAGTGAAAGAAAATTGCTTGCGATGCTGTGGAAGCGCAAGAAGAAGAAACGGCTTAGGTCGAAACAGAAGATCTTGCTGGGAGTGGACGAAGGAGAAAATACTCTGTTGTGGTTTTTGGGATAGACGAGGAGATGAGGAGAGAAGGGAATTGAGACATGAATCTTTCGTCCCCGCCCGCGACTGGAATTCTGAGTTCGAGGGCGACGATCAAGGTTATCAACCTGTTGATGTTGAATTGGGATATAGGTATGTTAGTGATGGGATGGAACCGCCTATGTATACTGAAAGGACTGGGGCGGAGGGTCAGGAGAGGGGGGTGGTGGAGGAGGATATTGGTGAGGAGAGGACGTGGAGGAGTGATGGTGCGAGGGCTTGGAGGAGTAGGGATGAGGATGTGGATGCGGCTGCGTTGTTGGAGGTTGGTGAGAAAGGGAAGGGGAAGATCGTGGTAATGGATTTGGGTGAGAGTTACAGGGCAAGGGAAGATTATGAAGAGAGCCCGTCGGAAGCTATTGATAAGAAGGTCTGCGAACACAAAGGCTATTCACCTAGAGTTTGTGGGAAGTGAGGGCCGAGTTTAACTTGGTAGAGCAATCGATGTACGATGATATCTAAAACTTGTAGTAGAATTCTATGATGCACGAGGAAAGATCCTCATAGATAATTCATTTCATTAGAGAGGTAATTTAGGAGCATGCCAGGATGGTCGGTTACTTGAAGCCTAGTAGCTAGAGGAATAATAAATATAAGTCATGAGAGAAATACGCCATCACCAAATCTTGCGGTTACGGGCCTTAATATATTCCCACTGATATCAACGAAATTGACTCTTCACTAAAAACTCTACTCTTATACCTAAACACCGAAAATTTGAAATCAAATATCGGATATCACCTACTAATTAACGAAACGGTAACCTGTTGCGTAGAATATGTTGCTAGATAGTGAAAAGTGGGGTATGATGGTGGGGCAGGTCCCGAAAACGGCTTCTCAATTGGCTCAACTCTCATGTATTGGTCCCTTCGCCTGATGCTGATCAGGGGAAAAACCGTTAAGTCCACTAAACTCCGACGACCTTAAGGATAAGAATGTTGATATTCAGCACGAGTTTACATCTCCAAGTCTTTACAATCAATTGCCAATCCCAACAGAATCTCTACACAGATAATTTTCAAGTAAAGCATCACAATGGTCAAAGAACAAACCAAGATGAAATACACCTACCTCGGCCAATCAGGCCTAAAAGTCTCTCGTATCTGTGTAGGCTGCATGTCGTTCGGTGACCGCAGAGGACGACTTCCCTGGTGCACTGAAGAGATTGATGCTCTTCCCATTCTGGAAGCCTGCTATAATTTAGGCTTGAACTTCTATGATACCGCCAACGGCTACTCGAATGGTGTATCAGAAGAAATCCTTGGGAAAGCAATCCGAAAGTTCAATTGGCGTAGAGACAACTTGGTTATTGCGACAAAGTTATGGGCGCCAGTAGGCCATCGTCGCGAAGATGGAGTGTTTGAGGATGCGATGAAGATGACTATAGATGAGAGGGATAATAGGGGATATGTTAATGCGTATGGGTTGAGCCGGAAACATATCTTTGATAGTGTGGATGCTAGTTTGAAGAGATTGCAACTTGATTACATCGATCTTCTCCAAATTCACCGATTTGATTACAATACGCCCGTCAAGGAGACGATGAAAGCGCTGCATGATATCGTGGAGAGCGGCAAAGTTCGATATATTGGTGCGAGCTCGATGTTCGCACATGAATTGATGGAAATGCAATACACCGCACGTCTCCACGGCTGGACTGAGTTCATCAGTATGCAGAATTTGCATAATGCGACATATAGAGAGGAAGAGAGGGAGATGATACCTGCGATGCGAAAATTCGGGATGGGAATGATCCCGTGGAGTCCAGTGGCCATGGGGTATCTTACTCGACCGCATGAGAAGTTTATGGAGAGTGAGAGGGGTGATTCGATGAAGGGGACATTCTTGGGGAATGAGTGGACGGAGGCGGATAAGAAGATAAACCAAAAGATTGAGGAGATTGCGGAGAAGAGGGGGACGAGTATGGCGGTTGTGGCTATGGCTTGGAGCTTGAGCAAGCCTTTTATGACGGCGCCAATTGTTGGGATGAGCAAAATTGAGAGGGTGAATGAAGCGGTAACGGCGATTGATTTCGAGTTGAGTGAAGAGGAGATTGAGAGCATTGATAGCTTGTATATTCCGAAGAATGTTATGGGGATTGTGGTACGGCCAACACCTTCGGGTCGTAAATAGGCAGGATGATGTACCAGATTTGAGAGATCATTCTGTGAAATTACTTTAAATTTGACTGCTTACCTGTTGGAAACTGCTTACTACAACCTTGCTTAAACCTTCCAGTAGTATAGAAGAAAATGAGTAACATCACGTGATATAGATATCTCAGTATTCACGTGATTTATTCTTATATGGATGCTCGATTTCCGACGGACGAGAGAATTCGGAAGTCAGATCTTGGCTGTGAAATTGGATATCATTGTTGGGAATCAGATTTTATAAGGAAAAAATGTGAAGTTGTCAGCAAGATGACTTCGAGTCAGATCGCTGTCAGATTGGTGATTGGCTTGGCACCTTGGATTGCTTGAGCCTCCGCTCATTTTCTCTCGGCACCAATCCTGGTGGCAGTGCAATAAGCTCTTCTCCCTCCACAACAATACTTTTGACAGTTTTCAGTGAACGAAAGATACGAAGGACCCACGCCTCATTTCTCCTCTCACTGAAATGTATGACACGGAGGATTGTGACGTCGTGGAGACAGAAGCGGCAGCCACATTCACGATGACCTTGGATCGTTCGATATTTTCCAGAGCCTCTGTAAGACACTGACAGCCAATATGTGAGCAGGTAAGTATATTATACACCTCTTCAATCTGCAAATATGTTTCATCAACATCAAGCAACAGCTCAGTCTTTTCCCAACACATCTCCACACACTTCTGAAGATACCCTTCTCACACTTCAATCAATAATTTCTTTACTATCATTTGAAACAAATAACTCGCAACAATGAAGAGCTTCGCAGTTTCAGTTGTTTTAGCTGCAGTCTCTTGTGCGCTTCCAGCCATTGCCGCCCCTCCTGCTCCACGAGCTGCACCATATGTTCCACGGGCAGCCAATGCATCGGACCCTGACTTCAGAACCCGAAACTACAACACACTCTATGGCATCTACGACTTCGCCAGCTGGCCAAAATCCGCTGCATTCATTAAGGATGGAGTCAAGGCTATCCCGCCAGGACTTCTGAACGTGAACGCTACTGGAAGAATTTCACCTGTAGGCAACTTCAGTGGCATTGAGCAAACTGGTGAATACTTCTTTGGACTGTCTCCTCAAGCTGAAGCGCCCTTCTACATTGGCTGGACAGACTTCCAGATCCATCAATTCTCGAGCGAGTGTCCTGAGGTGGCCTGCAGTAAAGTTTGGGGACGAACTACGATTGTCAAACCAAATGCGACGAATGATGGAGAGTATGTCAGCACACTGATGCAACATGCTTGCTTCAGATTTGATGACGAGGGAGCTGTTCTCTTCTACGATGCTACTCTTCCAAACTTGAGCAAGTGGTTTGGGAAGGCTTACCAGAACGATTTCTCTGACCGAAAAGTACAAATGGGAGAGATTCAAATTATTTGCGATCAAGTCCAAGCACGATGCACTGGCGTTAACCAACAATATAAGAGGTATGGCATACGACCAAGTTTTATATATCACAGCTAACACTTCATAGCAACGAAGAATGCATTGTTCAACTCGGCCAAAAGGATTTCGGCAACTATGATGAAGTCTGGGGTGACAATGTCGTCTGCCGATCGATCCACAGTGTTTTGGCCGGTCAAGCACCAGACCTGCACTGCCCTCACGTGGGACCAAATGGTGGTGGAAAGTGTGTTGATGTTGACTTCAACGATGTGTACTTCGACGACATGGAACTCTATGGCCGTACTGATGCTTTCCAATGCCCCGAGATTGCGGCAATTCCTAAGGGAATGGGAAGCAAATATAACTAGATGGGGGCGGGGAAATGGCTTAATGGTTTTTGTTCATACTGCATCTCGTTGTACAATTATAGCATCAGCGAAAGGAGTTTTGGAAGGTGTTAGGGATTCCATATTGTATAGATTTTGAATAGAAATATTGCCTTACAATAGTAGTGCATCTTCTAACCTGGCTCCCGAGGTAATGACATCCCCATGGGCTCTGATGCAGGGCATGTAGACTTTAGATATGTGGGGACTTTAGAAAAGGCATTGCCTTTAACCTTTCCCTAAAGGCAAACTTTCAGGTCAACCCATGGAAAGAATAACTGGAATAGAAGAAGCCCTTGAGATATTGTCAAAAGGGGGCAGTCAGAGGCCGAAGCGAGAGTCCCTACCAATTTAGCGACCAAAGCCTAACTTTCAGCAGGGGGCAAAATCATCTGGGCAACAAGTGTCAGGCTTTCTTCGTCTGACTCTCAGCCGGGCTAGGATCATCATCTTAATATCACGTACAGCTCTTCGACAAGTGTTCATAAAATGTCACGAACTTCATTTCTCCTGTCGCATACAATAATCTGACACTTTCTCTCTGTCACCTTTACTTTTAACGCCAAATTTATTGCAACGAAGGTCGCCACGTTTACACGCTGTCGTCTATAATCAGGTATCGCAGATTTGCGATCGCAGAGCTTCCAATCGAAGCATTGCAACGAGTTTTGCTTTGATGCCATGTATCCATCTCTCATATTGCTTACTCTCACATGCAAAGTATGTTATGAATACTTCAGAAGAGCGGGAGAAACTTATCATAATGAATGTTCTATATAATGGAGTTGGAAAAGAGACACTGTACGCAAACATCACCACTCTTGGTGCAACAAAATAAAATATGTTCACCACTTCATCACCAAATATATCACGAGCCCGACAAATTATAACCATGATTTATCGCTATTAGACGCACTTTTGCTAAGTCGAGCAGATAAGCATGTTAACTTTTCACACAAGGGTTTGCTGCGCCAGCAGCGTCGCCCATTCCAATCATAAATGATTTTACTCGCATGAGTCTCCTAAACCAAGCAAAATCTAGCCAGATCCTTCTGTTTTTTCGAGATGTACCATAACCTTTCTTGAAAGAGTGGCGTATCGGCACCAAAGAAGCGAATGCTCCTCCGCCATTTTTCAAGTTGAGAGATGGGGCAACTCACAACTATCCGCACCTACCTCATTTATGCGATTTCTACTTGTAAGTTGACTCCACCCCGTCATGTGAAAGTGCTAATAGTCCAGGCATATAATGATGTAATCTTCCGCAACATCATTTAGTGCTCAAGGAAAGTCACTTATGGTAATAATTCCGAAAATACTCAAGGAGTTGTTGACTAAACTGATCCCCTTCTCGCAAGGGGTTTAGCATATCCCCACAAAGTGGTTCTAGCGAGGACATATGAAGATCAATACAAAATCATATCCTGTAAATACCCAAAAGAAAAGAACACTAGGCTCTGTTTAGCTTTGAGTTGGAGCAACAACTGGCACGAAGGAGATACATTTGAGTGGAAGAACAGGTTAGCGGTGTCAAGATGATGAAAGTCAAGTTATGTGGTCGAATGAAACGTCTTGAATTATTGACAACTCGGCCAAGCTTCGATACCAAGATGGATCTCGATTGAATTGGTAAATATTCGAAACCTTCTTCGTTAAAACACTGCGAAGAAATCGGGAAAGAATAGCAGCACTCAAGTTTCTCCCAATATGATCTGCTCTCAGTATTCATTGCCGGTGCTTAGCATCTAATGTGTTCTCGCATCGCTAACTCGAAATAGGAACTCCCAAATGCTAGAGTTTTGGAGCCACACCTGCACATTCCCCGCCACGTCACATCCGTTACGAGTCAAGAATTGCAACAAACATTTCCATGTGCTGACCACAATACCAACCAACTAAGGCGGGGGATCGCCAGACCTTAATATTCGCCCTTCCCCCGAGAGATCGGGCAATAAACACTAGTACGACAATAGGCTTATTATTCGTCGCGTGATGAGATACTCACCATTAATCAAGCTATTTCAGGTTGCGTCTTTAACGATGCGAGATAAAAAGTATTTGTTACAGTGTTGCGAGGATGACCCTCGATTGCGAAACAGCTGACGTTTTCGCCCAATCGGATTAGGCAGAAGGGTTGCAACCCAAGAGCTCAAAGCTATTGTTCTACCTCAAAATTCAACGATGCTATGAAAATAATTTCCTTGATAGCTCCAAAAACATTTGTGGACATCAATGATGGCGACCAGTGCTCCTCTTCTATGGCTGATAACATTACCCTCGGCAGTGCTCTGCGCCATCAACGTTGTGTTCTTTCCACAAATTCTGCCAGAAACACCATTGTCGAAGCTCTTCCTGGGTATCTCGAGCATCAACTTTAGTTTGTGGGTATTTTATTCTGTTTTCATATATCCATTTTTCCTGAGCCCCCTGAGACATCTACCACAACCTAAGGTAAGGAAATTAGTGTTAAAATAATGGTGACAAAGACTCTAATTCTCATACAGGGCAGTTGGCCAATATTTCGGTTTGGAAAGGCTGCATTTGAAAGACCAGCAGGGGAAGCTTTCCTCAAATTCATGAAGACCGTCCCAAATGATGGGCTCATCAATGTTCCTGGTTTCTTTAATGTGGATGCCATTCTTCCTACCAGCCCAGATGCCCTCGCAGATATTTTAGTCCATAAAAACTATGACTTTGAAAAGCCATCCGAATTGCGACTTTTCCTGCGCCGGATTCTAGGCGATGGCTTGATTCTTACGGAAGGCGATGAGCATAAATTCCAACGAAAACATATTACACCTGCCTTTAGCTTTCGACATATCAAAGAGCTCGTGCCTATTTTTTGGTCTAAGTCTGCTGCTCTCTGCGAAGGTATTACAACTGAGATGGGGGAGAATTCAGGGATTGTGGAGGTTAATCATTGGGCTAACAAGGTCACTTTGGATATCATTGGTGTTGCGGGACTTGGTCGTGACTTCAGAGCTTTGACAAATGCCGATGATCCTCTAGTCAAGAATTACGAGGAAATTCTTGAGCCGACAAAAGAGAAGCTTGCGTTCTTCGTATGTAATATGCTATTTGGTAGACGACTAATATCTATGCTGCCCTGGAAGCTCAATGAAAGATTGAATGAAACGACGGTGGCGTTGAAAGATTTCTGCCATCAGCTTGTTCGAGATAAGAAAGTCTTGATAGAGAAACATGGGGAGGAGCAGCTTGATATTCTTTCACTTCTGATCAAGTCAAATTGTTTCAGTAATGAGGTTATGGTGGATCAATTGTTGACCTTTATTGCAGCTGGGTAAGTCTAGATACCTCCCTCTCGTCGACTCTTTGGAGTTCTAACAAGTTAACAGCCACGAGACCACCTCATCAACCTTCACCTGGGCAACATACCTTCTCGCCAAACACCCAGAGATCCAAACTCGTTTACACGAAGAAGTTCGCTCACATCTTCCTTCCCCCTCTTCGTCGACACCAAATCCGGATATCTCAAGTCTTCTCGAGTCTCTTCCCTATCTACATGCGGTATGCCATGAGACCATCCGTCTCTACCCTGCCGTACCAGTGACAATACGTATCTCAGTCAACGACTCAGTTATCTGCGGCGTTCCCTTACCAAAAGGTACTCGCATTCAGCTCTCACCATGGGCAATTAACCGTTCTCCTAAAATATGGGGTCCAACGGCCGAAGATTTCAACCCGGATAGATGGATCGATGCAGACGGAAGTTCTAACAACACCGGCGGAGTAACGAGCAATTATTGCAACCTGACTTTCCTTCATGGACCGAGAAGTTGCATCGGAGAGAAGTTTGCGAAAAGCGAGTTGAAGGCTCTTGTTGCCGTATTTTGCGGGACGTTCAAGATGGAAATGGCAGATCCGAATGAGATTGCGACACCGGCCGGGGTTATCACTACGAAGCCACAAAACGGCATGACGTTGAGGCTAAAGAAAATTGAGGGATGGTGAAGCTGACAAAACAGAGAGCAGTAAAAAGAGAAGAATGAAAACAACAAATTTAAAGTTGGTCAGATAAATTGCTGAAATTCCCCTGAAATTGAGAAATCGCAAGCTGAAGAGTATATTGAAATTGACGCTTGCCGAGTAATGATCTGCAATAATCCTTATCAACAAAACAACAACAAATCCTAGGACATATGTGCGTTATCTAGCGTAACAGGGCTACTTCCTGTGAAACATTGTTCAGCCATCTGTAACACATGTGTACAAATTGAATCATCAGCATCAGCTAAGTTACCAAAATCTGAGAGCATGAAACCCTAATCATCCCTTCACAAGCTGAACTTTGAGGGGGTATTTCCACCCCCCTTTATGCCTTCCAACTGAGAAGTATGTCTGCCCCTAAAGCAAGGGATGCTAGGAGGGTGGTCACGTGCTTCCCGTTTGTCGTGTGTCTCCACTGCGATTGGCTTCATGGAAATTGGCCTGTGCAAGGCATGCTGGATCTTCTGGAACGGCTTCGCTCGGCCGGGTTGCCCGCCAACCAACGATCATCAAGCTGTTTGCTTCTGGTGGCCAAGATGCGGGGACCAAGGCTTGGCCCTCCGCAACGATCCATCGGCGGTGGCCGAATGGGTAAGAAACGCCCGAAGCGCCTCGGTAGCCTACACCGTTTACGCCAATCCCTTGTCCCCTTTTTCTGACATCTGATCTGGCTTTCTTTGTGGCGAGATCCCAAAATACGAGACAATCTGATATGTCTCAGAAAGTTTGGCGATGAGATCATGAAGATTGAAGAAGAAATGATGAAGTGAGTTGGGTTCCTATCAGCTCTTAAAGAGGCTCATCAGCGTCTCGGAAATTCGATATCGCTTCAATTTTGCCTAAGATTATGCCCCTGAAAGGCAAGATTTCTGCAGCCTCTCTGTATGAAGTTACTTGCTCGGTATTCCAACACCCTGCTTGTAGTACCGAACATACCACCCCCGTCACTCATTCTCTCCCTCTCCTCATTTGATCGGCTCGGAATCACATGTTGGACAGTGGACTCTCTTCGGAGATGTTACCCCAGTCGGTTCGCCATCAATCGATTTTACTCCCCACCTTCCCTTTCAACTTTACGCCTTTATGAAACCTCGAGTTTCCTCCCCAGGATTTTGATATTAACTCCACAATATCACTCTCCCCACAATCTATCACTTCGACTCTCTCCTCTTTCATCTTAATTTTTTTTAAAGAAGGATATACGTCTGGGACGTACTGCGAAGGGTACTGCCGCCTTGTCTTTGTTGTTGTGTCTCCCATACGTTTTTCAACCATGTCCGAACCATTGGCGCATAATGGCTCGAACAGCAGCACCCACGACAAGAAATTCGAGGCCGAGCAGATCGAGTCAAGAGAGGTCGGTGTCGCGCCCTTTGGCAAGAGACAGAAAGCTGCAAGACATTGCAAGAGGTTTTGGTGGGTGCACCTCATCATCTTTTGCCTTTCATTCTTGATTATCGCACTATGCTTGTAAGTACCTCCCTCGTATCCCCGAGAAATCCGATTTGTCATATGTCGCGCAAACACCAACACTTTTACAGAGTCTATGTCGCGATGCCCAAGATTGCGCAAAAGGGTGTTGATGATTCGTCTCTGGAGGTTACGGAATTTAAATTCCTTAATCCATCATCTAGTGCCATTACCCTCTACCAATCCAACATTCTCCACTCCCCATCCATGTACACACCAACACTCGATCCCTTTGTTGCTGCCTCGTACCTTGTTACAAATGGCACCTTTGGATCAGAGCCCATTATCTACATCAACATGCCAAGTATTCATGCTCTGCACCCAAGCTCAGTGCAGACAGTAGAGCAGCGTGTTGCGATCAGTAGTTTGGAGCAGTTGACCGAGTATGCAACACAGGTCATTGCAAAGGAGTATGTCTCAACTGCGTTGACCGGAAGTACGATTTTACATGAAGGGAAGCTACCTTCAACGAGAATCAGGTATAATACGACCTCGACTTATAGAGGTATGTCGCGTGATGTTCCCCACATCGTTTTCATTGGCTAATCAGTACAAAAGCTTTGAATGGGCTGAACGGCTTCAACGTCACCAATGTCAGAATCAACGTAACCAACACCGATGGATCACCCAACATGAAAGGATATGCATATATCCCCAATCCTTCTATCATGACTATCGAAATGGGCAACGTGACAATGACGCTTTCTACCGATAAAGCAGGAGTCATTGGTACCTCGACTATCCCAAACATGACGCTCAAGCCTGGAAACAACACCCTCCCTATGACTGGAACATTGAATCAGACACTTGTGCTGAGCAGCACGGATACAAAGACGGGAGTTATGGTCATGAAGATTACAGGGAAAGATTGCATTTACAATGGGGAGCATTTGACTTATTATGTGAGCCCTCCCATCTCTCTTAATTCTTTACTTTTGAATAGCATACTAATAATCAAACAGGAGAAAGCACTGAGCCAGAATGTTCTGTCACTGAGCTTGAATGTCCAACAGATCATCAAGGATAGTTTAACTGGAGCTTAAGGAGTTTAATTTAAAATTGGGGGCGGGGAGATTTGGATATGAGTTTGTATAAACTAGGGATAGGTTTCGTAATTAGGCCAAGAAGGATTGGCTGGAAATGGTTGATACGGTGGGGAATTGTGTTTATAGTAGATACCCGGTCATTATCGAGAGAAGAGATTTCCTAATAATGTTTCGGAGCGCCTCGAGCCGTTTTGCTTTTATCCTATAAGGTCCCAATAAAGCGTGGTTGACCTCGATTTTTGTGAGCAACAGTAAAAATAATGAGAGGTTTTGCCAAGTGGCACACATCATAAATGACAATATTCATGTTAGAAATAATCTCAACTGATAGAGAGGGGAATGCACACCAAGACTTGGGAAATAATTTTCCTTTGGGCGTTGCGTCGTCTCTATTTTCTGGAAACTATAAACAAGGGGAGTGTCTCTGATTTGTATTCATGCTCATCAGTTACCTCGAATGAACGAAGTAACATAGTGCATAAAATAGCTTGGGGATATATTGTGCTTGTCCAAGTTGTGTTCAGTTTGTTCAGTAAGAAGTTGGGCTTAAAGGAACATGTCTCTATTTGGGGAGTTGAAGCAGTTGTATCATTTTGTCAATAGTGGCATTCGTATTGAAGCATGCAACTCGCCTAGTAAAAATGGAAATATTTGTTGCAATTCATACCAGTATTAGTTAGAAGGTTCTTACTGTCTCAAGTTTCGAGCTCACCTTCGTAAAATGAAGGCAAAAGAGATTGATCAGAATTTGTCAAGTATCAGGGACTCTATCGCACACATTACGAGAATTTAGATTGAGCCCTACTCGAGTTTCTTCAATTAAGTGATATGGATTTATTTGACGTGAAGCATATTTATTGTATCAAGCACACAGCATTGCAATTAGATGGCTCTTGCTGCCTTGAGATTAGAAATTCCTGCCGAGATAATGTCGTGCAACAATAACCCACCAATTTTCGCACCCTCCGCTGCACGTGTGGCCTATAAAATGACCAGCACTGCAAGCCATCGCCACGATTTTATTCTAGACCTCAAAGGTTGCCTACTTTATATTGTGGTGGTCACTAATTTGTTCCCATGCATCCGCATTGCTTGTGCCTACCTCCCCGTGTTATTCAGTTATTTCCTTAGCTCAAACACAATAGTCCTCATTCTCGACAGAAAATATGAGAAGTTCAGGTTTGAGGGAATATGTCATCGGTGATTGTGCATTATTTGTTTTCTTTTAAACACTTGTCAGCTAGCCATGGTGTGGGTGGGAGTGAGATACCTAAGAACATTTAATTCTTAACCATCCAAAAGCGATGCTCAAAATTGCAATGTGCATTGCACAATCCCAAAATTGGCAAATGCATAACCCCACTTTGAGCTGAAGAACCATCATTCTCAGACCCACGCATGTCTCGTAAGCTTTGCCACATCCTCAGCAAAGACCAACTTGAGGCACAAGTTGTTTATATGTCTCTAAAGCCCTGCTCGTAGGTGCATCGGGAGCGTCTGCGGGGCGACCCGAGCATGCAAGTCAGAGTACTTAGCTATAAATGGCCAAGCATTACTTTCTTTTGGGATTTCTATTACCAAACCAACCCTTGTAATGCTTCAATCGTATCGTAATCTCTATTGGAAAGTCACGACAATTTCTGGGAATTTATAGAAATATAACAGTTGGATATCAAAATTATCACCTATACTCCCCAATCGAAGGCTAGGGATGCTTGAAATTTTTCTGTCCAAAACGTACTATTGTCCTTACATGAGAGTTATTTGCCTTCTAAGTTCCCCCACTTCTGTCTAGCACAATTCCAATGGAAAGGATCGAAAGGGTCTCAACCTTTAATCGGAGATACTCCGAATCATGGGTAAGCCTCTATACTCTGCTAATGCAATACAAGCGATCAACTAACAAGAACGGCCAACCCCCATATATTCGCGACCTCGTGTCTGCCCGTAACCTTCTCATCAGTGCATCCACAACAAGCCTTTGGCATTTATCCAACAGTAAATTCTCAAAACCATTCTTTTCAAGTCATATTGTAGAATTAATTGCATATGCGGTGTGAGGTGATGCAGCTTTGTGATGGCATCGCCGAAACTTTCCCAATTGAGTGCACCCACGAAAGATGACGGCTGAATAGATGAAAAGGTTGCCTACATGTGAGATCAGGAGATTTGAGTATGTGGTAGAGCTGCTTGAGCTTCAGGTATAAGTATTAAGGATTTCGACACAAATTTCTGGATTAATCAACACAAACATCTTGGTCAAACCTTCACTAGACTTCTACCGAGACTACTCTTTCTCTCAGCCTATAAATAATCTACCTTCAAAATGACTGACACTCTCTATTATGTTTACATGAAATGGACTCCTCCAGCGGATCCCGCCAGTGCTTCAAATGCTGGCAGAAACATCATGACATTCAGATCTCGTCAAGATGCTGATGAGTTCTTCCGTTTCTGCTTGACTGCAACCGATAACAAAGGTCTCGGCAAGAACCTTCTATTCTCCGAGATCAACCGTGAGGGACCTCAGTTGTGGTCTTACAACAACTCCCCGTACGCTGGAACTTGTATGTCCCCCCCCCAACCCCTCCCAACCCCCCAAAAGAATACCTTAAGGAAAGGTTCAAAATACCAGTACCGGGCTAATATATTTTAGCATGGGAACTTCCGAGATACATGATCCAATGGTTCCCCCAGTGGGCCCCTATTTGCATGCCCATGCTCCTTAATGACTGGGCTGGCCGTGTTTGGAATATCATCCCCAACCAAGCGCACTCCGACTGGACCAACGGTGCCGCTCTCTTCATCCGGAACAAGCAAGTCACCTCCGAGTACTGGTACTACCAAAGCGATCATATCTGGATTAGCACTACTGGTCGCACGAAATTCATCATTCGCGCCACTGCCTTCAAAAATGATGATCCGCAGGTGTTGATTCGTGACGATAAAGTCACAATTGAGCTCGCGGAGAAGGCTTCGACTACTAATCCACTATATGTCGTGCCATCAACTACGGATTCGAAGTTGATTTTTTCGAGTGTGCCATATGAGTGGGCTTTCAAGGATTTGTTTTATTCCTTTGGGACAGAGTCGGTGACTGATAGTGGAGTAACTCACTTCCATGTTATTCGTTCACCTGGAACTTGTGTTGTTTGGGATTTGGTATAAACACTTCTTGTAACCTGAAAAGTGAACGGCGGGGGATATGAGTGATGTAGGAGAATGCGGGAAGGAAAAGTCTTATGAATTCCATTTCAATCTCTGTGTGTGTGTTTGTGCTGCAGCCGTTCTATGCAAATCTCAATAGTGCAGTAAAGTAATCATAACTCATTTCAACAGGTGTTGTTCAACTGAATCTTGATTTTTCTATTCATTTTAAGTGCAGGTTTCCGTGACCCCTTACCTTATCCGAGGGTTAAGCGCGAGGCGATCTTAAATTTCGAACTAGTGCTGGGGTGGCTATCAAGGAATTCTTGCTTGCAATCTAGCATTAGATAATTAGGCTTTGAATTTTTTGCAATATGGCGAAGTGCTCCTCTCTAGGTTAGTTAAATAGCTTGAACGAAGCATATTCGCAAGCGAACAAGGATGGCAATTGCGAATACTGATTGCAAAATCACAGTTAAGAGGCGAACACCTTCATGAGAGCCTAAGGCCAAACCCAGACTTCTGTATACTTGTACTATCCCCCCCCCGGTTTACTTCCACTGTACCCACTTTTTTAGCCACAATATCACCACTAAATTATCTCCTGATTAGAGCACATTTTATGGCAGAATCGAGCTCCTGTTGCTTCGCACTTCTCACACTTGATCCCATTTAACTTCTACAACAAATATCAATGTCGTCATCGCCACAGCTACGATATGGCTCTCAGGGCTACGCAATGCCCTTTCAATCACTAACACCACCAACACCACCCTCACATCAGGAATTAGAATCCCCCTCCCCTCATACTCCTATACAAGAGGCTAATAATAATATTGAAGCATTAGATTCCGAAGCTTCCTGGAATCTAAATAAGCCTCCACCACCTCCACGACAACGCTATAACCTTGAAACGAATCGCGATACTCGAATTATGATTCTCGCAGGCCTTCTTTTTGGTACTCCTCACTCAATTATACGAAATAAGCTTAGTGTATCAGAGGACCAAATTAAGTATGCCAAAAGACACCGTCCTACGCCCCAAAAGAGCCGCTGCTACGCTGGTAAAGTGAAGCTTCGTACACTACAACGACAGAGGCTTATAGAATGGCTTGAGGCGTCGCTATCTTATAAATATATACTTTGGCGACGTGTACTAATTTACTCTGATTTCCCCTTTGAGGGGCCTCATATTGGTACAAAGGCAATAACAAAAGCCTTTAAGCTACTTGGCTATTCTCGACGTACAATGCATAAGAAGGGTTTTGATAATGACTCTAAAGTCTGTGATCTCCGTCTTAGATTTGCACAACAAGTTATTCAGTGGTCACGAGAGAGGCTACAATGTCAGATGTTTTCAGACGAAGTGTGGATTATGGGAGGCGCATATACGACTAAATATATAACAACTAGAACTGATGAGAGTGAGCGCTTTTCACAAGAAAGTTGCCAGCATAAGTATTCAAAACAACCTCGATGGATGTTTCATGGGATGATTGTGAATGGCCAGAAGGGCCTAGGGACCTTCTGGGAAAAGGACTGGGGTAGAATTAATAGTGCTTCATATAATGAGCACATTTTAAGTCGGGTTGAGGTCTTTTCACGTCAATATCCTATGTTTATATGGACACAGGATAATGCTCCCTCGCACCGATCAAGGCAAACAGAAGAAAACCTTAGTCAGAGGCATATACCACATATTATAAGTCCTCCTTATTCCCCTGATTTAGATCTTATTGAGCACGTCTGGAATTGGATGGAGAATTGGATTCAAGAACACTATTTTCAAGCTCTCTATAAGGCTAACAAAGTACCATATGAGAGACTTCGGAATATTATAATTGAAGCTTGGAATGCTGTACCAAATTCCTATATTCAGACGTTATATGATAGCTGGTGGAGGCGCTGTCAGGCTGTTATTGATGCAAGGGGCGGTCCTACTAAATATTAAAAATATATCTTCATTTTCCTTCTGTTAAAGGCGGTGAAGCCTATAATCAGGAGATAATTTAGTGGTGATATTGTGGCTAAAAAAGTGGGTACAGTGGAAGTAAACCGGGGGGGGATAGTATATAGAGAGACTGTAAATCAAACACGTGACTATGAACTCTCCTGCTGGCTCCATAGGAAATAAAGGTGCTTGATTACCTCCCAAGGGCATTAATTCAGGAATTATGCTTTTCATGAGATCATTAATTCATATACTTTATTTCGAATTCTGCGGTCAATCAAGGGCAATGATGAGTCACGTGTTCAGATGATTGCTTATGAACTTCTGCATTTGGAAAAGGAGGGTTATTTGTAAAGTCATTAATAGTAACTTAATAGCGCTATGATATACACTCTTGAGAAAGGAAAAATGACCGTTTTGTAGGGGAGGTACGCCATTAATTCTCTTAAGGAGAGGAGAGTACTCAGGCTTACCATTGTGTAATTCTCCCACTCTTTCAAGTTTTCCTCACGTTGCCTCACTGCGCTCCTAAGATCTCCTAAATATTCATCCGATCCAAGAATGCTATTATCCAAGCCGCTGTCACTTCAAATAGTAGATCTACGATCGTATGGGCCGGCAGCTGGAAAGTTAATTTCACGTGGCACTCGATGCAACACTGATTCTAACATATATTGGCGTTCTACCACCTACCTTCCTTTCATAGGTCCTTGATTTCGTCCGGTATTCCGAGAACCATATAGGATTGAAAGATATGTACCCCGGTATTTTCCCCGCATCGCGAATCTTCATCAATAAAATAGCCGATCGAATTCATGAATCTATCCAGATTGCCCCTATATTTGATTTTGACTTGGTGCGACACGGCACTTGTAGAGACTGCAACAACGACTATGTATTCGCTCGTGGTTCTCATAACATAAACAGCTGAGTAGCTTTCTTCATTTCTTCGACTTTCATCACTTGTACTTTCACCTGTCATCCACCCCTACAGCCTTCACTTTTTCTCTGATTTTTTACAAGTAGCAAATAACTTTCCAAGATGATCTTGTCGCTACTGCCCTTCGCGGCATTGGTTAGCTCCCAAGGTCTCCCAGCAGGCCTCAACCACCTCCGCTTTGGTTGCTCCCAGATAACCATCGAGCGCCTCGATCCCCTTGTCAACCCTGGACTTGTCGGAACACCACACATGCACCAAGTTGTCGGTGGAAATGCATTCAACGCATCAATACCCGTCACTGATGTATCCGAAATTGCATCTTGCACTACTTGTGGACCAAGTGATGATCATTCGAATTACTGGACAGCAAATTTGTACTTCCATGCAAGGAATGGAAGTTATAAACGGGTACCACAGGTGCCTAACAGGTAAGCCTTGATGGAGCTGAGATATATGGATGTGATAGCCACGAGGAGGTGACGATTTTGATGTGGAATTACTGAGTTTTGGAGAATCTTTTACTTGGATTTGATCGTCTACCAGAAGATTACTAATTATAATCAAACCTAGACTCCTATTCAATGACAAGTTTACCACACAAACATCTGGAGGTGTAACCGTCTATTACATCTCGCCCGGCAAAGGCAAGGTTACCGCTTTCAAGCCAGTAATTTCTCCCGTATCCTTTTGGTATGGGCTTGACACTTATGTAAACAACTTAGGGGTTCCGCATGCTCGTTGGTGACCCCATGAGGCGTGAGAAGGCCGTCAAGACACAAAGCTGCTTCCGATGCTACTCCGGTCCCAACTTTGGTGGTGACAACGCTGCACCTTGCACTGATGCTAAGTTGGACTTTGAGACTTTCCCAACTGGACCTTGCTTGGGTGGCATACGATCAAACATTCTCTATCCAACGTATGTATTTTTCTATAATTTGATTTGCCGGGTGAAGCAGCTCTAACGGTACCTTAGATGCTGGGATGGAAAGAACCTCGATACACCAAACCACAAAGATCATGTCGCCTACCCAACTGGTGGTCCCTCGACATTCCTCCAAACTGGCAATTGCCCCACAACACACCCCATTAAGATCCCGCAACTCATGCTCGAAGTACTTCTATCCCCTTTTCCTTTCCACTTTCCACTCTGCCCCTACTCTTTCATTCCTCCTCCTGTTGTCCACTAACACCTTAACAGATTGTCTGGGATACCACTGCCTTCAACAACAAAGCCGACTGGCCTGCTGATGGCTCACAACCATTCGTCCTCAGTACCGGTGACAAGACTGGCTATGGCCAGCACGGCGACTATGTCTTCGGCTGGAAAGGTGATGCACTTCAACGAGCAATGGACGATAAGGGATGCTTTAGTGCCACTTGTGGAAACCAGAAGAGTCAAGACGTCAGTGTCGCGAATAAGTGCACTATCCCGAAGACTGTTGTTGACGACGCAGCTGGGAACGGATGTAAGTTGTCCTCAATACCGAGTGTGCCAGGGAGAAGAAATAGAGAGGCTAACCGATATGGCAGGGGTCGATAAGTTGCCAGGAAGCCCAATGACTTAGGTCTTGGTTGGATACTCGTTGAGGAATAGAGATGGAGGAACAGTTGAAAGGTGGGATTTCTCGGGGTGAACCCAGGGTGAAATTGTCTGAATCACATTCAGTTAAATATTGAACGCTTCATTCTTACGATTGAACTACTATACACCTTGAAAATTTTGAATGAATGTTATATTTCATTCCTAGGATTATTTTCTCCGACTATAGCTAGCTAGATTATTCAAATTTGATAACCTCAGTTCTCTAGATTGATTCAAAAGTGATGCACAGTCCAGATACTAGAGATAGTGTTAAATGAATGATGCACATAGACTTGATTTTCTAACTGTAACGCATATCTCTGCGTCGAGAGAGACACCCCGTAACGAGATAAACCATAGGTGCTTCGAATTCAAGCTACTCTAAATCTGTGTATATACCTTGGTACTCGTGGTCATAGTTGCAAATTTACTGCTAGCATATTCTACGTTAGAAGGGGTCCCTGATCAACATATTTATGATCCAACGGTGCCCTTATGGACTGAAACCACACTGAACGATTCAGAATCTCAACATGGAGTCAACATACCATATTCCCACACCGAAGCAAACTCGCGAGCTCACGTGCGATGAGTGATTATGAGTGTAGGTCTTTATACTGATGCAAGCCTCAATATTCCTCAAATCGTCTTGCAAACAAACTACACTGAATGGCAGGTACTCCAAGTTCTTGCCAACCATCTTACGACTTAAAAAAGTAAATATAGTGTCAGGACCAGCTAAAACCCACGTTTACCTAGGCAATCGAGTATCACTGAGTTCTTCAATATAACGTAGGCCTTTCGCCAGTGAAATAATAGTATTATCATTCGATAAACTAATCGCTAAGGAAGGAGCTTGAATTTGGGTGGGGTGGTGGTAACCCCTCCACCATGATAGAATATACAGCGTGATACAGGTTACTCCTATGCTAAGCCCTTACATGTAGCCGGAAAGCGCTCACATACCTAGGAGCCTCAATGCAGCCTCGTGAGGTTGAGCGCGAACGATATGTCTGTAATGCCAACAAAGTTTCATTGCTTCTACTTGTTCTGTTCTTTCTTAACCTAGCTTATGGTGTGCTAATGATAGAGCTGTGCTTGATGTATCAAAACAAGATTCAGATTTAGTCTAGGCGGTTTTATCGCGGTAATCGATCGAGCTTGCCAACAAGACTAGGAAAAACTTCGACGCAATCCATCAATTTAGGCCCTATTTCTGTTGAGTATACTATCCAGGCTACTTTTTTTTTTAAGCGCTGCTGATTCATTTGACGTAATAGCGTTAGAAGCCTCTCGATTTCGTTCTAGATATCGACGTTGTCCTCATCCCCGATTGCGAACTCCACAACAAGCAAGAGGCAAGGCTGAAGTTATCCTGCAGCTAGAATAGAATGTCGGGTATTATTTACCAACCGCTGAACCGTGAACGGCGGGAGATAAGACTAATAATATTGGAGGACGAGAATGAAGCAACCAAGGACAAAGGTTTGGAGAGCATCCCGCTACGTTGTCAGCTAGTCACAACTTCACTCAAATTTTACAATGCAGAGTTCGACGACGATTATTTGGAGAAAGCAAAGGCGACTTTCATCGAGCTGTTCAGTATCTCGAGTCTAGTTTTAAGTGCCCTAATTGGTATATACAGGGCGTTCATGCGGATGCAAAGACCAAGCTATAGCGCATTATCGTATGTGTGGGGGGATCCAAAACACGTATGTGATATTGCTATCAACGGGAAAATGGCGAAAATAACCAAAAGTCTGGCCAACGCTCTCCGAAGCATTCGAAAAAATACAAAAATACGTGTTATTTGGGCAGATGCGATTTGTATCAATCAACAAGATTTTGACGAAAAGTCATGGCAAGTTCAAGAAATGGCAGCCATATATAAACGTGCAGATAGGGTCATATCATGGCTAGGGCCTGCCACCGTACAGGTTGAAGCCGCGTTTGCAGCGTTTGGCGACTTGAAACTCGGGCCCGTTTCCGGAATTTCTAAGCTGGCAGATCAACGGAGACCTAAAATTAATGTTGCTCTAGTTTTTAGCGATTCTGTTCTCGCGGGCCTCGGCTTACGTTTCGTTCCCATGTTATGCAAAAGGATATTCAAAAAATCTGCAGCGGCCAAAAAGGATGCCATATTGAGGCTCCTCGAAGATGAGGAATTCTGGCGCTCAATATATACCATAGCCAATTGTTCGTATTGGTCGCGTGTTTGGATTTCCCAAGAGCTGGCATTCGCCCGTAGTCGGGTATTCCTTTGCGGTGATACTGTGGTTGAGGAATTTGATTTTGCCTTACAAGTTCTCAAGCATTGGCATAGAAATGCAAAGAGAAACTTACTCTTTGATGTACCCTCGATTGTCTCCATGACACACGACCTAGGAATTCGTAAGAGAAAGGTCCGATTAGGTTCTAAACCAGGCCGCTACCGTCAAGGGCTTCTTTCCATGGTTCGGGGTGATGATTTCCCTTATTTACTAACACTTCTACGGCGACTTCATACACTTAACGCAACAGATCCTCGAGATTATGTTTATGCACTCATTTCGATGGCCGGAGATCGACGAGAGTTGAATATTACTGCAGATTATACAAAACCAGTCGCGACTATTTTCACCGAAACTGCTGCCGCTCTACTTCAATGCGGCCACCTGAGTATTCTTATCGATGCAATAAGAGATACGTCTCAATCTGACTTGCCTTCATGGGTACCAGATTGGTCTCATTTAGTAGCGACCAAATTCAAAGCCAGTCTTTTTGAATTGTGCAAATATAGGATCAGACAACAGTCCTCAACCTTGAAAAGAATTTCAAGGTCTTCTGAATCAGTCGACTTGGATGGATACATTGTTGATGAGATCAAAGTTGTAGGAGATACACTTTGGAGCAAGATCTCTGGCCAGACTTCTGTCCATCCGAACGTCATCAAATCGTGGGTAGAGTCGGTCCATGCGACTATTTGGGATCACAGAAGATATCTGAAGGCAAAGAACGCACAGAAGGCGTCGACAAAGCAAAAGATCACTTCGGAAATGCTTTTGACTGCCAGTATTGGCTGTGAAGCTACGAATAGGGATATTCGATCAAGAAGCAGTTGGGATCCGCTTCCTGTACCAGTCGGCGTGTCCATAGGCCTCATCCCGCAGAGGGCAGAACGGCCTTTCCAGAAATTAGAGAACATATTGAAAAAATCGTGGACAAAGTCAAATCCCGAGACCATCGAAATGCACTTCGATCAATGGAATAAAATGATGAGAGACTTACTAGCATCTGAAAATGGTGCACAGCCTTTCCAAACGTTGACTGGATATTCGTGTCTGGCAGCTCATGATCGATGCCAGAGCGGGGACTTAGTAGTCATTATTCCAGGAGTCGGGTTACCTCTAGTAGTTAGGAAAATAGCAGAGGGAGTATTTGGGAAACTCAAGTATCGCTTGATTGACCAAGCTTATGTGCATGGGATTATGTACGGAGAATTCTTCAAGCAGAAGCCTCGCCCTGAACGACAGACGCTGACACTATGCTAAAGCGGCAAGAATATATCACTCGATAGGCGACTCGTTATAGCGTATATAACAAACTAGAAATTTTTAGAAGGATTAAGAAAGGTCAACAATCCAGACGCTTCGAGATGACTGCCGAATTTGCCAGTGCTGGAGTATGCCTTTCGGCGTCATAATCTTCTGGCTAAGCGCGCACCTATGGCGATCGAGTGACAAGATACTCAACTAACTTTATTATGCCGATTTTTGCCTCTTCTTCAACGCCGTCGCTCACAATAGAAACCGATTCTGCTGCCAATTTGGCATCGCCTTTCTCTTTATCTTTTCCTCTCATACTTTCAATACCATTGTCAATAAAGAGACGGGGACTGTCGTCTTCACTTTCCAAAACTTGCTGGGCAGGAGCGTAGGAGGCACGCCTTGCGCCAGTACTTGACTGTCTCTGTCTATATTTTCGTTGTGTTGGTGTTGTGGAGGTGGATGCTCCAGGGCCTAGGCACCAGCGTGCTGCCTGTAAATTAGTGGTTGTCTTCCCCTTCAATCGAATACACTCTTTTGACCCCAATTACCTGAGATTCCAACACCTTCGGCCTCCAGGTCTCGCTTCAACAGAGAACTTCTACACCAAATACGTGACATTTCGCGCTCCATATGTGATCATGCTTGAGAATAGTGGCAGAGTAAAATATAACGATCCCCGACGTGAATACAGTATATTACAACCACGCTAATATATATTAATAAGCACTAAATCCCGAAGCTAAAACATGTGGCTTTTATGCCCCTCTCCTCTCTAAGTATCTTTAAAATTTGGAGCTCTATTCTTTTGTTAAGAACCTTTCTTTAAATGTTCCGAATTTTGAAAAGACTTTATTAGTCACGATTAAGACGGGAACACGTGAAACGACGATTAGTAGTATAATTAAATCGATCAATGGTGTAGTCAACTACAACCTTTTTTCTACTGCTGAATAATCTCCTCAAATAGAAATAACTAAAGGAAGTGAGATATTAATAATAATTTCGTAGACTTCTCAAGAAAAAATTTGTGACTTCTAAAATATAGATTTGTCTCGTGACAGGGTGCGTCCCTTGACACAAGGGCGGAAGTTAGCTCTACGACCAAGCTTTATCCTACATTTTGCTCCAAAACACATTCTTTTATATAGATCAATCAATATGTCCCCAATAAAACTCACAGGTGCAATTAGCAAGTTATAGCTTCTAATTCCCTAACTCAGTGGATAGTGTCACCGAGTCCTCGTACATGTATTAGGGTGCTCGTATTGTGCCATCGCGATACCACAAACTCAGCGCTTGAGATTCCCATCCGTTATTGATATTTCCGGAATACATCTTCACTATGCCCGCTAGTAAAATTGCTTCTAAGTTTGAGCCACGTAGTTTATACAGAAGCCAAGAGTTGACGGGTTCCCCTGGCGCGAATGTTGATGAACTATATCCATCGAAATCTACGTCAACGCTTGCCTCATCTTCCGACATAATGATATCCAAAGCTTTAATATTAGATTGGTATTTGCGAGGAACTAGCAGTGGATATGGGTGATAATCAGGAGGTTCATCCTCGATAGTGATTTCAAGAGGGTATGGTGTAGTACTTTAATGTTGCGCTGTTAGCCTAGAAAGGTAGATACTTGAGGTAATTGGAAACAGGCTATGAAATAGGAATGCCTACACGTCTCTGCTAATTCTTGCTACTCTTTTGAAAGCGGCAATATCATTCATTGCTAATTCTAATGTGATACCAGGTGGTGGTCGTTTCTGGGGTTCCCTGCGAAGCGACATGTTGGTTACATTAGCAATCCCTCTAAAGAAGGATTGCAAATCTAGTGAGAACGAAGAATCGTCAAAGGACAAGAATTCCTTATAGTTATGATCATATTTTAAAATAGCAATCTCCTTTTTGCAAACTGGACTTCACACTTCATCAGCACTGGGGTTTCGCTAAAGTACTCTAAGAAGTCACTTACCAAATACGGATTACACATTGAACTACTGTACTTGTAGTAATGCCACCTGGGCATTCTGGGTCGGGGCAACTACCTTGATTTCTAACAGAGCAATCCACAACCATAGCCATTTTCACCTTTGTATGTGGTTGAATAAATGATGTCCAATTCTCAGGAGAGATTGGAAGGTGGTTGTAAGCATTTAGCATTAGAAATTGCTGATTGAGAACTAGTTTCAAGCCTGGGGAACCTCGGAAATTGTCGACGAGAAATTCGTAGAATAGCTACTAGAGTCCATATACAATGGTTTTTCAGAATTTAGGAGTCAACTTACCTCCCAATGTTGGAAGTGAGCAGTGGGGAGTATCTTCATCCGCCTCAACCCGTCTTCAAAAAGAAAACGATCACCACACAGAAAAAATGTAGAAAGCGTATTTCTCAGGAACATTGCCACATAAGGTAGGATCAATAGGCTAATAACAAGCTGTTAGTGAGAATATAGTAAGAAGAATGAGGGAGGTATTGAAAAAGCCGATGTGATCTTCAAGTGAACAACATGTAATTTAAAATTGTCGGTGAGCGTGCCTCAAGGGTTATTCTCACATTAACTTGCGGACTACCCTCTGAAGATATGATAGCCAATGCCATGTGGACTGCATGAATATCTGAATGACTCGTACAGTCTGCTCACCGACCCTTACACATGTCGCTTGCGATGTTTTATCTCGAAGGGTGCGGGAATACACAATTGTCTGTAATTGCTCAATCTTCGCCTCAATACTCGAGACTTGCGCCCGGTTTTCTAGGGTATGACTTTCGAGTGATCTTACAGCGTGGCGATGATATTCAAAAATTGTTTGAATTATATTTTTTTTACAGGCCAACTGCTGTTCCGAAAGCATTTTGGATTCGTTTTGGAGCAATGATTTTAGTGGTTCGATCCCTGCATTAATAGCTGCATCGAGATTGGGCGCGATCTGATCTCGAATGTTTATAGGAAGTTGGGAAATAGATAACCTTAAGACCAGTCAATTCACAAGCAATATCTTCCTAAATAGATAGCGATAGCAGCGTGAACCACTAGGTAGGAGGGTGCTTACGAAGTCTGTTGAGCTTGGAGCAAGTTAATCGCAACCATTGGTCCAACTATTCGAGCTTGCAACTCCTTAGCTTTCTTTGATGTCAAGAGGGCCCATTCTATCTTCCTAGGAGCCGAGAGAACTTTCCTCCGCCTCGAAGAGGAGGCAATAACAGGCTTAAATTTGAGCTTCATATCAGACAGAAAAGCCTGTAACGGGGCATCGATTTGATTATAGTGTTCTTGGACGTTTTGAGAAATTTCAGGATTGAAAGATATCGACCGGAAGCTATTGATATGTTGCAAAGTAAGGATCAAGCTCTGTAAGAATGCGAGCGTGTCTTTAATTTCGGACGAGGCTCCACCTGAATCTTTTAACGCAACGCCAACTTTATGGAGCAGCTGGACTGCTGTAATAATATCACCTGCAGACCAGCCAAATGACATGTTGAATGTTTAAGCTATTTGGGAGTATTCTAGATGACGTGAAGAGGAGAGGATGAAGATGGAATTGAGGCTGCGTTCTCGGACTGATTGAGTTAGAGTAAGGCGAACAATTCAGAAGCAATCCAGCCAATCAAAGTCAATACTAACACCAGTGAGCGCTCTCTATGTGCTCAAATATTAACGTCGAAAATGAACCCAGAAAAGTTTTGGGAGATGCTAAAATAAGTGTCAAGAAACATCTTAGGGGATCATTCTGCTATATGAATATCGGGGCCACTTTAAATGTGCCATCAGATAAGATTCTTACAGGCTCAGTCTGAGTCCTTCTAAGGGTATAAAGATGCATCTCATGCAGATTAGCTTATAATACGGGCTTCTACAATCACAAAATATCTCCGATTTCCAAGCCGATCACAAGGAGAGCCAAGCTGCAGATCCCACGTGATCTGGGGATTATCTTTTAGTGGACCCTTGTCGCTTAAATCACAATCGCAATCACCAACTACCAATTCATCCCAGCTCACCATATCCATTACTATACGTCACGGACGGCCATTCCATATTCGAAATGGCTAGCTCTCCAGGTCTGTACTTCTTCAGCATCTTAAGTGCAGCATTTATCGCCGTTGTGGCAAGTTTATATCTTGGCGAGACCAAAAATTCAACTTCAGCATTGTATTGTGTTTCGGACCCTACGAAGCAGTATATCAAGACGTTGAACAATTCCGTCTCGGAAGCAAAGTGTTTTCAAGTTCAAAATGGAGTATTTACTGAGGTTCTGACTGAGGTTCCCATCTCCAATAAAAATGAGATACATTATCTGGATGGGTTTGTCCTACCTGGCATTATCGAGTCACATGGACATATCTTACAGTATGGAGAAATGCTTGAATCAGTTTCGCTTTATGAGGCTGAAAGTATGGCTGAAGTGAGGAAAAGAATTAAGGCGTTTCTGGATGCACATAAAGGTGAAGGTTATGGAACACGTGACAAATGGATTAGGGGTATTGGATGGGATCAGAAATACTTTGGTGGTGTTATGCCAACTGCTGTAAGTGAAGTCATCTGTTTAACCAACGATCCTTTTGTTTCCAAGTGAAAGCAGTTTGTAATAATTAAACAGGATGAACTCGCCTTGGACCCCGCATTGGCAAGCCTGTACATAATGCTCGACCGTGTCGATGTCCACTGTGTCTTGACCTCCCAGAAGGTTCTTGATCTCCTCCCCAATCCTCTACCAAAAGCACCACCAGGAGGTGTCGTGGTCACCGATCCAGGGCCAGGAGTATTCTGCGATAATGCAATGGATGCTATCATCTATCCTCTAGCACCAAAACCAGATGTCGCACGAAAGACACGCTGGTTCAAGACTGCTATGCGTGAACTCAATAAGATTGGGATTATTGGTATAGGAGATGCAGGAATGCGACCTGATGACGTGGCGATTTTGGAGGGAATGGCTGAGAAGGGTGAAATGAACCTGAGGATTAACGTTATGCTTGAATGTGCTGAGAGAAATACCTATTGTCCTGGAGAGACGAAGAATCTGAGGCTCCTAGATCACCCAAAAGGAATGGGTGGGAGTATGTTGATGCTTGGTGGAGTGAAGCTCTTTGCTGATGGTGCTTTGGGATCTTGGGGTGCGGCATTGCTGGAGCCATATTCTGATAAGCTGGAGACAAGTGGGACAATGCTGATCAATGAGACTGAGTTAACGAATGTCGTCAATGACGTAAGTTTTGCCCCTCTTGTCAATGAGTATAGCTAATTTCTACCCGATAGTGGTATACCGCTGGCTTCCAGGTGAATATCCACGCAATTGGTGATCGAGCGAATCGCGCAGCGGTCGACGCATTCGAAAACGTGCTTGGATCGAATTGTGATGGTTGCAATTCCGCTCGAAGACTTCGCATTGAACACGCTCAAATAATTGTCCCGCCCCTTTTCTGGCCCCTCTCACAATTGACTAACACCTCTTTAGCATCCAAACGACCAAAAGCGCATAGTGAAATTCGGCATAATCCCATCCATCCAGCCTACTCACGCAACCTCCGACATGGCCTACGCCCTTGACCGTCTTGGTTCTGAGCGCCTCTCTAACTCGGCCTACCGCATGGCCTCTCTATTCCCTCCCTCCTTATCCTCTCCAGTGTCACCATACCCAGGCCCCGTCCTCGGTTCCGATTTCCCCGTTGAGCCACCAAATCCCTTTCATGGCATGTTTGCTGCTGTAACCCGTCTCTCGCCTGCAACTCTCACTAGTCCTTCTGGGGATGGGGGGTGGTACCCAGAGGAGAAGTTGAGTGTGGAGCAGGCATTGCGAGGCTTTACGAGAAATGGTGCCTATGGATGGCTCAAGGAGGATATGATAGGAGCTATCGAGGTGGGAAAGTTAGCGGATTGGGTGGTGATCCATAAGGATGTAATGGCAGACCAGAGCGGCGTAAGTTTGAGAGAAGTTGTAGTCAAGGAGACGTGGGTTGGTGGGAAGAAAGTTTATTGCATTGAAGGCAGGGAGCAGATAAAAGATGACAGTAAGGAGAACGGGGTTTACGGTTTGCTTGAATGGTTGAGAAATAGAGTCGCAAGTGCAACGAAATGTATGGGCTGGACGGAAGCTGGTAATAGCTTGGTGGAGGAACTATAGACTCTCCTCAAGCGTCACGACTTATGAGTAAACGAATAAGCACACAAAGGAATAGAACTGTTAAAAGGGATTAGAGGGGCCATTATGGCCCTATAATTTCCTTGACATTCCCCGCCTGTCTCCACCCCCTCCCAGTTATTCTCTGTGGTTTACAAGTATTCACATCCTTTACCTAATCTATTTAACTAACGAAAACGTAACCCCGTCTCGCGCACTAACTTGCTGCAGTTCGCGACTTATTTTACGTTTGGTAAATATTTTGACACAAGTATTGAAAGCATGAATCTTTTCTAAATTTGCTGTATGACGTAAAAATTTGGTTCAGAGGGAGTGCTACGGTTTCCTTGGATTTTAAAAGGTTTGATCAAATGCTATTTAATTTACAGTAGCGTAGTAGATAGAGATAAATCAAAACATATGCAAGTCTATTTGCTGAATTCGAACCTCCAACTCCACAAGTTACTTTCCTACTCTTCTGAATGCCAATTTTCCATCTGAAACCATCAATTCAGGCCCTTTCCCGCCACGATGCAATGCAATATAGTACAATATAAGACAATTTGCCACTGAGCAACATTCACAAACACTGAGAGTAGTACTCTCCAGCAGCAACACAGGTCGAACCTGCAGCACAAGTGGTGCCTTTGGTCCAGCCCTTTCCACCACACTGGCCATACTTTGCGACCAGCTCGGTAACCCCCGAAATTCCCTCTTTCGCAGGTGCACTGCTGCTTGCTGCTGGTGGGGCGACGACAGAGCTGCTCTTCGAAGACTCGGTGCTCGCTGCCGGTGGAGCGACTTCTGAGGTGCTCTTCGAAGATGCGGTACTGGGCACTGCGCTCGTCGCCATCGTCGTAGAAGCCTTAGTAGAAGTGTCCTTGCCCCCGGATGCCGGGCCCGTTGGCGTCTCATCAATAGTATCCTTCGCACGGACACAGCCACTCTTCGCGGTGATAGCAGCCGGGCAAGCCACCTGCTTGAACTCAACAGTTGGGTTGTTCGATCCGCCGAACCAGTCGAAGCGGAATTGACAGCCAGCTTTGAGAGCAGCTGGCAGCTTGTCACAGGCAGTACGGGAGCCGACGCCTCCGTATTGCGCACCCCAGTCCGAAGATGGTACCCCCCATTGTTCCGCGCAGCCATTGAAGAGGCCAAAACCGCCACCGGGGATCTTGAGATGGAGTTAGCTTGGTTGGACAAAGGGGAAGAGACAGGATGAGAAGATTGGTGCTAGGTGTGTTGAAATCCTGCGAGGGGAAGGGATAGAAACATCAAAAAACTTACAGAAATATCGAACTGATTGTCCGCCAAATCGCTCCCTGTGTTCGTCGCTTGAACGATCATCTTCTTTCCCTTGACTGCCTCACTCGTAAAGGTCAACTCGTAGCAAGCGCAGCACCAGCTGCTCTCTGTTCCTCCCTTGATCGTTGTTGCAGCAAAACCATAAGCAAGGTCGTCACTGACAGCCCATGGACTTTGGTTGGAGCACATAAATGCGCCCCCGTTGGTGCAGCCGGATGGCTCGTTGAAGCTTGAGAGCGGCGCATCTTTTTTGTCGCAGGTCGTCACAGGGTGAGAACCACTGCCGAGGGTGATCTTGTCAGACCAGCTGCAAGATGGTTTGCAGCAGTCCCAGTAGCGGGTGGTTTTGCCGCTGCCGCTTGCTTGGGCGTTGACTTGGAGGAAGAAGGGGAGAAGAGCGAGGAGGGTGGATTTGGAAAACATTTTGTATAGATTGATCGAAAGAAGGGTAGTAATAAGATGCTTTTGCGATGATGATAATGAAATGATTGTTGTGAAGTGAATGAATGTCGAGCAAATGAATGTGAAGTGAATGTTGAGTAAATGTGAAGTGAATGCGAAATGATGGAACTGCAGAATCAAAATCAACGAGAATTCCAATCCTCTTAAGTATTTCTCCTCTCAATGACGCAGACAAGCTTCAATTGCCCCATCGCGAATACGATATAGAAAGGAAGAAGGATGATCGTGCAATGGAATAGAAGGAGCTGATTTCTGTGGAGAAGCTGCCGTAGGATTTCGCTAATCTCATTTGCTCGGCTGCGAAGAGGGAGGATTTGGTCTTGAGCCAATCAAAATCGGTGGGTGTTATAATTGCTTTGGCTGTGCTTTCAGTGAGGGCCGCTGCATAGCCCTCGGTAGCAAACTAGAGTATGCACTTTGGAAACAAAAATAAATACGTAACACTACAATCGTCTGCACGAACTATTTTGATTGGATAAGTGCTGTTAGGAACTGCGAAGAGAACTCCAGTCGGCGGCCGCGTCCATTATGGTATCCATCTCGTTTTCAATAAGTCACGTGTTAACTGCGAAAACAATTTAGAGATTCAGTAGTAACAGTTGGAGTACAAATAATTTGATGGTATTAAAATACCTTCTCGGAACTTTCAACATCTTTATAATTGCTGAGGGATACCAGTAGGTTGAGAAGAGAGTGGAAGCTTTGAACCGTTTTCTAACGATTCACATATTGTGATAATGGATTACTGAATGGGTTACTGAATGGGTAAAAAAAAGCAAAATTAATCATAGCTTGCGGTCAAGAAACCTGGTTGTTCAAGGTATTGTCACGTGTAACCGCAACTCTACCATTATTTCCGATAGCTGGTGATGGGGCTGGGGAAAATCCAGCAGAGCCTTCTATAGTCATGAAGCACTTACAGCTTGATCCCCTTCGCTAGTTGAATTTGAAGGAGCCTCTTGTTGAACCTGTTAAGGATAAAGTTGATAAGAGGGTGGAAATTTGCAGAGCTCGGAGGGACATAAGTTTGGAAATGGAAGCGCAGTCGTTTATTTATCCTTGTCAGCGAATTCCTTTGCGCGATACTCACCTAATGTGGAAGCGAGCCTTAGTGTTCATCCTGACAAGAACTATACTGAGCACGTGAATTGCACAATGCTCTATTTAGCAATCGTGAATATGATGCAGATTATGCCAGCCCAAGAGATACATAGGATGAAGGACCGTGTTGGGGTTACAACGGTAATTGCTACCTCTGCTTTATTTGAGATAAGCTGTTTGTGATTGTGTAAGTATGGTATAATGAAAAGATAGTAGGATGAGTTTAGGGATAAGGATGGAAATAAAATATGGTAAGAGTAATAGAAAATTGAAAATAATACCGAACCAAAGACTTGCATCTCAATGGGATGGGATTATCGCATTCCACTTGGGATGCGTCCATTCCATCCATATTTAAAGGTTTGGGAAGGTGACACCCATTCTCTTCTGTAGACATAAGGCTATCCCACATTACCATTGTGATCTACAAAGACGTATGCCTTGAGTGGGTATTTGTGGATGTCTGTCGTCGTTGGAATCGGAGTTTCAGGCAATAGCCAAATGCTGGAAGGAATGGTTGATTGGAGAATGGGCAAGTGTAAAATGGCTGATGTTAAGAGAAGCATGAGTTAATATCATACTTTGTGAGGATAAGGGTTTAGACAGAGAGGAATAGCAGGACTGGGATTGTTGAATTTTGGGCAAACTACAATGAAATTTTGAAAATGCTTGATGCGCTGTAGTGTCGCCGTGGGAAAACCGGAGACGTACTCACTTACAACTTGTAATGAGAGAAAAGGTCAATCAAATAATGTAGAGACGCTTGCACCCTCCTTACCACAAGACCTCAGCAATCAAAGCAGGCCAACTTTACCTGGTGCGAAGAGCAGTGGCAGTCGCTTTATGCCAAGACAGAAATCTTACCTGCTCTTACAAGTTCAGGATTTCGCCATGATCTACTAGTATCAGTCTTGCAACACACTAACATATCTTATCTACTTTGATATTACTCTGCCTTCATACGCTGCTCCAGTATGGCCTTCTTCAACCTTCTCAACCCAAACATCCCAGGTAATACCATATCAAAAGCCCAATCACCCAACCACGTTTTCACAAACCATATAAGTTTCGTCATATTGCCGCGCCAGTAGTACTTTTTCCCTTCTCCCTATTTCGGATGTCAGTACTTCCTCTAACAACTCATGAAAACCCGAAAGCTGAAATCTTTGTAGATAGGGTGGAAAACGCGAGCATGACATAAGAAGGAGCCGAAAAGAAGTCCAACATACGAGTCCCGCCCGCGCTTTCAACCAATACCATACTCCTCCCCTCCCAACCCCACCACTACCCAACGCTTTCTCTACAACTCCTCTCGCATATTCCTCCGCTGTCATTGCATTTTGCTGACTATGCTTAACCCTCCGCTGATATTCCACGTCGACTTCGGTGTATATAGAAGCAGGAGGAAGTTCTCGGTCCGTCCGCGCAATTCTACTCTCCACGCCCCCTGTAACAACAACCAACACCCTGACGCCAAATGGCTCCAACTCCAACCTCAAGCAATTCGAATACGCATGCAGCGCCGCCTTACTCGCATTGTACATTGAGCCAAAGACATAAGGGATATACGTTGCCACGGAACCGATGTTAATGATGAGGGTGTGCGAGGAAGGAGAAGAGGTGGATATAAGGAGCGGGGTGAAGGCCTGGGTGAGGGCATGCGCCGAGAAGAAGTTGGTTTCGAAGGTTTGGCGGGCTTCGGAGAGGGGGGTATCGAGCGCGGGGATGGTGCAATTCCTTCCTCTATGAGATGGGGTTGTTAGTTATAATTCTAGACTTAGCTAATCTAAAACCTAGGTACACAGAGGAGGGGTAGGACAGGAAGGGGAAGAGCATACGCGTTATTGACCAGTATATTCAACCTCCCACCCGTCAACCTCACAACCTCCTCCTTGGCAGCAGCAATAGCGGTCGCATCTGTAACATCCAAAGCCAATGTATCCAGTCCCAACTCCTCGAGATCTGTAATCTGCGATCGATTTCGAGCCGTGGCTATCACACGGCATCCTTTGCGTCTTCGTCAGCATCACCAGAGAGACGTATTTCAGATGAGAGAAGGATAATAGTGTGATGAGAAGAGAAAAGGGAGGCGGGATGGAATCGCATATTTTTGGATATAGATGAGGCGAGATGAACACACCTTTCGCATTGAATTCTTTAGCAAGAGCACTCCCAATTCCTCCCGGAGCACATCTGCGAAGCGTGTTCTGTGGTTAGCATGTGCCAGTGTACTTCAGATTGTTCAAAAGAGTGATGTGTATCTACCCCGTAATCAACACAACTTTCCTATCGTCTGTCACCATTGCTCAAGGATCTGCGCGGTATATCTTTAGCTGCTTCTCGTTCAAACACGTCGTGGAGGACGAAATATGCGTCAAAAGAGACATCATAAAGGCAACGACCGAGGTTGAAACAGATAAGTGGATGGTGAACATACGGAAGCTTATTACTTGATCGGGAATAGGTGTTGACGATAAGCCAGCCCCCCGTAGCCACTAAAACCCTAGGAATTTCAAGGGCATATTCCTGATTTCCACCTCGCATCACTCCATTATGAAATGGATCGCTCCTACAAAGAACACTTTTTGGAATTGAGTCAAATTTTTGTACTTCATTAATCACTTAAACTTTTTCAAGTCTACAACACTATTTGATCTTGATCTTTCGCAACCATACAAGGGGACATGAAAGCCTTCTGCAAGCAGCAATCTCGTGAATATAGGGAAGAAATACGATCTCAAAAACAGAACTATGTCTGTATGTCCTTCAACAAAATTGCATGTCGAACGTGACAAAGAAGATAAAATGTCATGGTATCAACCTGATATCTAGCCTCTCAATTGAGGCTCCTCCGCAAACTGTTCAACATTTTCTAGATCCTCCCAGACTTGGTAGTTATTGCCATAAGACTCATGCTTGCCATCATGGTGTTTGCCATGATAGGACTTGACCGTTGGGTACGTGGTCGGATAGGGTTCGTAGGCCGGGGGTGGCGTGTAATATACTGGTGGGGGAGTGTACTGAGCGGATAATGATTCCGAGCTGGGCTGAGCACCAGAGTTTCCCGATGAAGTTGCAATAGTAGAGGCCGATGAAAGGTTAGGAGACGACAGAGTGGTTCCGATGCCAGAATTTCCCGACGTGGTGCTAGCAACAAAGGCGATTGAAGAAGGATCATATGGATTCAGAGTGGACACTGTGCCAGAGTTTGCTAAGCCTGTGCTCGCCCCTGAAGAGACAGAGGAAGGGTCCTCAGGATGAAGAATTGTTTCAATGATAGAACTTTCAGAGGAGCTTGTCGGAATATGACCAATCGTAGTGGGATCATATGGATTCAGAGTGGTTTCAGGACCAGAGTTAGAAGATGTCGATGTCACGAACGTGGAGAATGACGAGGGGTCAAAAGAAAAGCTGCTTGAAGCTAATGAAATGCTGACAGAGGAGTTTCCTGCTATAAAGCTGCTTGCAGGGGCAGTAGCTGTCAATGTGACCAAGGTAGATGGAACAGAGCTTGTCCTGGTAGTCGTTACATGCAATGTCGAGCGGACAGTTGTGGTTTCGTGACCTTGCAAAAATATGTTAGTAGGCTACATCAAAAGATTCAAGAACAAGAACTTACCCTTGGTGGTAGAGACTAAGGAAAGGACATAAGAAGATGAAGATCTAACTACGGTGTGCGGCGGAGGATATCCTTGTTCAAGAGTGCAGGTTGTGCTCGCGCGTGCTAGCGTGGGAGTAGACACTGAATGAGTTGTCAAAGCGCCACCGGATGAGGACTTGGAGCTTGTGGGAAAAGATGTTGTGTTATTAACAACAGAGTTAGACGTGGTATTAATGCTAATACCTGTACCCGTTGCACTAGCGAAAGTAGACGTCAAATTCGAAGTTCCAAAAGGTGCCGAGGAGGTAACAGCGGGATCGGTCACAATGGAAGGGCTTCCAGTTCCAGTAAGCCCCATTTGAGTTGTGGTATTGCCGAAAGAATATGGCGCAGATGAAGAGAACGCCCCGCTATTATCCGTACTGGTCGATGCAATAGCCCCTGTACCCGTAGGTCCAATATGAATTGTCGAGTTGATAGTTAGATATAAAACACTTGAAGACCTAGATGACGAGGGAATAGACCCGGAGACGCTCAAAACAGCAGTTGTAAGGGGTATAGAGTTTGCAACTGTCCCAGTTGGCACAATGGAAAACGATGAGTTGAACGTTGGGTATGGCGCAGATGATGCCGGATCTGTTACTGATGGATAACCTGTTGAAAGGCTTGGCTCGTAGGTCGACAAAACTTCACTGGAGCCGGTACTAGTTCTCTTACGAGTCCGAGTCCTGGTTGAATTTCTCATAAACGAGAGAGAGAATCCAGCGCTGGCTGATGAAGATGGAAGGCTACCTGAAAATGTAGAAGTTGCGAGACTCGTAGGAACTAAATCTGTAGAATTCGAAATGGCAAATGGAGCAGTGGTTGGCACAGAGAGGGTCGAAATTACACCTGAAACAGAGGAACTTGTTGGGACTCCAGCATCTAAGGTACCAGATATGCTCCCGCTGGTTGACGTGGAACCCGTGTAAAATCCTGGAAGAGAAGTAGTTGGCGAGGTAGAGATTGTACCGAAGTCCGAGGAGTTTGACACACCAGTGCCACTGGGTGAGGCAGTTGAATTACCAGTTGGATATGGCGCACTACTGCTCTGGCTCGAAAATGAAAGAAGTCCAGAAACACTCGAGAATATGCCAGTTGTTAAAATGCCAGCACTTGGAGTAGCGGACGAAATCCCTGGATCTGTCCCAGTGCCCGTCGCAGCTGTGGAGTTACCAATAGGAAACGGTGCGCTTGAAGACGGAACAATCACAGTAATGGAAGAGGTCTGGTGGATCGTAATTAGGCTGTGGGAGGTAGTGGTGGATCCGATTTCACTAGAGCTAGAGTTTAGGAGTGAAATTAGAGTGGATGTTGGAGAGCTTGGTGGGTAAAAGCCGTAAGGAGGCAGAGTATAGACAGGCTCAGAAGTTTGAATTCTTTCGGTAGACAAGGATGTGGGAGGTAATGTGCTTGGGTCTACCGTAGGTAAAGAGCTTAACAAAGAGTAAGACACGGAACTCGTTGGTAGCGAACTGCTTAAGTTTGAAGGATTTTTTGACTTTGTTTCCGAGGACGTAATGCTTGGATCATAGCTAGAAGTGGCATTTGGGTAGAGGACTGAGGAGCTCAACTGTGATGGAAGAATGCCAGACGATCCTGTACCTAGGATACCTGAGCTTGTCTCAATGACGATCGAGGTAGTCTCAGTGTTGCTGCTTGAGGAAGTTCTGATGGTTGAGCTAGATTCTAAATCGCTCAATGAAGGCATTGGAGTAATGGTCGGATATGGCACAAGAGTATTGCTGGTTAGATCTGTCGCAACAATCGTGGGAAATGTCTCGAGGTCAGTCAGTGATGTAGGTGTGATTGCAGAAGCCGTGTTGCTATTGCCTTGAGTTGTAGTAATCGAATTGGTTAGAACACAAGAACAAGCTAAAGAGATCTTGGATGGAGAATTATCGCAATTTGAGACAAATGCCGGTAGCCCTGTAGTTGCTGTGTTTATACCTGTGGTATAAGTAGCACAGAAAGGTGCTGCTATGTTGGAAGATCGGATGATTTGGCGAAGGCAATTATTGCGATGGCAATCCTGAGGTTTCGTCGTCGTGGTTTTCGGGCCTACAGATGACGAGCTTCCTTGTGCTTCAACAGAGGAGGAAGTTTCTGCTGGAAGTGAGGATCTGTACGAAGTTGTTGAATTACTTGCCAATGATGTGATCACGCCCTGGTTGCTTGATAATGTTTGCATCAAGGAGGTTGCCGAGGGATCAACAGATGTGGATACTTGAAACGACCTTAAATCTACTAAGCTTTCCCCTCTAGCTGGAACACTTTTAGGTGGAGTTACGTACCCGTAGTATGGAATTGTCGGATCAGCTGGTCCAAGAGTCACCTTGACGTCTGTTGAATCGGCAATTGTCCCGACCGGAAGAGAAGGTGAGCTGCTAGGAATTGTGGTAGGATCAACTTGTGCTGAGCTCTCCTCCTCCCCAGGAGCTGATGACGGCTCATACGGGATAACAGAAGCTATAGATGTTTCCATCACATATTGTGAACTGGTCACAGAGGTCGGGTCACTCGAACCATGCATAGTCTCTGAGGAAGACCCGGAGCTCAAAGAACTAACAACACCTTCATTTTCATAGGACGTGCTATCAGTGGTAGTTGCAGCTGGGAGATATTGCGAAAGCGAAACAGTTGGCAATGTAATAAACGGAGGCCCAGCCGAGTCTAGCGACGACAAAGTCGGAATGGCTAAGATTTCCGATGTTAAGACTGACAGAGAAGACGTAAAGGAAACAGAGATATCTGCAACAATGGACGAGGTGTCGGAGGAGGGCTGGGATGTTATCTCAGTAGTAGAAGCTTGAGAAATTGTTAGTCCCGTCTCGTTTATTCTTCCGAATCAACTTACTCGATTGCTCCGAAATGGGAAGAGACGTAACTTCACCCTCATCTGCTGATCCTGTCGTTGCACTAGAACCGGGGGCATTCGAGACTGTCGGGCGAGGGCCAATTCCACCATAAGTGTACCCACCATAGCTTCCGCGATAGCCACCACCATATCCCTCATAGACGCTGTATTGCCGTGGAGCAAAATTTTCTCGAGCTAAATCTCGCTCCTGTGGTTGAAACCATCCGGGAAGTGCTAGTGTTGCAGGAGCCAATACCAAAAGAATGGCCGTGGACGTGATGCCACTGTTAAAAGTGCTAACTCTCATGTTGACCTGACATGCACGTTAGAATATATTTGAGAAAGAGAAAGAAAACAAGTGGACAGTAATGTGAAGAATAGCAAGATATACATACCAAGACGGACACGAGTAGTTTTAATGAAGGAGGACAAACGAGTGGATTTCCGAAGAAGAAACGAGCGACAGTGCAGAAGACACGACTCCAAGCTAGTATTCTAGTGAAGGATCTTGTCGTGGATCCAAAACGACCGGGCCTAGCTACGTCAAGGCTCTGGATCAAGGTAATGGAGAGAAAGAAAGAAGCAAAGAATGTGGGTTGCAACAGCAATTATATGAAGTTGAGAAGAGAAGAAAGTTGTGTCTTTGCCAGCAGCAAAAGTTTTAAAGAGCGTTCCAAACTCCGGAAGGAGCGTTGCCGTTTCATTTTGCTCATTTAGTCGCTTGCTGTATAGAGAAAGAGCTGGGGAAGCAACTCCCTAAACCGCAACGTGCATTCCCAACGCTGCTGCTCTCCTTGGCCAGACATTAGCAATTCAGGGTGGAACAAAGCTTTCGTCCACTCAAATACGAGGATGAAATCATGGTGACTTCGTCATAAGTGAGTACACTTGTTTCATGTTTCATAGGAATTGACGTTGCAAACAAGTGGCAAGTACCCGAAGTGACTGCTCAAAAAGGGAAGAGCTACTTCCATTCTCAAATACTGGAGAAACCTACGTGCTGTGCCATTACAACAGGCAGTAGTTCTTGATTTGTTTTCATCATATATTTTGCTATTTCATTTCTTTTATAACTCGTATATTGCCTTCTTTAGTCTCTTTTGGTAATTTCTTGTTTTTCTTTCGATCGCGACTCGGATTGACCTTACAGAGACGTTTTTTTTCAATTGCACAATGGTAATCCTCACTGTCTTTAAGAAATCCTTTTCGACATGATCCACCATTGTCGTGGATTCTGGTTTGCAATTGTATATAGGCCAATACTTTACATACAGCGACTCGTACTGTCCGTCCATCTTTCGTAAATCTTGTCCCCGAATTTGCCTTTGTCGGACAAGCAAAGGATCTCTGCATACCGTCAATCTTAATAGGACGGCAACACCACTGTGGCACCAGTACTACTGCAAAGTGCCGATCAGGTACATCATCTGGAACCATGTTCCTGCAGATAAGTTTATCATCGAAGTAGCAGAAATGTAGGCTGATGCAAGGAGAGATTGCATACACGTGGAAAAGGGATACAGCTAAAGTAATGCCGGTACTTAATGACATGCGGGACCGCCGAGGCTATGTTTTGAAGCAGTTATTTAGTGATATGAACGTTCGGTGTTTGATGGAGAGAAACTTGATATGTATGACAAACATCGGAGCTATCGGCGTTTGAATGTAAAGGGTGATCGGATCGATTTCTGTTGGAATTCAAGTTCCTAGCTTGAATGGATTCACGAAGTTGACAATCCTCACCTCAATCTTGGGCATACTTTTTGCTCTCCGGTTCGAGGGCTCAACCCCACATTTGAAACCCGCAACCTGCTGCTAGCTTGCATGCTAGTAATTCACCGAACCGTGGCAGCCGTTAAACGGGCCCTCGAGATCTGCAAACGGGCCGTGGCGGTGAAATTTGCTGCTAAGGTCCTTTTAGGAGTCATATATTTAAGACTTGTCAATGCCGTCGGCCAAACGGCAGCGGAAACTAGTCGAGGATCCGGATCTCCCAGGGATATTGATGGCTACCCGCAGATTGATTGATTAACACCAAAAGGTTGTTTGTATTGATGTGAGTAGTAAATTGTAGATGCTAGAGACTTTGGGTAGATATCGTTGCAACTTGTAGGTGTCCTTCGACTTCTGCAAGCCTTCCGTAGTTACTGGGCTGCGAGTGAAGCTTGATCATGTAAAATTGGTATCTGGGAGTGCAAGACAGCGTGATCGCTTTTCACTTACTTCGATCATTACACAGGGTTTCTAAACTTTCTCCGTTACCAGGATTCAGATTGGGATCTTGAGGATACTTCAGGTTTGTGCAAATATGTAAAGCATAAGATCGCAATACCTATGTCCTCTCAAACTCTAGACTTCACACTTCTATGGTTGCAAATGAAGAAATTATATTTGAATTATCTCGTGTTAAAATAGATGATGTGGCTTCAAGTTATCCGCAGAATCACCACCGATCAGTGACACGACGCTCGAAGCGATATGCAAGCGGCCTTACGATCGGAAGATGATTGCACGGCTCAAGTGCATTATTGGAATGCTGCATATGTGCTCTCTACTCGGTTTTTTGGGGGCCGCCTTGATCATTTTGTTTTTTGATCTCGGTCATCGTTGTGTTGTTACTTTCGATATCGGCTGCCCATAGAGCTGCCCCCACTGTCGCTGTTAGTCATAAAACGAGAAAGTGGAGTGTTTTGATTACCAGTGTTTGTGAAGTTGAAAATGATCGAGGCGAAGGGAATAAGTTCGAGGAGAGTTGCTACGGTTCCAAAGCTGTATTCATTTTAGTCTTTATTTTGTGTTCCTCAGACTGAGGACATATCGGAAAAGCAAATAGTAATTCTAAAGAGAAGATGGTTTACGCTGTATATGGAGCAGTATTCTCCTTGAGCCACTTCTGCCTTTGGGCACTATCCCACTTCTTCAGCTGAAAATACTGCAAATAATTAGCAATCGGTCATGCAATACGGATTTGATTACGTACACGATCATGCACAATATTCCCTCTTGATCTACCTTGGATGAGGACAAAGATAATAGTTCCCACAACAGGAATAAAGTTCAAGGGCAGATACATAACATATCGAATAATAGCCTTTGGTGTAAACTTCTGGAATGGCGATTTGACAAGTTTCCCTAGCTTTGCTATTGGATCATTGAAATTTCCAGACTTCAATTGACGACCTTCTGATAAGATTTCGGTTTGTCTTTTAGCAACCAGAACTCCATCAAAGGTATCCACCAAAGCATCTTGTAAGAGGAAATTCTTCGAGATGAGATTTATGATTGTGGAACTCTCGCTGAGGGTAAGGAGGATTGTGGTAAATGCTGCAATGGGCCCGTTGACAAAGACCAAGACTGCGAGTTGTGGCAGGTATGCAAAGATGAACATAAAGGCTATGACACCGACAGAAAGAGACAGGGTTGGTGCGAGCTTCGAGAGGAGAGGCTTCCATAATGATTGATGGGTAATAAAATAAAAAATTCCCTGTCCATATTAGCAATTGTTGGGCGAAGATGCTCGCAGCCTAACCTTGATGGGATATATATATGCTCCTGAATTTGCAGCAGAATGCGCCAGATCCCTCGCCTTGTTGAAGTCTTCTATTCTACGAGTGCCGGTCAGATTGAGAGTCTAAGTGCCCATAACGAAACTTACGCTACCTCCCTCGCCTTTTCTCGTGCACTATCGATTGTACCAGACATCGTAAGGAAATTTCTTCCTTTTGGGGACTCGGGATCAATATCCTTCGCAAAGAGTTTTCTGGAGTGCTGTAGCTGGAAAAGATGAAAGAGATGAAAGACCGGCTCTTACTGACGTGGTGGTTCAAGGTTTGCGAAAAGCTGTAGTGACGTCACCACATCCCACCCCGCACTAGTGCCACATCTTCTATTCTCCTTCACTTACTGTTTGGAGCCCATTCCTGATCCCACACTTCCATCCAAAGGCTCTTCCAAATCTATGCATCTTTTACCTCTAGTAGAAAACTATGTTGCTTCTTGAACATCTATAAGAAAGTGGTGCTAGCCATGGAGCAGGTGATACGTAGACTAGTCGTTGCGCACCTTCATCATACTATCCTCATCCTTAGGCCCGCCATCTCGGTTTCTAGTATTTTCATTAGTATGCTCATGCTAGCGGCCAGAGTAATAGTCTTGTGCCAAATGACCTGGAAGTTTTTGACGTAACTGTGTTTTTAACCCTCAAATCTTGTAGATCAGAAGTCAGATTGAGCCCGATTATACACCAAAAATACAAAGACGGTGACTATGATTATGGTTCAGATGAAGACTCAATTGAGAGTGAATTTCATATATGGATGGCTGGATATACTATAAAATACTTAAAGAAGAGTTATAAAAATTAAATAATATTACTATAAGTACCTTCGTTATCGCCTTAAGCCGCCAAGGAATGGCCAAGAGCACCCCGTAGTATAGATTGGATCATATAGAAACCTTTTGGTGGTCTTGGTTTGAGACGGATATTCCTAACATGACCTTCACTAAAGGAAGCTGTGTGAGGAAGGAGAAAATAAACTGTAATACCTCTTCTAATGATTACCGTTGCTTGGACTAACACGGAGTGGCCGTTAGGCTTGCTAATGATTGGCGAGTTCATAGAATTAGATCCACTTCGCTGCCTGGCACTGCCTCGTCCTGCCAAAATCTTACCGTTGCTTAAATACTGCAATTGAATCTCTATCATGTCTATAAAATCCTTTCGTCACTCACCTACCCTTTCTCTTAAAATTACACACTAAATATGGGGTAGGTCAATTGGTTTTAAGAAAGATCTAGAACAACACGGAAAGGCGAAACTAACAGAAATCCAGTTATTCACAGCTGTGGGAAATCAAGAGTCGAAAGCGATGGGTAGAAGTCTGGCCAAAACTTGTAGCTGATACACGTATGATTGTAGACGCTGCAGACGTAGACTTGACGAGCGATCGCATTTGGGATATGAAGGAGGTTGAAAGAGAATACGGAGGGTCAGAGGAAGCCATGCAAAGGCTTCTATATCCTCCGGCGCCAATTATAGATGAGCGAGAAGGGATCATATTTAACGGAATTCAGAGCGAGTGAGTTGGAACTTGATACAAAATATTGTCTTAGGATATTGATATTCGTATAGTGGGTGTGAGCCATTTATCCTTAAAAGGAATCCAGAGCCAAGATATGAGCATATTAAAGAGCTTGGTGGCAGCTGTAAGACCAACCGTCGACCATACGATACAGTTGTCTGCGCTGTTCTGATAAGGGCTAAGCAACTGTTGCGGAAAGCTATCTATGTCGGGTAACCTGAAGAAACCGACTAAATATGCACCGATGTCTAATGGTTCTTGCTGACTTTAATAGGATACCGGCAATCGCTCAGTATGAAAATGAAGATGATGGTTGGGAAAGGGGATGGTCTATCATCTCTCTCCTCTGGCCGGAAGATAAACTACCGGTAGAAGAAGGGCAGGAGGAACATTGGGACAGCGAAGATGAAGAAAAAAATTTCGATGAAGCAAAGATACCCTCCACAAAGCTTCATGATACAGCATATTTTCCATTAGCTTCTGCGCTAGGGCCTGAAAATATCGCCACTCAAAATCAGCTTCAAGATGTTCTCCCACTCGATCTACCTGGAAATTTACTGGACACAATTCGCCAGTGGATCGGGCATTGTAGTGACGCAGACTTGGATCACTCGACATGCTATTCTCCTGGAAGGGCGCGCCATTTGCCGCTCCTAAGACTTATTGACATTGAAATGCAATGTATCGTTCCTGCTCCTCTCGATACATCATATGTCGCCTTAAGTTATGTTTGGGGGAGTTTTCCACAAACCCAGCTAACGAGTGGTAACATCGCCAGGATGACTGAAAATGAAGGATTCCGAAAATATAATATAACTCTTTCAAAAACGATTGCGGACTCGATGGCTTTATGCCAGCGACTAGGATATCGCTACCTCTGGGCAGACGCATGCTGCATCTTGCAGGATAACTCTCATGATAAGGTCCTGCAGCTTAATACCATGCGAGAAGTATACAGTAATGCTACCTTGACAATTGTTGCCGCTTACGGAGATCATGCAAATTCTGGACTGGGCCTTCAACATGTGTGGAGTTCTTCACTTAATGTTTCAGAAGAAACAGATGTATGGCACTCATTCGAAAACGCTTTATCTAAAACAGTATGGGATTTACGAGGGTGGACATTTCAAGAGAAGGTTCTTTCACGACGAATTCTATTGTTTTCTCCTGATGGTCCATTTTTCGTTTGTGGAGAGTGGATCCAGAATGTGCATAATCGCCAGCGCGTTAAGCAGGACTCAGTTCACCATAATCGCCCAGGCTGTTTCTTCGACATTAAGTCTGGGTTTCAACTCGAGGCGTATCTCAGAGCTGTCCAGCACTATTCTAAGCGACAACTAACAGTAGAGGATGACTTCGAAAACGCAATCCGGGGAATCATGAAAACTTTTGGTTACTCAATGGACAGTAGAGCAAACTGTTTCTTTCAAGGGCTACCCACCACCTTTTTCGACGAGTTGTTTTGCTGGCGAACATTAGAGCATAACCCTAAAGCCCGCCGCCCTGGCTTCCCTAGCTGGTCTTGGCAAGGTTGGAAGCAGACGCCTCTCTTTCCAGACATGATGATGAATGATATTAAAAAGAAGCGTGAGAAAGGTTTATGGGGCAGCCGTATTCTGGCATACGATCGAAGAAACTATGACAACATCACAAGCCTTGACGGCTTCTTCGTAAATACCAATGGGCCTAACCCGATAATGCTGAAGTGGAGTGGGGGGCCATTGGAGGTCGCGATGGAGTGTAGTGAAAGTATCGGGCCAACGAATGGCTTATTTCGCGTATTTTCATCAGTCAGTGGTCAGGATGCTGGTATGATCCAGCTTGATAAGGAGTGGAGAGCTACACAACCAGCTACAATGGAATTTCTGCCAGTCTTTAGTGAAAAGCTAGATGGAAAAGTGACGGCTAAGGTGCTAATGTGCCTCGAGCGCTCGAAAAAGGCGTCTCGAGGTGGTGCTCCTCCATGGGCTTCGTGGGAGAGAGTGCAAATAATGGATTGCAATATTGGAGAGGAAGACTGGATGTCCATGATTGTTGGAAGTGCTTCTTTTGATGAAAAGAAAAGAAAAGATACAGGCTGGATTTATTAAAGAGACATAACAAGAATTTTAACGAGGTACTCTATCTTGGGCTAGTCATATAGAGACATTGGTTGCCTGGATGTAAGGGGTGAGCTAGCAATAAGTGTTACCATACCGACAGTGTCAGCGAGGTAACAAGTGCATAAATACTCCAATCACCTATTTTCCACAATCGAGCACTATTCCAGCTGAAAATATACAAGCCGAAAGCCAACCCATTAAGTAGGATGAAGGCTTGAACAAGCTGCGCTGAAACTGATACCTACCTTGAATTTAAAATAATAAAAACTGGAGTTGAAAAGAAGGCAAGATCTCGACCTACATTTTTACTGAAAGAAGGATCAATAAAAACAATTGACCTTCCTTCCTATCACTGACCGAAATACTATTACACTTAAAGCAAAATTACCCATAACACAAATATTCGACTAGCTCACAACTTACTAGAAACTCTCAACTCGCTCAATACATACATGAACCTCAGCAACGGAAACTGCCTATGAAAGGTGGTTATATGAATGAAATCATCGGCGAAGTAGTGAAAAGACAGGCTCAATTAAAATTAAATATGATTCAGATAGATTTTCTATTTAGAGTAGAGTGTGTGGGGTAATATCCAATTCACTTTTATCTATTGGGAACAGCGACAGATGGCGCTAATTAATAAGCGTGATAGAGTTCCGAAATATATTTCAGGAGTTGAGCCTAACAAATTACATGATATTGCCTATGTATCTTAATCGTGAGCTCTAGAAAAATCTCTTCATAAACTTACCTAGGAAGAGTAAGAAGTGTATTACAGGTATTCAACACAGTTACGAGATTACCGCTTAGTCCCCCTCAGCGCGGTTCTTAATCTTTTAACACGATAAACCCTCATCATTCCCAATCTCCTCTAGATTCCTACTTAGTTAAATATACCGCGTATTTTCATGCTCGCTTGCACTAGGAAGATTAACTCCATATTAATACCACCTTTCTAAAATTCTTCATTTAGTATGTTGATCACCGATATGTGTAAGCAAGCTATTACGACGCAAATATCTGACTCTTAGAGCAAAATATCTTCAAAGGACTAGTTGCGGCAACTTTATATACTAGTAAGGCATCCTTGAAGTAAGTAAATTTTGCTCAACTCTTAGTGGTGTAGCTGGTACAATATGACCCTTGCCTGGTATTTCAAATGTTATCCCTTTTCCAATACCATTCAAACTGGTTAAGTAGGTGCATAAGACAAGCTATAAAATGCCTTTTTTTTTTAATATTCAAAACACTAGTAAGGCAGCAGTAGACCTAGCTCCTGTTACTAGATTAGAATTCAGGTAACTCGAAGAAAGGAAAGCCTTGAATATAGAATGTTGTTAACTACATAGTGCCCTGATCGCCAGATAGAGATCAGCAATTACTCCAAGCACTTTATGTGCAGCCAAAGAGAATTTAGCATGAGTGGAGACAAACCTAGGAACATTAAATTCAATATTTTATATCATTACTAGAGTAGCAATAATTAGGGAAGGAGCCGTAACTCTAGCCTGAGCCCTATTCGTTAGACCAAGCTAAACTATCCCTATCGTAGTTCGTAGGGTGTTTTTGCGGTATCCGTCCACTGATCTGTCACGTGTTTTGAACAGAAACACTTCACATTTTTAGGCCTCCCCTAGTAAATATAGAAGGAATAAGTTACTCAACGTATTCTCAAACGACTTGATATCTTTTATATATATGCATAGCGCTTCTAAAAGTTTCGAAAGTCTTGACTTTAAGAAGTGTTTAACTAAACGCATGGGGCAGATCGGTAGACAGTCGAAGAGAAACTGTGAACAAGCTAAGCAATCCTTCAATAGCATAAGGCAGAGTTTTTCTGCTAAACCTACTGTAAAAAAATTGGATAATCATGATAATATAATGATAGTGTCTTAGTCAAATGTAATTATCAGTATTGCGTGGTTTTATCAGGATACCAAGAAGCAGGGAGAAACCAGAGAATTTTACTGTGAATATTAGGGTATACTCAAGTTCTAAATTTAAAACTTCCACAGCTATAGTGTATTGTATGGATTTTTCTCTATGGAATATATGTACAGACCCCCTTTTCCTACATGTGTAGGCCAAATCTTATGTGGCAGCAACCAATTGGTTGACCAAGCCTAAGACTTGCGCAGCAGTGATTTCTTCAGCCGATCTACTCCAGCCTTCCTGATACGGGAGTCGCTCTTGTGCTACAGGATAGTCAGCAGGAATCCCATCATCTCCCTAGGTAGAAAGACGAAAAGATCGCATTCTTGGGAGCGAACTTACTGAATAAGACCTCAACCCACTCGGTCACTGCATTCCCAGTCGTGATATTCCCGAAGGTTCCCATATATAATGCAGACTCAATGTAGCTATTTTGGAACTCCGTGGCTGTCATATTGAACTCGGGGTTGACAGCTGCAGCTGCGATGATTCTGGTTGACCGTGCTGCTGCAGCATTGGCAAATGAGATGGTGCTGTTTGGGAAGTGAGTAACGGTTTCGTCCCAGATCGTCTGGTTAAAGCTGTGGTTATCGCCGAAGTAGATGTCGTTGCGACTTAGGCTAGAGTCATGCTCGAGGACTGTGTAGAATGTTAAAGCTGAGCTCCTTTTGATAGTCTGGGGTAGGCATACTGTGGTGGGTATTTAAATCATCGAGATGGAAAGTCGATGCATTCCCAGTCGTTGAGGCTGTCAATGCCTTTGCTCCAACGAATTGTGTTGCAGCAGCGGCGAGGTTGATGGATTCACTGAGGCCAGTGACAAGATCATCCATAGAAATATTGGCGCCATCGTGAGGGAGAAATCCGTGATTTGCAAGCGCATTCAACATTGGACACGGGCTTCGGCCTAAGATTGATATCAGGTCTAAATTGTTTCTATATTGATTAAAATGGGAGCTTACGGGCCGTCGAGTCTGGAGCGACCCAGGTGTAAACACTCTCTGAAGGCAGAGCCGAAGCTGTACACACCACAGTAGCGAGTAGAAATAGGAGCTGCATAATTAAATTGATATAAAACGAGTGACTTGGTGTAAAGAATGAAGGCTTAGATCTAGAAGATACTGATGGATAATGAATAAAACTTGTTTGTGCGGATTGACGTGTATTAATGGCCATCCCAAGAGTAGATTTCCAAACCTTCCGATAATTAGCTATCCCTTTTCGTCATTTATCCTGACCCCTATCTCAAATTCCGAAAGGGAAAGCGGCGAAGCCGTTCATGATACCACAACCGGGCTCGGTATCCGAATTGAGAGCGAATCAAAATGATTCTATTTTTCATCTTTTGTGCGGGAAACCAAATAAGCTTTGCTATTAAATTGCACCTCGATGGTGGATCGTAGATCGGATATAATTGCTGCTTCCAACCCGAGTTGTCCGATTTTTTGTGGTCCAAATCCTTGCGTGTGAGTTATCCCCGCATTGCACAGAGCCATTGCTGGACAATGTCCTGGTACCAGAATAAGATTCTATATGCCGTAGTTAATACGCGAGAGTTCAACCGAGGCATTGAATTTCGATTCTCTGAGCATAAGTCTGTGCACGCTTGGAACTTCCAGATGCTACTGGGTGACGAAGCACGTGTAAATTACGATTATGGCAGAGTTAGAGATACTAATTTATTATTCCGTCTCTATGTTATATTGTAGATGATATTTCCGGGAACTGACTTGAAAGCCCCATGAATACATTATTCTAACTGTCTCGCTATATCTACAGTTCGGCTACTAACATTGAAAGGTGGAACCTTTAACTAGTGCTACCCTTGTTCCAAGATATAAGATGAATAATTATTCTTTTAAAAGTGGATTTAAAGTCATTGAATATGCTAAAGATAGTAGTTTCTGATCCTTCTATATGAATATGCTAAGGCTAGTTTGATGTTCACAAATGGTCCTTAAATAGCTTTCCTTTATCATCAGATTCTCCGTATTCCAAGTATTGTGTTTCTTAAGACAGTTACCTGAAGAAGTTGTGTATGTAAATAATTCTGCGTTCACCTTACTTAGCAACGCAATAGTTTATAAGTCAATAGAAGGTCGTGGCATTATAAAAGAGAGGTAATTAGAAGATTAGGAATATTTGAATTAAATTGCAAATGTTACTGGTGTTTTGAAGTTTGTTTGGGCTAATCGAGAGAGGCATAAGAAAAAGGTAGGAACTGACTGGAGTGTAGAGCAGAGCAGAGAAAAATATTGTACATCAACTAAACTTAGGTTTGTGACGGTCTCGGTATTTTGTCGCGCATTTGTAAAATTCATGTAACTAATTTTTTATATTTTAATGCAGAATTGCACACATAGATATATAAGCTAATAGTAGTAGGTTAATATATGGGCAAGAGATCGTAGAAACCCGGAGGGGTTTTTTCTGCCACTTAATCCTTCACTTCTGGCCCTTAGAAGCACTATGTGGATAAACGCTCCGCCTCTCAATCTTAGAGGTGACCAAAACTTGTAGACTTGAGTTATTTGCCGCAATAAATACTTGAAGGTAATCAATTGAGTTCATTTACGCCTCAAAATCTTCAGGAATAAATCCCCATCCATGAAAACTAAGAACCCCACCTCGACACACCTATACCTTTTCATTTTCGATCTTCTGATTCCCTTTAATTTTTTTTTAAAAAAGAAAATTGTGGTCAAAATTGCGCTTGCTAGGATCGAATCTTTCTTTTGGGAACCATAAAAAAACCAAGTTACGATGATCTTCAGAGATAATACCAATGCATTTGCTAGTTGCAACTCAATGCCAATGGCGATCCTCAAGTCACTCACCAGTTCCGATATTGAGAGCCTTACTATCAATGTTCGCTCGGATATATCGAACGAATGCATCTCATGGAAGATCCAATTCCCTCTGATAAGAATAGAGCAGGCAGTTTGGATAGAGCAAAGTCATTGGCTTCTTTGGACAGATTAGTTTAACTTGTTCTCCCTAAATTGAAGCATAAATGGGACTAGGAGCATCCAGATTTTCTCAAACTTAACAGCCAGTTCTATCCTGCTAGCACTCAACTAGTTTCAATCTAGAAAATTTAGGTTTCGCGGATGCTACTAGTCGATTGATTCTCCTGAACCACCACATGCTGGAATATCAGTATGCGATGGACTTCTATATGGAGCAATTATGAGTCTTAGCAAGGATTAAAGAAAAGCAGATATGCCTCTGCACTCTATCCTTTCAACAGACTGAGTTGGTGCACAAACAGACTGTCTACTTTGCTTCGTTGTATATTGAAGGTTTAAGTACAGTCACAGAGGTGCCCGTAGTACTCCTTTATGTTCTTCTATAAATTTTATTTCACCTAGTTGGTAAGAACTCCTCTCATACCTCTCAAATTCCACTAGGTCTTAGTGCACTAATCACAAGAAAGAAAGGTCCTGTGACTCCCATTCCATTCAATTGAATAGTGAAGGTGTTGTTAAAGTGCCTTGATTGAAATTCCAATAAGGATTCTTAACGAAATTTTGAGGTGGTTTCCTGATATTTGTGTTATTTTGACATATAATCTGCATCTCAATGTCACGATTAGCTCAAAACTACCTGTATCTAAGCAATTCAATATCACTAAACTTGCTGGTATATTAAAAATTCTTCGCAGTGACATATTTGTAGTATTATTTCGATAAGCTAATCGCCAAAGGACGGAGAAAGAGAGAGTTTAGGTGAGGTAGTAATAACCCGCCATCGGGATAGAAAATAATTACAGCGTAACACAGCCTACTCTCATGTGAGTCCCTTACAATCAAGACGTGCTTAGGACTGATGATGTAGCTAACACCTAGATGGTGGTGTCGTATTTCCCCATCCGTAAGAATGAAGTTTTTCAATTTTAGAAGGAAATGGTAACTTAGTAGGACCTACCTTCAAACAAAAAGCAACGATTAACATTTCATGTTGAGAAATAATATGATTAGGGAGATAACGATGGGTTTGATGAGTAAAGTTACAATCTCGATAAAACGACAAGATATAAGAGAACGAAGGTCAATGGTGTTTTGATCAGAACCGATATGAGATCCGGAGTCATAAACAGGCAGGATCAATTATTAAGAACGAAGATACGGAAACCCGGAAGAATATACCAAGGTCTACTGATGAATATAAAAATAAGCTGAGGAGATATAAGTAAATGTACTGAGACGTAACCACATTTTGCGCGGCAAAGTATAAACTTTCGCGTTCTTCCTTCATGATACATGGGAACAGTTCACTTATGGCTTATAGGAATTCATCAGGCGAGCGTGGTGACACTTTTTGTCAGGTAGACACAATTGAAACAATCGAAGACTCTTACAAAACCAGCTGGATAATAACTTTTAGAAACGCTTAAGGAAATTGCTGTCAAAAAAACCCGATTAATACTTCCTTGTCTTAGCGGCACAATTAATATCGATGATTGCAAGAAGACGAAATCTATGATGAATTCCCTGAAGGTATTTCAACTAGAAGCTAGTCTCACGCTATTGGCAAAGTAGTAATTAGATGGGACACCCAAAATGATGGTAGTCGTAATGATGCCGATGCGTTGAACGAACTCATCACAAAATCTCCCTATCAGGAAAAAAAGATAAACAGGTCAACAGAGCAAAGAAATTAAAGACTTAAGTTAGATGTCGTAAGCCAGATTAGTTCTCTATTAGTTTTTTAGCATGAGGTTGCTGGACCCGAGGAGCGGTTGTGTACATATAGTATCCCTTTTTAGACCCATTCGAAAGTATTGAGATGTCGAACAGATGGAGGGTACGATAATGGTATTTGAAAATCATGAAAATGTAACTAATAAGCTAAAGAAACTAATTTTAAGCTTCTTCAGCTACTTATGCCAGGCAAAAATGGATTTGTCTCTCTTTTTAGGTTCTCATTGATGTGGGGATATGCACCGTTTTGGTCACGATAAATGAGATGTGGGGATGCTTCTGGTTTATTTTCATTTTCAGTAAGAAAGATAATTTTTCTCTCCTTTAAGCTTCCAAGATGACAACACTAATCTTCTAAATTGACTACTAGGTCCGGATCTTTGGTGATAAATATTCGATTACAAGTCTATTCTGCAACAAGCAAACTAATACACTCTACGTACTACACCTCAATAACCACGATCCCACCAAGAGCAGCAAGCTTCTTAGTGATCAAAGGTGAAGACAAAATTGAAGATAATGCGTCTGCAGACTTTGAGTCGGCGAAATGTCCGATTAACAAAGGTTGAAAGACGTTTCCAGATATGGTTGGCATCAAGATGGCCTTGGGTTTCCAGACATGTGCAATGACTCGGTGATAGATATGGGCGATAGCATGGCCAGATGTAAATTAGGCATTAAACTTGGTACGAATATTCTACGAGAAAATCCTACTTCGTAATGCGCCAAAGTCACATGATCAACCCCCCTTTTCTAGACCTGGCACTTCCCAACCATTGTCTACCCCGACACTTTTCTCTCAGCCTTGCATAGCCTACTTATTTCCACCATAAAAGCAGCACCGCTCCCAAATTCCCAACTACTTACGAAGAAACATCTAAGCACTTTGTATCTCAAATCCACATTTAGCCTATCGAGCTCAATCTATCCGGCTTTCCGCTGGACACTCCTCTTCCTGACAACCTAAAGTTTCACAACAATAAAACCTGCATTCAAATATATCACCTTAATATAAAGAGATACTAGTGAGCCAAATTCGGGACCTATACCGAAGGCTATGCCGGTAGATGTACAGAGATGCACGCCATGACAATTTGAAGGTGTGGGGTATTAGGCGGATTCCATATTTCAAATACATGCACGGGAACAAAATATACCTCTATCGTACCATCGAATACTTCAAAACAAGTTGAGAATTTCACCAGACAGCGGGCATATTATTTCCAACGTAATTAATGATCATATATCATGATGAAGAAAATATCCACCTCGAATATCTAGCGAGCACATAAACCAGGGCAGAGTAAACTGGAGGGAAGTCTGGGGTATTAGCCAAACACCCCATATTTCAAATACAAGCACGATATGTGGTGCGACGGACTGATAAGGTGGGCAGAGGAGTAGATCCATGGTTCTGGGACTTGGGCTGGGGAAATGCTATGGAAGTGCGGGAAGAGCCTAAATCCTGCACACGGGTGACTCTTTCCTTCTTACTGCGAGGATGAAACTCTGGATAGAGGTGCCTCAGGAGGTATCTTTGCAGTAGGTGTTACAAATACTCTGCAGCAGAGGCCGTATTCGTAGCTTTGCATCTAGAATCTACGAAGATAACATGTGATAGAGCAAAACATTGATTCTGTAGATGTCAGAGCGTCGTGGTGGTGACAAATAAGTCGTATTCTTGAGACAAGACAGAGGGGGCTCTGTTTATTAGGGTAATCAATTGGTGAGTGACGGAAACTGACACAGTGATGGAACTTGACACACTAATTATGCTGCAGCTTTTTAGATGATAGAAGCACAAGACTAATTTGCAGGTCAAAATCCATCCCCACTTGATGTCCGAAATCAATTTGGTGAAGTATTGCGTTTGAGTCCTGGTTTAAGCAATATTGGAATGGTATGACCCCACGAGATATGACTGTGAGGCCAGCAAATGAAACAGGCCAAGTGTATTTATTTCAATAGTGTATCATGCCAATTCCTTGGGTTCATCGCGAATATCAATCGCGATTCCACAATCTTTACAATCTTATGACATCTCGCCATCGCCCCCTAGAAATCACGCCATTCGCTTCCACACCGCTTCCCCACGATGATCGACGATCAATCTCAACTCAAAATCAACGACATTCCAAGATCTTGGAATCTCTTTTGCAAATCGTCAGCGCATATCGCGACATCGAATCCCCGCAATGGCTTCAAAACCCCTCCAGTAGTTTATTTTGACGACACCTGAAGTCTTTGGACCGGGCAAAGTTGTGCGACGAGTCGCAATTCGAAAATAATAGATAACTTTAACTACAAACTAGCCCATAAGCTACCAAGTGTAATAATGACGGACTGGGTAATAATATTCCACCGTGAGAAAAAAAGGAAATAACGGAAGTGTGGAATTAGCGAAAGGAAAAGGGGGTAATTGTCAACAGCATCACATGATTTTGTTTTCCTTGACGCCACCACATCCTTGAGCGACTAAAGTCATATATAATCAATTCCTAAATACTGCTTTACTGTTTAAATGATGTTCTAAAGAAAAACGCTTTCACGTGTCACAAGCACTTCTACTTCTAAGTCTTGACAAAATTCAAACGCAATGTCATGTGAAAGAATCTCAAGTGATACATCTATGATACGGTGATGCTTAGCAACTCTAGATCCAATTTCAAGGTCAGGTGGTCTCTCTTTTCTAGTAACCATTTTTTAACGAATTACAAAATTAGGATGACTGACGGCGTGAGCATCACTTCTCTCGAGTCCACCACCACCACAACCGAAACCCGAGATATCCGAAAGAGACGACTGAAAGTTTCAGATCTTCACACAGAACCACACAAGTATCACCACGCACCATAGAGCCCAAGTCATGTCGCTCGCCTCGTGGAATCCGTTACCCGATACCGGCTGGTGCCAAGAACTTGGTTCGGGATCGGTGCAACAACGCACTAAGAAACACACAACGCATGCAAGAGTGACACGGGCATACGCAGAAACCCGTCCGTAAAGCGTCAAGACGAAAGAAGGTTGCAGGAATGTAGCTCTGCGGAATGGCTTGATGGGACGGGCAGGCCGCTTGAAGGAGAGCTCGGTGAGAGGATCTGATCTAGGAGCGTGGTTACCCATGTTTATGACAAGGTGCCAGAAATGGCAAGTGGCTTTCTGAAGAGCAAGCTAAAAGCGTTGAGATGTCTAGGAAGTCGGAATCACTCCAGCGGAAGAAGGAAAGGGATATGACACAGCTGGAGGAGAGAAGTGAACTGTCTGCGACGTGACACGGAGGCATACCGAATCTGTCCGTGCAGTAGGAAGCGGAGAAAGATGCAGAAGTTACACGAGATTGTTTATTGAGAGATAGTCAACTATCCAATAACTAGTTTATTCGAAACATCCTCCCAGCTGAGCAAGGAATAATACCTGGTTACCTCGAAAAAGTTGAGTCATTGTCGGAGGCCATGTGCTTACAGGAGAATCAAAAGGAGGAGCAGGAGCTGCCTCATCTGATGTATTTCTCAACCCTGGAGCTATATCATGGATTGGTGGTTGTGCATGCATAGAAATATCTTGAACGATTCGGCAGGTGTTCAAGTACCGATACGGATGGCTACCGAATCCAACGGTTCTTAGGGTCTGCAGGTTACAGTGCAGCATGCGAGGAATCGCCCTGCATGTACCTCCAAGTATTGCGACCGCAAAACTTTATTCGTGAACCTTATTTGTAAAGGTTATCTTATTGCTTGTTCACCGGACCTGGTGCACCGTGTTTGGCAGCTTGAGCAGACATGCCATGAGCCATTCTGCTCGTTAAGCGTATTGTATTTTTGCTGTATAACTCGGTACTGATAACAATATCCAAAGAAAAAAGGTGGAAATTCATCGTGTGGAAGGTAGTAGTAGTACGTGTCTGTAGCACTGCATATTGTACCAGATACCAAAATTCCGTGGCAATCTCGAGGATTCAGATCCTGTGAGTGTTCAAAACCCAGCCTTAGAATTTTACGCGCTCCCTAGGAAGAGTGACATTCGCATTCGCAACTTTCCGAGCCGTGGTATGTAGCAGTGTTCGCCAGTGAACATACATGCAGGTCCCGCCACTTTGTGTAACTCTTGTGGCGCAGATGCAAATTTGATACAGCGAAGTTGTGATGCTTATGGCAAAAACCTCAGCATCGGAGGATGTGAGAGTCGCCCAGAATGAACGTAAGTGAGCCGAAGCGGCCACACAGTTGTCTCCGAGATCTTCGCCACTGCAGAAAGTCTCCGAAAGTGGAAGTTGTGACCAGGGGTTTGTTCCTTCCTGACTGAGAAGGGAAGGTGTGGTGAAATGCAAGGCTGCGATCTTGAGATTCCCCCTCGCAATGAAAAATCATCTATCCTGGTGGTGGAAATCTCGACTATTGTCCTCACAGTTTATGAAAACGTGGTGTGTCCGATTTATAATAAATGTGGATACATCACGTGACTATAAGTCAAAGGTGAGAACCAAAGTGTTGATCGCACTGTGTACTAGAGGATCTTAAAAGCTAGTAAATAGAAGTAGTAGTATTCATAAATTTAGAAGCCTGATATGAGAGGATTAGGGATTCATTTGGTAGTGAATTTGTGAAGTGTTACAACGCCATGCCTGTTAAATGCGGCCCAAACCAGATTTACTGGTCGTGGACCTCACTCAACTCACTTAAACTACAATTCTACATATTCGTGTTTATTCGCAACCAATAGTCGAGGCTTCAGTTAAACTGTGAAGTTCATAGATAATTGTATGCCACAAGGAGACATAATCTGATTTCTCGGCCACATTTCGCGATTTCTCGGAGACTTTCATATGTACAAAGTTGAGATAGTTTGCTGGGTGAAGCCAATATCGCCAACTTCAACTGTGAAGAACGGACACAGAATTTCATTGCTTCCAACATTTACAAGAGATAATTAATTTCGAAGCACAATGTCAAAATCATCAGAGAGTCATTTAATCTCAGAATGGGATGCGCATTTCACTCGTGCAGCAACAACCTACGAGAAGCAGTCTGCTGGTGTGACGCGTCGCATCTCACAGCAGCTACTTGCGCTTCTTCCGCCGATTACAAAGGAATCAATCGTTCACGACAATGCATGTGGACCAGGAATTGTGTCTCTCGATATTTTTGCTGGTGAAGAGAAACCTGAAGCAGGAACTCCTACAATCTTTGCAACCGATTTCAATGCTGCGATGGTGAAGGAATTCCAAAGAATTGTGGATGAGAAAAGCTTAAAGGGTGTGCAGGTTCAGGTCATGGATGGGAGTGATTTGAGTGCATTTGAGGATGGGAAGTTCACACACTCCATCACCAACTTCGGGATGTTCGCATTCCCGGATCCAGTAAAGGGAGCGGCACACATCCATCGTACCCTCAAGCCTGGTGGTGTAGCTGCAATCACTGTTTGGAAATACCCAGGAAATATATACTTCATCAACGAAATTCTCCAGGATATTCACCCTGGCTTGGACGAGTGGTTCCCAATTAGGCATTGGACTGAGGAATCGCATCTGCGAGATGTGCTAGAGAAGGGCGGATTTAAGAAGGAAAATATTGAGATAACGGTATTGAAGACAATATGGTCGATTGAAAATTTGGATGAAGTGGTTGAATTGTTTAGTGGAAGTTTCTTTGATCATGCCAAGGGTGGTTTGAGTAATGAGGAAAAGGCCAGTTGGAGTGATGTGGTGAGGAAAAAGATGATTGAGAGGAATGGGAAAGGCATCGAAATGATTGCTTGGGCTGCGGTCGCAAAGAAGTAGAGTGGGTGGCTTTGCAGTTGTTAGAGTGAACTGGGAAGGGTCTCCCAACGACTAGCGTGCCAATAAGATCAGCCAAATGTGTCCGCTGACGACCGTGAGACCCCTAACTCTTCTTCTAGCTCTGAGCTCAACTCAAATGACAATACTCGTACCATCCTACCTGTAGGCGATAAGACTCATTATCAATCTGCATTGATCGAGCTGGTTGACATGGGAGGACTTGCCATAATTTCCTCAGCCCTGACTTTCATCTGTGATTCGAAATCCTGCTTCTAGATCAAGGAGAGGCGGAGAGTTTCTAGAAGTGGTATCTTATCTGGCCATCAAGACAGCTTCTCTTTTTGTCACAGCGACATCTACTCCTTAGTCCGAACGATAAGATTATAGCGGCGAGCTTGAGAACAATCCTATCGAAGTTTAGAAAGTGGAGCGCCGTTTCAGTGCATAAGCAAGCGCTGTGCCTCGAAAAGGTCCAGATACTACCCGCAAGGAGGGTTTGAAATGAAGCCCAAGGGGAAGCCTTTCCACACTTCCTTCAAGTCTGGTACGCAAGGAAGCACTTGTGCATTAAGCAGTACCGGACAAAAACGCTTCTTTGGCAAGTGCTTGAGCGTGCAGGTGTTTGAGGTACTTGGAGATGCCTAGGTACGAAATTCCTGATAACAGATGGACGACTCGTGGCAGCAATTTGACCTGCATCCATCCTTCAGCCCAGTCGATATTGAGTTAATCAAAAGTGGATTGCTGATTAAAAGATAGGAATCTCTTCTCAAGTTGAATTGTAAGACGGCAAGTTCCAGATTGGGAAACTGGTTCGACCAGTTATCAGAGGAGAGACAAGGTCCAGCACATCTGTTCGAAAGGTTCAGGAGGTTTCCCAATGTAGGTATGTGAGCAACAACTTCCCATCCCGCCCTCACTCGAGGTTGATATTGGAAGCTCCTTGATTTGGCTCTGGTAATTTTTCAATGATCTATGGCCAGTGGCAGTCGAAGGTCTCCATGGTTCGGAAGAGAGTCATTACCGGTAAATGCATTTTCGTGGTTGGATTTCTGGAGAGGGACCGTATCCTTGCTGCAGAAACTCAAAGTCAGTTAAGCTGTCTGCAGTGTCTGAGTCCACATGGGAAGATTGGATGGAACTGACAAACCCGCTTGCCCATGGCACTTCCTACCTTCCTCATTTCTTCTCCTGGTCCTGATTCACCCCTTTGCATGAAAGCATGTTTCGACAGGGGATTGATTCCGCGATGTAGAACTCGTGGCACTGTTAGAGAAGTATTGACAACTTCAATCTCAAGTTGCAGGAAGGCAGCCACCTGCAGCACGTGTCTGCCTACCTTCCTAATGCATCAGCCTCGTCAACAAGGCTGAATTCTTGCATCATCGACCCACAATTCACATCAAGATCCCTTTCTTCCCGCTGGCTCTGATTATCCTTCTGCTCATGTAAGCAACTCTCCGCTCACCTAAAGTCCTTTCTTTTGTCAAAAGTCACGGGATATGGCGACATCTTCGACATCGGCCTTTCTCCCATTCGATCCACCATGACAGGTGTCCAGAGTCAGGATTGGATGAAAAACTGTAATTTACCTAGCCGCATGGTCCAATGGCTTCAACAGTCCCTGTACGCATACAAAAGAAGCCCTAGGGAAGCTATTCGCCAGTGCAATCCACTCCTGTCGCCTGGCGTTTGGTCGATGTGACAATGTCACTGCGCATCGACCTTCCTCTGCGACAGTGTCCCCCGGAAATCTAAAATCGGAAAGAAAATCATGGGGCAACGCGAGCGTGCGACCTGCCTTCAGCCGCCTATGCTTCCTGGCCTGTGCGACCTGATGAGGAAGGAATGAGAAAAATGATGTTTATTCACGGCTGGTTAAAGGGCGTGGGTGCAAGCCAATCAGATGACAGCAGTTCCTGAATGACAAGGAACATTCGAGTCGCTCGCTAGTGAAATTTGGAAAGAAAACCTTACCGTATATGGACTAGCGTGGATGGCGTGCGAGATCTCAAACGGCTCTGCACAAAAAAATCCATCACTAATGGCGAAGTCGGCACAAACCAGGAAAACGCTTGGGGTGTGCGTCTGAGAGGGAAGCCTTGAGCCTTCGGTCAGAGACCTGAGACGATAGGATGGATGACCTGCGGATAATGGAACTTTACGGCAGCAAGCCAGTCCGATATGCGTGCTACTATGGAGAGACTTTCCGATTAGGAATCTCCATTGGTATTGGTAATACATGAAGGCCCACACTCGTGTGCTCTCTCTTCCTTATATACAATTGCTTGCCCCTCTTCTGTCTTCACTTCCAGACGTCATTGAGAGAGCATTGTTTGAAATTCCAAGACTGTCTTGTAAATCATTGTCTGACTCCCTTTATCTGATCTACATACCCTCGGTTGCAGACCTCCTCCCTTCGTACGTCGATTGCACCATATCACTTGATATTGCACCATTGGTTGAAGTGAGCACTTGAATATACCCAACCCCTCCTCCGAAAACCAAACTTCACACCCCTTCACCATCTGATATCGAAACACCCGATTCGATATTTTCAACACCACAACAACTCTCCACTCCACACCAACACACCAAGACCAACACCATGGGAATTCACAGAGAATCAGCCACCTCGACCCTCGAGTCTGGCTATGCCTCCGGCGCCTCATCCTCGGGGGCTCTCCCACAAATCATCCTTACAAAACCCCACCTCAAATTCCTCAACAACACCTTAAACAACCTCTCGACCATGGACATTCTTCGCTGGTGCAAGCTCACTTTCCCCAATCTCTACCAAACCACGGCTTTCGGGGTCTCCGGTCTCGTCACTCTCGACATGCTCTCCAAACTTCAGACCGAAACCCCATCCGCACCCACTATTGACGCGATCTTCCTGGATACACTTTACCACTTTCAGGAAACACTGACACTTGTCGAACGCACAAAGCAACGATACCCAAATGTCAACCTTCACGTTTACAAACCGGAAGGTGTCAACACCACCGCTGAGTTTGAGGCTCGACACGGCAAGGAGCTATGGAAGACCAACGCCGATTTGTACGATTGGGTTGCGAAGGTTGAGCCTGCTCAACGCGCATACTCTGACCTTTCCGTCGCGGCTGTGCTTACTGGACGACGACGCTCGCAAGGTGCTAAGAGAGAATCGTTGGACATCATCGAGATCGACGAGGCAGGGTTGATCAAGATTAATCCTTTGGCTAGCTGGAGCTTCAAGCAGGTTCAAGACTACATCAAGGAGAACGACGTACCGTACAACGAACTGTTGGACAGAGGATATAAGAGCGTCGGGGACTGGCACTCGACAGAGCCAGTGAAGGAGGGTGAGGATGAGCGCGCGGGTAGATGGAAGGGGCAAGCCAAGACCGAGTGTGGTATCCACAACAAGAGAAGCAAGTATGCGCAATACTTGTTCGAGATGGAGCAGAAGAGACAACAAGAGGAACTCGCTGCTGCCTTGGAGAAGGTTGAGGATACTGATGCCTCATCGTTGACGACTGCCGAGGTTACTGAAGCATCATCGCCGGCTTCAGAAATCATCGAAACTGCATCGGAGGTCATCGAAACCGTATCAATCGTCGAGGTAGTGCCAGAAGATATTGCCGTCGCACAAACAGCGGTCACATCTGAGGTCATCGAGCCATCCTTCATCCATACTCCTTCATCTACCACTCCTTCATCGACATCACCGGCAATCGACTCAACACCCCGAACCATCGAAATTATTGAAGGTTTCGCACCCTCATCTGCGCAAAGCGATGTTGACATGACCGAGTCTTTCGCTCCGGAAATGATCGTCGTCGACGCCAAGACCACAAACCCTGAGTCAGCAACCTCAAAGTCAAATCTCAGTCACGTTTTCCTTTTCTCGTCGGTGGAACATCAACATGTTGAGGAGATCGCTTGCAATTGATTTCTCTTTGTGATTTGATATTTCCTTGGTGTCAACTTCAACAGCGCGGAGTAACATACGAGCATTTATAGGCGTATACGGATGATTTTTCCACACCAACAGAATATGGTGTTGGAATTGGGAGATGAGTTAGTATTATTATAGGCGTTAGAAGCGATCTTCTTTCTTTCTCTTTTCTTGTGCAAACGAGTTATAGCACTCTTGCATTCTACTTGTTTCTTGGGTAGTTCCTGCTCATACGTTTCTCCATTGTCTTCTACTCTTCAAAAGTTCGACATGGTGGCATGATGCGGATGATGGAGCAGTGAATGAATGGACTGGATGCAAAACGTACATAGCGTGCGAAGCGTTGCAAAGCATAGCTTGCGTATAGCATATGAATTGATAGACCAGAATTGAAATTATACAAATATAAACGTCATCCTTTACACGCCATCCATTACCCGCCAATGACCTGAGTGATAATGCGAATTGAAATACCGAGGACTGTAGGTATGGTGGGGTGATGAATTACCCCGCACTTGCACTGCCTGTACGCTTGTAACTCCTCTACTTTCCGCTAACACATTAGGACAACTGCGCTTTTTTATGGTATTCGTGTTTCTTCAATTACACCGAATTTACGATCATGCAATGTAGCCCCGGCCACTACCTTTGCTGTCCCCTATTACAATGACTTTCTAGCAACTCCAACCACCAAGTAATCAAATGCTCCAAAAAAAAAAACCTTTTATACTAAAAAGTAGAGTGATGGCCACATTACTTAAAAAATTAAAAGCATCTACATATATGATGCTTTGCTACGCAAAACGTGTGAAAGTACATGGCCTGATCGAGGTCGTAGGTTTTAAGTATCAATTAGCAATCTCAATGGTTTATTATTTGGGTCACCAAATAACAGTACTCGTCTAGCTAATTGTTAGTGATAACGACAGTAATGAAACCCTTGCAATAGAGTAGTAGCACTGCAACAATCCTGTTAAAGAGAACTTCGCCACGTTTGCTGTTGTAACAACAACGATAAAGGAAAGATCACATGAACGTTAATTTTACAAGATTAGAATATCGCCAGGCGTGTCAGGCTCGTATAGCGTTATAATTTCGGAAAGAAAGTCGTTTTTTTGCTCCAGAGTCGCACTCAATTATTCACAGATACAAGCAACATATTGACCCACCAGTTTGCTGGATCAGTCGCTGAGTACAGTGATCACTAATGGGGTACAGGGCCTTAGGTGAAGTACACAAGGGCTAGAATTCCGATCATACTCTTCTAAATGCGCTCTAGTGGAAATTTAAATAGTTGAACTTTGACAGAGCTCCTTCAGAGCCAAGTAGGTTTCCACTGTAGAAACCAGCTTAGTAATACATAATACGCCAACCATTCATTTTGATATTACCATATCACGGCTTAATGATGTTATTAAATAGGTAAGGTTATACATCGGTGAGATATTACTCATTTATCGTATTTTTAGTGCTAAAAATACGAGATTACCTAAAACCTGGGAGCCTGTTGGTGATTCAGCTGCCACCAACAAAACAAGTCCATTCATCACGAGCCTGCCAAATCCAAGTCAACCAACAATTCGGGTGTTATTAAACCTAATGTAATAGACTTTAGACATATTTAAGAATGCCAAGTTTACGAGGTACTTCTTAAATATTTAAATTTCGAGTTCCCCAGGTTAGCAAATCGAAGCGTCTATAGTGCGGCTGTATGCATGTGTGCCTAAAGTGTGCCTAAGGGGCGTGAAAAGGCAGCTTCTTAAGGCTCAGCTTCAGGTGGCATCAACCTTCTATATTTTAGCATTTTCTTCCAGCTGCAGAAATAAGTTTCAAAAGTCACGAAAATACAGTCAACTTATGAACTACCTGCATTTTATCTTGACGAATACTTAATACTAGTCGTAGCACGATTGATAAGAGAACCTATAAGAGATGGATCTCTACGAGGTAGCAAGGTGTGGAGACGCAGACACAATAAGGGAAGCACTCCGTAATGGCGCAGATGTTAATGATAAAGACTGTGACTACAGTCGGACACTGCTCTCGTGGGCGGCAGAGTGGGGAAATCAAGGAGTAGTGGAGCTACTGCTTGATAGTGACGGCATTGACTTGAACGCTAAAGATATTAATGGCAGGACACCGCTCTTTTGGGCGGTAGAGAGGGAAATTCAAAAGTCGGTAAAGATGCGGCTTAAGAAGAAAGTTACTTGCTCGAACTCTAAATACAACAATGGCCGGAAATCCCTCTCAAGGGCAGCAGGAAGGGGAAATCAAGATGTGGTAGAGCTACTGCTCGAGAGGGATGGTATTGACTTGAACACTAAAGACAGCAACGGCCGGACACCACTCTTGAGGGCGGTAGAGAGAGAAAATGAAAAGTTGGTAAAGCTGCTGCTTCAGAAAGACGGTATTGACTTGAACTCTAAAGACAAGGACGGCTGGACACCACTCTTTTGGGCGGTAGAGAGGGAAAATCAGGAGGTGGTAGAGCTGCTACTTGAGAGGGATGGTATTAACTTGAACTCTAAAGACAAGGACGGCCGGACACTTCTCTCAAGGGTAGCAGAAAGTGGAAATCGGGATGCAGTAGAACTACTGCTTGAGAAGGATGGTATTGACTTGAACTCTAAAGACATCAACGGCCGGACACCGCTCTTTTGGGCGGTAGGGAGGAAAAATCAAAAGTCAGTAAAGCCGCGGCTTAAGAAGAAAGTTACTTACTCGAACTCTAAATACAACAATGGCCGGAAATCCCTCTCAAGGGCAGCAGGAAGGGGAAATCAAGATGTGGTAGAGCTACTGCTCGAGAGGGATGGTATTGACTTGAACACTAAAGACAGCAACGGCCGGACACCACTCTTGAGGGCGGTAGAGAGGGAAAATGAAAAGTCGGTAAAGCTACTGCTTCAGAAGGACGGTATTGACTTGAACTCTAAAGACAAGGACGGTCGGACACCGCTCTTTTGGGCGGTGGATAAACAAAATCAGAAGGCGGTAGAGCTACTGCTTGAGAAGGACGGTATTAACTTGAACTCTAAAGACAAGGACGGCCGGACACCGCTCTCAAGGGCAGCAGAAAGGGGAAATCGGGAGGTAGTAGAACTACTACTTGAGAAGGATGGTATTGACTTGAACTCTAAAGACATCAACGGCCGGACACCGCTCTTGATGGCGGTAGAAATAGGAAATCAGGAGGCGGTAGAGCTACTGCTTGAGAAGGATGGTACTGACCCGAACTCTAAAGAGAAGGACGGCTGGACACCACTCTTGAGGGCAGTAAAGTGGGGAAATCAAGATGTGGTAAAGCTACTGCTTGAGAGGGATGGTATTGACTTGAACACTAAAGACATCAACGGCCGGACACCGCTATCGTGGGCGGTAGAGTGGGGAAATCGAAAATTAGTGGAGCTACTACTTGGGAAGAATAATATTGACATAAATTCTAAAGACAATAGCGGCCGAACACCTGTCTTGTGGGCAGCAGAGAGAGGAAATCAGGGAGTAGTGAGGCTACTACTTAAAAAACAGGCTATTACATTACATACACTAATCCGGGAAAGAAACGGGTCTCTCATACGGCTACTCCCCAGCCTTACATATGATGGTAATAAAAGAGATTATCTAGGCAAAACTTTATTACATATTGCAATTTCTTCTCGGAATATAGAAGTAGCAGAAAAACTTATAACGTCTAGTAAAACCGACATCAATCTAAAAGATAATGATGGCATAACCCCATTACGTCTAGCGATTCAAGTTAAGCGTCATGATCTCATTGAGTTGCTACTCGAAAAGTCAGCACTTACAAAAGATATTATGGCTGATGAATGGCGTAGAGCATATGAAAAACAGGCGTCAGATATTATCCTGCTATCAGAGAGAAAGAGTGGTGAGAAGTCTGTGGACTTTATTGCCGAAGCGGAATTTCTGGACACACCAGGTCAGGCTTCGATTACAAGTGGTGCAGACCGGTGTCTCTTGTGAGTTATATCTCTTCCATATCTACAAGCGAAGCTTAACAATTACCAGCCTAATTCCACACAACCGTGCCTGGCGGAGTGAATTGATTCCTGGTTCCAAGGAAGAATTAGCTCCCTATAAACTAAATATTGTCTCACAACAATGCGATGACAGCCAAGGTTATAGCATTTCCGTCGCTGTTCGGTTCCCCACCGAAAAGGATCTAGGATACCAAGAACCATCCAAGACACCAGACTGGGATATATGCAGAATAGTATGGACCATGACGCCACCACCGTCGAGCTCGAATGGTGATCAATATTGGGAATCGCGAGACCACTTCAGCATGATGCCATTTGGTTGGATACCAGAAAATGGTGCAGAGTTCTTCACGCAATTCATAATATATCTAAAAGAAAGATGGTTGAAACTCTGTGATCTGGCTAAAGGTCGTCTAGCTTTTCGTGTAGGTTAAGCTTAAATTATGCTTGGTTTTAGTTGACTTGCTAATTGAGGTTTGACGGGAATAGCGTCTTAATCAACTTGGCTCGGCAGGGAAAAATCCTGAATTTATTAGTCACCTAGCAAATGACGCACAAAGGTGGGCAGAGTTTCGTGGCAGCTTTCAGGACCAAGTTCGCAAGGCCCACGATTTTGCTGTGGAATACGGACAACGCTATAACGAAAACCGGATTCCGAAAGATATACAGCAGGCAATAGGGGAATTCGAATCGATTATTAGTGATCGAATCAATGAGTTGGATCAAACTGTTAGAGATCTTCTACAGATTGTTAGTATACTCAATATTCTAATAATTTCATCCGAACTGACTTTACACAGGAGTTTGCCTGGGTCTCGATGAGCGAGACCAGAATTTCGAACAGACTAGGGCAGAATGTGATGCTTCTAACGTATATCACCATATTCTATTTGCCCTTAGCCTTCTGCGCAGTAAGTGTCTTTTTCTTTACTTGCTATAACTACCTAAAGACAGAATACTATGTCGAACAAGCGCTGATGCAAGTATATGGGTCTGTAGTCGCTCTGGGCCATACCTAATATTACAAATATTGCGACTTTGAAGCCTTTCATTATCACTACTACTGTTGTTGGATTAGTAACATTCATTATTGCCTCTAATCTCAAGATTGTTATGGGATTGTACAATGACCAGAGAGCGAATGTAGTGAAAGAAATGCAGATAGATGATAACTGGAAAGAGCTAGGAACCAAGCTCCACGGGTCCAGTCCCAACCGGAGGACGCCATCCGACTGGTGGCTGATTATATACCTGATACATCGATCAATAAGGAGAGTAGTACGGAGAAAAGAAAAGAAGGGTGACATGGAGTCTTTGCTACAACCCAGCGAATCATAATTTCCGCACCTCACAATCCATCTTTAAGTTCCTAAAACATTAATTTTTCTCGGAAATTTTAAGGCTTTAAATATTAGATAATTTTATAATCTAGAAAATAAGTACTATCAGTTGTTCTAGAGCGTCAAAAGGCACACAGACCAAAAAAACATACAACAGTGGGTATTCGCTGGTGGTCACCCACCCAACTACTAATCCACCGATCTAAGGCTTGTGTATGGCAGAGCGGACGGGATGCCCAATTCTCCTTAGTCTGTGGTCGTATGTACAGTCTTTAGGCTTATATTAAAATATAGGTCCGTGCACCCCCTTTTGGACCACCCCCCCTTTTGGACCACCTTTTACACCAAAAATCGCGATTTTGAGGAATTTTTAAATCCATCAACTCTTAATAAAAATAAATGAAATTTAAGATTTAAATTTTTATTAATTCTTATATTTAATAAAACCTTTTTATAGCTTTTATTTATAAAAATAATAAGTTTGGTAATAAATGTTATAAAATATATAATTCCTCATATAAAAAATTTGTATATAAAATAAGAAATTTAAAATTATAGGCTTTTTATAAATTATTTTTCAATTATTTTTATATTTATAAGTATTTTAGTTTATAATACTGTAAAACAACTTAAAAGAGTTATAGTATATAAAGGAATACTATTAGGTTTCAGGAGTAATTGCTTGTGTAGGCTATAAGAAGAGTAGTTATTAAAAGTAGTATTGTAGAAAGTAGATGCCCCTTTTAAGTATGCGTGAGCAATCCTTTTATGAAGAAAAGCTCGCGGTTGCTTATCACGTGCTATTCGCTTACTGTAGTCACGTGGCTCAGCTATCCAATCGCTGCTTCGGAACCGCCACAATACTTGAATAAAATTTCAATTTTTATTTTTATTATTTTTGTTTAAAGAGTTATTAAAGATTTTATAAAATTGCGTTTTATATACAAATTTGTATATAGCTGAAAAACGCAAATAAAAAGTTAAAATTCTCATTTATTTTGAATCTTATATTTTTTATAATTTTTTAACTAATTGAACTTAATATAATAAATATAAATCTTAAATTTCATTTATTTTTATTAAGAGTTGATGGATTTAAAAATTCCTCAAAATCGCGATTTTCGGTGTAAAAGGTGGTCCAAAAGGGGGGGTGGTCCAAAAGGGAGTGCACGGACTTATATTAAAAATAAGTTTTCTTTATAGCAGACTAGCCTATGAGATAAGACTACTAGTTTAATAATCTGCGATTCTTTTTGTAACTTATTTAATGCGGTTTGTTTTTAAGATAAAAAGGTTTATTAATGTTAAGTATAAGCATTTATCCTACTTTAGAATTTATAGATACTTAATAGATATTAATCATGTAATATGTGTTGGATATTGGAGTCTGGAATCAAGTCGGTGACTTAGAAGGTTCAACTGCTCAGCAAATATAGGCTAGCTAATAACGTGCGATTCAAGAGACTTAAGTCCTACGACACATATATATTGCATATTTCTCACGGTAGATAGAATAGAACATCATCTCTGAAAATATCTAACAGATATCCTTTAAGTTTTCAACCGAATTGATTCGCGCGCAGCATACAAACAAGTAAACTCACACCGAAGATTAAAATAGCAATTTTATTTAGTCACAGCTTTAAAGTAATTGATTATTTGAAATTTTACATAAGGCTACTAAAACAGAAAGCTCCCGAGAAGATCTTTTGTGTTCCTCCCCCAAATCCTAACAGCCTCAAATCCTTTCGAGAACTTGACCACTAGTTAGCTACAGCTATAAAAGGTTTACCATGAAAGACAACATACCTTATATCCAACTCGCCGTCGTGACCCATCAAGTCGTGACTGCACCATAGCACTCTGCATAGCTTGCGGTACACGTTCATCGGTCTCGTTGTAAATCCGGACCTCAAACCCAATAATACTTCCAATCGTTTTATTCTCACCATTTTTATCTATTTCGTTGACCTTAACTCGCGTGATCATCATGGTTGCCCAGTAAATAAAACTTCCCGTGACAATAAGGAAGAAGATCACGGGCCACCAGTATCGAGGGGTTGTGCCAGGGTGACGTGGTTTAGCACCCCAGATGATTACAAGCAGGTTTCCTCCCGCGAAAACGATAGGGAGAAACCACATGATGTATTTGTTAGTGATTATCTCTGGCTGCCAGTCAGGCCACTGTTGCCGCATACGCACAGGCAACCGGTACAAGCCTAGTGTGACGATAGCTAATCGGATTATAAGCCCCTCTCTCATATAAAGGGCCAAGGCAGAACTTACTTCCTATAATAATGTGTCCGTATGTGAACAGGCCGACCGCAAAACTGTATCCATCTGCTGTTGTTGGGCAGATGAGAATGAGAATTACAGAGGAGACCCAATGCAGCATAAGAGCTCCTTTAGGAGTGTCGATATCCTTTTGGAAAAATTTGTAAAACGGTAGTATTCTTTGTACGGCAATTGCTTGTTTTACTGGAATATTATTAGCACGGCCATTTGCTGCAATTATAGGACAGGCCTGTTTAACTTGCCTTTTGAGCTTGTGAAAGTCACTGCAATGAGATTTCCAAGTGCCGATAGAGCGATACAAACTTTTAATCCTAGGGAGGATCCAAACGCCTATGATGCGATGGTTTAGTATGGATAGAAGATTTGCAAAGATAACATACCCTAGGGGCGAACAATATCGCAACTCCAAGGTCACTCTCGTGACTCGTAATAGTCTTATAGTCGCATGCAAGATACTTTACATATTAGTAGATTTATGAGAATAGAATGAAAAAATCACTTACATATGCTAATGTTACAAGAACATATAAAAGAGTCACTAAACCAACAGCAAGGAAGGCCCCAATTTTGAGGGTTCGAGTTGGAGCACGAATTTCGCCAGCAACCTTATCAATATTAGCGACGCTTTACGCTTAGAGAATTTGAAACAAAAGGTTATTTACATACATAATTAGCATTTTCCCACCCTTGATAAGAGTAGAAAATTAAAACCATAGCAGCAAGCCCATCAGCAGGATTGCTCATGCCATGTGTTTGACTAAAGTCACCGAATCCAGATCCCTCCTTCCCTGCCGCTTTAGCGCCAGCGATGAAAACAGTAAGGAGCAGGATAGTTTTAAATAATGCAAACAATTTGTTTAAAAAAAGGCCGAACTTGTTGGAGAAGTAGTGGAGAAGACTGACAGCCGATAGGATGACAACGGCAATAAATCTGACGAGGCGATCGTCTAGATCCGTGGTTTTCTCGTAAGTTGAATTACTGGCAAGTAGTACCTGTTTTGCAAACGTAACGGAGTTTCCATACGAGTTTCCCAGTACTAGGAAGAAACCCGAGAAAAGTATAGTTGATAAAAGCTCAGGGTGTGGATATATCTCATCCAGCTACTCATTTGTTAGTAATCCCCCCTTTGTGAGATTCCTAGGATTAGGTAAAATAAAGAGCATCTCACATATATTAGCTCGCCTCCGTTGAATGGTAGGGCACTGCCAAATTCAAGATAAACAAGAATACTAAAAATTCTTCAGGAAAAATCTTAAAGACCGAGTAAGATTTCAAGCTGCTTACAACAAGGACGTAAAAACACCACCGGTTGCCCACAGGATAAGACTAATGGGCTTTGATTTCGTGTAAAATAGAACTGCGCCAGGTGTAGTGAAAATTCCAGTCCCAACCTGAATTCGACTGTTATTATTCTTGTAATGATATAAAGGGGTTAACCTTTAAGAATAGTTACCATTTTGTTTAAGATAAGAGCTGCCACATCAAAAGCATTGAGGTTCCTCCTGGGAACTATCGTGTCCGTCTCACTCATTCGATCGGAATCTATACGCCGCCGAGACCTCTCGTCAGACAACGTATAATCACCACCACCATTTTCCATCAGCGCGGAATCGCCACTAGAATGGGGTGACTTGTCTTCCACTTCATAACCATTTTTGTAGTTTTCTTGCAGAGTACCTTTGTTTTCTGCAAGCTCTTGTATACCGTCAAGTCGATTCTGGGTGGCAGCTTCCGTGATAGCGCCATCACAATCTTCTACACTAATTAAAGGATATCGAGTGATCTCACTGTCATTGTCGTTTCGACCATTACTCCGAATATTCGGTACAGACCTGGACCTTGCGGAACTTTTCCACCCCGTATATCGAGTTTGGCGTGGCAAGTCCAAAAACTCATGCCCGTGGGGTAGAGGGACTGAATGCCCAGAGGAGCGATGAGACATCACTGATCTCAATTTTAAGTGTGATAAGGTTAGAGTCCCAGGCGCTGTGTCTAGTTTTCCTCAACACCTAGAAGATGACTTCCCTTAAAGAAGTCGTACACACTTTTACATCTCTCACCCTTTGAAGTCGGTTGCATTAGATCGTATTACCACCCCCCACAGCCGGGCAAGCAGATGAGGCTACCGGGAACGTAGAGACATCTCAGGCAACCTTCTGGGCGGTGAGAGATAAGAACACGACACAATAATAACTCGCCAATCAACACTTCAAGCATATCAGTGAAGTAAGCCACAGTTACACGATCACTTTGGGAAGGCGGCGCAGCACCAATGCATAAACAAAGATAAAGCGAATTGGAAACCAACCCACTTCCCACTTCCCACATGCCAAATGCTTCTTTGGCTTTTTCATGGGCAACTCGCTCAGGCTCTCCCTAAGGTGAATGATGATGGCTGCCAATGCCTCCACAGGTTACATCAATCAAGTTCTCGAGCGGAGGTAGGCCTTGGGCTAGACCCCGTAACATTAGGAGATCCCTCACCACATTTAGATATATCAAAGTTCGAGTTTTGGAAGATTTTCTCGAGAAAAACAATGAGGAATTTGGAGCGGAAAGATCGCTGGAGGTCGGTACTTATACTCTCTAGATATAGTATTAGAATTGTATGACTAACGTGTAACAATAGGTGGGTCGTGGTAGCACGATAACTCTCGTTGTGTTGCGAGCACTAACAACTGTATTGACCCTTTGATATCCTAGTTTAAAGCATGGCTGATTTATCCAGGACGAAATTCTCACCCTTCAAAAGAAGAGCTTTCCACACCATTTTGAGGATCCCTTTGCAGTAATTTGAGTACTGATATCGCGAAGAATTTTTCCAATTTCGGAAATTGTGGAGGATCGGAGTGAGTGGGAATTTACGAGAGGTCTGCAGTAGTATTAGTGACGGTGCTTCTTAGCCTATGTAGCTAAAAAGAAAAAAAGTTGATAGAAATAAAACGATGACATATATTATTATAATGCCTTGATATCGTGATAAAATTCTGGTACAGAAGCGCCTTATTGTAGAATAGTTGTTTTTGTTGCCGATGACGCCCGAAGAGGGTTGCGCTGTTATCCATCGCCCACTCCCACTCTCACAGCCTAGTGATTTTGTACAAGGTAGACTCCTGCCTTTCGCAATATCAATAAAAGTTCAACTAACCTAACTTAACTATTCTCTAAATAAATAATTCCTTTACATTAACCCATTCCATTAGCAACATCAAGTTTTCAGGTTTCATCCAAAAAATGGAAAAGGTTGGATCTTGCACGACAAAAACGGTGTCTTCCACTTGGCCTTTTCTCTCAAATTTATCCGATCCATACACATTTGACCTGGTACATTATACACGCTTACTAGAAGATAATTCCGATCGCGTTTTTGTTCAAGATGCTCAAACATATATTAAAATAATTGAAATCGGTAAACAAGGTCAGTGGCAAGTGGCTTTCACGGCTTCCTGGCAAGTTGCTAATAAGGCATTTAGACCTACTGTTCCGGAGCTTTATGGAGTTGGATAGCTATTTAAAATCCTCTCAATTCAAAGGCATACGAATAATGTATAACTATTAAAATTGATGAATTTCGGTTTCAGTAAAAGTTGCTAATATTGATATCTAGATTTGTGCCGCAAACGTTCTCATGGGGCCGCCTCTTGATTTCTGAACGAGGACTACGAATGTTACTATCACATTTCCAGGTATTTCCAGCTTTCGTCGACGTCATAACTGCGTTTGGGGGACAGACCTCCTCAGAGAGCGACTCTTTCAGTGCGTGTCATTCTCGCGTACATGCGAGCATTTCTGGTCTGTCTTGAGAATCTCCTTGAACTTTTTACCGCCCTAATTTCACTGAAACTGCTCCTAACATCAAATCCACTCTATAGAATGTTGTTATATAACCAAGCATGTCGATGAGCACGGTCGTGAAGACTCTGATGAGCCATGGTCAATCCGGCAGATAGGGGTATATCATCAACGCAACTCATGGCTTGACACAGACACTTTCATCATTCTCAACCCATCAAAATCGTTTCAACAGCGTCTCAAAGATGCGATGACTATTTCAGGCCATCTACCAACATGGAGAGATATCCATACGCTTTCCGCTTCTTGTTCAGCAACGCCGTGGAGGCGATTTATCGGTGACATGGAGTCTCGGTTGGCTCAATTGGTAAATACCCTAACTCTTGGAAAGAATTCATCACAGCATTTGGGGTTCATGACGGCATCCAAGCCTCTATCGTCTGAGCATTCTCAAGAAATTACTTTTAAATTGCAAAAGTTATTGCTAATACATGTTGCTTGATGTCTAGAAAACAAAGGCACATCTGTCCACGGTTATTGATAAGACGTCAGACACTAGGCCGAGCTTAAAAATCGAATTTACAGACACTCAAGATATACAGGTTATCCACGATAAGCTTCACAGAGTAAACTATATCTTAGAATCGAACCTTCGAGTCTTCAACGTGATATCTAGGCTGATGAGTCCCAGCCTCGCAGTTCGCAGCCAACAGCCCTCGACTCAATCCCCTGTCTGTGACAGCGGGCTGGCATTTTGCACTGCTGAAACAGAGATGCAGATACAGCGATTACAGACGTTGTTTCGAAGAATCCATGCGGCGTCTGGTCTGGTATGTTCCAAATTCAGGTCACTATGTCTCTAGACTTACTTGTTTGCGCAGATGCAGAATATCATTGATTTCCGCGGGCTGGAAGCCTTGAAAACGAACAGTGAAATGTCAACTGAAATTTCACGGCTAGCACAAAGCGATAATAAATTGATGTTGGCTAATGCCAAAAAGTCCCAGAAGGACGCACGCACACTCACAACGATAACAATATTCACCATGATATATCTTCCGGCGTCTTTTGTCTCGGTAGGATCAAAAAGCTCTCCGAACGTAATTCGGTAATCGTAGCTAACCAAAGGTGAAAATTATAGCAATTCCTTAGCATGGGGTACATCGATCTTAGCTATATTCATAATCGGGTCTCCTTGAAATTTGCAAGTGAAATGTGGATTTTTGGTATTATGACATTGGTTCTTCTTGTTGTCACTTTCGGACCATGGCTGTGGTTGGAGATGCGTGCAAGGGGCCCTGAAGCCAGTGACTGTGAATCCGGAACCGAAACAGGTGGGGTGAAGTGTTGGCAGGAGTGAAGCTGAGGAGGGGCTCGGTGAGAGGCAGATACATCTTTTGATTGATATCGCTTAAGGGAAACGGGCGCGGGGGGCGTGCAGCCCCCTCAATGAACAACGCACTGTCCTCTGCGCCTCACTACATCCTATTTTTATGCTACTGACATGCCCGAAAATACGCAGTGGTTGAGTCGGCCGCTCAGAAACTCTCTGCCGCCCCTCCGGTTCTAGAAAAACAGGCTGACAGGAGGCAACAGCAGTTCCTCGTGCAAACCAGCCTAGTGACATGCTCCCTGTACGCCTTGATATACGCCTTGTGAGTGTATGAACAAAGTTGGCGGGTGCCCCCATGCTGGCCTTTTGTGAATATCCTCCTTTATCTACTCTATAGGTTTTGTCTGTATTATCTCTGCCAATGCATATCTTGGCATCTGCTTGTAGTTATAGAGAGAAAACAAGCAATGCTCTAGTTTTGAAATGCCACTCTTAAGTCGCCATGCCACTGCTCGTCAACGGTGAAGCTGACGAGCAATCGCGGTGCTCCACCGCTCGACATTATATCAAACGTTTAGTAGTTGGAGATATAGCTTGCTCCCGGCAACGATTCATCCCCGTTGATAAACTTCGTTCCTATCTAACGCGGGAAAGGGTTACATGGCTGCTTGAATGCCCATGCTGGAGCTGCAAAAAGGACCATTCTGTATTTCGAAGGGATAAACCGCCTACCGAGTTTATCGGTCGCATTGTTGGGCCTGAAAATGACGCGAACGATCAACGGGATCCTGCAAAGACCGCCTTTGCTCTATTCGCTCTTCTCATTTCAATTGAGCATCCTTTGCTCATTATTGGGTTCGTAACACGACGATGCTCTGACCATGTCCTGGAAACAAGGACTCCGGAACTATTTTCTATCGACAATTTACGGAAAGGCTACTGCCTTGAATTCACCACGGCAGTTGGGGATGAAGATTTCAAAGGGTTTGCATCCGATTTTGCGGAATCTCTTCCAAAGTTCGCTGTTCCGAGGATGGATTCCGGCGAGTACTCAATATATGGGCAAGATACGATTCTACCGTTCACCAACGAACAAAAAATAGGTAAACGAGGTGAGGATGGTGTCATACAGCACGAGGGGGCACACGGGAAGGTGTACTCATTCGAGATATATGAGGAGTATCGACAGTTTCCGGTAGGTAGCGCAACAAAATAATGAGATCAAGGAAATGCCGGCTAATTGAAAATAGCATGCAAAGGAATATACGAAGTTTGCGCGAAAAGAGCTTGACAGCGCTAGTGAGCTTGCTTTTCACTTGGAGAATAAGAACCTGGAGCAAGTGACAACTCTCCAAGATCCGCACATAGTTAAAATGATCAAAGCATACAAGCATGGCGACACCTTCAATTTGATCTTTCCTCTAGCAAAAACAAATCTCGATAACCTACTTCGCGATCCTGAGCCCGACCCAAGCAATTCTACCCAAGGGCCTGTGGAATCTCGTTCGGCCTGGGATCAGGTTCTTGGGGTTGCAACAGCACTAGGAAAGATTGGCGGACCAAATGGTGCCGAAGCAATGTTTGGCCCCAGTGACAAGCAGCAGTTTCAAGGCGTGCACTTCGACCTAAAGCCAGCTAATATCTTAATCAATGACAAAGGTACTTGGATTATATCGGACTTTGGGGAGTCAACCTTTCAAGACACTAGTAGAAGTACCTCTCGAGTGGTAAATCACGGAGGAACAGATGCGTATGCACCGCCTGAGATTGATAACCTTGACTCCCGGTTCAGTCGAAGGTATGATGTGTGGTCTCTTGGCTGTATCATGTTGGAAGTCATGGCTTTTGTTATCCTGGGGCATGAGGGACTTTGTGGTGAGAAGGGCCTTGATAAAGTCCGTTTTACTAAGTTACCTTGGAGTTTGACAAAGGATCACCGATTCTTCTGCCAGGAATCGCAGCTGCAGTATGGCAAATATATCGTCAAGAAAGAAATCACAGACTTCATGAAATCATTATTGGAATCTGAGCGTGTACGAGGTCAACACAAGAGTCGAGTGTTTGTAGAGACCATTTTGGAACTAATAACTGAGATGTTAGAGCCCGAGGCTGAGCACAGAATTGAGATTGGAAAGGTTATTCGTCGTCTAAGATCCGCTATTGATAATGCAAGGGATCATGCCCAGGCATTGGACGAGATGGTTGCTGTAGAGGGTGAGCGATCAATTGGCCAACCCCGTCTCAGTACTATACGGTAAGTTTTGATGCTACCCAATGCCTCATTTTACCAACTGAAACTCACCACGCTAACTTCAAAAAGTATATGGCATTTCAGGCAGTTCGACTGGCAAGATACACGCATGCGTATTTTTGAGGGCGCAGCGTACCTACGTGTTTGCATGGTGTTAAAGAATAACACTTCGCCAAGCCAGAGTTATCGTCCGTATATCTTGTACCTCAAAGATTATTGTTGAGGTGGAAGATGTTAATTATGAATAGTCACAAGAAATACGGCAATTCTCATCCCTCGATATACTTTCCGGGAACAATTTACATCTGATCCGGCAATTTACTTTTCCTCTGTTAGCCAGGAAGGTCCACAGGAGTATGCCGGCTTGAGCTTTTCTTTTGACAATATAGAAGGTACGCAAGTGATAATCAGCCTTTCTCAAATATAGACTAATTTTTCAGATCCTTGCTTTGTCCAGGCTACCCTTACAGGCCAAAGGGTGGAGGCTAGGTAGGTGCCAGCACAATTTCCCATACAATTAAATTCATGTTAAATTTTGATTCAGCTTTCCCCTTAAGAATGTTAAATATCAAGAGTATGTATCTTTTGGAGGTCGGATCTCAAATCTCTTGCACCGGAAAGTTGAAAAGGAAAGCGCTTACACGGATCTCGGACCTGCAACTGTACAGTTATGGTCCGAAATTGTTGAACAAAAAGTGAGTCAATCTTTCAGCATTCGGCTTTAGACGCTACTTATTCTGATTCCCTAGAATGGCATACAGGATCCAGCTTCTCCGAAAGAGGGTTCCATCCGTCCTGTCAGGATGCAATTACATCAACAACCTAGTTATCGAGAAGTGCCAGTGCGCCGCATGGTCATCTTTATCCACAGATTTAGGAAGATAATTTCAATCACAAGTGAGTCATACCTGCCGCTATGTTTTTCTCAACTAAACTTTGACATAGTGGGCCGAAATTGGCACGAGGATAATAAACCGCGACCCAGCGAACCACCTGAGTCTGTTCATTTTAGCCCCACCAAGCCAGCCCGGGATCCTTCATTTATAGCATCGACCCTATGGCCGTTAAAACCAGACGATCTTACTTCCTTTGCGGGTATTCCGCTCAGTCCGATGGTGCTCCGCAGCAAAGAGAGCCAGAGCCGTTTCGAATGCGACTTAATCGGCCTGACTTTTCGAAATGTAGAAATAAAGAAAAAGTTTTCAGCAACATATAGGGATATTAAAGAAGAATGGCATAGACAAACAAAAGAGGCGGAGAAACAACCTGGTTACAGGCCAGTTCCATATCCACTAGTACCTCGCGAGTTTCTAGGCAAAAAATTACAGCCTGAGCCTGCACCGAAATCCCCTTCCTGGGGTATGTTTCGGCCTCAGTCGGGCAGTAATGTGAAAAAGAGCATTTTGCCTGCCAAGGGGAGTGTTCCCCGTCCGGCACCACATAGAGGTGGGGGGAGAGGAGGGTCGAGAATTCCCTCGACAAATACCGACGCCGATCCATAGTTAACGGTGAGAAATAACCGTTCTGCATGACCTGTGGTGGCTTTCCTGTAACATCTAGTTTTAAGAGTTGTTCCTCCTTGAGCAAATCATAATGTATTATAGTAATAGGGTATTCTAGGCTGGAATCTCTTCATGAGTATTTCCATTTCCAGTTTAGTAGCTAAGCAGCTACAGCTTTGACCCATAGGTTCGTTCCAATGGAGATATTCGATGATAGCATTGAAATTATGAAAACTTTTTTTGCTTTTTCAAGTGGGATGTGGAAAAAAAAGATGTTGCTTATAAAGTGTAATATTTGGAGCTTTTGAGCACGTTTTAAAGATTAAGAGAAAGAAGAAAAAGAGCAGATATCTTTTTGTTGGAATGAGAAAAGGAAGGCACCTATGAAGTACAATTATGACTTCGTAATTATGGAGATGAGTATAGAGACAGCGTTAAGGGGGAACCTAGTAGGATTGGTGGGAAGGGAGGTTAGAGAAGGTGATCTTATAGGTATGATTATTCTGGTGAAGAGAGTGGCGTGGTAGCGAGGCAGGAGTTCAACAGCAACAGCAACAGCAACAGCAACAAAGTTCAAAGTTTTTTTATAAAAAAATTAAAATAAAAAAATAGAAGATCTAAGACCATTTCAAAATCGCAGGTTTGCAGACGCAAAGTTATCGACTACTGTCGAGATCCCTTTCTAAGATGGAGATAGAAGAATTTGGCTAGTATTAACTGAATCTCTTCATCAATTGAAGTGGGTTAACAGAATGCAATTCAACTCTTTATTTCATTCTAAGATAGATAAATTCTTGCTCCCCTCAATCTAATTCCTGCGCTAGTAACTATATAATAACTAAGGTCCGGAGAAGGAGCTATTGCAATTTATATTTCACCGCACATGACTGAACAGGTCATCACACTTTATAAGAATTGTTTCCATTAGAGTAAAATCTCCCTTGAAGGCACCAAATCAAGACAGCATACCTTGCTTTAACTCTGATTTTCTTTTTCAGCACTCGTCCCTTTAGCTCCACGACTCCAATTTTCTGTTTAGCGGTTAAGGTAAACTTTTCAGGCCTTCCTGAGCTACTTACTCTTACACGGAACTGTTCTCAAACAAAATAAAACGAAAACTAAATATTAAATCGATCTCGGGCTAATGTGTACTTAGAGGTGCGAGATAGCTCAATTCCCCTCAGTCTGTGTCCGTATATGACAGATACCTGCCTATTCAAATATATATATATATATCAATATAATAACTCCTTTCATAATGCGAGGCAAGGTACTCCCGATACTGATATTCATTCTGTCTTGGCTTTTTACCCAATCAATTCAATCAATCGCAATGAAGAGTAAGTCAAACTTTGCTACAATCTATGTAAATATCACCCGTACTTAGGCCTTACTCTTCCTTTGTGAGAATTGTGCTTGTTGAGTATTATATAACTCTCCTAGAGGAAACACTGAAGAAGAATAAAGCCTAAGAACAAAAGTGGAGTGGCTGGGAACCCCTTGTCAATTCCAGCCATTATGGCATGGGGTTATTGAGCTAGATCGAAGTGCATCTCAGGATACTGTTTCCATTATTGAGAAAATATATAGAGCGATGTTTCCAAACCTAAGAGTAAAATCTTGATACAAAGTGATAACTTCGGCCTTTCATGTCCGTCCACGCTACTCATTTAGAAGAGAGGCAAACCAAAGGGGGCAGAGCGAGCAATAGAATTTTGTGAGTTCTTTAATTAGGGCAATGCGACGGTAAATAGTACAGCTAAAAGCTTGTAGAATAATAGGACTTGATTTGGAAAGTTGTAAAATAAACTGAAGCGTGAAGATAGAGTGACAAGTAAATATAGTCGTTCTGGATTGAAAAATTGAAATAAATCTAAATAGAGAACATTCAGTAGTAAAATCAACTTCTATCGACTTCCGTAACCTTGAAATACCTCAAGCTCGATTTAAGGCAGAGGAAGAGCAACGAAGGACAGCTTCTCTAGCTTTAAACTTGATGTGCCATCATGAACTTTGAGCATTGTCTCGTTGTTCATCATCCCATACACATAGGCACCTCCCACGATGACATATCCGCCAGCCGCCGGACGAATGATGAGGGGACATGGACAGCCGAGTAGGATGCATATTTTATCACCTTTCTGACTTCCCAGAGGTCCTTGGCCCATAAGCCCCGATTTCGAAATTAAGAAGCTTCTTCTTCTACTCATTTTGCGCACAATGGCGAATTCCATATGATTGAAAGCATGGTCAACCAGTTTCTGTGCTTGTGACTTCCACCCAGCTTGCACTATCTTCACAAGACTCGATGGGAGCAGCTGCTCAAGGACTTCTTTTTCGCTTTTCGCCTCATAGTCAGATGTCAAGGCACAACTCAATATCATCGAGTGGAGAGCAAGGTCACTCCAGTCTGACCCTTTCCCTACTGAATTCCTTTGATCTAGGTGCTTCAATAAGTCTCCTACTTTTTGCTGATGTATTCGCTTGTCTTCCCCAGGAAGATTGTGATACAAAGTGCCTAGGAAGTCGATAAATGCACCAGCGAAAAATAAGAACCTTATTTTCTCACCATCCTCAAGGTTGAATTGGAGTGCTTCGTAATGTGGACCGATATTGTGTAGCAATAAGACACAAAGAAACGCTTGTAACCAGGCACTACCGTTCGGTTGCAACTTTTCTCGGTGATCAGCAGCCATTCTCGCCCACTTCCAGATATGCAAGTCGCTATTGTCATCTGCATCTCCGGGAAATCTCAAATCTTCGATTTCGTCACATAAAATTCCTGAGGCTTGAAAGCCGCTTGGGTCAGAGGAGAAGAGAAAATCTGTTTCTGTGCTACCAGCCGCGAAGAACCCATTTGTCAATTTTGATATAGGGATGGTTCGTGTACTCCAATCAATGTCACTAAAATCCGGGACCCAGCAAGGAAGATTTGTTGTGGTTGTAGGCTTACGGCAGCCGATGCCGCTCATCGCAATGAAATTGAGGCTTTTCGTGTGTTTGACATGACTTTCCACGAAATCTGTATAAATACTTACCAAGGGAGCCCTGTAGTCTGGTTCGATAGCAGCAGTGTAGTCTTTCATCAACCCCATCAGTCCGTATATTTTGTCACGAGAATCTGTAGCTTGGAATGTTCCAGTGTCAAAAAGGATTTGTTCTGCGCTAGGCTTCACCATATCTCCACCACAATCTCCAAGGTACCTTTCAACCCAGGTCAAGTGAGACATCTCGTCATCATTCCTCATTTTACTCTGCATCGGGAGCCGTCTGAGGTTCATAAAAACATTTAAACTCGAAAAGTTTGACTGGATAATAAGGTTTCTCTCGGTCGGACCTATCATACCCGTTATGAGTTTGCCCCAACAATAACATGAGGCAATTAGGTCGTCAAGTAGAAATCCTTTCCCACCACAAAGAACGAGTGCCGAGGATGCAGACACTATCTCCTGAACTATCCAAACTCTACCCCAGTAAGGACGTTCAATTAATGAGGAGAGGGCGTTCCATCTTGTTGGGTTGAATGGATCACTGAATTCAGTTGCGCTTGGCCCTCTAGTAATTCTCATATTTGCACCTCTTCTTGCAAACCAAACTGCAGTCTGGCTAAAGTTCAGAGGCCTCCCGGCAGAAGCTTCTAGACGTGCCCGGGTCGGTTCATGCCCGTAAACTGCACTCGCTGCTTGTGTTGCGGCTGACCATTGTAGTACAAGAGACATAGCTTCTTGACTACTGGCAGTCTCCTCTCCCAACCACATAATGACATGTTGTGCTCTTTCATATATATCGTACATCATTGGGATCTGGCTACTTTTTTCATCCAAATCTGCTTGGTTGATACATAACGCATCAACCCATAGGTAGTGAGGGATTAGGGGAAGACGATGGCTCGGATGTTCATTAGACGACTTTTGCCGGTTACGCTGGATTTCTTCAATCCACTCGTTGTAAGGATGAAGATTGTCCCCATTTTTTGCGGCAATTTCCTCACAAAAGGGTAAAGAATTTATTCGCTTCAAGGCTTCGAAGAGATTTGATGTAACTCCGGTCAATTGGCCACCGAGGGAAATATTTTTCGGGGCTGTAGGGTTACCCCAAACATATGAGAGGGCCATGAATGGTGGGGCGCTTTCAAGGTCAAATATGCCCAAGTCAAACTCGAGAACCTGCAGGCTACTACTTGAATCTTTGAGACCGATTAGTCGTATTTGGCGTGTAGCCTTATCAAGTGGCGTGTAGAGAGAATTGGTCGGGCCTTGAGTGGCACTCAAACAGCTAGGCGTTGACATTATGATGAAGGTATGTCTACGAGCTAATCTGTGTTTAGCACAATTCAAACAAAGTGGAATTTCAGTGAGGTGGAGGTTATTAAGGAGGCTGAGAATAATGGATAACCTCAATTTTCCACTTCCGCAAGTGATCATATTTGCAAATAGCAAGTCTAGCCAGATGTATCCAAGTGCACTCTTATTTTTAGCGACGCGCGGCTTACCTTAGACATACTAAATTACTACTTTAGCGAGGATGTGACAGGAAACGTAAAACTATTATTTTGCAGAGATATAGTGTAGCGAAGCATTTATAGAGAAAACAGCAAAGTATGTTATAATCAGTGGGTTGTAAGGGATGAACTAGAGACTCTCTCAAGTAGGGTATGGTTCATATTAGATGTCTAGGAATTTTTTATCAGCTTTCCAGTCTTACAGCTAAATGAAAGTATTAATTTGTTTTCAATTAATAGAAAAGGTTAACGGTATAATTATGATATAAGTAATATAATTTAATTTCCCCTGAGTTGCTAGGTCTCACAAGGGTTTGGTACATAATGAGTATCTCTTAGATTATAAATTCGTCAGATAAGAAGCATCCGCGTAATAGTAGCCAAGACGCAAGAGTGGAGCAAGTATACAACATCAAATTTTAAGCCTCCTTACCCACGCATGTTCTAAGCATGTCACCATGTAAAAGGTTAGCACCGCTTTAAATTATATACTAACATGCCTAGTTTAAGTTAAATAGCCATATTTGATGAGAGTCAAATAGTATCTTTAAAGCTCCTAATTGATTTCAGTGATTATGCGCTAGGTATCCATAATACAGGATTATGGAAGGGGAGAGATGGATGCGTTATCTATGCCATGCGGTAGAGGAAATAATTAGCTTCATATAAAGAAGATTTATGAATACGAGCAAACTTAAGGCTTCAAGAATGGAAAGATTTTGCTGATCCAATTCTTGATTATTTGAAGGAGTTGATTTGCAAATACTCAGAGAATGATATGACAGGGGTTATTAGTTCTGATAAAACCCTTGAGTATCATATTGTAGTTCAAGTAAAAGGAAGGAGCTCCAGAAAAACGATTTGCAAAACAACTTGACAAACAAGAAATCTAAGCAGAATTAAAATGAAGATACTTTATGACTTCTCTCTTCCCTACTCCTTTAACAGCTATGGACCATTTGATTGTTTTGTACTAAAATGAGGAATATTGTATAGATTTTATATTGAAATACCATCAAGGCTTGTGGTCTGTTTAGGACCCTTTCAAAATGAATACGAGCTGATAGTGACAACATTCTCCAAAGTTCAAAATTGAGGATATGATTAACAACATGGCCATGTAGCAAACCTTGCCCTTTGGAATCTGAATAGTGCGTAGAAGTGACACGGAAAAAATTCAAAAATCTTCGTGGAACTATTTCACGAGATGAATTTACCGTGCCTTAATATTTATCAATAACGATAAATAGATAAGCATGTCATGAGATTTGTATCCTCTTGGCTATGATTAGACGCATATGATAATTTCATAAAACATTCACAGGAAATTTTGAAGTGTTGAAAGTTTGGTATACAGAGAGAATTCCCTCGCTCGAAGAATGCTAGATTATAGAAACACATACCAATAGCACGATTATTTTTTAAAGAAGAGGTATAAGATTGGTAAGATTGCGAATGTGAGAAAGGAACAAAGCTTCCATACGTCAATCCTGTTACTGGGTACTTAGGGCCATGGTTTGGGCAAAACTGAAAAGGTATTAGACATCTTCAATTCTAGTAAAGACTTACATTGCTCTACGTCATAACTGAGTTAGATCAACAGTGCCACATAATTTTAACGACAGCAACGATATCTCATCCTGAAACTTGTAAAAGTGTGAGAAAGGCGACAAGGTAAATACATGACATGGAAACTTGTGTTTCACAGGGAAAGCAAAAGCCGGTTTGATGCTAGTAGAAAAGGGGGACGGATTCAACTGGTGTTGGCTACTGATAATGGCCTGTGGCTGTCAGAGAGCGAGCAGAGGGAGGAATGGATGATCTGTAGCATGCGCATACTTGTAAATAGTAAAGAGTCAGGAAACGAAAGAACGAGTATATGGAGGAAGCCATAAGCATTGGTTGAAACCGAAGCACTAAAAGTTCTTTTTTCACAGTTATATAACTTGGATACTCGATTTGAGTACAGTGTATACTAGTGAAGGCAGCACTTGCCGCTATAACAGAGTCCATCAGAGATTGAGTACATAAGGAAAAAGAAAAGAGATGGGTACGAATACAGTGAAAAATGCAACGGGCAGACGAGGGGAAGAAACGAATCAAGTCACATGGCCAAGAGCTTGGGAAAGTATTGTGAACTCATGATCTATCATTTCATAAAATGGTCGCTCAAAGGGAACAGAAAAACAAAAAGCATTCCACGCCCCAAATGTATCAACAATATGATGCATCAATCGACCATCACAATCAAGTAAGTGCGCGGCATGCATATGCTTCTCTAAAGAAGTAAACCCTATGTGTAATGCTTTTCATAATGCTCAGTTGAAAACGCCCAGCATGAATGAGGAAATGCCTCCCAAGCATTGCGCAATTACGCCCTTGTTCACAAGCGATCCAACAAGCCCTCGCTTTCCAACATGAGAACAATTTGATGAACCGCACTTCGAACACTTGTCTTCTCAATATCGACAGTCAAGTTGGCCTTGGCTGGGGTTTCGTATGGGTCATCAACACCAGTGAAACCCTTGATCTCACCATTTCGTGCCTTGGCGTAGATGCCACGCTTGTCAGTTTTCTCGGCGTGCTCAAGGCTGGTGGCAACGTGCACGAGGTAGAAGCTACCGAATTTTTCAACCAATTCCCTGGCATGTTGGCGTGCATCTTCGAATGGTGCAATTGGGGCGGCGATGACGGCGGCTCCGGCACGGGTAAGTTCGGATGCGACGAATGCAATGCGACCAATATTTCGGGTTCGGTCGGCTCTACTAAAGCCAAGCTCGGATGAGAGTTCAGCACGAACAGTCTCGCCAAGGAGAAGAGAGACTGAACGACCTCCCTGTTGGTTCAAGGTGACGTGAAGAGCACGTGCGATAGCATCCTTGCCAGAGTTCTGGTACCCTGTGAGGAAGACTGTGAAGCCTTGTGCAGAACGTGGGGGATGCGATTCTCGAAGAACTCGAACGACCTCAGGGTAAGAGAACCATTCTGGAATCTCGCGACCGGTTCTTAGGCGACTGCGGAGTTCGGTACCAGAGATGTCGAGTGTGCGGACCCCTGCTGCAACCTCGTCTTTTGGTCGGTACTCATCGCTATCGGGAAGGTAGGTCATCATCTGGAAAGGAACAACCTCAATGCCGAGCTCGTCCCTATACTTCTCAACTGCGTATTGAGCATCGTATGGGCCATAGATCTCTTCTCCTTTGCTGTTCTTTCCAGGGCCAGCATGATCTCTGCCAACGATAAAGTGAGTTGCACCGAAGTTCTTGCGGATAATGGCGTGCCAGATAGCCTCGCGGGGTCCACCCATGCGCATCGCAAGAGGAAGGAGACCCAGGACGGCCATACCATTTGGATATCTGGGGAGGAGTGCTTGGTAAACACGAACTCGGGTGAAGTGGTCAATATCACCTGGCTTTGTAAGACCAACGACTGGGTGGATAAGGACATTTGCTTGACGAGCTCTTGCAGCTCGGACGGTCAACTCTCTGTGGGCTCTGTGCATGGGGTTTCGAGTTTGGAAGGCAACAATTTTGGACCAGCCAAGTTTGTCAAAATGTAATCGCATCTCTGCGGGGGTATCTGGTGGAATTAGCGCCTTTGTCGAAAAGGGATGCCAGAATACACGTACATCTAAGCGCAACATAATCGTAATGCTCGAGGCGGTTTATAGCATCAATCTTTCCACCAACGTAGTATTCGTGGGTCGACTGAAACAGGTACTTGACGGCTGGGTGATCTGGATCTCCACCAAAAACCTCCTTGGCCTCCTTCTCCCTACTGTATGTAAGAATTGGACCAATTTGTAGAGAGTTCAGAAATACCTACTTGTCTGGTTGGTAGACATCATCTACAGTAATGATAGCCAGGTTCTTGTCGTCACGGAAGTCACGGAGCACAACTCTTGCACCAGGTTTTACTCCCAATTCCTCGACTTGTTCCTTTGTGATATCAAGGGTAATCGGCATGCTGAAGAGGTTCCCATCGACAAGTCGGTTATTTGCAACGACGCTGAACATGTTAGCAAGTTGCTTTTTTGACCCCCCAAAAAAAAGGAACATACCCATTGTAGTCTGCCTCATTCATGAAACCTGTAGGAAGTAAATTGTTAGCCCCGTGCTTTCCTAAAGGTGCTATTGGCAGGGTGTAGCAATGTCTAGAGATTGAAGACATTTGGAAGCCAGATGCAAGACATTCGCGCTCCATGATATAGAACAACATTTACTTAAAAAAAAAAAAAAACAAGAATTCATTCCCTGCAGAGTTGGAAACACATGCAAGATCAAAATCTCATCAGGTTGGAAATCGAAAATGTCGCGATGGCGGGGTATCCGATTTACCCCACCATGGAATTTCGGACTGACCTTCGAGAGGAGAGAAACCACCACTTAGGATCAATTCAAGATCGCAGAGTTGTCTTTCGGAGAGAACAATGGCTGGGAGCTTCTCCGCTTCGGAGGCAAGGGCATCATGTCGTGGCAAATCTCTTGCGATGAGATCTCTGTTGGATGTGTAAGTTTGTGACAAAGTCAACACTTCAGGACTAGGACGTACTTAAGCTCTCCTCCATGAGGTGGGTTGGCCATGTTTGCTGAGGTTTGAAGTGAGTGAAGTTTGCAAGAGAAATTTGTTGATTGAAGAAAATGGGAGTGATTGGGATTTTGTAGAAAAGAGTAAAGAATGGGCGCGTTACGGAAGGCTAAACTGGGGCCGCGGGTGGAAATATTTTCTGGGTCGCAGCCTCGCGAGCACGCAATTCAGCTTGTTTGCCTTTCAAGCGGCGAGTCCTTGTGCTGCAAGGCACAAGGTCCAGACTAGCTGAGATAATCACAGAAAATGATACTCCGCCAAGGAAGCAAGAGATATTCTTGTAAGACAAATATCTTGGACATCTGGGATGTTCACCTTCCCTGGCTCTTTGCATTCTGTTCTATTGACGCCCCTCCAGCTTCTCCAACAGGTCGATTCGTCACGCTGCTTTACTAGGCCAGGGCTCGCCGCCTCGTCAGCCATGTGCGAGTCTGCGAGATGAAGAGCTCCATCCGCTCCGGAACATGACGACGGCCGTGGGCGATCGCTATCAGGAAGGTCGTCGACGCTGTGGCTCAGAGGATCGGAGGAACGTTGTCACTGTTCCCGTATCACTCGCGTTGTACCACGCTGCTAGTCTAGACCAGATCCCCGAATAGCAGCTGGATGAAGCGGCGGACAAGTGGTTGGATTAAGCATCTCAAGGTCGATATCGATAGCTGTAGGCTGGAAGTGGAAGCTGGACAGGGACGGGAAACAGAATGGTCAGGTTGCAATAGTGCAAATGCAAATATGCCGGCAGGGTCTTGGATGAGTACCGCAAGCCCACGTTGCGACCCGGTTGATGGCTTGAAGGGATGAAGATCCTGAAGGGAAGAAATGTCGGTTGTCAATCTGCGACCCCAGCCTTGGGAGAGAAAGGAAGGTCGTTATGGTAGATGCCAAAAATGGATTTACGGCGTTTCGATGCTCCTCTCCTCTTTTGCAGCTACCAAATGCTTGAAATGGGCATTCTGCCATCTCCCTCACCGCTCTCTTTATTCTTTTCCAAGTCACGTTCTCAATCGCATCTTATCTTATCTGTATCTCCGAGCCGTATCGGATCGGGCCCAGAGCTCTGAAAAAGCCGAAGCTAACCTTGAAATTGCTAATCGACTTTGGAACTTCCAGATATTTTGAAGCTTCAACCCACATCGAACAGGAGCCCTTGCAAACGAATCAACCCCAACCCTCACTATGTCGCTCACACAAGGGATCAAGGGAGAAACTGGCGCCCAGGCAAGATCGCTGGTAAGAATATTCATGTGCCATTTCTTCGTTGCTGCATTGCCACCGCCGTCCCGTTTGTTGATGGAAATATCATTTCCTCATTGTTGCTTGAACATTGAGAATATATCGCTGACAGACGGTATCTAGTACCGACAATTATTACGGCAGGGCGATCAGTTCGCTGCCTACAACTTCCGCGAATATGCCAAACGGAGGACGCGTGATTCATTCAGAGAGCACAAGGACGTGCAGGACCCAAGAGAGATACAGGAGTTGATGCAGAAGGGGCTGAAGGAGTTGCAATCGATGAAGGTATGGCCAGGGACTGAATTCGAGAGATTAGTAGATTCCTTGAAATCATCTGGATGAGTTGAATAGCTCCGCGGACTTAGAGTGGTTTTGTTGTTAGTGGTGCAGCCTTTGCTGACACTTCGTCAATAGAGACAAACGGTCGTTAGTCAATTCTTCCAGCTAGATCGATTGGTAGTAGAGGGTGGGAAATCGGTATGCTAAGACTCCCTTCCTTTTTAAAAATCCTTATTTTGCAATCCGGTAGTAGTTGACGTCTCTCTAGGGTAAACAAACCGGCCGTAGGAACGATATAGTACGGCAAAAGGATACTGGGTGAGTCTTCTAGCTCCAAGAAAGCATTTCATACTGCTAATATGCTGCAGTTGGGACTGAGACGAGCTATGATTCACTGCACAAAACCTTATGATATACGGCACCAATGTATCAATTGGAGGAAGGACATTCCCCACACCTGTACAAATAATTGTATACAAGGAGTTTAGGGCCGATGTGAGATAGTTGCAAAATGACCAAAAGATTATCACCCTTCAATGTTTAGCCTTCGCTTAATAATGGTTCCTTCTCATCATTATAGCCAGGTGGCCGAATTCGCTTTTTGCAAGCTTTTGTTCAAGTGTCATCTCATTCCTTCCAATTTGGTTCGTACGTCCTTATTGCTAGCCTCGCCTTTGTAAAAATCATCTTCTCATCACCATTAAACCCATGAACGGCGTGAAACTACACCAATTAGTGAGGCTCAACCTACCTTCACCCCACCCACGTTAGCTTACTGTAACGAGGCTATTGCATACTCTATTATCAAACAATAGTGAATCCATATGTTATATAATTATACTATGATAGAATATTCTACTATTAAGCTAGTCTAGTTAGACTGTTTTGGAATTTGTATGGCAATTCTAGGTGTACTCTTAGCCGGCTTAATTTACAGAATCAATCTCCGGGCCAGACTTCTCAATTCACCTAATTCATATGTCCATGTGGAAACCGATAGGGAGAATTACTACCCATGCCAGTTCCCAGATGAAGGTTGTTGGGCGGGAGGCTCTCGTGTTGTCTTTAGCCGACCAGCTGATATGGAACGCCATTATAGACAGGTACATGCTAGTGAGGACCAGAAAGGAAGTTTCGCGTGCGATCGCTCAAACTGCTCTCGGGACAAGGAACCTTTTACTAGGAAAGACCATTTCAGAGATCACCTAAGGGATTATCACAAAGAAGATATTGGAAACTGTAAAGGGGAGAAGATGGCAGTCACACCAACGGAGAAGAGGAAGTGGAAGCAGAAACAAGATACGTGGGTTGCCGAACGGCGCATATCTTCACATTGGTGGCGATGCGCAAGATGCTTGGTACGAGTTTATGTCGCAACTGATGGTTGGTATTGTCAGCGGTGTAAGAGAAATTGTGAAACGCCCCGACACGAGGCTCGGATGCCACAATCTTTGTCAAATTAGTAATTCAAAGTTCGAACGCTGAGTTCAGTCAGGATCATGGAAGCTATTCTTGCAAGAATAGTAGTTATGGTACTAAGTCTCTTCTGGTCTCAACTTTTGATATGTTTCTAGGAAGGAAATAACGAATTCCCATTTTTTATCTGGGTTCTCTCTTTTAAGAAGTCTAAGTGATGGGGAATTTTTGTCTTGGATCTAACGATTCTTGGGAGTGAATTTAATTAAATAATTATTTCATGCTGGTTTAGAAGTGTTCTCGAGTATAGCCGTCAACTAGTTTCTGCTAATATTATGGAGGCGCAACTTTTAACTACCTAGTAAGGTTGGATTTTGCCTTAGTTATTTAAATCTTCAAAGGAAAAAAACTGTACTTCAGTGGCCGTAACATAACTCATGCGCAGGAAAAATTCGTAATTGGGCCTATTTGTATATCTGTCAGAAATCGGGAAGGGCCTTGAGGAAGGTATAAACATAGTAATTATTTTTTATGCTGCAGGAATTATCATATAAATCCAAACCTGAAAGGCAAATGCAGCATTAATAAATTCTATTCTAGGATTTTTCCTTGATGCCTCTTCTCCCCAGAGCTAGGTTCATGACGTTATACAGGCAGTCTTCTGGGACAAGGTCCTCAGGCACGTAACTTCCGCAGTTCTACCGACGCGCCCATATTCAACCTCACATCGCGACAAACTTCACCCTCATCTAAACACTTCACTCTCACCACAACTCGCTGTCGCCGAGCTAGGCCTCGATAAAATCTTGCTGCACGTAAGTTACGAAATTCACAGGTCACCGCGATTAACCACCCCCCTTGAAAGCCCCACAATCCTACGAGGCGCATTCGCATTGAAAGAGTTCTACTAATTATGGACCTAGGGGCAGAGGAGAATTGGCACAACTGGCCTGACGCAGACGATCCTGACCTTATCGATAGCGAAGACAGCGACGGCGGGCTATACTCTAGGGGGACTTTCATCAAGGATAATAAATTGGGGGAGAAGAATTACACTGAACATCATCCTGTTCATCTCGATCCTTTGGTCTCCAACATCTGCAATCAGGAGCAAGAACAAGAACAGAGATTTGTCGCTGCGCAACCTCAACACTACACCGCAAATCTTCCACGCCCGTCACAAGTACCATCTTCGCAATTTGCAACATCACAATCCGTAGATACAGAGCCTACAAGCTGGGAATCGCTTTTCGACTTCACTTTTCCAGAACCCGAACCTCTTCCAAGCTCCCCCTTACTTCCGGCTCTCTCTAGCCCGGATCCTTTCGTCTCAAGATCTGCTCCACCAGGACCCTCCCCACAGGACCCAGTATTTGTATCCTCGTCTCATTCTAAACTCTCTGTAACTCGTCCAGCACAACAATCTGGAAGCTCTGCATATTCGAGCATAAAATCCTCATTTCACCACAGGCGATCGGCCAGCGAAACAACACTAGAGAAAGAAGCGGATACTCCTAATCACAGTAAAAGAAAGCGGATCCGTGATCTTGGACCAGACTACGTTCCCGCACTTGTCAAAGGACTTAAACCAACTAGGGACGGAGATTGGGTTAATTATTTCCTTGAAAAGCCTGAACAACTTCGTCGCAAATCACTGTCTAAACCATTCGACTGGAACGATTTACAACTTGAAGTTTCTGCACTAAACCAGCTTCTCTATTACCCAGGTACAAGCACAGAGACTAGTATCGGTTCGGGTTTCAGTAAAAGTGTTGCATCGCCAGCGGATTCTATAAAAAGTACTTCGGTAGCACAAAGTTCGTTTGTTCCAACATCCGAGCCACTCCCTGTTATAAGATCCGAAGTAGGACAGAAAGGATATAATAGCCCATACCTTGAACTTAGGAAGGATCCTGACCTCGGCGAAAACGCCACAGAGGCACAAAATTCTACAGAGGCTACTACCGAAGAGCCGTGTTCGAGATCTTCCGCCCTTAAACCACTTGCTGAGCGGCTGGTATCTGTTGAGGGCAGCTTAAGTCTATACACTCAAGAAACTCCACTAGAATCCCGTGCTCCTTCTCTGTCATCAGACAAGCATCCTTTCAAGGCATCTCGTAAACGCACTACTCCCCCTGACCTATTACCTGGCACTAAAAAGACGAGACTTGTTTGCCGAACCCCATCCCCAGAGAAGCAAACTTTTAGGACTCCACTCAAGCGCTCCGCAGCTGTAGAGTTATCAGCAAGCGCCAAAAGGAGGAGACTTGTCAATCGTACTCCTGTCAGTGGCTCTCCTATAACTCGCATTGAACCTTCTACTACAGCAGGCAGACTCAGACGTAGTGTGTCTATTGCTGGCTCTTCTGTAGGTTGGACCAGACCAGGTAGTCGAGATTCTCCGGTTCCCAGTAGTCCTCTTGATTCTCGAAGATCATCTGTATCATCTCAAAAATCTCGAAGGGGCTCACTTCCGTCGCTTCCTGCTGGTCATATCCCCGATCAGCCACCAAACCTAGAAGCTCCGCCCCACGTCCGTGCCAAATATCAACCAGATCTAGATCTTGAAGGTCGTCCGTCAAAGCCTTCTCTTATTGTCAATATCCCTATTTCTGGGAAAAATCTTACAGCTCTCAGAGAAACTGGCAGGGTTGAGCCAACCTCAGACCCTATCTTTGCCTTTCCCTTGGTATTCAGAAAGAAAGCACTCTGTGAAATTGTTTGGCCTGGGTCTACGGCAAGTGAATTAACAACAGATATGGCTCCTGGAGTAAGCTTTTATGATGCCGTTGTAAATTACTGCCCAGCTAACCTTGAGATAGTATCGCAACCAAAATAGACGTCAGAACCGGACAGCTGTCGATCATGATATATTCGAAGGCCTACCAGTTCCTCAATGGAGAAGAGAGCCTGTAACAGTAGCCCCGCCGCCGACACAAGAAAGTACGACGATACAAAATGACATCTGGGCCGTGGAGCTACCACACGGAATGCCCAAAGACTCTCACCTATTACCACAACATAGCCAAGACTTACTTCGTGCTGCAAGATCTGGCAAAATTTACAAACGACCTCTGCCAGTTGAAGAAGAGGAGGCAGATGCCGAAGCAATTTTGGGTGACAAGCCAGAAAAGAAAGACGATGAGACGAAAGACCGAGGCTTTGTCGCAAGGGCATGGAAGAGAATACCTCGGCACATGGAAGGTCCGGATCAGAACTATCTCGCCCCTCGCCGGAAGGGATTGATCACAGCTACTTCCAAACCACCAGCAGCCGGACCGACTTTGACAAAAGCTACCGTCCGAAGAACTGATGCTGCTGGAAATGAATATGTTCAAGATGTTGTGGTTCCTCACGGCCAAGCTGTGGAGGGTGAGGTCATTGCACAGACAGTCATCCCAGATCCAGCTGCAGCTCCAGTTGATGCATATGCTGTTCAGCCAACTCCACCTCGACGGAAGGGGCCAGTCTCTAAGAAGAAGAAGAAGTCAGGTCCCGGAAGAGGTAAAAAGAAGAATATGGCTCCTACAAGTGTACCGCAAGCTCTTCCAGCTGATGGTTCAGCTCCTGTCTCTCACGCCACGGCAGGGGCAGTCGACGCTGAAGTATGCTCCCTTATTCAACAACCTCTTGATTGAAGCAAGCTAATATATTTCCAGATGAAGACGAATTCAGGAACCGCCACATCCGCCCAAACAAACGAGGACACTGAAATGGGTGAAGGGTCTAACGCCGCCTCGGACGATGACGATGGCTCCGACGGCGGTTCAGGCGATGAAGATGAAGGCTCAATCGATACTCAAAACTCCCCCTCTAAGCCTCCGCGCCATTCCCAATCTCCCACCCCTACATCTCTACCTAGCATGCGTGATATCCCAGATAGTCTTGCACCTCCCGCTATCCCAGCCATTTTCCCACCACATCTGGAAAGGGAAAAGAGTGAGGGGAAACTAGGCAGTCCATTAAAGAATGTAGCGCTTTCCACTTCAGCACTCTCCACGCCGCTCACATCGCCAACCGAAACCGCCCCACCTATGCTCTCCTCTTCTGCGCTCCCAATGCCCTCCCTACAGGAAAAAGTTAAAGTGTTGGAGACGGAAAGCATAGATGAAATATTGCAAGATCAAACTTCTGCCATAGCTCCTCCTACCCTCCCTCTTCCAGAACCAACGCAAGCTGAAGAATCAGCATCACAGCAGTTACGGAAGGAGGAGGAAGCGGAAGAGATGTTGTTGGATATTGTGGAAGGTGTTAATGCACCTTCAACTATCGTTTCACCTCCAGCTACGGTCTCCACCCCTACAGGAATGAACGAAAAGTCAGTGTCGGCTCTGGAACCAGAGGTAGCTCCAAAGACTCCCCAAGCCGAGGTAGCGAAAGATGTAGAGATAGAGAAAAAAGCGGAGGATGACGATGATGATAATTTTCCTGATTTACTAGGGGGTTTGGAAAAGAGTTTGGCGACGCCGGAGAGGAAAGCATTGGGCTGATCTGACACACTTGTGGTGGTTTGGGGCGTAGAAACCTGAGTATAGGGCGTTGAGGGCAAAGGCGCCTCTGGAAATTGAGGTCAAGCGAAGATAAACGCTATGAGAGCAGATAAGATGAGAGATGATCGGATTAAGAATTCAGTTGTAAGATAAGGTCGGATAATGGAAGAGGGCCTCTGTGAATTGGATTGTTGGTAGGATAAGACAATGGGAAATAAATAGAAATCGAGTGAGAATGTTACTGTTCCGTGATAAGCTGAATGAGGTGTATTACCTCATAAGCAGGGCATCTCCTTCATAGGTTCACAAGCTTTTCCGCAGGCCAAGAAGATTTTTCATATGTTGAGATATGTTTTCATCTTACGTATTTGCATTGTCTCCATGGACTCAACCTCACACCCGAATCTGTTATAGCATCTCCGGGCAAGATGCCATACGTATGAAACATCTCAAACGCCGGCCAACACCACGTTATCTCTGTCTCCCCTTCTGACTCCAGCGCTATAATGTCATGTATGTTCTTGAAGAAATCGGCATGGTAGTGCCCTAAAAAATCTACCTCTTAACCATCCCTATCCCTGCTTGGATTCACCACGGAGTCTTCTATGAAGATTGACAAAGATGAGAACCAGTCTCATCTCGACAAAAGCCCCACCTCCTCAGCCGTCAACCCAAAAATATGTAACAAATCCAACATACTCTCCCCATTCAGCCTAGCCTTTGCCTCCATCTGAACAACCGGCTTCGCGTTCCATGCAACTCCGAGACCAGCGACACCCATCATCAACAGATCATTCGCACCATCTCCAACTGCTACGACTTGTTCGAGGCTTACACCTTCTTTCGCAGCAATTTCTAAGAGGAGGTCGCGCTTTCGCTCAGCGTTCACAATATCACCTACCACCTCGCCAGTGAAGGTGTGTGTCTCTGCGTCTGAGGCGAGAGAATTGGCGTATGCATAGTCGATTCCAAGGTCGGATGCAAGCCACGAGGTGAGAGGGATGAAACCACCTGATAGTACTGCGGTCTTAACCCCCATCCTCTTTAGTGCTCTGATCAACTCTCGTACACCCTTTGTAGGTGTTATGACACTTCGTAGGTGAGTAAAGATATGTGCGTCTACTCCTTTCAACAATTTTACTCGCTCTCGGAATGAAGAAGAGAAATCAAGTTCGCCGTTCATAGCTCGGGCCGTTATGGCTGAAACTTCGGCTTCAACGCCGATTGAGGCCGCAACTAAGTCAATGACTTCTTGCTCGATAAGTGTGCTATCCATGTCGAAGACCACAAGGCGCGGATATCGACGGAGGACTGTATCTGGTTGTAGAATCACATCCACATTCCACTCACGTTCGAAACGATATAGGAGCTCATGCTTTCGTAGATCGGAAAGAGTGAGGTAGGTTGGGTCGGGGGTGGGGGAGAATGTAAGTTCGACAATTGAAGGGTGAGCAGGATTGTCGAGACATCGGTGAGAGGAGGTAAGGGTTTGTGAGCCCTGCTTCGAGGGAAGACTGGAAATGAGATGGAGGAAAGACGTGAGGCATAGCGGGGAGATATAACTTCCATATAAATGATCGAGAGGTTCTGGGTCGGGTGGGGGTGGCTCGAGAGGAAACTGGGAGAGGGTACGAGTTGGTGCGAGGTTTGGAGGAAGAGCGCTCTTGCTTGGAACAGGAGATGGTGGTGCGCGATCTACAGGATAGTCTGTGATCGCAATTCGTGGGGATTTCGTCTTGTAGATTATTGTCGCAATCAATCGATCAGAGGTTGTTCCTGGTGCAGGCTGGCAATTTGTGTGCGATAACGTGTGGTTGAGACCGCTATCCACTATTTTCGGAGGGGAAGAAGAGGAGGGAATGCCATTATATGGTTTGAAGGGAGGGCTGGCGGCAATATTTATGCTTTGAGTTCGCTCGACGATGCTATCTATTCCTTCGTGTCCATCAGGCTGTGGGGGACGGTATTGCTGGTGTTCTTGAAGGTAGGAACTGGCGCGCATGCCCCCTAGGTTTGGACGTTCTGCTCTTGAGGTCTTCGTAGTATCTGCCATGCTGTGTTGTTTGCTCTGTCGACACAGAGTATTAATTCTGCAACGCAAAGGTTGTGCAAAGATTGGTGTTGATGGAGGGGTAAGTTGTGCGTCTGGAGGCGGCCGCTTTGATAAGACGCTTGGCCTGATTCAGCTAATCGAGGGGCAAACTGACTCGGGCTTTTCCTAGAATGCACCCCACCAGAGTGCACAAACAACAATGCGATAAATCGACAACCGATTACTTGGGCTCAAACTGAAGGTTTTTGATATCTAGCTTTCTTAGGACTTCATGTATTAGATTTACAAAGAATTTTTGTGTCATTGGTGAGAGAGGCATCGCGTTAGTCTATCACTTTTGGGGTGCCAGAATTCGATGCTTATTCCTCCCATAAAGAGCTCGGGTCAAGTACTGAACATTTATGACATAATTTCCTGTTGGTGTTGTCGCTACCCCTTTTCTTTATAAGGGGGCCCTCTTTTAGCAAGTACTGTAATATTTACACCTAAAAACTTGCACAACACAATTCTCCTCTCAAGACCTAACATCTAAAAGGTCATGAACTTCGCCTCTTCATAGTTGAGTAAGGCAGCGTAAATAGGTGTATATTACCACCTCCTAAAACCTCGGGTTCTTAAATTAAGTGTCCTACCATTGGCAACACGGCTTCAATACCCCGTCTTCTACTCAGTCTACGGATTAGCTGCAACTGGTATTTATGAGGGGTCCATTCCAATATACTATACTCAGGTTGTATATGATCTAAATAAGTACTTCGTCTAGAGCAAAAGGAGACTTGAGCCGTATCGGATGTAGATACAATGGCTTGCAGATAATTTTTTATTGAAATGGAATGAATTGAAATTTCTACATACATGTGAGCAACAAAATAGGATAGAGAAAATCCCTCAGAATCAATACTTTTCCCGACAGCTACAAACATATCTGACTACTCGTGAAGCCAAGGATCGACTTATACAACGAGTATCCTGGCCTATACTTGCTAACCTCTTCTTCTCTTAGATCAAAGTTAAAGTTCTCTTTTCCCATCCGCTGTCGCTCTCTCCATCGACATCAAAGGTCAAGACCCCAACCCTCTCCCACATCTCTGTTCCATTCGCCTCTAGAAGTACCAAGCACCTTATACCGATTTCTTCTAGCCGGTACTTTATCAAATCCTCCGGATTTCCCTCTTTTCCTTGGCGTAATGTTCCGCGTTTCCTTCCAGCCTGTAAACATAAATACTTCCTCTCCACATCTCCCATTTCTCGGACATCAAAATTCCACAGACATTCGACCTGCCCATCCGCAAATATCGTTCTGTACCCAGGTTTGAAGGCTACATACTGGCACATACCTTCCACGACGATATTAGACCCTTCTTGGACCTGTCCAAATGGATCTTTTGAAGCCAGTCTAATATCAATATCGATAACTCTCAAGTTCAGCCTCTGGGACCTATTCCAGTTCTCTACATCCTCTTCCTTTTGAGGAATGACAAAATCGTTGCCACGGTCATTTTTAATTGGTCCATCATATGCCACCCAGCTCCAACTCGGGGCTCTATATGCTTTTGCCTTGCTTAATTTCGTGATATAGCGTAGACTGGAGGCTGAGACATAATTTGCTTCACAGAACGATGCCACACGATCTTCCCCATTTTCCCATAGGAGTTGGCGTAGAATATCGTTGGACCAAAGGCCAGCAAGATAACGACCTCCCGTTGCTCGTCGCGGATGGAACACGTTTTGGGCTAGGCCGGAGAGTGCCGGAAGTTTGTCGGTTGGGTTTGTAAGATGGCGGCGTGAGTAACCTTGGATAGCCCAAAACCACCCCTCTGGTCTGAGTACTATTTCATTGACTTTGTCTTGATCTTCGCCTTCAGTCTCCTCTTCATCCTGATCTAGAATACGGGCATCGAGACGGTCATGGTATCGTTTGTTATAGCTTTGGTAAGTGTCGAATAAAGTTCGTATTGTAGCCTCTGCTCTCCTGTCAGATCGGCATTCCCAAAGAATCTGCTCACCCGAATAGTATATAATTCTGGGGGCGAGAATTCGCTCTTGGGATGTCCATGCTCGGCTCCCTAATTCGGAGTCTTCTAGGTCCTGGTTGGGCCTGCGTTTAGGTGCAAGGAAAAGTTTACTGTTAGGAAGAGCACACGACTCTGCTCGTAGATTTAACATTCCACCGTAACTGTCACTAGCCCCAGATGCGGCAAGCATAACAGCGCAATTTTGATAGACTTGTCCCATCAAAGAGGACTCTGTGACCCAATCATCACGGTCGCCTTGTATGATACATAAAGAGTCAATCCATAGGTAGTCGTAGCCGAGCTCTCGAGATATCATCACAGCATCTCGGAAGTTAGCTGGCAATGCATCGAGAACAATGGATTCTAAATGCCTAGCAATATTTTGGATGGTGGTTGTTGTCGTTGGTCTCTTCCCCCAGCAGTGACTTAGAGCCACATAGCGTCCTTTTCGCCCATTGGAGATAATGAGGCGTAAATTTGGTTCCCCAATCCTCCCAATCTCTAGAACACGGGTAGGAAGTAGAGTATCCGTTTTAGGTTCACAGTCGTGCCCCTCCCAGCAGGTCTTTACCCAGCTAGATACCATCTCGTAGCACTTCGGATCGCAAGGGTCTTGCCTGACAAGTCTAGCAACATTTTCTTCGAAGATTCCTTCCCCTTCTCCTGCAGTGAGTTAGCGAACCGCTTTCCTAAAATTGGTGTGCGGTTGAACCTGATTCAGTACAAAATTCCAGCGCCACATAACAGAGCTCTCTTTCTTCCACAGTTGCTTCAACAGGCGGAGGCAACTCTGGTCGTGCCACGACAGCAATCAACTTAGAGAAATAGCCAGACTGTGCGGCGATTCCGGCCTCGCGAAACCTATCATCCTCGTCATTCAGTCTTCTAACCTCCTCCCTATTTGAAGAAGCTTCTTCTCTCTTGAATCGATATTGAGAACTATGTTGCTCTAAAAATATCTGCAATACTTCGCCTGGGCCTAATGGTCTCCTAAGTGCGGGTAAAATATGCTGGAGCAGGAATGCACAAACTGGACAGCCGTTGGCAGCTGATGATCGGAGTTCACCAAGTGCGAGATGCTTGTACGGCTTGCCGGAGAGGATGTCCTCAGCACGTATTTCAAGACAGGCAAAACAATACATATCCTCAAATCTAAATTCAAATAAGAGATCTTGAAAAATCAAGGGTTATTAAAATTGCACATGCACAAGGGCACACTTCTTTATAGCCACAGAGGAAAATAATGAAGCGATGCGGTGGTGCAGTTCAACGTGGGTATGCCAAAGCGTAGACGTCACAAGATAACGAATATTAGCAAATTATCTTGCAAGAACTTGCACAACAAAATTTTGCCTCTCGAATCGATGTATGTGAGGTTGGTATGCCTATGTTAGACTGCAACGTGGTGCGTCAAAATGTTTGAACCTCAAAATGGTGGGCTCGGTCAAGGAAGGTACTGTTTTCTGCCCAATCAGCGTGAAAGTGGGTATTTTCGGCTGCATATAAATCTAGAGAAGTAGGCTGGAATAGTGACAGCAAACACAACAATGACTTAGTATTAACTGTAGATGAATACATTGTAGATTTTGGTGATTGTTTCACCCCAGCCGTGGCAGCATAGGTATCCTTGTGCAAACGATTTCCGGGAAAATATTTAAATATATATTACTTTTCCAACTAGTCCAGGATTGGGAGGGCAAACTCCACCTCATTGAACAGTTATTGACTGACTCGTTGAAATAATACCGTAAATCAATGTCCGTAGGGGCCTGGGCTTTCTAATATTAGGTGCTACATAGAGCGAAGGACTCGACGAAGGTCCGGGCCTGATGAAGCTCAATCCGAAACCAATACGTTACACCATGTTCTACACTAATGCTCTTAGTATAGCTAAATGTTTTTCGCCACTATCTGCCTTTTTGACATCAAGTATTCTAGTAGACTTATCCCCGTTGTTCCTACTTAATATAAGTACAGACTAATCCCATAACAGCCTTTTATTTCTAAATGGCATAACTAACCGATGTAAATTTTGAGAAGGGGACGAGTTTTTGAGACTAGGAATCTCATCCAAGAAGTCACTGTCGGTGACGATATTTGCCACCACTGCACTTGCGTATTTAACACCCATGAGACTCAGTCATTCCGCTAAAGCTACATTATCCCATGAACAATACAAAAGGCATCAGCCCACAGGAAACGCTTGCCAATAACACATGTTAGCCGTATGATGTGCTGTATGATCGCTACGACAAGCGTGGATATCTCAGGCCTATCAAGCGAATATAGCTCTTGGAGTTTTGAAACTGCCCCAAAATTAACCATAAAGCTAACATCCTGCTCCAGGTGTAGCTAATTCTGTGTACTCAGATTTGCCAGAATCGAAAAATAATAATAACACGCTCTTTCCCATCTGAGCTGTGTCATGATACACAAATTCCCTCTAATTCTTTGAGAATATCAAGGCTAAGCGAACCTAGATCTATATAATACCCAGTTCGTCTATGTTCAAGAACATAATTTTGTTTCAGAAGGGGAGGTCTGCAGTACTGGGCTTAAATTTATCTAATTTTTATTATCGATCAGACCTGGATCTGAGTTCCAGCTTAGTCGGCTGTAATCATGGGCGGGATCTTGCTTTTTGGGGTCTACCAAGTGGGAGGAGCTCTCCTTGGAAAAAGGGGATAATAGTCCTTGGCAAATGCGTTCACAAATCATATCCCACTTTATTCCGATTTTAAGTGATCGCAAAACCTGGCTTGAGAAGGACCAAGCGATTATACACTGGTAAAGTGGGATTCTTAATCAATGATGTATCGTATTCTGGGACAAATTCGTCTCGTCTCATATGGTGACGTATACATATTGTTGTGTGTAGGATTTGATTATGGGAAGAAAATATAAATTTAACTTTGGGGCATCTAAAGCAACACCCTGTGAACTTCTTAAATATAGGTATATAGTTTAGAAAACTAATTTGAAATATGGCTTGAAGGGCTCCTGGGATGAGTAAGCCTTCACGCTTAGCGTGATGGAAGTACGTCTAAATGTTCGGAATTTGGGAGGGAAGAATTTACTTGCTCTTCCAGAGAACCTGTTTTAAGAATTATTCCAATGCTCGAGCATTTAGTGAAGGTGGTGTTTGCAAATTTGTGAGTTTACAAATGATTTTCCGTCCTCAGGATTGTGTGACAGGTTTGAGTAGCTGAGGTCTAGTTTGATATAACCTCGTCATGTCTCAGTCTGCATGTAACTCGTTCTGTCAAGCTTCATGTAAGTTTGGGACGAATAAGCTGAACATGCATCATTTGAGCCTCAACTAAGTTTCAGGATGGTCCACCAAGAGGTTGCAGAAGACAGAGAGGACGAATGGTATGAAGCAGGCTGTTATTTAGACAAATATGAAGTTGTAAAAGGATGAAAATATGGTGCACCTGTTAGCTGAAGCTCGGCTGGTGATACTTAGAGATGTTGCACTGTTTAAGGTCTTGTAACAATAACACCCGTGTACAGGTCGGACTGAGAGGGTCAAGAATAGCAGTTGTCAAACTGAGGGGTTGCAACTAAAATTCACCTTAGGGGGAAGGATAAGATAAGATAGTGAAAATTGGTATCATTTATGGTTCTATCCCACCATCTCGTCTCGTTTCTAAGTATGATACAATTATCTTCTTCCTTGACTTGCCCTCTTTCTCTACCACGCCATCATCAGCACCATGGCTTTTACTGTATGATACAAAGAAGCTGTCGCCGTCTGGCTGTCATTCCCTCCACCCCCTTTCCCCTTTCCCTCCTCCGCCTCGTCATAAAAACACATTATCAAAATAAAGTTGCAAGCAGTAAGCTCATATATCCAAACACTTCCCTTTTCCACCCAGCCTTCCCCCTTACCACCGCAAAAAAAAACAACATACTCGCACAAAAACACAAAGCGCTAAAATGCGAAGACGCAATACAAGTGTATAGTAAGGACCAAAAAATATTCACACCACATCCAATTACTACAGCCGTTCACCTCAAGGTCTTGGCGTCATTTGTCTCAACGCCGACGGGCCTTGGAATCCTCTTTCGCCGGTACCAACATCCTGCATTTCCATCTCCGCACCGCCACCCGCCTGAAATTCTTTCTTAAGAGGTATAGTCCGCTTCCCCTTCCTTTCCCCAAACCGCTGGTCGCCCTCTTCATACTTCCGCTTGAAATTAAGGTACGTTGGAGGTCGAGGTCGACAAAGGACTACAAACCAGTTTTTAATGATATTACCCTGAGTGAAGGGACGATGCCGGTCTTTCTTAACGAATTTATGAGAGTTAAGGTATTCGCGGGTAGTTTCGCCGCGGCCCATCAGGAAGAGGTGGTAGCCCATTAGGGCGGCTGGGTAAGGCGTTGCTAGCGCGCCGTAGATTATCATTGCGAAAGGGACCCGAAAGTGACTTATCGAGGCGCCGAAGGAGATTTTTTCTCTGTTCATGTAGACGATGATCTGGGCGAGACTAGCCGCTATAAGGTATGTTCCGAGGACTGTTGCGGATGCAACGAAGGTGAAGAAGTAGCGGTAGTTTCGTCGCCCGACACAGTTGTTGAACCAAACGCAGTGGTGGTCTTGGGTTTCGACACAATTGTCGCATATTCGGCAATGGTGGCCTCGGGGTGGTCGCCAAAGGTTGCATGTTTTGCAGTATTTAGTGGGCACTTCCATTGCTGCAGCAGTTGACTGGGCAGATTTGATCATGGTCCAGTCATTCATTGACGGGCCAAGGGCTAGCGGATCTTCGTTCTCATCGGTGGGTGGCATCGGATGGAGGTTTCGAGGCAGAATCTAATTTAGTTAGCACTTGTTCTGGAGGTGGGGATGGGGTGACATACGCCTGGATCAGAGAATGTCCCATGAATAAAGGACGAAATAGCCATGTAAAAGATGTAGGCAAATACAATGGGTATCGCTGGCGAAATATTATGCCATAACCACGACGCAGAAAATATGTAAAAGAGGACTCCTGGAAGAACGACAAACATTCCCGTGGCTATGTTAATAGGTTTGTGGCGAGTATTCTGCAATCGCCCTCCCCAGTAGAATACTGTGTTGCCCGTAAAGTATTGGTAGTTCTTTCCAAGCTTTGGCTTTGGAACAGGTTTTGGTGTCTCTGGTGTCAAACCTGGAGACGATGCCACTGAAGATAACTTTTCTCGCCCCTGCGTACTTCGATTCGCCGCATTACCTTCATCACCCCTTGATGGCAGCAAGAAACTAGAGCGAAAGGATCGTGGTGATTTTGAAGGAGTAGGAAGATTTCCACCATTTTTATAACTTTTGTCGATATTAACACTTAATCCCTTGGTATTTGCTGGGTTTCGCTGTAAAGGACGAACACTTTCTGAGATGCTGCCCGTGGGATAATGGCCTCGAGTGGGACTCGTGTTCGCCGTAACTCTCTCAGCGGTTTCCTGTTCCGTCATCTCTGTCCCTCTGGACGGCGGTGGCTGCCCATCCCCTTCCTCGTGTGTGCCTCGTTTCGCTGTCTGGTCTGAGATGACACTGTGCCTTGCTACGCTGCTTCCACCTTCTGCTGAACCATCCTCACTCTGTCTTCCCATCGGGTTCGGTCTGGAGCTTCGTTGCGCTTGTAGCCTCTGCGAGCTCATCGGGTGAAAGAAGGCATGAGAGGTAAGGGAGGGTACATGAGTACGGGAAGAGCTCTGGGGTCGAGGGCCTGTTGATCCAGATATGCTTCCCATTGCACTACCTCGTTGCATCGAATTCCCAGCTCCAAATCCCCTTCTTGACGGGGGTGATTGTCCCCAGGCGCCTCGTTGTGATGATACCCCAGTCCTCGCTGTATTCGGCCTTGATTGTCCATCTCCAGTCGTCGTGTGCATACTTCGCCGTTGACCCGGTATGCGTGCGGTTCCTCGGCCTACTGGATCTGCTGCGTACTCTCCTCCATCATCTGAGGCTATATCCGTCATTCGCGACGACAATATACTTGCGACATCGCCCGCATCAGACGGCGCAATTTGGGGATTGGGAAATGTATCCATATCCGGAGAGCGCGGCCTAGTCGTTGCTGTATCTCTCGACGCCATTGTAGCTCTAAAGTTCAACCTCCTCGTCCTTGTAGATTATTTTCTTCTTCTACTCTTCATCCCTATCCCTAGTCGTACGAAAAAGAAGTGGTGTTTGAGGATTTGATTCGTGCCCTAACGCGTCTACTGGGAAATTAAGGTAATAAGAACCGGGAAGACGCGGTATAGACGCGGCTGATGAATGAAAAAGACGTTTAAGGATCACAGTAATGAATGTCTGATGCCAGATCTGAGGAGAATGCTGTGTTTGTGAAGAGAAGGCTCCCCCAAACTAGATTTCTGCTTCGTTTTGCAAAGGGGCGCACTGACGTCCAAGCGGCCCTTTCGCGATCTTGTTCCGACGCAGCGGTTCTCGATTGGGGCGAATCAGCATGGATTGGAGATTAATTCTTATGTATTGGGCGATGCATAAACGAGTACAATTTGAAGTCGCATAAGGAGTTAGGGGGAACGAGTGATGTTTTCGTCTGAGTTTGAAGTTATGCAGGTACAAAAAGGCGATCTCATCAGCGACGGCGGGAGTTGAGAGATGCTGGTGGTTGAAGGCAATGCGGAGGCCTAGTTCCGGGAATATAAGAACAGATAAGGCTGACCAGTATAATACCATCAAGAAGAGGGGAATTTTGAAGTCGAGTAAAATATTAATCTCTCTGAAGCAAAAAATAGTCTCAATATGTAGCATTTCATCATCAATATTTGCATAAAATACACGTTTTGCACTTTGGTAGCGCGGTGCTTGTACCTTGACCTAAATAATTCTCCGAAGCCATGATGGGTTCATTTCATTTCAAAACATCAGTCTAGAAGTTGATGCCTAAGGCAGATAAAGGCAGAGAAGAATCGTTGACTTAGTCAGAGGTTGAACGGAGAATGATCACGTGTCAATCATCAAAGAGCTAGACTTGCCGAGCAACTTCAAAGTCGAACCATTCCAAGCTCTTTACATCACATCACCAAGCAGAACTCCCAATTCCACCACAACATGTCCGCCGTCGCAGGAAAAGCAGCAGCTGCTGCCGGAAAGGCCGCATCAAAGTCTCAAAGTCATGTCTTGAACAAGGGCGCGAAGAGAGATCCCGAACTTTACGTATGCACTCCTCATTGATAACTTCAGATTTCTGGCAGAAGGACCATTGCTGTTTTGCTGGTAGATTAGAGGCTGACTCAATTGATCTTTTCTAGGTCCTCATGGCCGTTATGTCCGGCGCATTTGGTCTCGCAGGTTTCTACTTTGGTAAAGCCTTCCCACCTTCCAATTCACATCTCGAACCCCATTGACAATTGCTATCAGGTCGCAAGCCTACATCTGCCACATCCGAGACTAAGGTCAACATTGCGCAAGGCAGCATGCCATGGCAAGTTGAGAGCACCAAGGGTGATGCCGCCCGGGAACACTTTAAGTACCAGTACCACCCTGGTGGGGACCCAAAGAACCCTCCCAAGGACGCCCCAAGCGCTTTACACAGTGTGATTGTACCAAATGTGAATTTGCCAAAGGTGAGGGATACAAATATATCTCCTAGTTATTCCAATGGCGGGGTAGTGTGTTAAAGTGGTGAGAGGAGCTGTTTATGAGACAAGACTGTGATGTTTCTAGATGGAAGACGATGAGAAAATATATGGAGCTAACAACATTTCAGGAATTGCACGAGAAGTACAACAAGTGGGGCAAGGATGGATACTAGATGGTGATAGAGGTTGGCTAGAGCGGTGCTTGTGGACTGATTGGGAGGTCCCTTTGTAGATATGATAGAATGGGAGTTGCATTTCGTGTTATATTACGAGTTAAGCAATTACTTCGGATGCGTACTGGGAAGGGAAAGCCCATGGATTTGTCCTATTTTATTGAATATATGTGAGTAAGTGCTTTTCTTATTGTCCTTTGCTAGGAATTTTATACTCCTGAGGGCTATATCGTGCAACCATACTTTAATACCACATTGCTTTCGGGTAGCAAATTTCTTCAGAAGTTCTAAACAAAAGATAAAACTCCTAGCTGAAGCTGGAAAATTTTAACATGCCATTTTTCAATTAAAACCATGTGCAAGATATTGCGGCCTCGTCCCGAAATAGCCTAGCTGCCATGCTCCCATAGGCGCGATCCTTCTTTAGGCATTGGATGTTTCTAATTTGGGACGACAGCTTGAACAGCGTTCGTGTGAAGAGCAGTTGAATGTTTCTAAAATTCCCTGGTATGATTTGAGAAAAATTTAGCTTGGTAAGGACGACTATGTAAACTAAAGGCAAAATGTAAAAAATTGAGTTTGGTGTCTGTATTTCTGCTGACGACTGAGCTGGCCTAGAGCTGAAGATGTATGGCGCGTGCAGACTAAAGCAGCGCATTGGAGGAGCAAGTACATGGGAGCAAGTTCTAGCAGAGCATCAACTTTGAAAGAACCGGAGAAGACAATTTGATTGAGTGATGATGCAATTAATATAGAGAGTCTTCAAATTCACTTTTATTTAAACTTGAATAGAAGGCTACGAAAAGTAACATCTGCTCGTATAACTTCTATTCATCTCAGCCCTTAGCGCCGCTTTAGCTCCCGCAGGGCACAGCATATCTGGCTTGATGCGATTAAGGGATGCGCGTAAGAATTTCCAGAGTTCTCCTGACTTTCCACGACCATCTTCTCTCCGCAACCTTTCCTTCAATTCTTTTGAATTCGATGCAGCACTTTTAATATCCGCGCGATTTCTTCCTTTCGTTAAAGGTTCTGCGACAGGAATAAAGGGCCTGGTGCGATCTTCCCGAGTAGCGTGGGCTGTGAAAGCTCTAGGTTACTGTCAAACCGCCGTGTGCTCGACCTTCAGCCTTTTCGTCACCCCCCAGAGATTTTTGCGATCATGGCCAAAGTGAAGTCAACAAATGCCAATTCGGCGTCTGCGAAGAAGGTGGTGAAGAAGATTGATGATTATACATCTGAAGGAGTGGTAGACCATGATGTCTTCCTGTTACCTGGATCTGATTATCAGGTTATGCTAGCAGTTACCGTGCTGGCAACTATCGTCAGATTATTCAGGATATACCAGCCAAGCAGTGTAGTATTTGACGAAGTCCAGTATGTTTCCCTGCGCAAGAACCAAAGATCAGCACTAATTGGAATGTTTGAATAGCTTCGGAGGGTTCGCGTCGAAGTACATCAAGGGGAAGTTCTTTATGGATGTTCACCCACCTCTCGCAAAACTTCTGATTACACTCGCTGGATGGTTAGCTGGATTCAATGGAGACTTCGACTTCAAAGACATCGGAAAGGACTATCTCGAACCTGGTGTCCCATATGTCGCTATGCGAATGTTACCTGCAATTTGCGGTATTCTTTTGGTCCCAACCATGTTTTTGACTTTGAAAGCTGCCGGATGCCGGACGGTTACTGCTGCTCTGGGATCTTGCCTGATCATCTTTGGTAAGCTTCAAGCATGAGCTGCCGTGGAGTATTGCTAACTGGTGAAGAAAATGGCCTTCTCACTCAAGCGCGCCTCATTCTTCTTGATTCCCCCCTAATGATCATGACTGCTTTCACCGCATTGGCATTCACATCGTTCACAAATCAACACGAACAAGGCCCTTCAAAGGCTTTCAACCCAACATGGTGGTTTTGGCTTGCTATGACCGGTCTTGGATTGGGTGCTACAGCCAGTGTTAAGTGGGTAGGACTTTTTACAATTGCGTGGGTTGGCAGTCTGACTATCTTGCAATTGTGGGTTCTGCTTGGAGACGTCAAGACAGTGACTCCAGTAAGTAGGATTTGTATTCTTGTTAGATTGCTGGCTAATATTGATAGCGTCTTTTCACCAAGCACTTGGTTTCCCGAATCTTCTGCTTAATTATCATTCCAATCACATTCTATATGGCTATGTTTGGAATACATTTCCTTTGCCTTGTCAACCCAGGCGATGGTGATGGATTTATGAGCTCCGAATTCCAGGCTACTCTGAACTCCAAATCTATGCAAGATGTACCTGTTGATGTCGCATTCGGCAGTCGAGTCAGCATCAGACATCACAACACCCAAGGGGGATACTTACATTCCCACAATTTAATGTACCCCACTGGAAGCAAGCAACAGCAAATTACCCTTTACCCACACAAGGATGAGAATAACGTCTGGCTGCTTGAGAACCAAACCCAGCCTCTCGATATCGCTGGACAGCCAATCAATGGCTCGTTAGCATGGGATTCTTTCAACCCACCACAATACATTAAAGATGGTGATACTATCAAGCTCTACCACCTACCAACCCACCGCCGCCTTCATTCTCATGATGTCCGCCCACCCGTTACCGAGGCAGACTGGCAAAACGAGGTTTCTGCGTATGGATACGAAGGATTTGAAGGTGATGCCAATGACTTCTTCCGTGTTGAGATTATCAAGAGCATGTCCGATGGAGTTGACGCTAAGCAACGCTTGCGCACAATTCAGTCTAAGTTCAAGCTTGTTCATGTGATGACTGGCTGTGTTCTGTTCTCCCACAAGGTCAAGCTTCCAGACTGGGCTTCCGAGCAACAAGAAGTCACTTGTGCTAAGGGCGGAACTCTTCCCAACAGTGTCTGGTACATCGAACAAAACGAGCATCCATCTCTTGGCGAGACTGCTGAGAAAGTCAACTATAAGAATCCTGGATTCTTCGGTAAGTTCTGGGAGTTACAAAAGGTCATGTGGCACACGAACGCTGGTCTTGTTGAGTCTCACGCTTGGGACTCTCGCCCAGACTCTTGGCCAATTCTCAGACGTGGTATCAACTTCTGGGGCAAGGACAACCGCCAAATTTACCTTATTGGCAACCCAATCATCTGGTGGAGTTCTACTCTCGCCGTTGTAATCTTCGTTGCATTCAAGGGCCTTGCAGTCCTTAGATGGCAACGAGGTTTCCATGACTACGACAACGCCGTGTTCAAGCGTTTTGATTACGAGATTGGAACCATGGTTCTTGGATGGGCTTTCCACTACTTTCCGTTCTACCTCATGCAGCGTCAACTCTTCCTCCACCATTACTTCCCAGCTCTCTACTTCGCTATTATCGCTCTCTGCCAGACTTACGACTATGTTGTAGCTCGTATTCCTGGCATTGGTCTTCGCGAGAACCCCATCTTCGGTCGTCTTGGCGCTCTGGTTTTCCTTGGCCTAAGTGTTGTTGCCTTCGGTCTGTATGCACCTCTCGCATACGGTAACCCATGGACCCAAGCTGCTTGCAACAAGGTCAAGCTTTTCGACTCATGGGATTTCGATTGTGGCACTTTCCTTACTGAGGTAATTCCATCCAGAGCACTCCCAAATCGAGGAGACCGCCACTCCTAGGTTATACATACTAATCTGTTTAGTACTCCCAATATTCTGGACAAACCTTAAACTCGAATGATAACGTTCACAAGACCGACTCACCTCTCATCCCTACTGATGCTCCCGTCGCACCAGTCCAAGGAGATGGTGCACAGAAAATCATTGCGGAGCCAAACCGTGAAGGCATGTCTGAAGCACCTGAGCAGCCAATGGTATCTCCTCCTCCAGAGATACCCATTGCGCCAGGACACAGCGTTCTCTCACGTGAAGAGAAGGTTGAATATAGAGATCAAGACGGCAACCTCCTTGATCCAGAGCAAGTCAAGTCTCTTGAAGGAAAAGTCAGCTTCAAGACCCGTTATGAAACCCGGACACGTATGGTAGATGCCGCTGGCAACGAAATTCATGTAGAAGAAGCCGTTGGCGTGGCACCACCCCACCCAGATGTCGAGGGTGTTGACTCTTCGACTGTTGGCAAAGTCGAACCCGAGAAGCAGGACTCACCAAACGCACAACGCGAGGTGAAAGCTGATGAGAGCAAGGAGGAGAGCATCAAGTCAGGAAGTGGGTCAGCAAAGCCGGCCAGTGAAGGCAACGAGGCTACTGGTGCCGCGAATTAAACACACGCTGCTAATATTAAAATTTTCATTTGTTTGCTGAGGGGTTTGGCGGGCTGGGACTTGGACATTGGGCTATTTTGGCGGGTGCGATGATGCCAATGTATACTAGGACCTTGGTGCATATGAGAAGGCAGCGGAATATGATAGCGTTACCACTCTGATTTTCGTGTACTTGATTTGCTTCTAGCTTAGTTCGCTAATTGTTGAAGTGCTTCTCCATTTTCGCACTGATTGCTGATTGCACTTGATAGATTAATTCAACAATACACAAAATTCCAGGCATCTATCCCCCCTCTCTCCTATACCACCAAATACATTCAATCTTCACTGCATCATATTCACCATCTTTTCTCACTACAGTTGCGCTTTCCAACTCTTCTTTCGGCCACGGCTAAAAGATCATTCAATTGGCTATGTAGCCTTGCTGCACGCTTTGTCAGCATTCGCCCCTCTGTGCCCTGATAGTATTGTCTATAGGCCTCAACCAGGCTTCTTTCCAGCACTAGAGTCAGTGCATAAATTCTCTACTAAGCATTGATCCACCACACCAAAAGACATAATCCCTTAGATAGCCGCCTATCACTCAAAATGGAAGTCTTGCTCTTCATGAACCACTTACACAAATTAACCAACGTGGTAAAAACCATAACTTACCTAGAAATGTCCACGTATCCTATAGGTCCCCTGTGCAAATCCTTCTCGCAGACGAGAAATTCTGACTCAGATTGGAGGATATCACTTTTGATACAATAGAGGGGCATCCCCTGAATCCGGTCCAATTCTTAGAGTTTATCGAGCGAAATGTGGAGTCCTCTAAACTGTACAAAATACAGAATCGCTAGCGTTTGTAACTAAATCGATGTGAAGAGAGTTTTCCTCTCATCTCAACCGCCGGAGAATGTCTTCCTGAAAGCTGGTATTTGACTTGTGTTCGTAGTCTCCTCCGACGCCTCGCTCCTAGATCGATACTGATATACATCAGCCTTCAAATCAATGTGAAACATCCGGACACTTCCGCGCCAGCATCGATGAGCCTCCTTAAAGAGGACTACATAGCCATGTTGACGAATTTTCATTTAGCAAAAGAGCACATCGAAACTTCAAGCTGTGTCGGACCACTCTTCTGAGCAACTGACTTATGATTTCAAATCTGGAATGACCTCTGGGTTTTCCAAAGGCACATCAAGTTCCATAATTGCTCAATCTGTCAGGTCCTTAAGAGCTTGCGGAAGAGATATCAGTTAACCAATTTTGTTGCCATTCCTCCTTTTTCAAACAAAGTATATCCGTCTTGGAATTAAAGCATCGCAAAGCTAGAGAAGGGCTACGGAGCTGGGAAATGCCCATAGTGACAGAATGGTGTCCATGGAAAGAAACGAGGGTATATTAAAGATAGAGCTGTTGACCTAGACCGTACCAGTCAAGACCTACTTGAGATCTATGCTCAGGCCTCGCGGAATCGTCCGGAAATCTACATACTAATCATTGAACCTATGAAAGGTTCGTTAGCATTATTCCAGAAAACCCTATCAGAGAACAAATCTGATGAAAATGCACAGAATCTGGCCTCTGACATGGTTTCACGGTTAGAGCTCCAGAAGAAACGATGAGAAAGGGTTCTGTCGAATCAGGGAGAGTATATAAAGCTGAGTTGCTTGGCAAGTGCACAGGTGAGTGTGATTGGAAGGTATGTTGATTGACTCAAAAACCATATGTATGTGTTTTGCTATTTATATTATGGAATGGTGGTTGTGGGTGCTAGCCTGGCTAAGGCAGCGTTTGGAATCATTACTTATTCGACAGGTTCAGAGTTATTTTCAGGCCACGTTGCGAAGGACTGATATCCAAAGAAGTCGTGTAGATATAATTTGTTCTTATGTGGATTACTACTAATTATTTAAAAACTGGGTATATAATCTGATGGACAACGAGCGAACAAACTGAATTTTCATATGGCAGGCGAGCAGGAAAAAAATCGCACAAGCAAGCAAGCGGGATGCCACAACGATGAGAATGATCTCTCTCCTCGGAATGATTTTCCTTCTAGGAGCTTCTATTGCAGTGGGACTGTAAACATTTGATCTTGTAACGACATTTGATACGATGTTCTCCTGCATGAACCATCGCATTTTACTCACTCTATGTGTAACAAATCCAGTCAATTTTTTCAACCATATTCTTCGATTTCAAAGACACGCCAGGTCTAGCATCTGTAGTTTTTCCAAGATTCTGGCTCTTCTGGGCTATCACTATTCTAGTAACAGGAATAATTACCGGGGACTGGTTTACTTGGGAATAGCGAAGACTTGTTAAGTATCACTGTGAGGACGAGGAGATAGATCTTAGTATCAGAAATTTAGAGAAGATGCCTTATGAACGACGGGAGATGCCCAATGTGTCTACCTAGGGCGTGCTGAAGCCAGAGATTATCGGTGAAATAGACACTTCAAAGGATAGGCATTTAGCTGGCTCGGTAGATTACTTTGAAAATAGGCGAACACATTTCATTTGTCATGTAGGCCCTGATCGAGCGGTGGATGAATAGGTATGCGGTTCTCGTATTTTTGTTGCAGAAAGAGCTTGCTGGGGGAACAGTAGGCTTGACTTGGCTAAGCTCTAAACTTAGGGTATTTGGAAGTCTGTACTTTGAACAGCCAACGTCAATGGCATGATTTCCTAGTGGAAGAAAGTTCCAAGACCTTAAGGCCTTGCATATTACTTTGCTACCGAATCTTCCGATATCAAGCTTGGTGGATTTTAAGGAAGCTTGGAAAACTTGGCATCTCCCTTGATCACGGTTTCTTTAGAGCTCTAAGCGATTTGGGGTGGGTTGGTTAACTGAATTTACGGCTATTCCCTGGGAGTCTAATTATTTTACCGTTCTTATAAATTAACTTATCATCTAAGAAGTCGTAATATTATAGCAAGACATAACATCCACCAGGGTCTTATCATCGTATTGGGGCATCATAGCCCGAGTTGCAGCTTCAGATACATAATCAACACCCCCGCCAGTCAAGCATGGGAATTCGAGATGCTTTTTTATTTTTATACTATGTGTTCCCTCTGATGCATTCTTGTGGTTGACAAAGTTCTGTGGCTTGTGTAATTCTTCAATCGCAACTAAACTTCTCCAAAGTTCCTTCTTCAGTCTGACTAGAACTATCGGCACGCTAGTGCATCGCTCACCTACCTCATTAGTCTAGTTGTAATCAAATTAGCCTAGTACACATGAATTTGTAATTTAGCCCTATAACTGCAGGAAGGATGGGCACTAGAACACTATTAACCATAATACCACAATCAGGTAGCGGTTGAAGATTCTCCTATAATGTTTGCTGCTTCAGCCCCTCATGGATCCCTCAAACTCTCCGGATCACCCTGTCTCACTAAGTTCCCCTTTCTCCAAAGTTGTCGTCTTCTCAAAATTGCTTTGGAAACCCGTTTCCCCCGTTTCCACCTTCCCATCAACTCCGCACTACTCTCCCTGTTATCAGGACTTGGACTCTCCCCCTTATTACTCAAATCATCATCTGCAGTTTTCCTTTCACCAGTACCCTCCCTTGCCCTCCAAACTTCAGCGCGGAAATGTGAGCGATGCCAGTAAGCCCATGAAATGACTAGAATCATAGTTACTAATGTCAATGGTCCAGCTACCACCCAGTATACCCAAAAGTGCTGGTTCGTGACATGGTATATAGATAATTCTTGCCAATTAAATAAGGGCATTGCAAAGAAGGTCTTCCCACATGAAGGTTGCGAATTAGCATTTCTGATCGAAGCGCAGGCAGCTAGGAGAGAGTGGATAGGAAAACTTACGGCAATAAAAGTTCCTGGCAAAAACAGCGTTGTTAGCATAGCGATGATCTTCATCGCCGAACTATCCTGTTTACTCGCAGCTGCAATCTCTCTTGAATCCTGCGCGAGGCCGATATTAATTTTTGTATCCGCCTGCGCAATAAGATTAAACAACACTTGCTGCTGAGCCTGTAGCCTCGTCTGTATATTCCCATCCAAAAGCGCATGTTCAAGGGAATTTTCAAGATATTTAATGCGATCCCTCAGCCTTCGTACGTGCCCCGTCAGCTTCTCCTTCGCCTCATCAGGCAAGCCATCACTATCCATATACTCCAGCTCCCGTTTAAGTATCGCGATTGCTGGCTTAAGCACCAGAAACGATGTCTGAATTGAAGAATAATACGCATGCTGCTCCCCCAACTTCCTCACAATATCCTGTAGCCTTAGGTCTTCAGTTTTCTTCCCTGTATTAGACGTGAAACCTGTCACCTGCTCAATAGCTTCAAGGCCGTGAGCAACTTGGCCGACGTCCCCCACTCTTGTGTATAAGGTTTGCTCAATGATAAGGATGGGGAGTAGGATGGGATGTGGACAGGCTATGAATTGAGTAGGAAGAAAACTAAAATCAAGGAAAGGGATGTCATAGTAGCTTTGATCTGTGATAATATAGCCGGACGTGATGTTGGTGAGGGGGTCATAGCGGAGGATGGTGGAAACGGTAACTCTGATGTCAGGTCGCCGATTTATAAGTACTGTGCATTTTTATGAGTAGAGACGCTTTGATGTGAGAAGGAAGTAGCGCACGAAAGCTCCCATCCTCCTCCCTAAACACCCCGCAAGCACCTTGCGCAAGACTCCCCATATGCAGTTCTATAGGCGGTAACTTGAAGGCCTCAATTACTGCCTGATATGTCTTACCCTTAAGCGGGAAAGCAGGTCCCGGTGGGCTGTCCATCTGTAAAATCTTATATCCCGCCACGGGCTTCAGTCCTTCCTTGCTTGGAGTTGCTGTATTAACCCAAGCCTCAATCTCATCTTCCTTAATTTCTTTGGATTCAATGATTGGAGATAAGTGCGATTGTGAGGTGCGATTGTATTTCCAACACTCAAAGATATTGATCGGATTATAGTTCTTTCCAAATTCCATTGTCACCCCGTGCATCGACATCGTCCACATCGAGCCCTGCTGGCTGTATAATTCGATAAGAAATTTATGCCCAGACTCTACCTCTTCCCCAGGGGGGCTAGTTTGGACTTCCGCTGCTTCAGGCATCTCATTGATAGGTAGGACTGAGGCCGAGAGATGACTTGGTCCATCGGGGGAGTTAGATACGGGTACCCTTGTTTCTGTCATGTTTTAAGTAATGTTGATGCAAAGGGATGAACTGATATAAAGATAATTAACTAACGATATAGAGAGTTGGGCAAGCCTGAGAGGAATAGTAGTTGGGTAGATGAAGGATTTAAGACGTTTTACGATAATACTACTTAGTGTGAGGCGAAGCACAACTGCAGTATGCCTGATCTGCAAATAGTCTAATAGATAAGATGAGCCTCATGCAGTGAATAACAAGCCTTGTTTCATGTTGCAAGCCACATGGCTTCCTTGCCGCGGACATACTGAACAACAAATAAGATAAAGCACACACGGAAAACCAGCCCCAACATTAGAACCAGCCAAGCAACACTCTAATAATTAGCGGGCAAGGATTTATGTGGCAAGCGCTAAGGTCACATGATATTACCAAAATTTTTACTTCATACCAATTGGCTGTTAGACGGAATTTAGTATTCAATCCGGTTGTCTGAGGGAGAATGAAGTGAGTTTTAACAACTAAAGCTATACGGCATAAAGCATAGTAGAAAAGAAACTAGAGTGGTTTTCGGTGGCTAACTAAACGGCTATGACCGGTTATCTCTTAATTAATTATGACCAATTTGATCAACTAATCGCGAATACGAGTTAAATTGATCACTGATCATAGCTGTTCTATAACGCTGAGCTAGAGATTTGTGAATTAAGAAACAGGGAGTGTCGAATATAATACAAACCACGTGATCAAAGTGATAGTAGAGACACCAACTTAAGCAATAGTTAGAGATAATATAAAAACTAGAAATTAGTAAGGCGATACTATGTTAGATATACTTGAAGTATTTGAAGAACTGAGAAACAACAACAGTAAAATCTAGCAATGAGGGGGTTGGGGCTTAATTAGTTGAAATCAAAGCCCAACTTACAGAAGTTAGGCACGACTGGTGGAGATAAATATGGCTTTAGATTAAAGGTTCCGACGTGCGCATACCCACTACAGTTCTATTATTAGCCCTCATTGCATAAATCAATCCTTCATCCTTGGCTTGCCAGCCTGCTGCTTGTCTAGGTTGAATATAAGACCAAGGTGGCAGTTTTAGCTAAATATGAAGTCTTTTTATTGCTTTTTACAGGCTTTAAGATCTTGGAGAGCGTTTGGTATAGTTTGACAAGGTGATGTCAAGTGCCGTGAAGAGTTTCAGCTGTGTTTCCCACCTCTATTACTCAACCAATTTGTAGCATATCGCATTTAGAGCTATCAAACTCCTTTCCGTTCATGATACCGTGGATATAAGCGTCACCTATGATCTGCCACTTCCCCTCCTCCGCCTCACGAATTACGAACGGCATTTTCCCTCCCTGAAATAGAGCAATGGCATCACCCGCCTTAGTATGTGGAGATGAAAGACCTACATGCCCGCGTTCTGTCTTGAACAAAGTACGACCGAACCCTAGTATTTTTGACGGTGATATTTTGTCCCTGCTGGTATACATATTCATCCCAAACTTCATTCCCATGTAAGTCATTTTTCCAAACCAACCTACACCTGCGGCGACTTTATAAACCATACTGGAGTCACTGTTCCGTATTTCTTCGATGCGGTTTGCTGTATATTCGGTCAAGGACCGAAGGTCTTGGAATGGCTTGTACCATTTCTCAAATGCAGCTTTGGTTTGTTGTTCATCTCCATGTGGGTAACCGCCTGCGTAGAGTATCTTCCAGTATACGTCCCAAGCTGCCTCGTTGGTGTAGTATGGAGTATTGCTGGTTACACCACAGATGTCTTCCCATTTTTCGAAGACTTCGCTACATTTTTTCATGACCGTGTTGATTTCCAATAGCGGATGTCCTGCTTGCAACTCGTAGTACTCTTTTTCAAGAATTCCACCAGTTTCCGAAACTCTATCCAGGACATAGCCAGATAACATAATTACCTTTTTATTTTCTGATATTTCCACCACTGGATAACCTACTCCGGTCGCCGATTCCCAAGTACAGAGCCATTGATGCTGTCCAAATGAGAAAGTTGACAAAAACCGTGGGAGTAATGGCTTTGTGCGATCCTGATACGCCCAGTCCGGGACCCAAGTAGGTAGCTGGATGTGTGCCGGGAGACAGTCTTGGCCGCCGAAAGAGAGGACGTCTAGGTTTCCTTCAGCTTTAATACAATCTATTACAGATTGCGTAAAGACCTGAACTAGGTCGAGAGAGTAATCTTGCTGCAATTCTAGAACAGCTAGATCCGAATCACTGAATAGACTGTAAAGACCGAAGACTTTATCTCGCGGATCTGTTGCGAGAAAGATCCGGAATGAAGCCAGCAGATCAAGAGGGCGGGGGTACTGATCCTGGAGAATGTTGCGACGAGCACTCTCAATATTTTGTAAAGAACTGTACATTTCTGGCAATGTAGATGAGAAATAATCCAAATCAATAGCATAGCTAACAGCGCAATAGAAGTCGTCCCAACTAGCAGAGTGGCGTCCACAAATCACCACTGCGCGAGTAGCAAGAGCAACCTCTTGGATGATCCAGGTACGAAGGAACCAGGGACGGTGGAGCAACAGTATTAAGCTCTTGATAATCGCATTCCATCTCTTGTCATTCAGATCCCCATTAGTTGTGTAGTCTGGTCGAAGTACGTGCCGGACCCAATCCTTTGTACCATGCCGAATTGGTAGCTGATTGCGTTTCAGATTTTTCTGTGCCGCCTCCAGAAGTGGTGGAATAGGCCAGAGATCATTGCCGTCAACCTCAATAGGCCCACCTAACCAGACGATGACTGAGGATGCGAGCTGGTAGATGTCTTTCATCAATCGAACTTGGGAACTACGCTCTTTTGTGTCCTCCTGGTTGATACATATTGCGTCAGCCCAGAGAAGCCGTGATTGACCTGGCAGCTGGAGATTGAGGAGGGCAGAATGCAGATTCTCTGTAATCGATAGCCCTGTATATCCATTACACTTAATAGGAATCTTATCACTTGGATCGCCCCAGCAGTAGCTCAATGCCTCGTAAGGGGGAAGTTGACTAATGTAAGCGACTTCAAGCTCGCAGATAAGATTGGCCGCCACATCTTGATATATGCGGAGGAGACGAACTGCACCAGTTGGAAGTGCGCGATATGGATATCCTGGTTGTGAAGGTATTGGTACATTCATTGTGTAGAGTTAACTGTCAAGATACAAAGAAGATCGAAGTGTCGGTCTTGGCGAATCTTGGCGAAATTGACCGAAAAACGCCAAGCTTGAGCATGTCGCATTGGCACGAGCCTTTGGTAAGTGCAATATGTATGACTCTATATCTGAATTATGAATAAGAAATCAGGCTAGGTGGGAAGAGGGCCGCCCTCCCCTCAGTGGTCACTTGCAAACTATTACTTAAAGTTCACTGGTACATATATATCACGTGTATATCACGTGAACCGAGGGGAGATGACTCAGCATTTTAATATTTATATGTAACGTTCTTTCAAATATCTTTCAACGTCTTGAGTGTTCTCGATTTTAGAATCTATTATCGCCGTATTTAAATATAAACAATATTCTAAAGGTCCTCTTGAAAATTATGTGGTAGAATATTATATATTAAAGCTCACGGTATTGCCTCGGGAAGCCCAGAATTTTCTCCATGCATCATTTTGAATAAAGGATCCCATACAGTACATGCCCTTGCTGAAAATCTGCCGTTGACATATTCTTGTTTTGGAATGAGGAAGTGATCCTTTACCGAACACTCCAAAGCCTCCCCCGTCTGCTGATTATCGTCCGAGAGGAAACGATCATACGCGCGAACAATAGTGTCGACTGGGGTTAAGCAGTCTTCTGATACTGCCGATATCATTTCTGGTGGAATTATTTTAGTCGGAACAATTCCTGGGAGAACAGTGTTGATAAATATATTCTCTTTCTGTTTTAATGTAAGCAAATGCAGGCTAAGATCGTGATGGGCCTCGTACAAGCTTGAGCACAGGAGCAATTCCACGAGCAAAATTAATTACAGCTGCTTTTGCACCATTGTATTCAGGGTAGCTCTCATGTGGATAAACACCTGCTACGCTCGCTGTTGCGATGATTTTACCTCCTGGAGTTGGATTCTTTCGCATGAAATGGATTGCTAGCTGAGTTCCATATACTACACCTTTGTAATCCACATCCGTGGTCAACAAATTTGGAGCAGGGGGAATACTGTGTAAAAGTCAAGTTATTATTCAAGGAATTTTAGATTGGTTCTCTATCCTCAACTTACACATCACTACCTCTGTGATTCAGAATATAAATTGAGCTCTTATCAACAATCCCGGCATTAGCGAGGAGTGCATCGATTCTTCCCCATTTGTTGAACACTGCTTGAAAGACTTTCGCTTGCGAGTCGTAGTCAGCAACATTCGCTTCGAAGAAGCATGCATTGGGTCCAAGCGAAGAGGCTAACGCTTCTCCAGGGACACGTTGGAGATCTAGACATGCTACGAGCCAGTTCTTTGAGATAAGGTGCGTTGCTAATGCTTCTCCCATTCCAGACTAGCTTTAAGTATCAGCCACTCATAACTTACTGTAACAATTGGGTTGACTTACTGCTGCACCTGTCACGATTGCAACTTTCTGAGTTGCTGGAGCCATTTTTGGATGAATGGAAATGAAGCGAATGTCGAGATCATAAAAAATATTTAGATTCCTTTTACGAACCTTTCATATAATTCATTTTCATATTGGGTTAAATGGAGCCCTATTGTAAGTAGCATGATGAGGGGATTAGAGTGTCAGGATATGCATTTCCGGAACTGTGTCTTATGCCATGTCGGATCAACGCCTCCTTCCTCTTGGTCGCTTCGAACAAATCAACTAAGAACTCGCAACTATTTTTACGGCTCGCATCTACAAAAGTGCTTTGGCATTCATGGTATCATTGGAGGCTGACGATGAGATCGCGGCACAGAGCTGTGACTTGGACATTTAGTTGTACAGACTATTCTTGGCGTTTAAGCTAAATCAACTCCGGCCCCTCTCATAATATTGCCAAGTGTCTTCCCCTGGCACAGCCAATAAGATGGATTTTACCCTTGAAGTGTGACATGCCTTCGGTTCTGCAAATATCTTGGCAAGAGAATGAGAAATAAAATCCTATCTTCTCGCAATACATTTTCCATAACTTGTGCCGAGTCGACTTTGTTCCTGTCAATTGAAACCTTGCTGCACACTTTCCTAAACTGTGGGATTTAGCTTTGCGGAAATTTGTGCCTTAGATTCAATGGTCAAGTTTCGGAGTTTTACTAAACTGCAAAGGTCATTGTTTAAAGATTCTAAAACACTTGAAAATATTCGGATTTCCTCACCTAGAAGGAAAGGTGTTTATAGCATTCTCAATAGAAAATATAATTGAAAAAAAGAATAACAAATTGAACCAAGAATTTGCTTTATGGACCTATTGATCAATTTTAGTGCTTCGCTACTACTCCACTAACACGAGGGAAACAAAGTGGAAATCAAAGGCTTTGAGCTAAGAGATAACATGAAACACATCATCTATGTAACCAGCCCTTGAAATTAGGGACGTATGTTCTTCCCTCCATACTCTTGATTTCGTCCTTCGTACACATCCAAAAGTCCACCATGCAAGCAGAACCTTGATGCGTCTGCATCGCCTCGAAATTTTCATAGCGCTCAAAGATTCTCACTTGATCTTCGTGGTCTAGACTCTTCAACACCCAAAAGGTGAATGTTCCCTTTTCTTGTTCTGCATGTTTTGATACCTCCTCCAGCTTGCGTAGAACATAGTCTCTCGACGTGGCGGAATGGCACAGGATCCTTGTATCATAAATAATCCCACATTCATCAAGCTTTCCTGACTTATCAAGGAAACCAGAGACATCACTATAGTGAGTTAAGTCTAGACCCGTTGTCATTGTTGGTGGGATGGCCGGTAGGAAGTTCTTCATAGCAGGGGAGTGGAAGTGTGTTTCGTAGAGGTCCTATTTAGCAGTAGAATAGTTAGGAACATCAGACTAGGGGAAGCAAATGTATATTTACCTCTCGCTTGCCATAAACCTCGAAAGCTAGCATGTGGGGCGTTTCTGAGATCCTTTCTTTGTATTCAATGGGTACACCAAAGTAATAGGTTCGAGTGTCTTGTTCGTTCTTGTATACATACTCTCCAAGTTTATCATATGCTGCTTGCCAGTCATTGTATCTTCCAGGAACAAACTGAACATTGCCATAAATGATGAACACCATCTTGAGATGATCTGGGGTAGAAAATGTAAAAAGTCTTCAAGGACAGAGAAACAACTCCTCTACGGTAAATGTAGGTAGATCCGTGATGAAAAATAAAAGAAATCTAACCTTCCTTTCAAATATCAACATTTAATCGAAACAAATACATTATCAGCTCATCTATTGAATTGGTTGCACCCCGATACCATGTTGTTTACTTGGCGTAGGTCGGAAAAGCTTAACCGAGATTCCGGGGGAAGTGTGGGGTAGCTCCTTTCCCAACATGTACGAACTGATTCATCCCCGCACAACGTTAAAGCACACCCGGGGGCAACTTAAACCTCATCCTGGGGCTTTCTCGAATGGGTTTGAAGTGCAACCCCTGTTGAAATAGTTTTGAGGGATCTCAGGACCTCTTTCGACCCTGTTCCGTTGCAGAGCTGACTAGGGATAAGCTTAGACCAAAAGGTTGGCGGTACGCACTACCGCTAATCGTCTTCCATCATTAAGGACCCTGGCTCGATATATTTCCTCCGTCCCAAGGTATGAGGCCTTTGCATAAGCTATATGGGCATCCCACCTCCCCTGCTCCGGTTTTCGCCCAAGTTTTTATCTCTTTTTTCCTCCCTAAAATCTGTTATCATGCAAGACCAAGTGTTAACCATGGAAAAGAACCAAAAGTCCCAAGTTGAACTCGAATATGGCGAGAAGGGTGGTTCACCAGCTCTCTCTGCTGACGAAGTCGAGCCAGTTGTGACCCCCAAAACCTGGGTTGTGGTATCCATCTTGTCGATGGGCTATGGATTATCATTCATCCCAGTACCCGTCATGGCGGCCATTGGCCCTCAACTAGCGACAGAAATGGGAGATGTAAGCAAAAACTTGTGGTTTGTATCATCTTGGATCGTTTCTATCACTATTTGCTTCGCTATTGTGTAAGTCTGTTGTATCAATGGTGGGCCCCGTGGGGTTTTATTAACAAACAACCAGAGGCGCAAATACTGACCTTCTTGGTCGACGATGGTTCCTGGTCGGAGGAAATGCTATCTGTGCTGTCGGGCATATAGTTCTTGGATGCGCAAAGTCGAATGATACGATAATTGCAGGTATGGTGATTACAGGCTTCGGTGCTGCGTAAGTGTTCCCTCGAGCCCGTAAAGGGTACATCTAATGGGTTTTAGAAATTGCCAACTAGCGGCATTTGCCCTCACGGAACTACTTCCAAATAAATGGAGACATATTGGTGTTGTACTTGCTGATGTAGCTGTATATTTGACAATCACAGTCATTCCAGTTACGGCACGATATGGGTAAGTATTTCCTGAGTCAACCGAAATAATCGAAGCCATGCTCACAAATCATTTTTTTTTTAGTTTCTACGCGGGAGACTGGAGAGGAAACTTTTATGCTGCAGCTATAGCACAGTTTCTGTCATTCCTCGGACTCTACTTCTTCTATCATCCACCTGCCCACCCTCTTGGTTTACCATACGGCCAAGTTTTCCGCGAAATGGATTATCTTGGTATATTCTTGTTCATTGCTGGTTCACTTCCGATTCTCATGGGTATTGTCTGGGCATCCGTTTACTCATCGACTTCTGCACATGTAGTCGCTCCATTGGTCGTCGGCTGCGTGCTCCTTGCTGTTTTTGCAGTTTGGGAGACGTATGGTAACGCGAAGCATCCAATCACTCCCACCAACATTTTCACCTCCTCGCGTGGAAGGGATTTCACTGCTCCCTGTATCGCTCTTGCTGTCATCAACATGTTCTACTATAGCTCGAGTATCATCTGGCCTACCATGATCGCAGTATTCTACACAGAGCCCACGGACTGGCGAAGGCAAGCTGTCCTCTCCCTTCCACAAGGACTTGCGATTACAGGTGGTGGAGTGGCATTGAGTTTGTTCGGTTCCAAGATCCGGCATTGGCAGTGGCAACAAACCGTGGCAGTAACAATAATGGTTCTCTTTGGGACATTGTTGGCTCTTGGCACACCGACCAATATGGGTCTCGTGATTGCATTCTTGGTGATTTCTCTTTTCGCATATGGTTGGGCGATTTATTTGTCTATTGCCATCACTCAGATGGGGGTAGAACAAGAACAGCTGGGAACATCGGGTGGTTTGTCAGGGTGTGCACGCTTTGCAGGCGGTACCAGTGAGTGTTACCCTCTAGCACATTTACAAGCTATGTTCTAATAATATTATCCAGTTGCTCAAGCGGTCTACTTAGCAATCCAAACATCAATCAACAACAGAGAATCCGCCCGCCTGGTACCAGCAGCAGCCATCGCAGCAGGTCTACCGGCTGACAAAGTTCCTGCATTATTAGCTATCATGTCAACGCCTAAGTTTGCTACATCCTATAGCCCACAAATCGTGGCAGCGGTTGGAGCAGCGACCCAAGAAGCAGTGAGAAAGGGTCTACAAGGTATCTGTTGGGCTGGTCTAGGTTTTGGAATTGTCGGAATTTTAGCTTGTTTGTGTTGCAAGGATGTCGATGCGAAGATGACGAATAAGATTGAAGTGTATCTTGAGAACACGGACTTGGCTGATCGAAATAAGTATCATTAAATGACTTAATTAATATTCTATATGAGCTAAGTAATAAACGAAACCCAAGGTCCTAAAGCACCGCTTAATTACTACTCATATGAGCTATAACTGCACATCTTTGGTCTCTCCTAGATCTTCACTGTGATGTGAGGTTTGGTATAATAGACTATAACACTAGACTTACTAAAATTCGTGAAAATTCTCACCCAATAAATTTTCATCTCGACAATGATACTCTCTTTGACCACGCATATACAACCATTATTCCCAATATTGGTTGATATATGAGTGCACAGTAACAACCAGGAGATCTCTGCCAAGGACCTGGCACAAGAACGGTGATTGGCCTTCATTCTACTGGAACTGCCACAATTGATTCCTTGGCTACTTTTGAGACTAGTAGGAGATTCTTAATGATAGTAATACGTTATACCAAGGGGAGTGCCTGGCATCTCAAAATTTTTATCCTCCCTCGCTACTAGTTATATGCCAGTGTTTCAAATGCGGGATATTCGAACTAGTATTGAAAACTTTCTCTAGATTTGTGTCACTATTATACAGCTCCCGGCCGCAGATCTCTTAGTTCTAAATACATTGAAATACAGTAGAATGGGTTCAAGGTCTTAGATATGCTGGGACTTAATCTCCCATTCCTGGTAAACGCTATTCATGGGCTTAGCGTAAGCAGGTTTAAAGCACGTGTTTTGAGAATTGGAACACCTTACAAGGACATAATGAAGAACTTGGCCACCTTACAGTTTCCAGTCTTGTATTGCCATTGCCGTAATTATGAAACTAATATTTTGAGTGTGGTTTTTCTTTGATGTTCCCGGGTACGCATCATGGTTTAGTTTGCCCCTCGATAGATATTTTTATGCCTCGCTTATGTATGCCTTGATTGTTGAAAATACATGTTCCATAGGCAGATTCGGATATTGAGTTTGAAATACAATGGGATTAATTTGGTGTGCTCAATTGACGCAAGATTTTGACTAATTTAATGCTGTTTATACTGAAAAGAGATGTGGTGCTTTAGAGTTTGGTTTTGTTCGGACCGAAAACGAACTGGTCTGTACCGAGTCCGACCCAAATCCAAATTCATGATTATCAATTATTACGTATTCATGCCTTGCTTCACAATAACCATTTACTATTCGGCAGGAAGGAAAAATAGGCGTACAAGTGAAAGTGCGCACTTCAAGTACTTTCGATCGATAGACAAAAGACTCAAAATTTGTTTACACCCCTTAATCGGACCATGAAAACCCTCAAGCGTTTGCCTTGCTTCCAAAGTTCTACCTAGGTATGAGAAATATAAAAATGCGAGGTTTAAGACCGCATTAATTTGGAATATGAAGAGCCAAGTATCCACGTAACTTTCACATGCGCCACCTTAGAACGTGGATTCGGCAATTTAATAAGTGGAGGGAGGGCAAAATCAGAGGTCTAGTAGCCCGTATTCGGTAGTGAGGTACATGTAGCACATACTTATGATCTTCGTAGGTGCTATTGCTTCCATTTTTCTTGGCGCAACCAAGTCATGGATATTGTGAATGCAAAGTTGAACTCTGTCGCCGTAAACAAGGATAAAGCCGCACTTCCCGTTTAGAGCAGTATATAAAGATCAATAGGTTCTGCATATTTGTAAATCTCTCGTTACGCAGCGCTTTGGGTCACCACTTCTTTAAACCCCTCTATTTTGTATCCATCTGAACTGTAGTGAGAGCGTTTAGAACGGTTCATAATGTTCAGCCTTCGCAATACGCCACTTGCATTTTTTGTCGCCCAGATACTAGCTCTGCCTGAGAGACAAACTTACAATCAAAAAAACTGTGTATGCTGCCCATTGTCAATGCCAAATCCAACATCCAGCGGTACAAGACCTAACTTGGACATATTTTCGTAGTGTGCGATTCTCCAAGAGCGACTTTCTGAGAAGGTTCTCGTTCGCGGTACCTACAACCTCACCACAGCAATAGAACCCTACTGGTCCGCCCAAGCGCAAGAGCAGAGACCCGCCTGCGTGGCTCTTCCTTCAACAGCGGCCGAGGTCTCAACTGTAGTCCAAATCTTGAGTAGTGGTTTCGAAAACGGGCTGGAATATTGCGAATTTGCTATTCGTAGCGGCGGGTGAGTTGCAATTCATTGAAAATAGAATGCTGGATTCTTACGGTTAGGTTAGCCATACACCCGCTCAGAGCATCAATAATATTGACGATGGAGTTACGATTGACTTGTCAAATTTAAATGTGGTTAAGCTGAGCAGGGATGGCACTACAGTAGCGGTCGGTCCAGGGAATAGATGGGAGGATGTGTACACACCATTGGATCCTATGAATTTGACTGTGGTTGGTGGTCGCTCACGAACCGTTGGTGTTGGTGGTTTGTTATTGAGCGGTAAGCATTCTCCTAGATTCATCCTTGCCCGTTTGTTTTCTAAATAATAGGCTAGGAGGTATGTCTTTTTTTTCTCCCAGATACGGTATGCCCTGCGACAACGTCATCAACTATGAGGTAATTCAGCTCAATCACATGTTATAGGTGTTTCTGTAGATGCTAATTAAACTCAGGTTGTCCTCTCTGACGGCTCTATCGTCAATGCGAATATGAGCTCTCATCCCGACCTCTACAAAGCCCTTAAAGGCGGCTCTAACAACCTCGGAGTTGTTACGCGGTTTGACCTTCGCGCAATCTCTCAAGCACCTTTCTGGGGCGGCGTGGCTTTCTACAATACATCTTCACTCCCGACCCTCATCTCGCATTTCTCGGCTTTTGCCCATGACGACGGTTATGACCCGTATTCGCAGTTAACGCTTTTATACGGCATGTATCTCAATACGACGGTCGTTATGACGCATCAGCACTATACAAGGAGTGAAACCCCTAAAGAGACAGTCTTTGGTGACTTTAGTCCATTGCAAACGCAGAATACCTTCCGCGTTGACACTCTAAAAAACTTCACCATTGAGCTCGAGTCGAAGCCGGATGGTGGGACGATTCGCAAGGCTTTTGCCACTGCTACGTATACCAACAACTTAGAAATGCTGCAAAGTTTCTCGAACCTTGCAGTAGCCACTATGAGTAGTGTCCGCTCCGTCCCCGGGCTACAGTTCATCGTTAGTATGCAGCCATTTGGCCAGTTTATTACATCTAGAGCTGCCGCAACCGGTGGCAATTTCCTCGGTCTAGATATCGAAGATGGTGAGAGGGTATTGGTTGGCTTAACTTTATCATGGGACTACGAGGCTGATGACGAGACTCTGGATCAGGCGCTGAGGTCTCTAATAGCGGAGGCTGGTGCGCAAGCAGCTGAATTGGGAGCCGAGGATGATTTTGTGTTCATGAATTATGCAGCACCTTGGCAGGATGTGTATGCGGGGGTTGGAGAGAGGAATCGAGAGGAGTTTAGGAAGGTTAGTCGAGTTTATGATCCGCTTCAAATTTTCCAGAGGGGGGTCCCTGGAGGGTTTAAGCTTTAAGTCTCTAAGCCTTAGGAAACGGTAGCTAGGAAGTAATATAAAAGCTAAGTAGTTAATAAGATTAATAATTTTATCTTAATTGTATATAAATGTAGGGAAAATAGGGCACCAAGCAATAGTAAGAATTAGCTGAAGCTTGGGTTTGATATCCTACGTAGTAGAGGGGCCGTGCTGAATATTCTTCTGTGGAGCCCTACTCGAGAAGAGCTTACCAATAAGTTAGTGTACTATTTCGTCACATTATCATCCAATGCTCATAATAGCAGCTCTATATAATATCCCTAAAGTGCGAGAAGGGCGGGGCCACGAAGAACGGTGTAGTCAAATGTAATCTCTGCTCCCCACACGTGATTTATTTTATTGGATGCCTTGGGGCTCCTCCAAAAAATGTTTGCAAATGATATTGCAGTTATGAATAAACCAAAAGTTAAGTATATTCTGAACAAGGAAAATATAATGAAAATGGAATGGAGCAGGGAGTCAGACCATTGGATGGAAATGGTGACCTTAGAACATTTTACTTTGCTTCTGTTACTCGGAAGGGCCTTAGACACTGAAGGGAGAAAGTATAAATTGGAAAGCCAAGATCCACCGTATGTGCTTTTCTATAATATATGTCATCCACGCAAGCGAAATTTAGTTAATACTAAATCAATCGCCCATCCACTGTCGTTCGATAGAGGCACTTTTGAATTATCCGCCATTTAATTGTGCCACTTTATACAAGAGTAAGAACAATATCATCCCAGTACATATCCTGCGCCGGCGTCGCCGGGAACGTCGTAAAAACATAAAATTTTGTGCTAGCTGCCCCAGCTGCTACAAAAGTCCCCGAAATCTGCGTCCATTCAGTCCCTGTCGTCTGCGCTGTAGTAATTAGCACTAGTGGTGATCCAACCCCAAATTGGACAGTGATTCCAGAATTTGCATTTGCCATTTTGTACCACCCGGAAAAGGAGTATTTACTGCCAGGGCAGAGGACGATATTTTGGACTGTATAGACAATGTTGTTTCCGTTGAGAACAGGAGAGTGAATGCGGTAGGAGCGGGATCCGGAATGCGGGGATGTGACGGAGGAAGTGATGCTTTGGAGAGTGGTTCCTCCAGCGCCAGCTTGCCATATCCAAGAGGTTGGTGTTACAGTACCAGTGATGGTCTCAAAACCAGTATTGAGTAGTGGTGAGGTAGCCGTGCATACTGGTGCAGACGATGTAGTTGACGATGTGGTTGAGGTTGACGACGTCGACGATGAAGATTTAGTCTGATAAACATTAATTATGCAGCATGAAAAATTGGAGGGCAATGTTGTCTTACTGAGGATAAAGAACTTGTGATGCTCGTGAATGTGGATGATACTGAAGAAGATGTGGTGCTTGATACGGAAGAAAAACTAGTGGAAGTAGTCTGGATCGAGCTTGAAGAAGTTGATGATGGGGTGACTTGGGTAGAACTACTTGAAATTGCCTGCGAGGTGGACGAGCTGGTAGTAGTAGTGGTTGAACTCGTAGAGACGGAGCTTAGGGACGACGAAGACAAGGCGGAGGAGCTAGCAGATGTGGAAGAGCTGACAGACGTGGAAGTGCTCGATATAGATGATAGTGTCGACGAAGAACTGATTAGGGAGCTCAATGAGGTGGAAGAGCTCACTGGTAGTGAGCTCTTTAAGACGTATAAGCTCAACCGGTCCCCAGCTCCACACATTTGGGCTCTGTTACCTGGACAGGTCATGCTACACTCAGATGCCAGTGTAGCGACACTTCCAGTGCCAAATAAGTTTCCGCAATAACACTCTCGTCCATACTCAAGTCCGAAATATGTGTAGCCTTCGCAGATCGCTTCACACTTTTCGACAGTCATAGCATCGTCAAAGTATGATGCAGATGCAAGCGCACGCCCGTTAGTTCCTTCGGTGCGACATCCATTGGCGACGTAGAGTGATGCAGATGAAGGAGTTGATGTTGGAGCGGAGGTTGACGTTGAGGATGCCGAGGACGGGTTGGATATGGAATCGAAGGAATAGATGCTGAGCTTGGAACCGCCTCCACAGACCTCCGTTTGGTCACCCATGCAAGGGAAGGTACAGTCTGTTGCTGCAAGTTCGACACTGCCATCAGAGAATTCATCACCGCAATAGCTAAATTGGTTAGCCTTGGCCTGGCGAATCGACAGGACCAGGAATAATATTTACCATTCTCTATAATACTCTAGTCCGAAGTATTTGTAACCAGAGCATGAAGCAGCGCACATGTCGATTGTCATACTGTCATTTCCGATCATTTTCCCCACGAGGGCTCGTTGGTTTGTTCCCTCGCTATAACAACCCATCAGACCATACGATGCTGTACATGTTGTTGGCGTGGTTACAGTCTTCGAATAGACATTGAGGCGATTTCCTGCTCCACACTTCTCGGCTGCATTGCCAGAACAGGCGAAGTTGCATTCATCTTCAGAGGTAGAAACACTCCCGGTATTTAAGGTCGATCCACACTGTGACCGTGTTAGTTGATAGTTGTTGGATGTGAAGTAATATCTCTTCGATATGGAAGAGTACAAACATAGCATTCACGACCATACTCAACTCCAAAATGCGGGAAACCACTACATGCAGCTGCGCATTTTTCAAGGGTCATAGCATCATCGAAAAAAGAATTCCCACTGAGAGCACGCTGTGATGTAGCTTCCGTGTAGCATCCGGTGTAAGCGAAACCGCCAACATCTGGTTGTCTTGCTGCAAGTGTTTTCAATGGCGAAGCATACGACGTAGCGGCCATAAAAGCAGATGCGAGGGTAAAGAATGTGAAAGCCATTGCCTTGTGAATGAGTGTAATTCCGCTGGAGAGCGAAGGAGAAAAGACAGGAGAAACGAGTGACTGGTGCAAGAGTGCAAAGGAGAGCAAAATTCCAAAACAAAAACGACTTCATCTTAGGATATACCTTTTCAATTTAGAACATGAGCCGCAGCCAAGAACATTCGCGATCCACCATCATAGAGATTCTCCCAGCTTGGGATCCTGAACGATGAATTTTGTACGCTTACAATATTTCGGAACGGGTAGATTTCCTGTTTGAGGCTTCCAAGAGGCGTTTAGGAAAGTTTCAGGGGCTTTCAGCCTCCCGTAGAGGCGTGGCGCCCCTGGGACGGGATGCCACCAGTATCTCCGACCAATACAAACACCACACAACCGGGTTCAGCCGCATGGAGTGAAATTTAAATCAATAGCTTCCCTCCCCCCAAAAATGTGTGTTATTTCGGTAGAGATTTAACGAGGACTTCAAGGATTTTGACATGTTCTCGAAGGTCTAGAATCTACCCGTCTGTCTATAGTACTTGTGGCACAGCAGAGTGGTGAGTTTTGCTGGAGAATGACTCGGAACGCTCGAACATGACCCATTGAGAAGAAGCATCGTGTGAGAAGCCCAAGGGGCTGTACTTCCGCACTACTAGTGCAACAAAATCGATGTCAATCGATGCCGGTGAGAAGTTTGGTGTAGTAAGTAGTTCCCAAGTGGCAACATGAAGCATTATTGGGAAGCCAGAAAATCGCATAAAAGGTAAATAGCTTGCGATAGACATAGAAATAACATAAAAAAGAAGGTAAGGTGGACAGGCTACAATAGGTTGTCATCGATAGGGGACCTTGATGTGGAGCGGCGGCTCGAGGTATTCAAGCTGGTGTTCGAGGTCTTCAATAGAGGGACACACAGACTCCTAATGAGGACCAACCCTTAGTGGGGTGGACTGAACACTTATGAATACTAAATTGAATAGGAGAGCGGCAGGAATAATGCAAGAAAAGAAAAATAAGGCCTAAGACCACACGAAAGCGAAAGCGAAAGCGAGGGCGAGCTGTGTGATGACGAGGTAAAATAAGTGAGCATGATCATAAGGCAATTTATAAATACACCCTTTAATTCTTGCCCTGACACACCCCCACTAAACATCAACATCGCGTCTCCCACTTCCCCTCCAAGCCGAACTCCCAATGATGATGTTACCTCAACAGCGTGTTTCTACTTCGACCTGCTAAACAAGTTTCTGCTGATACAATACAACGAACTCGTGTCCCACATCAACTTAATTATCCATTGCTCACCATAACAATATTTACACGATGACTCTCAACCCAAACAGCACACTGCATTCCCTCTCCTTGATGCCAAACTCACAACAGCCCACACAGAGCCAAGCATTGAACTCTCTTGCTTCCTCAGTATCCTCTCTGCGATCCTCGTTATCTCTATTAGACTCAAGTATCACAATATTATCACAAGGAACGAGCGATTTTCCACGACTGAAAAAAGTTCTGTCGAGCACACGGGTACACCCTCCCCTGATAGTGTTCCAACATCTAGCAGATTTCCCATCGCTCTATCCCCATATGTTCTTCCTCTCCTTGCCTAACGCTCTACCTTATGCTATGATAAAAGGCTAACCCTTCTATAGCATTTCGAACTCACTCCCTCCACAACCCTCCAATCCGCCCAACAATCACTCGCCACTGAGCTAGCCCCCGCCATCGAAGCCCTTCTCCTCCGGTGCGAAGCACACCTTTCAAAACTCGAGCGCCGTGAAGGTGCCTTAATCGCACGTGCGGAACTGCTCGAGGGACGGTTGGGCAATATGGAAGACCGAGAAGGATTGAGACGGAAGAGGAGTGTAGAGAAGATGCTTGGAGGTGGAAAAGGAGGGAAAGGGGGAAAGAGTGGGGTAGAGGAGAAAGAGCTGAAGCTGAAGATGTTGAGGCAGAAGAAGGAGAGATTGGGGTACGCGGTTGAGAGATTGGGGTTGCAGAGTGAGCAGCGGCAGCGGCAGTTGCGGAAGAGTGTGGCTGCTGGGACATTAGAGAGGTTGAGAGATGATGAGGTGTGATAGCAGTATGGAGATGGTCTGGAATCAGAATAATTCTCAACATGGTATGAAGGCTAAAATAGCTTATTCCATGTGGATTTAATCCTAGAGGGTATATTATCTATACGTGGTTCTCGGAAACTATCACGCGAAGGCTATGGTCGAAGGCTAGGCACGGAAACAAATGCTCAGGGTAATATGGTGGCATGGATGCGATTTGGAGTCGAGGGATGACGCCCAGCCAGGTGTGTACACACCATGAAGGCAATTCAAGAGAATGAGAATGATACACAAAACTGGGTCCTACAATTGAAATATCTCCAAACATGGCAAAATTCTCGATCCAGCCAGAGGGTATAGCAAGGCATTCGAGGACTAAGCTTCCACATACAATTATAAACTGATGAAAATTGGACTTTCCCACTTCTCTAAACATACAATAGCGTTTCCACATGATAATTTACTGTTTAATATCCAACCTTTCTTTAGAATTTCTACGTAGCAGGTACTTCTGTTTGGCTCAGATATAATTCCTGAAACTCGTTTTGCCTGGTCACCACTTCCCAAGAGATAGAATATAGCTTGGGAAAAGGCTGAACTTTTTGGCGATTTTCTTGTATTTCAGCAGCTAGTTTAACATACCCACACCTGTAGCAAACCGCCTGTCAATGCAAAAGCGGCTATCATTGGTATAATGACTTACTAGTGAAGCTGGAAGGCGATAAAGATTTATGCGTTCTATCTAAACTCTGTGTTTAGTGACGACTAGTTGGTTGACCTGAATCATAAACAAACTCAGCATAAATATACAATAGGATGCTTTGGTAAGTCGTATTGCGTCAAGTAGAACGTGTAAAACATGGATGAGTGAGTCTAGCAAAAAGGTAGTAAGAAAGAAATATCACATAAAACCCACATTCTCACATGCTTTTGCATGTGCATGTGCATGTGCATGTGCAGTCTCTTGCCTGGAGCTTGGCAGGCACCTGGTAGTGTATATATATCCACAATTTCGCTTCCCCGCTATAAATTCAAGCTTCTTTTTAATTAACTCTATGTTCATCAAAAATAATTTTCGCATGATCAGGTGCACTTCTGTGACCCCACGCTGCAGGCTACCACAAGATGGGACAAGACACTTTATCTTGAGTAAAGTGCAGCGCGCAGAGCTATATATATGGGGAGAGCTTGCTGACGAGAAACGAGGCCGCAGTGCCTGACATGCTAGGCAGAGATCTTCAGCCATTTTAGAGGCGTTCGTCTTAGCTTGCCCAAGGCCTAATTACACTTTTCCTCTCTCTGCAAACAAACTCATTTTCGCTCCCTTCCAATCGTTATTTTATAGAGCCGTTTTTAAATATAAGTTCGCTTGTGTAGTTTAATCATTCTTGGGGTTGCAACCTCAAATTTGGTACTAGGAAGTAATTCAATCCTGGAAAAGCTATGAAGACATGAAATGCAGAATTGCCAGCCGCTAAAGTCCGGTCGTCATAGGTGTGCATGGAATATTCCGGAACTCACTCCAGCCCGCGATGATTGTTCAACCTCACAAATACTTTGGGTCTATCGGTGGACCTAGCAACAATGGACCCATTATCTATTACCGCTGGGATATTTGCGATTTTGAGCTCGAGTATCCGTATCTGTGTAGATATCCAAAGCCTTAGAAGTGGGGCGGCGGTAGCTGACACTGCAGTGCAAGCCCTCTTTCTTGATGTTGACGATTTCTCGAGAGTCCTGTATTTGATCAGCGAGACGTTGAACGAAGACAAAGATCATGTACAGGCGACGGGGCACGCCGGGAATCTCTGGCGCAATGTTTCATGTTCAGTCGAGAAATCCCAGGAGGTGATGATTCAGCTGAAAGGTGTCCTCCAGAGAGTCGACAAGAATTCAAATCTTGCTAGCGGACTAAGAAAACATATCCGATTGACAGCTGCATCTGAAGAGATCTCTATTTATCAGCAACAGATTCGTACCTATCGGGACACGCTGCAGTTATCAATGCACAGCATTATCATGTAAGGCCTAAACAAGCACTATCTCATGATTGATATGGAAGTCTAGCTTATGAGATTATTAGATTTAAACAGTCATCACTACAAGGAACTGTTCGGATGATTCTCCCCAGCCTCGACCTATTACACAGAGAATTTCACAAGACGCAGAAGGAGATAATGTATCTCCAAACTCTTATGCATTCCCAGCAGAAGGACAGCACCGGAGATATCTCTAACCTAAGAGATACACTCCGATCTGCAGCAGAAGTTGCCTCCTCAGCATCCACGATATTTATTGAGAGGGATGATACCGATAAGCTGTCAGTAGTCCTAGACTCAATCACGGCTCAATCCGAACTAGGAGACCTTTTGGGCCAAGAAAGTGAGCTTACACAGCGGTGGATCTTCTCAAACAACAGCCATTCGGATCAAGATTTTGAATCGAGGACTGCTATTTCAGGAGATCCACAGGTTATCACAGTTGGCCCTAGTGAGCGTTGTCAGGTCGAAAATGCTAGCTTATCAAGGACGACTACGGATTTGGATTGTATGATGATTCAGGCTCTTTTCCACCAAGGCAAGACCTGCTTCCTTGCTAAAGATCTCGGCCTAGCAAAACGGCTTTTGCGTCGGTGTATGTTGGAATATGAACAAATCCCCGGCGTTGAAGTTCCACAGGTGGATAGAGATGAGGTTAGCGATTTGCTATTAGAAATATGGTTGGAACAAAAGGACTGGGACGAGGCAGAGACAATGCTCAAACAGCGATTGAATAGAATGTCAGATAATGCCAACGGTCTTGAGAATGCTACAGTTGTAAGATATTCTTTGGCTTTAGCAGAGGTTTTGTTTGCCAAGAAGATTCCTGTTGAGGCTAAATTATATGGGAGGAAGGCCCTTCAGAGGTACTTGAGCTTGGGCTCAAATGGTGTCCACGGTGCTGAGAAGGCTCTCCGGTTGCTAATCCAAATTTGCCACTCCAACGAGGATATCGAAGATGAGGAAGCATATACCGCAATGTTGTCTTTTGTTCAAAAACAAGTCGCTGAATCGACCAAAGATGAGACCTCGGACGTAGACAGTCAAGCAACTCTTGGGCCGACGGGGCCTCAACACAGTGTGATCAATATGGAGAAGAGCACTAGAAGGGATGAGGGGACTAGAGTTATTCGAAATCCAAAGCCAAAGTCCACTCCACTACCTGCGATTCATCTGGACATCAATGAGAGTATACACGCCGGCAGGGTGATTCCTGAGACGAATGGCGCTAGGAAGACAAGATTTCCTGGTATAACTTACATGGACAACGTAGATTATACAAGAGACTTTGAATCCGATGGGGGCTATAGAGACCAATTTGGCCATTCACTTTGCGAATCTCGTAGAAAATTAGTCTTTGTAGGGGACTGCTGTGGTAAATCGAGTCTAATACTGTAAGTAAATTCTTTAGGGGAGGGCAGGTTGCCAGGTATCACGAGCCAAGCTAAGGTTTGATTGCAAGAACATATCTGAAGGGCGCATGGTTTCCGGTAAGTTTAGCTACGTTATCTAGTACTGGTTGTCTCATATTCGTCATCGATTTCTAACTGAGGATTCCTTAGTCTGATTGGCCCAATAACTCATTCTTTACCATTCATCCTATATATCAAGAAGTAAACGGCAAAACGACGATCTTTGAGCTATGGGATACACAATCTCAAGATGGTTATGATCGCATAAGGCCTTTATGTTATCCTGACTGTGATATTGTTCTCATAGGTATAGCAATTGATAGCCTTGACTCCCTTGACAATGTTAGGGAAAGGGTAAATCCTCAATTATTGCTAAAATTTGACTATTTTACTAACTAGTTTTGATGTAGTATATAAATGAAGTGCGCCACTTCTTAAAAACAGTCCCCATCATTTTAGTCGGCTTGCTGAAAGACAAACGATATGACCCTAAAACCATCGAGGAGCTTAGTAAAACCTCCCAACATCCGGTGACCTTTGACGAAGTATGTAACCCAAATGATACCGTCCCAAAAATTAATTCTTCTAAGTGATTTTCTCTAGGGTAAACAATTATGTGGTGAGATTGGTGCAGTAGCATATCTTGAGTGTTCCGCTGTAACTGGTGAAGGTGTTTCCGAGGTTTTTGAAATGGCATCAAGAGTTGCACTACAGGGCAAGACTAAATCAAGGACAGCAAAAGACTGTCTAGTCATGTAGTTTAACTTTGGTATTTACACAGTAAGATAGTTATGCTTGTAATGTGGGAGGATATTGATCACACCACAGTAAGAGGGCAGGAACAATAACAGGATCTGATACGTAGGAAATGGCTATTTGAGAGCGGACATCTGGGGCAGTATGACAAGGGAATTATATTTGGACCAATAGTTTGATCAAGAGATAATAAGCTTTAATTCTAATATAAAAAATGAGTGTGTTGTGTTGAAGTGTTGTTGTGGTGGTGTGGTGTTTAGAAAAATTAGGACCTAATATACTACAAGCATGACACGTGATTCACGTGATCCCCACCATGGTAACAGTTGTCACCAATAGCAGCCCTTGGTCCATTACTAAGAATATGCTGCCTGAAGGCCCCATCTACACAGAAATGGGGTAATATCTTAAAATATTTAAATGTGATTCTTGGAATTCTTAGCAAAATATCAGGGTTAGGCTGACTAAGTGAGCCATTTATTTCTGGGTTAAAGGCAAAGAGATTCTTTTATGGTTTAAAGTAGCTGTAGGAATATCAAATAAAACTAGCTAGGGGTAGATATTTTGAATTCTAATGTGTTGGAGGACTGTAGCAATAGGTGTGGTGAAAATCCATGGAATTCTTGCAAAGTTATCATTCTTAAACCCTGCCTCCATCTCATATGTTTGCGTAGGTAAGACTTGACCTGATCAACCACCCTCGCAACCATCTAGCTATCCTTAGTTTCCAGGAGAACAACACCGCCGTGCTGGCATTCTCCAAAAGCCGGGGAGTTCGTATCGACAAGGGTCAGAATTATAAGGTTATTATTTAGGCTAGTTTTGTTCCTTTATCAGCTAGCGGTTTGTTTGGTGTCTTGTGGACCATATATAAGGATGATTTCAAAGGTGCATTTGGATTCTGTTGGTTTACTCCGTGGTTCAATACGCTTATATCTGCTTTAATATAGGGACAAAGGGAAAGGCAGGGCTTTGGGGCAGGGGTGGAGCAGATAGTTTTGTACATCAAGATTTGAGAAGCTACATTTTGATATGGAAATATTCAGAGGAAATGAAAGCGAGTTCCTCCGTTTGAATAACAAATTCAGACCAAAGGAAAATGTAGCCGCCTATTGAATTAATATTTATTTAAATACAAAGGAGATGGTTTTATGTACTTTTAAATTATTGTCATAGCAGAGGTCAGACTAAGGCTATTGGGCCACTAGATGCTGAATTCTCGGGTGTGTAGAAGCTTGTGAGACAGCTGCCAAATTCTAAAAGCTCTTCACTTTCATCGCTTTCCTATAAAAGACTACTGCCTTGTCGCAATTGAGCGAATATAATTGTAATTGAATTGAGGTTGTGAAAATAAGTGATGAGGGGTAATGCACACCAACTGGTCGTTTAACCTTAGGGACAACAGAACATTGAATATTAAAGATAGGAACAAGACTATAGAAATTCACACTAGCCAACAGTATTAATGCGATATTCAAAAAGAAGTCGATGTAAAATCTTACACTACAGACAAGTACTTGAAGTGCATTTAACTCCCCAATTTTTGAGTCCCTGCCTAGCTTCGTCTTTGTGTCTACTAGAACCAAGATTTGTCAATGCCAATTCACAATAGCGGTATCATTCATATTCGGAGGGAAAGATCCAGCCCTAGAATTTTAAAAAGGAACAAAATCTGAATGGTTTAAGGGGAAGGGGGGCAAGCAGATATCTGAAGAGCGATGGTAGACTTGTGCACACACCTTACCTGATGCTGTAGTCGCCATTTCTCGGTGTGGGCTTACCGTCTAGTCGATAACTAGTTAAATTTCTGGTATTTTCTAGGATAGTTGAGCATTATTCCTTAGATAATTAATTTAAATATCCATAGCGCAACAAGGCCTCAGATAGCATATATCTCCATGATTATCTACCTGTGAACGCAAGCTAAAACGTTTATGCTGCTTCATAGACAAGCCATTAATTTTTATGTGCCAGGGCAGCCCTTGGCGATTGTTCACTAGCCTCAAGCAGTAGCCGGGATGTTCCTCACCACAATCGCACCTCAAGTTTCTTTTTCCTTTAAATTTCTTCACATTCCTAGGCGCACTTGAACACGTTACTCGCTTTATGATATGTCGTATTCCTTGCCCTAAGCTAGCAGTACTTGGTTAAGCCTCTCGCAAAGCCGAGCTATCCGTCGCAGTACACGTATCGCCATGTCGTTCACAGCGCGGAGCCTCGCCGGCCTCCTGACATCCAGTGCAATCTATCCAGCACTTGCCGCCCTCATTATTGCCTTGATATCGTTTCTTACACTCAGGTTCGTAGGATTTGAGGATGTCGAGCCTGGGGAGCCCCCCGTTGTTCGCTCCCGAATCCCATTCATTGGTCACATGCTCGGGCTCCTCAACCACCACAATAACTACTTCACGATGCTAAGGTATATTTGATACCTATGTTCCACATCTCAATTCCCACTAATTATTCCCCAGCGAACGCTATAGTGGCCCAATCTTCACCGTCAAAATCTTCTCCTCCAGAATCTACATCATCCAATCGCCTGAGCTCGCACAAGCCGCCTTCCGCCAAAGCAGAGAAGTCGACTTCAACACCATCAAAGTGTGGGGCTGCAGAGCTATTGCATACGATGAACATGGAACCAACATCGTTGCATTTCACCCTCCGAAGGGCGAGGGCTCCTATATGACGGACCTGCATCAAGAAATGCATTCGTCATTAGCTCAGGGGCCTAGTCTGCTAGAAACCAATGCCCGACTCCTCAACTACCTTGCTAAGTCTTTGAACGGGATCCAAACAACTCCAACTCGACATCAGCTGTTTCGCTGGCTAAGAGATGAATATACCATTGGCTCTGCAGAAGCACTTTATGGCATCCCAAACCCTGTCTCAGAAGATCCAAGTCTGATACAATCAATCTGGTAAGCTGCCCGCTTTAAATCTCCACATGGATCTAAACATCAACCAGGGATTTTGAAAAAGATCTCGGGATGCTAGTTCTCGATTTTTTCCCCAGGATCACGGCGCGGAAAGGCTTTGCAGGCCGATCGATCGTCTCGCCCGCCTTCGAGAAATATTACAACGCAGGCCTGGACAAGAACGCCAGCTCCTTTGTCCAAGGCCGCGCGCGAGCTGCACGACAATGGGGCCTCACCACCGAAGAAATCTCCAAAGCAGAGGTCACAATCATTATGGCAGCAGGAACTAACACCGTTCCCAATGTCTTTTTCATGATCTGCTATATCTACTCTCAACCCAACCTCGTCACCTCTCTTCGCTCTGAAGTCAGTAAGATCGTAAAGAGGAAGAATAGAGATGGGATTGAAGTCTTAGCGCTCAATATTTCGCTCCTTCAATCTCATTGCCCCCTCATGACTGCCTGCTTCTACGAAACTCTCCGCCTGATCAAGACGGGCGCCTCGGTCCGCACCATCCTCAACGATGTAATGCTCGACGATCAATATCTACTCAAGAAAGGCTCCTTCGTCCAAATTCCAACCGGTGTCTTGCAGACTGATATCAAAACCTGGGGACCTGACGCTAAGGAGTTCAACCCTCAGCGTTTCTGCATTCAAGAGTCATTGCCGAAGGAAAAGAAAAGGTTGCAGGAGAAGGCATATATTCCGTTTGGTGGTGGAAAGAATCTTTGTCCGGGGAGACATTTGGCGTTTACGGAGGTTACAGCATTTGTTGCCATGTTGGTCTATGGGTTTGAGATAAGTATGGCTGATGAGAGTAAATGGCGGGTGCCGAGAGGGGAATTTCAAAAGTTAGGTGTTGCGTCGATTTCTCCAATGAAGGATGTGGATATTTTGATGAAGCGAATGGCACAGTTCGAAGGGGCGATATGGGAGTTCGATGCCGGTACTTCTTAGAGTTTGCATCGAGATCAATTTTAAAAACATGTTAATATTAATATATAACCACGAATTACAGATTAATGTATATTTCGTAAAATGGGTGAATGGGGTTGTTGAAAACATGCAGGCAGATCTTATTCAACATTTGCGCAGCCATCAATATCGTGTTTATTTTATTATTATCACTTCACAGCCTGTCTCTAGTGTCTATAGAGTGGGTTTTAAGTAATAAACTCAATCGTGTTTAGTTTTATTCATTTACTTTATATACCTTAATGCTACACTTCACTTATATATACCTTTTTTCTTACTAATGTATTCTACTCAATATGCAAATCTGCTGCATTTTCCACAGCCCAATTGTAAATACTATCAAAATTCCTACAACTGTGAGTAACTGCATGGTTAAAAGCATAACCTGAGCTGCTCTTCTCGTAATAGACCGAAAGTGGAGTAGTATCTACACATACATCAACATCATTCTTTATACCTGAGGAGGCGCTAAAAAACTCACCACCGTGACATTGTATCACTTGTCTTAAATAATCAAGACAGTGATTTGTGTGGTGAGATCTCTGGGCATCATTTTCACCTTTTCCGTCACCCTCTTGATGATAAAGGAGAATTCGCAAATAGTTCTTGAAAGCGTGAGTTTTTCCCCCATTTCCGTGGGAAGCGGAATACATACAAGGCAATGCAGCTGGTGAAAGACACCGAGTGCCACTGGATATGAGCCTGGTTGGCTGAGGGACTCGACGGTTGAATTTGAAAGCTCAGAATTTTGTGAAGCCGTTAAGGACACAAATCCAACTGTTGAGTTTAATGTTAGTCGAAAAAATAGTGGACGCAGAAACGCGAATGTATGGGAAAATATACCAGTAGTAAGCTTTGCCCAAGCAACATCTGTTTGGTGAGTTCGTGGGGCTTCGTAGATAGACCGGTCGGTGCCTGAGTGTCCACTTGCTGCGAAGACGTGATCGTGATACTCAATAATTGGCGATGTGATTGCTGAATCGAAGGTTAATACTAGGTTTTCATCTATCCCCTTTCTTTCTTGAGACTCACATAATTCGTGTTTTCTGAGAACCCCAGGACCGTCCATTATTAACGAGCTTGATGCCGAAGATTTTATTGATATTGGTTGCGAGGATCGAAGCATGGAAATCCCAAATCCAATGTTAATTCCTAGTATGAGGAGGTGAAGGCACCACATCCATAATGGAGATCTGTTGGTTTTGGCTGGGATATATATATCACATTCGTTTTCAGATGAGGAGCCCATTTCGGATAGCAAGTGCTCATCAACTGTGCTACGAATTCGATTAGATGAATTGTCGTTTTGAGTGATTGAAGACCATTTTGGCGAGGCCTTCCCTGAGAGGAATTTGAGGGGTGATTTGAGGTCGAAAGACATTTTCTTGAAAAGAAAAGTAATGAAGTTGGGCCTAAAAATTAGAATGTTAGGTTTATTGAAGAGGGAGAAACAATTATTAATATAAAAGCATCGAAATAAAAAGAGTTACTAGAGTGGTGTCTAATGTATTGTGTCGGTAGCCCCTAAGATCTACTAAAGGTGATCTGAAACTTGGTACCGCGCGCCGCAAGAGTTAGATATCACGCACCAGGGAACTGCTGGAACAACCGCAGCACCTGCCTTACTGGCAATGTGTCGATTTAGAATTTCTATATTTATTGTTTCAGAGTTCCAAGGTTGGACTCCTCGACTGTTCATTCAGCGCTCCAAAATGACATGGTTTAGCTCAATAGTGCCACAACTAGCATGTGAACTTCCTTCCGCGACAGTTACTACTGCGCTTTCCTTGAGATGAAACTACCATGATGCTTTTCTATAGATGCTGACATCACAGTCTGACCTTCTGAGGAGCTTCTCGTGTTAGAAGAGGATCATGGCAGCTTCGGAACGCAGACCAAAAATTCGATTACATGAATATTCAACTGCTTGCTTACTCCTTTCACATTTTGGAGCTGTTGATGAAGTACTTAAAGTGTCCTTCAACTTACCTTTTAACTCCATTCAACAGACCACAATCATCACAGCTTCTAGACCACTTTCCAAATACACCATTTCTTATCAAACTCGAACGTTCTTTAACATACCTATATATTTCATTCCGAAAATCAGCAAATCAAGCACCATGCAGTTCACATCCATCCTCGCAGCCTCGATTATGGCATTCACTGCCATATCTGCAATTCCAGCACCAGCTCCAGGTAAACCTTTTCTTCCCAATCTTTCAACCATCTTTCGCTGGCTAATATTCTTACAGAAGCCGATTTCGTCATCTACACCAGACACATTGAAAATGGAGTTGAGAAGCGCTCCGAAGACCCCATTGCCTTCGGCAGACGCGACCCCTCTCCAGTTAAAGGTGGCGGTGGTGGATTCCGTATCTACGCCCAGTATGCCCGCGAGGAGCAAGGAGAAGCGGAGATTAGCAAGAGAGAGGAAATCATTGATGATGACGAAGTTGTGAAGAGAGAGGCTCTTAATGGTGGCGGTGGTTTCAAGATCTACGCCCAGTATGCACGGGATGAGTAAGAGGGCAGGGCAGGAGGGTCTGCAGCCGAGGAGGAATAGACAAATTCTTGCGATATTGGACGAGTTGATTTGTTTGAATATTGAGAAGGAATTGTTTGTTTGGGGGGTCTCTTTTTGTGCTGGAACGGTAGATATTAGACTGTAAGTCTGTAATGAATGACACTTGGCATTCACAACTTAACTTGAAAATGGAATCCTAAGAAGTGCCACTGAACTTGCGAACTATACTTCCAAATGGAGTTTAAGCCCTCTATATGTATGATGATAGGCGCACATAGCAGCAGATTAACAAGGAACAAAATTTTTAAACTACTTGAAAAATGAAAATAATTATTAGCACACAAGCATTACTATATGGGAAGTTTAGATGAAATGAGAATATGAGCATTGAAACAAAGCCAAATATGCAGTTTTCCTTGAAAATCTCTTGGCGCGAAGGTAAAATCCATAAGGAATAAAGTATATGGAAAACTGACATATGAGACAATAAAAATTTTCAACTTCAGTTATAAAGTATTAATAAAACGACCTGGGACTTCAGCTGCTTCCTAACTTATCCCACTTACGCCGCTCAAGCAATTCCAAACCCAGAGGTATTCCTTCTCTCCGCAAATTCATAAATGCTATCAAAATTCCTACACGTATGCTTGATTCTAAAATTGGGCAGATAATGCCCATTACGGATCTTCAAAGTTATTGGGGTGAGATCCTACTGAAGTCAATCTGGGAAATTATATATGGGAAAGAGAGATGTACCCCATGACACATGATCACTTGGCGAAGGTAGTCAACGCAGTGGCCTATATATGTCAGCTTTGCTGAAACTGATGGAAGGGGGTTGGATGTTAGTACTCAGATGTTTAGTCTTTGACCATTCGCTCTCATGTTCATGATGCATTCCCATTCCCATTGCTGTAGCGTAGCTTGCTTGTCTCAGATAATCCTATAAATTGTTAAAATTGACATTTAATTGAGTTTTGTATTTGTGTAGGACCTTACTAGGCAGTGTAATTGATGAAATACTTCAAGGGTAATAAGGTACTCTCCCGGTCGATCCATGAGCTCAGCAGTCTCAATATCTAGCTTATCATGTTCTTCCTTCGTGAGGACGTAATTACCAACTGTTTCATAGTTAACTTTCTTCTTGAAAATACGAAGAGTCCTATGGGTTACCGGCAATTAACTTCTCCCACATATCGTTATTTTCCGGGGATGGAACACCCTCATATGCGTTCGGAGCCTCATTTTCGTCGGAAAAGCCACTGGGATCGAAATGAATAGCCTCGTACTTGATGGCATTTTTCGCAAAAGCTGCCCTGGTGTCAAAATATTGAACCTTTATTTAGAATGGGACACTTGCGTAGTTCAGCAGGTAAAAGTCCCCCCGATTGGAGATGTGGGTTCAGCAAATAATCCAGGAGAATTATACATAAGATAAAGATGAATACGTGTAAGGAAATAAAATACAAAGTCCGGATATTTGGAAACGCAAGGGCCCTCCGAAATGGTGTAGATTCTGGTGTAGCGTCGCCTGCGTCAATATTTGTGGATTTGATTGATGCATATCGTATTGTCGAACGGGAAAACATATTCGAGGACTAGAAACTGAATCTTGCCCGTGCGATTCGGAAACGGAACAACTCCAGAAATTTCGAAGATCTGCAGGGTGTGGTAAGTTTTGAAAGACTTGAAGAACGCAACTGTATGTTAACAGAGGGTGTTCGCAGAGGGCCGGGAATCGCGCCGCCCAACAGCCCTAACTAAAATTCATACATTCCCTGAAACAATTGTACTCACACTCACCTCATTAATATAGAATTTTGTGGTGCACGACTTTGTAAGAATGCCATTTATGACACCTCTTGCGCGGGAAAGTGCGGTTAGAAATTATGCACGTTCGCGCGCACCCCGTAATAGTAAAAGGGGTTCGCAAGCGAACAACAAACTTGAAGTTGCACTGCAGGTGTAACACAGCTCAGGTTTATGCAAGAACAGTTTTCGGCCTTCTAGAAGCTCAAATTAAAGATTTAAGGCTGGGGGAGGCGATCATGTACACATGGGGAAGTTCGACTCGTGAAGAGGCCTTCCATGTTTTAACTCTGACCTCATTACTAAAAGAAAAGAGTCATGCGCTATGAGCTTGAAAGGCATTGAAATTTAACTAAAAAATACATTTAACGGGAAGAAGAAGCTCTGAGAACAATATTTCTGCGAATGAATCACTTGATTAAGATATGGTGTAGTATCTAGGTACCAGGTTTCACATAATCGATCACGTGATGGGGAGGGACAGGCTTGATGTTGGAATCTGGTGATACAGTGTACACGGTACAGCTGTAGTTTATATACTGGATGTATATATAGAATGTTTTACCTTGCGATAGTGTCAATCAAGTCGTCAACCTCTATGAAAAAGTGCAATACTTGACACGAGTGACGTTCATGCTTCGTCCTGCAAGAACAATCTTGTCCTCCGAATGGGAAGGTTCTACATATGCTTTCATATTTCCGTGGATAGGAGCTTCGTACTCAACCTAAATTAAAATTACAACAAATACATTCAATCAAGCATCTTTGACAATACTTGAGGAACTCCTTGCGTCAATAACAGCTAAATTCTTTTTCTGGGAGGGCAAGTGACTAGGATACAACAAAATTCTAGAATGTTACATCTAGGAGATAACTGGATGATAATCTCAGTGCTTAAAGGAACCCCTCGTCTTAACTCGGAATCGACGAGTGATTATCGTAGGCAGAGAATCGATAAACGACACGCGCAGAAGACAAGATGTGCTCATTATCAGATACATTTCTATTCATTTGCGGTTTATTTATGGCGAAGGGGGCGAGAACATGTTCAAAAGGCTCAAGAAGGAGATCCACAGTTCTTTGGTTGGCTAATACATGGTTGGTTGCTTCATCTTTGGCCATACACTCGTTAATCACTCTTCGCAAGAAAGCGAGCAGAATTTACTCAACACCTAGGGCTAAAGCTGCATACAGGACCTACGGACAAGAGATCTTCGCGAGGATAAGAAACAGATCGAGGGCATGAGGGGCGGGCTGCCGCGAGCTCCTACAGTGGATCTTCGAATTTCAACATAAGCGAGGTTTTGAAAGACTCGAGGTTCGCCTACACTGGCGCTTGCCTGAACATGCACCTCAGTTATGTAAAACATATTATCAGGCTACATGATGGAGGTGTCAAAGGGGACTTGATGTGGATTTTCAGCGGAAAAGATAAGGTTGATTTTGTAATTGTAGGAGACGATCCTATTCCCAGAGTGTGAGTTCCTTCCTCCCCAATCGCAAAATGACATCGTCTAGTATCTCCATATCTGGGAACTGATTGAAAAATTCTACGTACTGTGTTTGAGAGAAGATGAATTCTGGAAGTTCCTTGAGACCAAAAGCAGATTGGGGGCGAGCACTTCTACTACTACTCTCTTCATTGCTCAAGGGAATGTCTTTGAACAACTACTACTTGGCATTTTTGGGGCGCCTTTTGAATGATGCCTATAGCTGAGCAAGCGCTGGTCGAAAAAAAAACTGACGCCGAGAACGTCAATCTCCCTCTCCCCGCCTCCCCCCAGCTGTAGCTCTGTTATGTTTCAAACCGTGGCTTGAAGGTTTCCCTGAATACAGAACATGATGGGGGATTGAAAGTTACGCCCGAGGTTTCCGGCCAATGAATAAAACCAACCTTAGAACAATAGAGTCTTCTATTTCCAAAGCATCAAAAGTCACGTTTTCGTATCTGAGATCGAGGACAATAGCCCTGAAATTACTGGCGTTTCTCTCAATGACATTCTGCAAAGGAAAGTGCTTATTTATGAAGGCATTGAATTTATGCTATGAAGCGTGGTGTAGAATTTATTTACATCCATCAAAAGCGAATAACACCCAGAGCCGGTTCATAGACCAGGAGCCAATCCGACATCGTACATGCATTGCTGCTACCCGCTATAGTCTGGTGAGGCAGGCCGCCGATGAGTTCGAAAGAGGGACCTTTAGAAGCAGCTCCAATACACCCCCAGCAGATGGCAAAGTACTTGCAGTGATTACAGAAAAGACCAATGAAATGGGTCTTGAGCCATTCTAGAAAGAACCAGATCAGTCTACAGTCCTTAAGAAACGACGGAGAAGAAAGAATATCACTTGAAGATAAGCACTATACCAAGGAGTCTTGAACTTGGGAGGCAGGGTGTGGAGACTTACTCTTTCGGCACTTCGCGCACTGCACTGGTGAAAGGGGGTTGACTGGCAGATTCGTTTTCCGAATGAGCTTGACAATGTACGTTGAGTCCTTATGACGGTGGTCAATTCTCTTGGAATTAGTACAAGAGGCGCAATATATGCAGTGATTGCAGTTGCCCTTGACACATAGAGTTGCAGGTTGATTGTATGCTAGCACTAACAACCAGCCCATCAGCATCTAGAGGCTTTACTACACTGTGGAGGAAGAGGGTTGCTCACCAAATTGGCACATCATGCACTTCGATATTGCAGTCCCACCCATTTCATCAGGATACTGGAAAGAGTTCTTGGCTACAAGCTCTGTATCGCAACTTCGATACATATTCAACCGTAGCCAGTCCTTTTGTCTTGGGCTGAGCATAAAATACAAGTCTGGGTTCCTTTGAATGCTGATTGTACCGGGGTAACTGCCTGTGTCGTGTTTATGAAAGACATAGTCAATTTCTTTCAGCCCTGTTTCCAGTACGGCAAATATCAGCTCCAAGTCATTAACGCCATAAAAGCTTCTCAGCATTGAGACCACACTTACATTGATGGCATGTTGGGCAGTAGAATCGCTCTTTGTGAGTGTCGGGGAGATTAGGGTCTTCACTTGTAAGTGCTTTGATGAAGTAATGCTTCTGTTTGTGTTGCATGCTGTCTTCGTCTGTCTCGAGGAAACATGGCTCACAGATCCACTGACCAAACCCCCAAGTCTGCCTGCAATCACGACACCAGTAGAAACTACTGCCAATTTCAATTGCTGGATAGCAGGAGAGTACAGTTAACTCAGAAACCAGCAACAAGAAGACTTTGCAGCAACTTACGGTCATGACATTTCTCGCAGTGTGTAGCCCAGGCTGGATATCTTCCCACTGTTTTCTCGCTGGGGTTTCAAGTCAGTCACCAGAGGGTTTGAGAAATATTTCATATTGAGATTAATCTTCAAAATTAACCGGACTCGTCAACAAAACAAGGAAGTAGATGAGGCCGATCGTGAGAAGTGAAGGAACTTACTCGTAGCACACACATGGGTTCGTTCTCCACGTTTCCGTAACACTCCACTCATCCGGATAGATAGCGAGAAATTCTTGATGTGTCGGCTCTTTCTGGATATGATCTTTAAGGAACTTATCAAGGTAGGTACGGACGTGGAAGCAAGCCACACAGAGAGAGTGACTACAATTCCTTGATGTACATTGCAGCCGAGCCAGTTGCGCGGTTGAGCATTGACTGCAAGTTGATTCGGGTGCGTATTCATTGGAAAACCTGATCCATTGGCGCATCTTGATCTTAATTGGCTGGGGGTGTAACGTCGTGTGGACGTTGCGGCAACCATGACAGAGCCAATATTTGCATTCTAGGCAAATGTAACTATCTTTGTAATATAAAATGCCTTATCATGCGTCAGTCATCTAACAAGTATCTGAGCAGCCACTTTCATAATATTGCTCGCTACATACCAGATTTGCATCTGTCACACCACCGGCAAGACACCGAATTCAAACTCCTGATTAACGTACTCTCATCTGGAGATACTACATTGCCCGCAGCATTTTGGTTTGAAAAGCTTTCGCTCAAAACACCAACTCTCTCCGGGTTAATCCTCCAATTATTGTGAGAAGGAAAGGTTTGAATGCCATTCAAACTCGGTCTCTCATACTGCTGTGGCTGCTGGGGAAAGGATGGAATATTAACAAGCCTAGCCGGGATTTGCGCTGCAGTATTTGGTCCTGGTAGAGCTTGCATCATCCCCGACGGAAATGTCCCAAAAGCCGCGCTGTTATTGAGCAGAGGCTGGGGCTGGATAGATGATGGCCTAGGGACTGAAGTTGGAGCCACATTGGGAGTTTGGCTCCAAGACGGACTGGTTCCAGAGGGTCCCGACGTTTCTGCAAACACAAAATGCTGGCGGGTGTTGTCTCGATCGGCACGCTCTCTCTCTTTCGCGCTGTTGAGAATAGCTTTAAACTTCTTCATTTTGAGGGCGTACACCTACGTAGTTGCGTCCCTCCGCGTTCTTAGACGGATGTGGAAGTACTGCTGGGAAGGATTGAGTGCTTAAAGTTAACCTATCTGGCTCTCGCCCATTTTTTCTAGTAAGGATCATTTCAGCCGCACGCCGGGGAGGTCAAGGCTATTTCTCGCGTATTAGCGACAATATGAGTTAGTCAATATATCTGCATTTGATGATACTGTTTTGTCGAAAGACTCGTCACAAGCTGCAGCCACCCAGCCACTAAACATTCAGCTGAGCCGGGCCTCACCCAACCAGAAACCCAAGGTTTGCTCCATTACCTTGACGAACATGTTCCATCCAGATACACCAGCTCTCTTTCTCTCTTTCGTCAACCTTCTAATCTCCAAGTCCTTGGCCGCAAAAAAAAGACCCTGATAGTCTCGTATACCCCCGATGCAGCGGTATAAGTACGATCAACCTTTAGAGGAGAACGAGATTCGTCTCCTCGAGATCGCAAGACATCCCGAAAACAACAAGATTCAGGGAAGTATCCGAATCTGCAACCTGGTTGAAGAAAAGCCCCGATATGAGGCATTATCGTATCTTTGGGGGCCTTCTGGACCCGAAGTTCCGAAGTTCCCAATAGGCTACCAAGAGCCAGTATTCGATGTTTTTCAGAACCTCTACATAGCTTTACACAGAATTTTGTCCCTTACGGGCAAAGGCGAACACCGAACATTATGGATTGACCAGATTTGCATCAACCAGGAAGATATAGTTGAACAGAAAGCGCAAGTTCTTCTCATGGGCGAAATCTACAAACGTGCACACGACGTGCTTGTGTGGCTAGGCGACCCTCCCCCTGGAGTGCTCAATGTTGCTGGCTATCTGGGCCAAATTCCTGGCATGGTCAAGAAAATTGAACGCAGTGTAGCCCGAATTGGGCCAAATTTCCTTCCCTCAGTGTCAGCAGGATTACCCACAAACGATGACCCGGTGTGGGCGATCATGATCGATATTCTCCATAAAGAGTGGTATTCCCGTGTTTGGACTCTTCAAGAGGCAGTCTTGGGCAAGCGATTAGTGGTATATTACGGCAGCAATATCCTGGACTGGGAATTCGTTTACAGGCTATATCTTGTGTATGGCTCTGCTCCCCACATGCCTTTGAGAAGCCTTCATGACGAGAGGGAGATGGCCTACAAGTCAATCCAATGGATACAAACGTATCGAAGAGCACGAGAAAAATCAAAACCTATTGATTTCAGTCATCTACTCTGGACCTGTGGTTTCAAAGACTGCAAATATGATGTTGACAAGATCTATGGCTTACTCGGGATGGTCGAGAAAGACATCAAGGACAGAATACCTGTAGACGAGAAGTACAAAAAGGATCCACGTCCAGTCTTCCTCGAAGCTTTCAAAGTCGCTATCAAAAACGACCGGCAGCTTCACCTCTTGAGTCTTCCTTTCGAACGAGACACCAAACTTGGACTCCCTTCGTGGTGCCCAGACTTGAAGAGACCAAACGAATGCGTGCAGCTCAGTGGGTCATTTTTGGCTGGGATAAGATCCTCAACGGAGAAATCCTCAATATTGGCCATCACAGACTCAGACTTTTTGAGCGTTCAAGGTGTCGAAGTTGACAAGGTCCTCAAGATTGCCAAGACCCAATATTGCCACCTGAAGGAAATGGACAAACGGAAGAAACTTATGACCGAATTTCATGTGGAGACGCTCCGTATGGCTCAAGAAGTCTACGGCACACCAGAACCAGAGGAATATTGTCGAACACTGATTGCAGACACAACAAGATCACTCGAGGGCCGCAAATGGTCGATAGAAGAAATACGTGCGGGATACCAAGCCCTCTTCGCCGAAGGCCCTTTGCAAGCTCACCTCAACGCGATGGAAAAGTCTCTTTCGGGCCTTTACGCTTCTTGTGCTATCCAGGCTTGTGGTGGGCGTAGATTCATTACCACCATAAAGGGACGAGTAGGACTTGCACCTGCGGATTGTAAGGAGGGTGATGATATCTGTGTCTTTCTTGGCTCTGGCGTGCCATACGTCCTCAGACCGAATATTGCTGAAGCAGGGGAAAGTTCGACTTTTTCTTTTGTTGGTGATTGCTATCTGCATGGGATCATGAATTCGGAGATACTAGACATGCTTGATAGAAAGGACACTGAGTTGGAGTTGCGAGAGTTTATCATTACATAAGAATGGAAATATATAGTATAGATGCACCGGGGAGGCTATACTTATTCCATTCCAATTTCTCTTCGCGCAATTGACATCGTTTTTTGAGAAGCTTTAATTCATACATGACCCAAGTTATAACCTATGTGATGTCAGCATATCCCAGCTCTGAGTACCTTCATTTTATGTTGGCACAACTATCCCACGTTATGCGACATGCTACACAACCAGATCACAGCGGGTTGCGCGCCTGCCAGTTGAGCTGTGTAAGATACGGAAGAACTGAAGGAAGGCTTATTCGATGGCAGCCTTGGGGCTATTAGACTTAAGACTATAACTCCTTAACTCTATAATTATTATGAATGAATTGTGCTGAAAAGCGGCAAATATTAGTTTACCTGTTAACCTAACATAGCAACACCCTAAGTTCAACCATTTGTTGACTACCTGGTGCCACCTTAGGGAAATTTCCAGGGTTCTCGCATGCAAAATAGGCACCTGTTAGTTATTAGGCTGGGATCATCAGATACCAGTGCTCGTCATGGATGCTAAAAAAGTTTATATATATGTATTATATTTAATTTATGTCTTTTGTGATGTACAATAAAGATGCATACATAAAACGATTTATAAATATTTTATGTAACTATATGAGATTCACTAGGTGCTTCCTATGCTATTTCATGGCCTAGCCTATCGGGGGGCCTGAATAACTATGGAAGGGCCTTTTCGACCGACCTCTGCCAGAGGCTTCATTTAGATGTTATCTCTAAGAACCCGGACTTGCTAAGTAGGAACAAGCTTTAAAGTGGGTACCTACAAGCTTATGAGGATCACAACTCCCTGAGAGCATGATTTCTCGGACCTCGAATTCATGTCTCAGGTTTATCGCGAACTTAATTTTCGAACTCAAAATATGTTACAAGTAGAAATTCTAATTTTGGGGTATTATCACTGTATTTACGGTGTACGCTATAATTTCAATTATGTAATAGTACAATTGAGCAGGGGTGCGTGAGTGTCTGGAAATGGACCCCGCTAAAAATAATTAACTAAAAAATATGCGACATCTAATTTGCCTTTTACTGTAAAGTGAGCCGTACTGTACGCTCAACCACTCTGGCCCTGATCAACCAATCCATTTTCTAGTTTGAACCTCTTTAATCTATTCCAACGTCATTTCAATCTTTGTATCTCCGTATTCTACACCACAATTTCGAAGCGGAATGGAGGTGTCTGTCACTAGGAACCCAAAACTGAGAACTGCGTGTGACAGATGCTACGAGCTCAAAGAACGATGTGAGCGTGCAACGGCCTCTGCTCCCTGTGTGCGGTGCGAAAGGTTAAGTTTCGTTTGTCTTACAGTACGGCCGGTGCGGCCCGTGGGTAGAAGAGCACATTATGGAAAAGACTTTGCCTCGAGAATGACGTCGGGCAAACGCAGAAAGCTGGAGCAATACCAACTTAGTATTGACGCATGTTTGGACGCCCTAGCCGACCTGCAACCCAAAGACAAGGAGCTACTGCTGTTTTTCCTAAGCCAGCCTGAAAGCCTAGATCACTTCGTTGTGTGCTCAAGCTTTCAAGCCGAGCAGCAACATTCACTCGTTACCCAACTACCAGCTACCCCACTGTTGCTCAAGGATGCCTACCTTGCATGTGCTATTATGTTAAAGCAACTTCAATCAGGTTCTGTAACGGGCGTGGACACGAGTGCTTGTATTGGCTACATATCAAAGGCCATGAGCGCGCTACGGTCGCTACCTGTTTTGCGTCCACAGGACACTGTTTTATGCCACACTCTAGGAAGTTTACTGGCTTTCTCGATATACTCAGCCATTGGTGTAGGGGTTCCAGACATCTGTCGTTACTGTCTCAGCACAACAAACCCCTTTGTGGGTACAGCAATGCCTGATGCACACAAAGATCCGTGGCAGAGCTTTCTGGTCGTACTGGAGATCATGGACTGTCTTGTCTATCGGCGAAAACCGACCCGAACGATTCTGGTACCAACCTTTGTTGTTGACCGCCGCCTTGGTCTCTGTTTGCCTCTCTTGCCCTACTACCATGATCTTTGTGTAATCAGCAATTCACTTCTCAATACAACTGACGTGGGCATTCTGGCTCGCCTTCAAAAGCAGCTAGATGGCATTCATACTGTTGTGGAGTCATGGCAACCATCTCACTCAGATCAACTTATCGAGCAATTTAATTCGGCAGATATCGTCAACCTTCTTGCGCAAGCCAAGGTGTATCGCTTAGGAGCGCTCCTAGTGGGCCACCGGTTGCGATTTCCATTTGGCTGCGAGGATGCTCAAGCCGAAATATGGTCCAAGGAAGCTATGATGGAATTTGAATTGGCAAAACGTGTTACGAAGCGATCACTGCGATTTGTGACGTTACCATTCATCGTCGCAGCCGTCGAGGTTCGAGATGCGAGCCTACGCTTCAGTACCCTCCAGCGTGTGGACGATTATGTTGATCATTATGCTCCGTTCATGCAAAAGGCAACCAAGATATTCTTGTCAAGAGTTTGGCATGAGCGAGATCTGAATCTTACTAGTCGTTGGTTTGATTCAATACATAAACCATGCCCTGTAATAGATGCTATTGACGCAACTTGCTTTGGTATCTCATAGACATGGAGCAATTCTTTATGAGAAAAATTTATTGGGAATATATCGTTACTCTAGATTTTGTTTATAATCGAGTCCAGTACAGCTGCCACTTTTATCAAGGCCTCATCCTTGTGCCTATATCCAACAATCTGAATACAAATCGGTGCGCCCTTGTACTGTTCTGGACCAGTATCTATGTAAGCATGTGTCAGCTTGAGTCTTAAAATTTGGGAAGAAAGTGGCGCCTACAAAGGCTGTAGAGCTGCTCATCATCCGGACCGAATTTGGCGTTGCTCAGACCGTCAGTGGAGTCTATATCTCGCACCTGGTCCACGGGAATCACAATGGCTGGATAATCGAGATAGTTCCACAGGCCAGTATATGTTACTGTCGTCCAGCGATCTAGAGGAAGTGCTGTATGTGGTGCTGGAGGCATCAGAATCGCATCTAAATCGTTGTCGCGAAATAGTTTGAGATACGTTTTTGCGGCCTCGGCTCGGCGGACGTTCAAATGAAAAAAGCCCTGCAATGTCGTTCCTGGTACCGATAGAAGGCCACTAGCTTTGAGTGACGGGATGACTGGCTCACCTGTTCGCGCGAATTGTTCGTAATAGTGCTTTTTCAGTCAGTCTAAAGTAAAAGGCCAGGGATCTGGTGGGCTCACATGGCTTCCCGATAATGCGCAATAGCTGATGAGGTCTTCGTAGTGCAATTTGACGTCGGGTAGGTTGATAGGAATGATTTGAATATCGTTATTGCTACGGAGAAGATCGACCGCCTGCTTTAAGCCACGTCTAACTGGCGGTGATGGAGTATAGACGCCGTCATTTAGAGCAACACCGATTCGGAGCTTGTGCTTGGGTTCAAGATCTATCCATGGAACCGAGATCGAAGTGCTGTCGTACATCCAAGTGTCTGCTTGGAGTATCGACTTCAGAAAGAGAGAGCAATCCCGAAGTGAAGTCGACATGGGCCCAGCTGTCGAACGGACACCATCTGTCCCTGGCGGGGTGAGGTCTCGCACACCACCATGAGGAATCAGACCTACGCTAGGCCTGAATCCGTAGATTCCATTGCAGACTGATGGGACACGAATGCTACCACCAATATCTGTCCCAACTCCAAGAATGCTGCCTCGAAGAGCAAGGAGGGCACCTTCACCCCCTGTACTTCCACCTGCGGTGAGAAGTTTGTTGCGAGGGTTCAAAGTTCTTCCAAAAATATTATTGTCACTATCGCCAGTCATAATTGACTGGGGTAGATTGGTTTTACAGTAAAGAACCGCTCCCAAATCAATCAGCATAGCAGCAAGCGCGCTGTTGTTCTCTGCTGGTTTGCCCACATAGCAACCCAACCCAGTCGATGTATCGTATCCACGAACTTGGAAGCTATCCTTGAGTGAGATTGGTAGCCCAAACAGCGGCGGGAGGGCTTTCCCCAGAAACTTTGAGTTGTATTCCAGGTCAAGTTTCCTCGCTCGTTTAATAGCATCGTCGAAGAATATCTCTGTCAGACAATTCGTCTGCCACGGGTTTAATATTAGCAAGCTTCTTCAACTGGTGTCTAGCGAACTTACCAACTGTTGGGCAATAGCAGCTCTCTTGCAAAAGGCTACAGTCACTTGCTCAACCGACCAGACTCTAGCCTTTAGCTTTTCAAGAAGATCGGTTGCGTCGTAGTTAGAAGTAATTGTGGACTCTGTCTCGTTTAACAGCCCGCAAGTAACTGGTATATCCATAACGTTAGTAACATTATGAAAATTTTCCGTAGGAATTCGCCAGTCTTTTGGAATCTTTTCCCACTGCTGAGCTCTTTTCTCCGCTGCAATGGCCTGGTAGTTCTTTATCTCTGATAGCATCTTGATCTTGCACGAGTTGGATCAACAGGAAATAAAGAATCACTGAAGTTTCCGCTGCTTATGGATAACATCCTAAGCTGGATTCTTTTTAAATTGAGGGGTACTAAGCTATTTATCGTCACAGCAAATATTCAAGGCCGTCAAGGGAACCTATACAAATTGACAAGAGCCTCAGGCTTCACTTCCGGTTCCGGTTCCGGTTCCGGCTTCAGTCTAGAACAATGTGCCTCAGATCAAGTGGGTTGATTTCTACTCGACTATCCGATATCCCGTATTCGAAGCAGTAATAGGTCCCAGAGTCCCATTTTACTTGGCAGTTATCATGAATTGCCCCCAACGGCCCGGGCCGCTCTGATTACAAAGTTCGCAGAGACATGCTAGTTTCGAATCCCTGTCCCTATGCGGTGTCGGTAGGGCAAGGTTCCCTTCCAGCAAACCTCCCGGTCAACGTTCCGGTCAACTTTCCGGCATATCACAACCAATAAGCATACGACTTGTGCAGGATTCCATCATAGGTTTGTTTCTACCTTACAAACATACTTTTATTCCCTCAATCCTGCCAAGCCTGACTTTCCATGAAATTTTAAATTACTTCTACCTACCACGTAGACCGGCCAACTCCCAACAGTTTTATAACAGGCGCCAACTTGGAGGTTTCACTGCCACTTGTCATGTGATGAGGACTATGAGAGTATATTGACTCCCGAAGCCTCACTTCGTGTCACTCTTCTCCTTCCCTCCTTAGCTTTAGAACTTTGTATTTAGGCAATCTACTTCATGTACGCGGACCTATTGATTTAGTGTCTCCACGTGACACCAAGTAACCAGGCGTTCACAATCTAGATAGTTGTAATTTCAGAGAGATTGTATGTAAATGGTGTAATGGTGTTCAAACAACTTTTCTGGGTCCGGTAATACTTCTTATTAAACATCCAAGGTAGGTAAGTAGGTAGAGAGAGATGCAATCCCTACAAATGATGATCAACATAACACTTAAATGCGGGATTAGTAACCCACTATTAAGCCAAACTCTAGGATGGACTAGAGAGATATTTGTCAATGAGAAATCCATAGTGTATATTAAGCTGCAGAGGTTGTACTTTTATTATGCTGGTATCTGGCGAAAGGGTTGGGCGCGGGTAAGTGTATTGAGCAGTGTTTCTAGTTAGGCAATTATATCAATTCGATACCATACCTAGTGTCAGGCGCTAGAGTGAAAGTGTACTATAGATATGTGACATAGGCCTTAAACCCCTTGAATCACAGAGTAGGTGTCATATTCTCTGGGTAGCTGAGCCTTCGGTGCTACCAACACTATACCTTCAACATTTATATTCAAACATCAGATTATTAGCTACGAAGCATAACGCAACCTCTATGAGCTTGGATCAGCGATGTAGTCACCTGCAGCTTACAGGAGAAATTTAATGTTATCTGTCCCTCGAAAAGTCTTCTTTTATCACTGATTCTTCTTTTTTTCATTTTACTTATAATAGATCTTTTTTTGTTCCTATATGCTTAACCCCTAATAAACAAACGCTCCACCATAAAGGAAGAAACCGAGCTTAAGAAAACAGCTTAACTGAATGTTTCTATGATAGGTTTAAGAATGAGTAGGAGGTCTGGCATTGGCCGCAGCAACAAAATGACCCCAAGTTATCAGCTCCCTGCTGCAGTCATCCTGGTGTAGAGCACACTCGATGAGGGTGGGTCCCTCCGTATTACCCTGCGCCTTCTCTATTGCCACCACCAACTCTCCCACTGTTGCCGCTTGCAGTCCCAATGCATGCCCATCTGTAGAATTGAACGCTTCTACTAACTTAGCATAGTCCCAATTTTTGATGCGATTATAAAGTCCGTCATGAATCTCTACCTCGATTGTGTAACCTTTGTTATTCATCAAGAAGATGATGATCGGTAGGTTCCACCGCACCATCTGCGATACCTCCTGTGCTGTCACCTGGAACGAACCATCGCCTACCATCACGACAATCTTTCGGTCTCTCTTCCCTAGTGCATATCCAAAGGAAGCTGGGATAGACCAACCAATATGGCCCCACTGCATCTCAACCTCAAAGCCCGCCCCTTGGGGAAGCCGCAACTGAACACCATTGAACCACGAATCGCCCGTCTCCACAAATAGAGTAGTCTCTTGTGTGAGAAGCATTTGCACCCGTCGAGACACTTCTTTGCGGGTCAACGCTTCTTCTCCATTGGGGAACCGTTCAATAGGAGGGTCGGGGCGGAGCCGCCTGTACTCGATCATCGTGCTATCATTGTAGGTGACTATCTCTGCTAATTTTAACAAGAAGTCACACAGCCGCACACGACTGAAATGGGCCCCGGGGAATGTCACGTGGTCCATCTCAGCAACCATATGAGGAATATTAGGCAGTGCCGTCCAACCTACTGTACTGTAATCTGTAAATGCAGTACCAGCACAAATAATGGCATCCGCCCAGTGAACGATTGAGTCAGCGGCGAGCGTGCTGACCTGGCCCCAGAAAATGCCTACGAACTGCGGATGATCCTCAGGAAAGAAGCCTTTAGCAGCTGGTTGAACCGCAACACTGCATCCTAGAGCCTCTGCTAGTTTCAACAGCTCTTTTTCTGCTCCTGCTCGGCGTATTTTGGGCCCTACCAAAATCATGGGCTTCTTCTTTCCGTCCAGATATTGGGCTGCTTGGTCGATTGCTGCGGCCAGGGCTCCTTCATCACTTGGCACAGGGTCAGTTACCGCGTTTGGAGGACCAGGTCGAACACATGCTGCACCGGATAGATTCGTAGGAATTTCAATATACGCTGGTTTGCGTGCAATAAGTGCAGCTCGAATTGCCCGGTCGATTAGACGAGGCGCTTCCACTGCTCTTTTGATTGATACTGCACAACATGTGATTTTCTTTGCCATCTCGTATTGGTAGGTGAAATCGTGCTCTCCGAGCGTGTGGTGCAAGAGATGAAATTCGCCGGCATCATTGGTGTTGGGTGATCCACTGATCAAGATGAGAGGAAGGTTTTCTGCGTACGCGCTGCCCGTGCCATTGAAGGCTGAAATGGCACCGACACTGTATGTTACAACGCAAGCTGAAACTCCTTTAGCACGAGCGTAGCCCTCGGCTGCCATTGAGCAGTTCAACTCGTTTGCGCAGCCAACTTCCGTCAATTTCGGGTGTGATGAGAGCTTGTCGAGAAGAATAAGATTATAGTCACCCGGGACAACAAAGTGATGCCGGATCCCGATCTGAACCAGCCTTTCAGCAAGGTAATCGCCCACGGTGAAAGAAGACATATTTGGATGTTCACTATTAAACTCTATGTTGACGAGAATAAGGTGCAAGGTAGGGTCTTCAAGTATTATAATGAATAACCATCAACTTTAATTTTAGATCATCATTTGATTAGATCAATTAGTGGGTACAAGAAGTGGTTTTTGGCCATTCTAACAGAGGTGATAATCAGGAGATTGGCTTTACATCGAATGATCTGCACGAATTCTGTGGACTGGGATACCGATTGCCTGCATGACAACAGGAGAGGGATCTCTATTTGACCCCGAACACGTGAGATCCAATCATTATGACTGGTTGCGATGAAGAGAAGCAGGATGTAAAAAGGACCGATGTGTCATGAACACGTGAATAGTACAGGACTCCAGCCCCACTAGCGCTAATACACCAAAATCCATCGCACGCCGCTTTTATTTCTCTGCTAATGGACTTGTGACAATCGAGTGTCGTGATTTTGCGTAACATTACAACACCTATCTCAAACAACGACGAAAAAAATTCAAGCATAATTTACTTGAATATGCTAGGTATAGTCAAATGTCACGGAAAATGGCGCGCCTGAGGCATGTCGGAGAAGCTCTCGTATGGTTACTAAGTACTGACTAATCACTTCGCGATCATCTGCATATAAATAGCTAGGCTCATATAGTTCTTCTAGAATCAAGCGTCTCATTGATCAATATACTACGCTCACTTGAATGCCTTAGCAGGAGTTCGCTCTGTTGGTGCAACTATCCCACGTTACGTGACAGTTATGAGCCCGGTTCGCGTATAAGCTTTCAACGCGCTGTACGCTGTGCCAACAGAAGATCGCCTGCTCATTCATTTCTCTTTCCTACGATCAATCAGCTACCTGAAATCCCACGATGTCAACCACCAACGATGACCTCAACCAGGGCAATGTTACCCTTAGAACTAGGGCCGACTGGGCTGAATGGTATCTTCAACTACGCTACAACTCCATGATGCAAAAAGTCTGGCATCTAGTCGACCCCGAAGCTCCCGACGCTCCAGACTTGGACGAGCCTCTGGCGCTCCCTCCGACGATCGCTGACCTGATTGAGGAGCGCAGCAGGGAGCTCCAGGGAGAAGGCAACTCTACAGGTGTTGCCACCAGGTCATCATCGAGCACCCGAACAATAGCATCCATGAGCCCAATTCCTAGAGTTGGGTACAGCGACGTAAAAGAGCAGTTCCAAGATTACCAGAGGAGCTATATAATCGCTCAAGTGGCTGCTGATAGACTCAATATCAAATACCAGAAGATCTAGGTTTAAGTACGATCCTCGATTGATCAAGGCTTGCTCTCTACTGTTATATATACTCAGAGGACCGAAGAAAAATCCAGCCTTCAAGCTCTCGTCAGAAACCTTCAGAAGATCGCTAGATCAACTGAGGCAAGTACTAAGACTAGTATCAGAGAGTAGTATCGAAACTGCCTGAAGCAGGCGGAGCACAGAAACGTCAATTCTACGTACTGGCAGGCTAACTAGTACAAGCTCTACTAACAAGCAAGGGTATATAGCTTGGAGGAGATCAAGAGTATACTAGCAATAAGAGATTTTCTCACAGCTATGTTATATAAGATCGCTCCTGATTAAGCACGACAGGAGCTAACCAAAGTTATCGGAAATAACAAGCTCGGAGAGAAAGGAAAGACGCTCGAGCAGTATACTATCTAGTTCTCTGCTCTTATACAGGAAAACTCTACACGACACTTATCTCGGTAACCGGGGATCTTCGCTACTATTAGAGAGTACTCGGATACAGGAGTAAGCCCTGCTTGTAACGACGACTCTAGTAATCCAAACTATTCCTGTAGAGCTCAGGAGAAGAAGAAGTATCAATAAGAATTAGAGAGATATTATGTCCTTTAATATATACTTACTAAATTAGCTAGAGAGTAGATCCCTAAATATAGAAAACCAAATACCAAGTAGATAAAAGAAATCAAGGAGTGTCTAAATACCTCTAAGTTCAAGATTTTATAAGTAACACTCAAAGGAAAAGAATAGTTAAGTCAAGACAATATAAGTACCTCACTAAAGGCTCAAAAGAGTAATATAGAAACTATTTTCAAGTACTCTAGTAATATTATAGCTACTATATTAGATCCAAGTATTATAGATTTTACTAGTGATCACTTAGAAATATATACTATACTCGACTTTAATAAATATTTACTTTCAGAAAATACTCTCTTAGATAACTATAAAACAATTTATTTGGTTAACTCGAGATTGCTATTAATATTAGGCTTATTCGTGAGAGTTACTGCTAACGACTATATTAAGGCTAATATAATAGCTTTTCCGATCTCTAGAAGAGGTATTTGTGTACTCTCTAAGATTTTTATAGGAGAATTAGGAAATATTATATATAATCTATAGTTATATAATATAGCTATTATAAAAGGATTTTATATTAATATAATATCAGAAGCTCAACTTAGAGTAGCTAACGTTTAATATAGTAGTCTAAATTACTTGCTTCGCTTAGGATCACTCAAGAATAGTATAATACTCAAGAAACTTAAGTACTATTATAATCTAGTTTTCTTAGAATATAAGTCTCTTTCTATTTATATTAAAGCTCTTTTGAAGACTCTAATATTTCTAATAATCAAGCAAAGAGTGAGAGCTAGATTCTATAAAACTAGAGATTTTCTAAAACCAAGAAGTGACTCAGAGAGTATCTAATATACTCGCTCAGAATATCTAGACCCAAAAGTATTATATATACTAGTAAAGAATATTCGGAATATATAAATTAAAGATATAGAGCGTATAAAGTGCCAGTACTATACTCAGGCTTACACTAGTCAAGTAATATCTAGAAGACTATTAGAGAAGTAATTATCTCGCCCTTTCTAAAGAATTCAATAGGATTTATTTGATTATTCAGAAGGCTATAATAGAGTATAATAGTTTTTGGCAATCAAGGATAAATATAATAATAAGCTCATTAGTTTTATATTATTCAGGAGGATATATAAGAAAGTATTTACTATACTTTCTAAATTTGAGAGCTAGATAAAGCGATAGTACAGGCTCTCAATATACAAAATAAAGTATAATAACAATATCTCTATAATTAGCCGCAAAGGATTCACAAAATATAAGAACTAGATATATATAGAAAATATAGATCTCGAGCTTTTACTAACTTACACTTACGAACCCAATAAGAGTATAAAGCAAGCTAGGCAAAAAGTTATTATATACACTCTAAAAATAAGAGAAGCTACTTGCCTCCCAGGGAATCTATAGCTAGAAGCAATAATAATTACTATATTTTTATATAATATAAGCCTCTCTAAAGTATATAAGATATATACTCTAAGCGAAATATTAAATACTTGATTTAGAAATTACTTTTAGTTTTATAATCTAGCTCTTATAAGGAAAATAATAGCTAATCTATAACCTGATTAAAACAGTATCTATATTTACAGAGTATATATATATCCGTTAATAAAGAAAAGAGAAGCAAATATAAATAGAAGAATATTCAAGGTCAAGCTATAAGTATATATTGGATATCTAGTAGAATATATTATAATATCGATCTATAAGATCTAAATACTAGCGCTCGAAAGGATAATAATTACAAGAAATATAATATTCGACGAATAAATATTCTACTCTTTAGAGCTCGAGGCAACAAAAGGCCAACTATTATCAATTACAAAACAACTAATAGAAATAATCAAGCAAAATAAAGGAGAGCTTTAGAATACTAAAGCAATACTCGAGAACTTTGGCTTGTAAAACGAGCTTACAATAGACAATAACAAAGTACTACAGGATACTCCGCAGGAGGCAAGCGAGTACTAGAGTAAGGTTCAGGAGAGCTAGAACTCAGGGATAAGCGCCTTAAAAGAAGGAGAGAATATAAATATAGAACTTCAAATACCTAAACTAACACCTACTCTAGAGAGCTTGCCTTATACAATCGAGAGCTCCTCAGTAATAGATAGTTAGCTAGTTAGTATATTAATACAGGTAGTAAATACACGAGATAATAATATAAGGATAGTAGGTACTCCTGAATACTATATCAGTAGTACGAGTAGAGTAATATCAAAATTAACTGAGTATATATACTCTACTTAGAATACTTGACTAAATCCTCTACTAGAGCGGGAGCTAGTTGAAAGCTAGACTCCTGCTCAAAGCAGAATATTACAAGATACAAAGTTAATATCGAGCGGCAGAATAAAACAGACACGAGCGTCAAAAGCTTAACTCTAAGTATCTCACTCAAGTCAAAGACTTCAGGGGAAGAGAGCTTCTAAAGTACAAGAGGAAGGCTCGAAAATAACAAAAAGTAGAAACCTCCTTACAATAACGATTATAGTATACCCTATATAAGAGAGCCGTAGTCAGGTAGAATTAGATACTTTCTTTAGTATACTATTTCCTTCGCAAGAAGATATAAACTAGAGTAGTATCGAGCATAAAGCTATATATATAGTAATCACGGAATCAGTTCTATAAAACAATACTCCTAGTAAGAACCTTGGCCAGAATATATTATATATATACTAAAGTAGCTTGCCTAAAGTATCTAAGGCCTAGAAGGAACTAGAAAAACACCCCTACAGAGAACACTTTAAAGCTAACACTTGTCTAAAGATTAGCAACCTAGAGAAGAGGAACTACTAGAGAGTAATTAAGCGCTCCTAAGCAGTCACTGATCTAATCCCCCTGAAGTAAGTATTTATATATAAAACGGACTCAGGTAGCTTCCTTACTTGCTATTAATCAAGAATAGTAGTAAGAGATAATCTACAGAAAGAAGCAACAATCTTCTCGACATATATAACAACACTCGCCACTCACTTATTTAGAGTAGCTATAATAATAGTAATATATTTTAATCTTGAAATAAAGTAATATAACATCGTAAATATATTTATAAACACCCAGCGAGACTCCAGGAGCGCGCCAATAGCTTACTATTTGCCTAATAAATTCAAACAAGCAAGTAAATATATCATAGTTGATTATACCTTGTATAAGCTCAAAAACTCGCCTATACTATAGTACAACGAGTAAATGTCTACACTAAAAAAGCTAGAATTAATACTATACCAAGAGGAGCCCTATATATATATAATATCTAATCGCAAAGTGTTTATTATATTCTATATAGATAATATTCAAGTAATCTTTTATAAAAAAAATAAGAAGCTCGCAAATTAACTAATAATACAAATCAAGAAAATATATAAGATCCGCGATCTAAATAATATTAAGTAGTTCCTAAAAGTGAGAGTAATTAGAGATTAAGCTACTAACAAAATATAGCTTACTCACAATATATATATTAAAAAGGTAACTAAACGTTTTGATTTGATAAATAGAAAGTACCCAAGTACCCTTTTGCTATTTTACAAGCTTGAGAAGAATAAGCGCCAAGCTTCTCTAGACTATATAAAGGAATATCAAAAGAAAGTAAAATCTATATTATATATAGCGATTATACTACAGCCTGACGTAGCATTCACTATATCTCAACTCTCTCATTTTCTCACAAATCTAGCTTTAGAGTATATAACAGCAATCGACTAGACAATCCGCTATTTATATAATATACGTTTTCTAAATATTATATATTCCAAGAATAGAAGCGAAGCACGGCTAGTAATAGCCTCAGACATATCCTTTGCGAATAATTTAGAAACTAGACAATTATTATATAAATATATTATATCATTATTTGAAGGGTTAATCGCCTAAAGAGCTACTCGCCAGAATACAATAATAACTTCTACTACAAAAACAAAGCTACTAAGAGTAGACTATATCGCACGTAAAACAATAGCTCTCTAGCGCCTATTCAAGGAAATAACACTCGACTTAGAAGGGCCATAGACAATCTTTTGCGACAACTAGCAGACGATTCGCCTGATTATAGAAGAGAACAAGAGAATATCCACGAAGTTATAATATATCAACCTGAAAAATCTATAGCTTCGGCAGGAACATCAAAAGAGTAGTTTCTAGCTCTCTTACTTGCCAATACTTGAAATACTAGCAAATAACATAACCAAGAACTTAATACACTAGAAATTCAAGTATTTCCGCAGGCTTCTCAAGTTCTATAATATACGCGCTCTAGTCGAAAGGACCTAACAAGCACTTACTATATATAAAACAAGCTCTATACTAGAGCATTTTTATATATTAACACTTATTTAGTAAACAGAGTATACTCTACTATAGATCTCGACAATTACTTGTATATTATATATCCAATTTTATTTGTTATATTCTAACTCTAGAAGACCTTGTTAAAGAATAGTAAGAAGTCAATTCTTAATCTAATCTTGAGGGATATAATCCCAAGCTACTTACTTGCTAATTGCAAAGCCAAGTTAAGTATAAAAATAAAGGATATAATTCTAAGCTACTCACTTGCTAGTTACAAAGCCAAAATAAGTACAAGAATATAGATAATATTCCTAAGCTACTTACTTGTAAATAAGTTGCAAAGCCCAAAAAATTTACTCAACGAACCAGGAGATCAACTAGCTCAAGAGTGAGCTCTCGAGTACGAGCCCGGCAAGTATCAAGCTTATTATCTTCTCCCTTTTCCTCGAGCTCCTTCTCGAGCTCCTCCTGCTCCTCCTCCTCTTCCTGCTCTTTCTCTTCCTCAGTAGTAATAGTAGTAATAGTAATAGCTCCAAATATCTCAAGGGTAATCTTTATACTATAGCAAAGATTCTTTATTCGCTAAAAACGATTAGTAGATAACAAGTAAAGAGTAGTAGTACTTATAGTATAATTTGCCTTACTAGCAAGCTCTGAATATAATAGCTCTATGACTAAGAGCAAGCCCGCAGGCAAGAGAACATACAAGTATCTCGAGGAGTACTATTAATAGCAAGAAGCTTTGCTATTCTAGCAAACTCTATTCGAGCTACCTACAAGTAGCGACTATATATAGCCCAAGCAAGATACTATATAGCGAGCACTAGAAGTACCTCGCGGAATATAGCGACACGATAGAGGAGCCGGAGACGACATAGCGGCAGGAGCAAAAGCGGGAGAGAAAATCCTTGGATACACAGGAGGAGTGCCAAACAGCGAATAAAGAGAAAAGGTCCCAGACGAAGGAGCAGGCGCGGGACTTGGAGAGCGAGCGACAACAGCAGAACGACGAGCCTGAGGAATAATAATCAAAAACGCGTCAAAGCAACAAGAAAAGAAGAACCTATAACTGCTGCAGCGCGAGCAGCGCGAGCAGCTTCCGTGCGAGCGCGACGAGCCTCCTTTGAAGGCATTGTGGTTATTATTATGGTTGTGGGTGAGATGATATCTTCCTGATGGCCTACAGTTGTCTAAAATTTTCCTGGCCTTATATAAAAGAGCCTGGTGATTGCAATCCAGCTTCGTACTAAGCCCAAAAGGATTAGTGATTGGGAAAAGATGAAGTGATTGCAGCAACAAAACAAAGGCGCGAGTCCTGATTGGCCAGCTGATCTCAAAGAACCTCTGAATAACTTCACCTAAGCGAGCGAGCAGCTGGTGATTCACGCGCTGCTCCAGGATAGGCCTAGCAGATGAACCAGTGGCCTGAGGCTCATCTGGGGGGGTGTGTCACGGAAAATGGCGCGCCTGAGGCATGTCGGAGAAGCTCTCGTATGGTTACTAAGTACTGACTAATCACTTCGCGATCATCTGCATATAAATAGCTAGGCTCATATAGTTCTTCTAGAATCAAGCGTCTCATTGATCAATATACTACGCTCACTTGAATGCCTTAGCAGGAGTTCGCTCTGTTGGTGCAACTATCCCACGTTACGTGACATCAAATCTCAATTTTTAATATATGTCTATTTATATTTTGTGAAGAGATTTATTCACCAAGAAATGACTATTTTTTAGGTAGAATTAGGTTTAGTACATCTCTCCCTTAGTTCAACAGCAAGGCAAAATTCTGAAAGTAGGAAAGTGTGCACGTGAATATCGCTTAACTAACCTGATAGAGGAATAGTGGGGATGCTCTTTCAATTACACCTACAGGGCGAGGGGTTGAGGATGTAGACGGGCTAAGTCCGGGTAAAGGGGGCTGTCACGAAGATTCACGTGTTGACAATCTCGGGAAGATGGATTTTGCTTATCTCATAAATCAGACTCGTATTTAGAGAATTTTGCTTATTAAGTGGGGCGAGTACGGTGGTGGGGCGTAAATAACTCCTAGGCCAATTAAAACCCGTAACGCAAAATTCTCTAAATAGAGTCTGAGAGCAAATGGTTCTGATTTGTACTGTAGTCAAGAATCCTTATATGAGCGCAAACCTTCGTACTTTGAGCTTGTATCTCGTACCCTTAACTACTACTAAATTACCTGATTTTACCTCTAATCGAAAGCTCTTTATATCTATATTCTATTTGATTAAACGCGATTAACTATAAATTCTTATAGACTAGTATAGGTTGTAAATTAGAAGATTATAAATCTATAGTTATATTATAAACCTATAATTATATTATAAACCTATTCTTCTTATAACTTCTCTTCTAACTCTAATAATATATAATTAATAATAATAATAGATACTTTAATAATATATAAAATCGCGAATATAATTAAAAGTATAATCAAGTTATATATATAGTCAAATTATATATATAATTAGATTATATAGTTAGTCGTAAATTTAATAGTTTCTCTATCTAGAAGTTATAATATAACAAGAAATTAAATTACTTTAAAAAATATTTACTAGAGTTTCTTAAAAGGATAAGATCTCTAGAAGACTTGCTAGAAGGTCCTAGAAGTTGTAGTTGAGATATATAGAGAGGGATATCAAGTTAGAATTTGAAATCTGTATTTAGAGTACAAAGACTCTATTTTCAGCGCTGTAGTTTGTATATTAATAGAAGACTAAACAATTTGAATTTTCTATTAAATGAAATATAATTACCTATAGAATTGATTTGATCGACCAAACTAATGCGAGCTGGCAGGTGTGGTGAGGAATTACACGTAGAAGTCAAAACCTCAAAGTGAAATCTGTTTTTGCCATACAAATCGCGACCATTTGCTCTCAGACGCTTCGCAAAGAATTTTTTAGCCTTGGCGCTGCTATACCCTTTTTGGACTCCTATAAACTCCTGCAAACTCCTGAGCCAGTAGGAATCAAGTTCTGTAAAATTTCGCTAAAAGATTCTTGGCGAAGCGTCTGATTTATGAGATAAGATTTTGCAACTCTTTTTGAATCCACCTCCACCTAATTCATTTGGACTACTCTGACAAAGCCAACACGTCCAACATTCGGCATGCCATCCCCCTGGCTCCCCTAATTGTACCCCTGTTGCAACAAACTAACCCTTCTCGAGACATGCGTCCTCTTCACACGTCCTTGCTTATACGTCGAGAAGGCGGGCATATTTTTGCGCTACCCTTGACCATGTTACATTTAATGGTCTGCATTAAGAGTATTCTCTATAAATGGGGAAAATGGGAATGTAGCGAATCATGCCGTTTGGCTGCACTCCACCATTTTTTCGGCTGTTGGATCTCGAGAGTGCTTTCTTACTACTTGAAAATTATTGCTGCAATCTGCTTTCTTACTACATGAAAACCACCGCTGCAATCTTCTCTCGTGCCTTAACAGAACTATGACCGACGTCGAAGTAGCGGTGATCCCTTCATTTCTTTCATCACTATCTCTTATAACTGTTGGGCTTCTACTTGTTACCATTTTGCTACAATACGTTGGAAGTGGAGGCAAGTACACGCGGTTGATAGACGCCCCTGTCGTAGGGAAATATTGGCGATGGGAACCTGAATTTATCACGAAATATAGATTCGTTACCAACGGATGGGCTATTGTACATGAAGGCTGGAAGAAGGTAATGTTGGAAAATGTGTCTACTAGCTCGTCTCCACACTCATATCGCTAGCACGGAAATTCTGCCTTCACCATACTTCGCCCGGATTCCAACATAACAGTAGTACCTCAGAGATATGTTCGAGAGTTACAGAACTTAGGAAATGATGTGTTGCATCCGATAGAAGCTCTGTCTCAGGTAAGTCGTCGGCCTCGGTGGTTAGAAAAAGTCCTAACTGGCGTTGGAGGACGTGATGGGCGATTACACAGGGATGAATATTCTTGTCGGAAGCCATCTGAATTTTAACGTTATACGAAATAAATTGACACCTAAGCTGGGGGATATGACACCCATTATAGAGGATGAAATGAGATATGCTATCAAACGGGAAATGCCTCCCTGTCGAGGTGCGTGTGTTCAATTTCCTTCGTTTTTGATGAACCGAGTAATTGCTAAAGAACTGCGCAGATGAATGGAAAGAAATTGATTTGAACAATATTATGACGCGTGTCATATCAAGAATGACATCCAGAACTTGGATTGGTGACCCTCTCTGCCGAAATGATGACTGGCATTCGACGAACCTCTCAACTACAGAACAAATATTCATAACAGCTTTGGCATTAAGGCTAGCTCCGAGGTTTCTTCAACCATTCTTTCATCGTTTGCTTCCGTCTAGATTAAAACTTCGCAAAGGGATAGAAAAGGTCCACTCTTACCTAATTCCCATCATCCACAGGCGACAGCATTTACATCAATACGACGAAAAGCCTCCAGAATCTCCCCACGATGTACTTCAATGGATGATTGATCTAGCAGACGAGGATGAGAAGGAACCTCAAGATCTCGCGACTAGATATGTTTTTGCCGTCATTGGGTCCTTGTTCACCGTCTCCTCTAGCCTAGTTGACTGTCTATATGACTTAATAGAACAGCAGGGTATGATTAGCAAGTTAAGAATCGAAGCTGAATCCGTTCTTTCCGAGGACTCTGGGTGGAAAAAAGGAACTGAAAAGAAGCTGGAAATGTTAGACAGCTTTATGAAAGAGTCTCAGAGAGTGAACCCACCTAGTCCACGTATGTACTATTCGTCTATAGAATTAAACTAGGCTACCTGATAGATATCTATAATAGAGACCCTCAACGCTAATACATTGTGTCAAACTGTAGTTAGTTTCAAGCGCATCGTTCGAAGAACCATCACACTTTCAGATGGCTTAGTGCTTCCAAAAGGCGCTTATATTTGTGTTGTAACCTCTTCTCACTTTCAGGTCGATGATGGTACCGATGCAGCCGTTTTTGATGGCTTGCGTTACTACAAGAAAACCCAGGCTCAAGCATCAAACTCTCGGTATCAATACTCGTCAACTGATAACGCCCACATATCATTTGGGCATGGGAGATACGCCTGTCCAGGACGTTTTGTTGCATCAGCTGAATTGAAAATGGTGTTGGTACACATGTTGTTGAATTACGACCTGAAGTTCGTAAAAGGGAAGATCTCAAGACCAAAGAATCTGCACTTCCTCGAGCTTGGATTGCAGGATCCATCAGTCCGAGTCTTAATACAGGAGCGAAGGAAAGCAAGCCAGTAATCATAATTCCATAGCAATGAACTGCATTTTTCTGTTGGATACTAAACTTTTACCAATGATGAAAAAAACCAGTTTTAATATCTACGTGTCAGGATAGAAAAGTGTAGATATTTAATGACAATAGTAATAAAATAGCGTTAAGAAGAATCCGATAAGCTTGGAGTATAAAACTTGGTCCTGCATATAAAAATCACTTGGAAATTTTGACACTTTCAAGGTGTACAGGAATAAAGATGTATTCCTGGACTACACCATTCTATGCAATGAGATAATGAGCATATCGGATTTTCCAATACCCGCTAGCAATCAGTGTACAAGATTCCTCATTTGCTCGCTCAAATACCTAATCTCTCCTAATTGAATAATTGTGGAGGAGGATGTGTAGCTCATTACTCAATTTACCAATATGGCTGTCAGAAGCCCAAATAGCAGGGTGCAACGCAGATACAAGCAGGGTAACTCAATTGATATTCGAGAGCTAACAGCCATTCCACATCCCATGCTCACGTGTAGCACATGTGACACGTTTGTTCCTCATAGTGACATTCATTATACCCCAGGTGATATCGGTGCCGTAGTCTGCGAATATAAAGCGGAAAACTGCCCCTGCAATGCTCATTGAAACTGCGCTGTGAAAAATTAGCAAAGTGACTATTAAGCAAGGCTTGAAGCCCTAATGCCTACAATACTCCAGTCACGAATATGAGAGTTTAAGCGGAACGGAAAAGGTTGCGAGGCTTAAAAAGATTGCTACAATTGTGATATAGGCATTTACCCTATTTTTTGTATTAGTGATATTGGAACAGTGCTACCAGGGGGTCGTGGCATAGGAAGAAATGGCAGCTCCTCGGAGCATAGTGGAAAGATCTATATTGGAATGAATGTTAAAAAGCGCTTGAGTCCTGCCAGCATTTACAGGATGAAGATATGACCAACAGTCTCAAGTGTTGGGAAGCCGATGCACGGTTGCTGATTGCATAGTGCATCATGCATTACCTTTCTGACCCGGTCGCGTAGTACCAACACACATAGACCCGACAATGGAATAGATTTCTTCATACCCAATAGGAGCGGCAAAGATCGATAGTGACACAAGAAATACGTGTATGGCGAAATGCAGATTTTACAACGCTTACATACCTTGCTAGAATACTTGCTCCCGGTTTCCTACGTCGGGCTTTCTTGCATCAGACACTTAGAAAACCCCAATAGCTTTGATCTACGCAGCGTTTTCAAACCCTAAGCCCTGGTACTCCAAGCCCTGCTTATCCAGCTCCGCCTGTGATTTCAAGTGGCTCGCCTAATCCTGCTTCGCTTCAGGGAAAGGGATGGGGTCAACCCATATAGCCTGAGGGTAGGTGAGGCAGGGGTAGGATTAAATAGACAGACCCCGCCCCATGTGCTTTGTGTAGGAGGTCAAAAAACCCCTCACCCAACCTTAACTCGCTGATTTCCGTATTGGGAACGGAGACAACGAAATTCACTAGAGCCTACGTAAGTTGAGTTCTAGTTTTATAATATAAGATCAGAAATTAATCATGAGGCATGTATAGTGTACAGTGTATCTAAAACAGGTAATTTCCGCTCCAGGTCGACTATTAGTGTCGTGACTTAAGGTATAATTGCTACCCAATTTAATAGCTTCTAAACCTCCCACTCCTCCTCCTACTATGCTAGAAGTCTCCTCCCTTTATCCAATCTCGCTTAACACAAAGGGGGTTGTTTTTCTAGATCTGCCTAACCCCTAGGGTTAGGTGGCTTTGGAGTATCAAAACACCGAATTTACATAGCTCCATCAATAATTATGAATTTGTAGATCTTTTCTCTGAACTGCTGAAACTGAAAAATCGCCTATTTCGGAATACGATGGATCTTCTCTAAGAATGGAAATCAGAAAGCCTTTTAAGGTCAAGGTCTCTCAAGACAAAATTGAAGGCCCTCGACGAAAGCTTTCGAACACATCCTTTCCCGATGAACTAAAGGATGCGGGTTGGGACTATGGTGGACCATTGTAAAACATCAAACGAATCGTGGAACATGTTTAGGAAGGGTGGTGCTGCTGATGAAGTCTTTTAAATCAGCTAGAAATAGTCCTAAGCTAATCATACGGAAGTTTACCTCATTTTAAGAATTTACCGTACCCTTGAGGCAACATTTTGATTATTCGGTTCAAAAAAGGAGCCTAGGTGTCTTTACAACCTAGTTGTTGTTGGAACCCACCCTCATCAAGTCTAGTATCCCTGCCTCAATTCGAAGCTTCCTTCAATATGCTTAGGCGCTCCATTCAAACACTCAAGCAACTCCCATATCAAATGGAAAGAAGCTAGTCCCTACAATCCTATTGGTGGCGGAAACAAAGGTTCATGGTCATATCATATTGGAAGAGGAGACTAAGAGATCCATACCCTCCGAACTCTATCTCGCAACAACCGTTGACATGGGCTAATTGAATTGAAGACTTGTTTGCACAGGACGAAAAGTTGTAGATTACTCATTGAACTTCCATCCTCATTTGTTTCTATTAGGCGTGAATACTAGGGCGAGAAGTGTAGAGTTCGGTAGTGGCCTTGGAAACACTGCAATGAAATAACTGTAAAATAATTTAACACCTTCTTTGGAAAGCACGCGATTTTATCTCTCCGGTGCGGATCAGTCCGACCTTTCTTTCTATTTTTCTTTCAGTCTTTCCACCCACCCCCATCCCCCCTGGGCACACCACCCCGGTCTCACTTAGGAAACAGACCCAATCAAAAAATTATGATGGATTAAGCTCAAGCTTTACTATCGCAATAAGTGATCTTTTTCAATGATTACGTAGCTGTGAGAGACGACTGGTACTATGACTTACACAATACAAAAGGTAAACGGATGAAATACAGCCCCGAATTTCTGTCTCACTGGGGCAGTCACCCTCTTCCCCCGGAAAACAGTACACGCTGATTGCTGTTAATTTTCCATCCGCAGGATCTCGACCAAACCCCGGTGCGGTGGCTTGATTCGCCTTGGAAATATTTGGCCTTCTATGTGTACAAACGCTAAACCAGGGCCAGTTATCCCGATTCGTGGAGCCACTGGGTCCAACAGATATATTTCTCTTCGGAGGTAGACCTATTGTAATATAATATGAAACAATACACCACATGCTACATACGACCATAGACTGAGGAGAATTGGGCATCCCGTCCGCTCTGCCATACACAAGCCTCAGATCGGTGGATTAGTAGTTGGGTGGGTGACCACCAGCGAATACCCACTGTTGTATGTTTTTTTTTGTTGGTTTTGCACCGTTTTGATATTTTTCCAGATGTACGGAGGGTCTCTGTTGATATAGTAAAAAATTACTTAAATTTTCGTTGAACATTCTTTTCTCAAACAATACTATATTCTACAATGAACAGTACATGGGTAGGGGTGTTAGTGGGGGGTGGGAAACCTTTTCCACATAAAATTCTGTTGCCAAATTTTAGCGGCACTATAAGTATGTTGTAGCAAGGCAAAGATGATGTACCATAACGACATTTCGATATTCAAGGATCTATCTATACTCATTTTTAGTCTAATATCTTTCCCAATCCATGCTATACGACTCCCATATGCTAAAAACGCCCCCACTCAGGTTTTCCCGATGCAATGCCCTTAAATACATCAATTACCATATTCAAACATCGTAAGCATTAATGATCATGCGGTAACCTCTAGTTTCCCTTTCGTAGGTATGACCGCATCTGCGCTATCAAATTTGCCATTCTCACTCAGAATTAATTCCTCAACACCCACATTCATGAAGTCATCAAAGCCTTTGAAGCCGTCTTCCACAATCCACTTCCTCCCTTTATCACCTTTCATCAACACCTCGCATGAATTTCCGAGCACAAGAAGTCCAGGAGGTCTTGACCCCTCACTCTCGATAGCCTGGGAAACATACTCGAGTGTTGTGCGAATAACGCGTTGATCAGGACAACTAGCTCTCTCAATTACTGCACAAGGCGTCTCCTTCGGCCAGACCCTCCTGCTTGTGTCCAGCTCTTCGGTGCCTGCAACCAAAACCTTTGCGTCTGCAGAGTCATGTGTGGTCAGGTCCGCAACGAGAGCAGTAATACGATGAAGAGCCATAAGGAAGACAACTGTCCTCGTCTCAACATATTCAGGTGGCACAGATGGTTTCCCTTTTCGTCCCGTACCAGTGCAAATCAGTACTTGGTCACTCACACCTCGCTGCGTAGCAGGGATAGTAGCAAACATCGGTGCAGACAGTGCACTCGTAATCCCAGGCAGAACCACAATATCCTTCTCATGCCCTTCCTTCCTAAAGAACTCATACTCTTCACCTCCCCGTCCATAAATATACGGATCTCCCTGCTTCAGCCTCAACACTGTCTGTCCAGCCCTCAGTCCCGCAAGGCCCATTTCCAATAATTCTTCTTGCGCTTTATCAGCATTTCCGGGGAATTTTCGTGCGATGTGCACTGGTGTGCGGCGAGGAATGAGATCGAGAACGCCGGAGGGAACGAGTTTGTCGGCGAGGATTAAGTCGGCGTGTAGGATTGCTTTGTGTGTTGCTCGTGTTAGGAGATCCGGGTGGCCTGGTCCTGAGCCTGCGAGGATAATCTTTCCGCTCTTTGGTGAAGCCAAAGTATTTGTGAGAGGTGCGGAAGAAGATTGAGTAGAATAAGACTGGAGGACAGATTCAACGTCGCTGTCTGTTATATTTGCCAACCTTCGCAGAGGCCAGTACTCGCAGATTTGGGAGAGCCAGCGCATTCGCCTGTTTTTCGCTGCGTCGAGGTCCGCTTCTGTGATTAACTTATTAAATGTTGCGGTTTGATCAGTTGACTCTTCTTCTTCAAGGTCACCGGAGAGCACGAGGTGGCCAAGGTGGTCTTCCTCTTGTATCCTCCTTCGCATACTACCAAGTCGCGAACATGCTGCTCCGAGTTGAGATGGGAGTGAGGAAGCGATTTCTCGTCGAATCCGGGAGGAGAGTTTACACCCTTTGCCATTAGTTGTTACACCTATCTGGAGAGGGCCGTCGGTATGTGTGGACAGGAGAGAGAATGTGCAAAGATTTGGAGCATCTGCTACATTTACGGGGACTCTGTGATGTCTGCAGAGTTGGGAGATATGTGTGCCTAAGCCTGTCAATAATTATCCAGACAAGTAGAAATGTGTCCATACTCAATGGATCGCGAGGACTCAAGGTAACAAAGACAGCATCGACCACACCACTAATCTCTTCTCTTCCATTCCGCAGAATATCTTCGTCCTCAAAGTGCTTCTTCATCCAATCGACCTCTCCCCCATCTATCCTCTTCTGCAACGAATAATGCAATTCTGCGGTCTCCGGCGCGATCAGAAGTGGCTTTGCGCCAACTTCAATTGACTTTGCACATCTTGCCGCTGCCAATGGATTCGAACCAATAATTAAATGAATGTGTGAGGTCGAATCGATCGATGTGAGCAGCGAAATCGAGCTCATGGTGGGGAGAAATTGTCAAGAGATCAAATGTGCCTCGATTCAAAAATTGCCCCTCGTTACAACAGACCAGGCTTTGCGCCGAACGAAATCTGGAATGAAATTATTCGTGAAGGGCGTATTTGAAAGGAATTGGAGCACCAGGAAAAGACTGTTATATGTATATCCTCGATATTCTGCGGTATTTTGCTATCCGCCAGCACACAATCATCCTTTTCCCAGGAGATGCTTTTGTTGATGAAGCAAGCAACGCACTCGGCGATAGAGAAGCCACAAATTATTTTCTGCAGGGGGGAAGACGCCTTATCGGACGAATCATCGATTGCTTATTAACACAAAACCCTTCCGCTAAAATGACCCCGCGGAAAATCGAAAATTTGGAGAGACCCCGAAATCCGATTTGTTTCCGTCCACATCCACTCCACCAACCACATCAAAACTAACCCCCTCAGCTTCGCTAATAAAGCAACACATTATTGATATGGTAGACATAACGCTTTCTAAGGACGTTAGGTTCTTCACCTATTCCGCAATCTGGTAGAAAAGGAACTGACAGTGTTTCCATCTCTGTTCACGAAGATGTTGCAGGTGATTTCCGGGTCCCTTTTCACTTACCCTTCTCTGATAGGTCATAAGTATATATGATAAAGGAAGCTAACAGTGGTTCCGCCATCGCTCCTGAAGCTATGGTGTAAAGACTTCCAAAACCACTTTTACCAGGATGAGTTAAGTTAGTATACACCACAGAAGAAAAAAGCTTATAGTGATTCTGTCACGACCAGCTAAAACCCACGTTTACCTAGGCAATCGAGTATCACTGTATTCTTCCATATAACGCAGGCCTTTCGCCAGTGAAATAATAGTATTATCATTCGATAAACTAATCGCTAAGGAAGGAAAGAAAGAGCTTGAATTTGGGTGGGGTGATGATAACCCCTCCACCAAGATATAGTATACAGCGTGAGACAGGCTGCTCCTATGCTAGACCCTTACAGATTCCTAGATTGCTAGCATTCAGCTAGGTCTCTACTTTAAGCACACTATCTCGAAGTTTCACTCAGATAATACCCTCTAGGTGCTAGACAGATGTAAAATCTAAAAACTTACTAAAAATGCACGAGAGTATTTAAACTTTCTACTGTGCATACCACATTCTGCCTCTCCTTGTATTTAACCAATCTAGCTTAGGTTTCATCTTCGCTTTATCCTCATGAGCCACCTTGTATTTAAAGCTAGCTGCCTTGACATAACATGGGCCATTCTTTCCCTATATCCAGGCTTCTTCTCCAATACTTCTCTCTTGGAAAATGATGGAGCAATTATTCCTTCAACCTCCCAATGCCAACATTTGTAACAGAAGAAATCCATGTTGACTTCTTCATGCAGGAACGTAGGACATATAGTGGTGATCGAGTTCTTAAGCAAAAATCTTTGCGGACATGGTTCAATCAGGAGACAGGAGTGTGTGCAGATGTGAGTTGTGAAGTATGGATAACACATCTTGAAATCCGTTGAGAAAAGGTATGGGAAGAACCTTGGGGCATGATAGTGGGTGATGAATCTTTGTACCTTTTTCTTCCTCGTGAGTCTGTCCAGATATATATACTTGTTGAATAAAAACAAAATAAGAAGGTGAAGCAAATTGAAACTGGATAATAATATATCTAAATAGATATAAAACTAGAGGAAAACTCAAATTGTTCTAGTTCATACGTTCATTATCATACGTGACTAACCTACCTTCAAGATGATAGCCTAGCTCCTCAGTATCATACCCCCGCTCAATATATGTGCTCTCTTCCACCTCTCCCCTGTAGCGTTTATAAGCCCATCAATTCCCGAGCTCCCTAATTTCCCTAGCTCTATTTTGTTTCCTTGACTAAATTCAGTGTATCCTCTTCTTTGAAGATTCATCGTACCTCAATGCATTCTCGAATCCGGGTCTATGATCTTCTCCTTGGACGGTTCCTACAGAGTTGGAGAACCAGCATCTTAACCAGTTTGGGAAGCAACTGGAAAAAGAACTATGGAATAATTTGAGAGCACAAGTCTTTGTGCTAGATTGGATCTAGGGCTGACGTAACTCGAGATAACCCAACGGGTGACCTACAGTTTATAAAGAATCGCTATACGTATTCTGTATTGTAAGTAGTATGAGCACTTTGCAATATTTCGCACAGCGAAATTCAGAAGCGAGTAGATGTCACGACCAGCTGAAACCTACGTTTATCTAGGCAATCGAATATCACTGAACTCGTTAATATACCGTAGGCTATTCGCCAGTGGAGTATTCGTATTATTATTTGACAAACTAATCGCTAAGGAAAGGAAGGGAAGAGCTTAAGTTCAGGTGAAGTGATAATAACCCCGCTATCAGGATGGAAAATACAGCGCGACACAAGCTGCTCCTATGTTAAACTCTTACAGTAGATATAAGGTGTAAAGTACAAAAATAGCTGAGTTTATTCTAGTTGATTCAATTTCAATGAACTGATACGGGCAGTCACATACTAATATTTCAAATACTCAAACAAGTATAGAGAATTCTCATTCTGCTTTCTGGCCAAAGCAATTAAGTTACAGTTCTGTTGCATCATGCACAAGAACTCAACTTTTCTGGGAGTTACATAGTCCCCAACCTTTTCATACATCACCATGCACACCCTCTGCACTCCGGAATGTCTATAATTTGTCTTTATTCTTTTCTAAACTATACTCTTTACCCCAACTTACATAGCGTCGATATTGAAACCAAGATCTAGCCCAGCAGGCATTTTGTCTACAATGAACACTTTGGGTTCCTTGCTCTAGTAAGATTCAAACCAGTTACAGTAGATATATTTAAACTATGAATATTCTGGAAGTAGACATCTTGGTTTGATTCCCTTATTACACAACTTCTACCTGATGTTGTAGTATTTGGAAACTCGTGACCACAACATGTAGCCTCTGCTGAAACTTTTTCGTTGTGTTGAAGCAGCATTGGATAGAGGAATTTTCTCACTGGGAATAGGAAATTTCTATATGGAGATACCTATATGGTAGCGAAATAGAACAGAGGAAGCTGCTATCAAGGGTCCTAAAGCCGTTTTCAACCACCTTTCTGTTCTTCTTATTCTTGGGTTTGAGTTCCATCTAACAAGCACTTGTATCTTCTTTCCACGACAAATACTTACGTAGGATGTCAGATCAGGTTGAAAACTTTTTGCCGTACTAATGAGACCATTGATACATATATTTGAGGTGATGTTTCATTCCTACCGTAGTAGCCTCAGGAACTAACATACGAAATATGCTCATAGGTATTAATAATACGATTTCCTATACTTGAATTAAAAGACAAACCTCTAATGTTTTATATAGTAATTATATTATTAAGCACCGAGACTCTCTACTTGACTTTTAGACTGCCGAAGAGTTTCCTCAGTAACAGGGTGCAACTACTGCAGTACAAAATCTTGAGGAGAGCCTTGTAAGGCGTATGTCTTGTAGCAGAAGCCACCAAAACTGACTATTTGACTTGTATGATCTGTCCTTAACCGATGTTACTGGTCTGGTGTATAGGCATAAAATTTGAATGGGAATCGTGTTGAATACATTTTCAGAGATTATATCCCATTCTACCTATTGTAAGAATTATAATATACTCGAGTCTCTTGAATCATATATCGGTAGCTAGCCTATATTCAAAGTTACCAATTCGATCCTAGACTCATATATCTAACATTTGGACCAGTTTAGGTGTAGGGTGGACACATCTTGAAATAATTTAGTAGCTGACTCATAATAGATAAAAGCCACCACAAGGTATGAGATGGCTTAAGTGATATGGGCACTTTGCAATGTTTGCACAGCGAAAGTTGAGAAGCAAGTGAGCAGATTTAAGAGTACCTGCCACCACAAGTACGCCTGACCAAGAACATGAAAATCAACACTTATCGTTTAAATATTAATGATTACCTAGTCTATTAGTATTTCCACTTTTTATTTAACCCATTTTTCAATTAATAGCAGTTGATTTATATAATTTAATTATAGCCTTAAGTACACAAGTCAATTACTTTGTATACTAGTGAAAGTGTTAAGAAGCCTAAGTATCAATAATATATGATATTCTAGTCTTTTATATTTGACTTAGCATCTAGTCTCTATATCTCTTCTTTATTTTCTAATTACTGCTTGAGAGTAAGAAGGGCTTATATGATATACCAAAATGAGGGCGTGTAGCTTAGGATTTAAGAAGGTGATCGCGGTGACTAATAAATACAATTGAGCAAGAAACAAAAGAAACGAAAAAGTGAAAATTTGCTGTAGGACATCCATGTATAAAATTTATTAGAGAATTGGGCAATTACCGGGCAGCCCGCAATCTATAGTTTTGCTACCGATCACACGCGTTTAGGATTCTGCTTAATGAAAGACACTTGTGCAAATCCTTATTTTATCGTAGTAGATGGCCTTAAGCAAGGAATTAACATACGTATATACATGTCAATTTCCAGAGCAGTGGGAATCGTTTGTCTACCCCAGCCCAAACCCCCAATTTCCCTTTTCACACGCTCCCCAAACATTCGAGGCTGATCAAAGCCCACCTAAGACGTAATTCCAAAGAATTTCAAGATCAAGGGCTCGTTCACTGGGGCAATATGCCCTACACCAGTCCCAAAAAAGCCTTGAAGCTTCGTTCCGTCGCCGTAGATCTCCTGGGTGTAGGCTGATGACGGGACTCCAGTGACCTTGTTAGTCAATGTGAGGTTCAACACATTAGACCACTGCTTGAGGGCCTCAATAGCGCACTGAGGGCGCACCAGCGTGTCAGCTTGACCATGGAAAATCATCATTCTTGTGCGGCGGCCAGTGTACCCAGGATAGGAATTTCGGACAAAATCACCCCATTGCTCTGGAGTATGCTGTAGTCCCTGGGCGCAGGTCTGGTTGCTGGAGGCGGGAGTGGCACTTGGGGCCCCGGCAAAGCAAGCGTGGGCAACTCCTGAGAACGCAGCACCAGCCTCAAAGACGTCAGGATAAGAACCAGCCATCACATTTGTCATCATGGCACCAGAAGAACCGCCCATCACATAGACACGAGAGCTGTCGCCGTTATACTTAGTCAGCGTGTATTTGACCATGTTAACAATGCCCAATGCGTCACCACCCTGACCATGCGTTAAGCTGCCTACGCTCTGCACGTCCCAGCAGTTGCTCATATTGGGAGTTCCCGGGTAGATGAGGATGAAGCCATTGCTGTCTGCATAAGAGGGCAGCTTGGTTCCGCTATACCATTGTGTTGCGCTACCGCCACAGGGATGTAACTGCGAGAAATTAGTTCTCGGAAAATTAATAATATAACCCATCTCAACAAGGTAAGAATTCAAGGATCACAAAACCAACACTAAATTTTAGTGACCGTAGGGGGGGGACGAAGGGGGGAAGGGGGTGGGGTAGACACTCACCGCGACAATAATGGCCGGCTTCGCGGCAACCTTGTCCGGCACATAAATATACATGTTGATCTTCGTTGGGTTCCCTCCAAAGTCCTTGACTTGAACGAGCGAGGCCCCAAAGCCTAGCGTCGCAAAGGTGCTTAGCACGAGGAGACATGTGTTTAGAACGAGCATTGTGGAAGTGAGTGTAGGAGTGACGACTCTAACGGCGACGGTGTTGATGAACAGGTTATTATTGTATAGAGGAGTCTGTATTGTGTTTTGTATTTTTACTTTCTCTTTTCGACGCCCATACGCTGATCTTTATACTTACGAGCTGTTTCCACTATGACGATCAATCGAAGGCGGCTAGGAAAACTAGATTAACGGTTTTATTATAAGAGCCAGTTGTTTATAACCCCCCATGTCAAGGGTTGAGCACTGAGGGAGAGAGTACGGAATTAAAAAGAAGGAGGCGCGACTGAGGCGGCGGATAAATCAGTATGCTTCGGGTGAAATCTTCAAATTTTTGGGAGAGGCTCGGAAGCTCGTTTCGGGAGTTTTCATGAGTTTTTCCAGGCCGGTAGCTCAGAACGGCATTGTAATAATTCCCCATTGGCGAATAAAATTGGTGAACACGAACCTTAAATAGATCAGATGATACAAACCGTCTCCTTCTGTCTAGGAGAGACAGTCTGCTTACAGTATTGTTTAGGCTTCGTGATGGATGAATAGAACTCGGAGGCTTCGCCGACATCCCTTAACAACAGCGGGGAATGGAATGACATACAGAACCGAATATCTAAAATATACTATACGGTATACCTTGGGTGTGCGGAGAGACTAAATGATGTTGTATCGAATAATCTAGTTTTTGTCACTAGTTTGAAATTCGACATCCATTCGGAAGCCCCTACCAGGCTCCAAAAAAGAAAGGAGGAAAAATGGGTATGGAGTGTTGTCCTTATTCACACTTTTGACCTACATATTATTTCTCATCTATCTGTACTCTGTTAAATGTAACCCGCGATAGTATCGAAGTACATGGGGATCACTGGCGACTTCAGCTGCAAGTAACTTTAAGAATCTGAACCTGAGATAGAACCCAGGAAATAGTCTTAATGCCATGCCAGCAGGGACTTTCTGGGGCCCATACCCACTGGTCACTCTATGTTGACAAATATAAAGAACCGTGGTTTTAAGGTTGTACAAATTCTAAGTATATCACATGTTCTTGGTCTTTCAAATTTGTGGAGGATCCTCTAGACACATATCCTAGATACTTGGGCTTGTTATTTCATATGCAATTCCCACACCTATACTTTCAAGCATGCTTAGTTGCAGTATGCACCAGATGTCGTCAATGTGACAATTCTTAATGGCTTATATGCGATTGTGAATGCCCACTATCGCTTGCGGATTTGGCTGAGTTGATAAGTGACAGGCTCAAATCACACCCAGATGCCGGAAAAGTTCTATTGTCTTTGATATCACATTAGCACCAAGCTTGAATGCAAGTCTAGCATGTGTATATTCGAAATTATCAATGGGCCATCCCACCAAGCGCTGAGAACACTACATTTTTCTTAATAGCCTTCACAGAGCGATTTTTCGAGCCATCAACAATGCTAGCAGCTCTAGTTCCTAGCGGGCCACCATCCTCTGTGGACTTGCAAACAGCCCAATAACTGCTATACAGTTCTTCAGGCGTCAAGTTAATGTGGCCAACCCTTGAAGATTGATGTAACATTTACATGGCTCATATAAGTCTAAAATAATCCATCTAAATATTCAGCATTTGATCAGATTACATAGTAATCATATCACAAAGGAATTTCACCACCACTGGATTTGGGCGCATAATCTAGGGAAATAACACCGGTAAGTAGGGTATTCTTAACAGTCTTGAGTGGTCACGGTGCAAATTTATCGCAATCCTATTGGAATCGGCGAGTTTGCTGCAGCGCCAGGAAATACTGAGTCTGCAGAGTAACCTAGCCATGGTCACGAATTTGCCTTTCTCCGGCGGAATAGCAAGCTGAAGTTGGTTAGTAGTGATTCCAAGGCCAATAGTAGCCGCATACCGGCACCGACCATACGACAGATAGCTCGAGGCTCATGCTTAGCGTCAGCTTCATACCCTAGCTTTTCCCAAAAATAGCTAACCCCAGCCTCAAGGCCAACTGTAAATTTCTGGCAGCATCCTCGAATTTTGGAATAAAGGTTCAAATGCACTGATAAAATAGCTGGCTTTGGGAACAATAGTGATGAATAAGGATGATGAAGCTGAAGCTCATGCAATGAGAGCCATACCCCCCTAAAGCACTGACTCAACTAAATAAGCAATTACCCCAACACCATAGAACTACGCATATCCTCCTGTCATCGAGGCCTAATGGGTTCTTGAAGACTGTTCTAAAATGTTGACTTCAGCCAATCAGATAAATAGCGTTAACACAACGAAGCATTGAGGGGCTGCACACAGGACACGATTATTGCAAACCAAGTGCATTGCCCACTGTCTTCTCTGTCCGTCTCTGTACAGAATAAACTACGAGAGCCTTCATGCCACATAGGGAATAACTAGCAGGTTACACCCGAAACACGTGCTGTTGCGGTTACATGCCTCAGGCCACAAAGCATCACTTCAACAGAGTGCCAATAGGGGAGATGTGGTTGAAACATGTGCTGGTGCCTTCACTTGCCTCAGGCCGACCGATGTCACTTCAACCTTAAGGCATGTCACTGTAACAGCACGTGTTTCAGACGCGGCTTGCTAGTTGTCCCTTATGTGGCATGAGGACTCTCGTAGTTTATTTTGTACAGTAGCAAGACAGCAACAGACACAATTGGCAGCTAACATATATTTGATCCGCCCAAATTGAGTCCTGATACAGGCCCTGAAGACCGTGTTGTGATAATGACATCATTCATCTTGATAAGTTGAAAGTCGTTAATTCAAAGCATCTAATTGGGACCACTGAAAACCGTGAGCAAAACTGCAGGACTTTAAGAGTATCGCTGTCATTTGGTGTCGTGGTGAACTGGAGGCTTTGATTTCTTCTATTACTTTTCCCAATATACCCTACTAGGGTCTGGAAGGGAACTGTGTCCGTTGATATGGTGGCGTTCCCTCATCACTGTTTTCATCCACCTATAAATGGTAGCTCGGCTCATCAACATGTTGGTCCCCGGGAAATCGGCCTTCCAATACAAAGATATGAGAATCAGGGTTGATACAGAGTTGGTCATGTTGAGCCAAGAAACGAGAGGATTAAAGGCTTGATGATCGTTTTCATGCACTATAACAAGGGGTAAATATAAGCCCGGCACTATCACCCAATAGTACCGAACTTCTTATGGGTAGGGATCTGAACTTTGGGACTATTCAGTTCAGGTTTTGCACTTTAAAATAAGAGCCCACGAATTAGACATGAAGTATTGGATGAACAATGCTCATCCATGCGCATGGACCTGCCTTTCTAGGCCTAGCGCTGTAGTCAAGTTTCAAGCTACCCCTTTACTCCAAAAACATATTCTTTTATATAAACCAATCAATCAATTCCTAACCCAACTTACAAGTGCAATTAGCAAACAATTACTCCTAATATACCCTGATTCAATAGGGAGGAACGTCCGCCAATTCGAGACTTATACGCTAGGTCTAGCACCCGCATAATGAGATTTTAGGAAACCGCATATATTGTATATTAAATCCCGCGTAATAAATTTAAGAGCTATATCAAGTGAGGATATACTTTTGTTAGGAAAAGGTTAGGCTGGAGCGGAGAAAAGAAATCCGTTACCCCTCGTTACCCCTTATGTAAGCGAGACGCTAGCCCAAACACGGGTGTCAGCATGGCGTCGGTAAATGAATCGGCACCTAACAAGTTACGACAAAGAACACTATGACAACTTGTAGAAAGACAATGGCAATACGGCTAAAATCCCGATTAAATGCTGGATTTCAAATAAAAGGCAGAATTGTATTGTTTTCCCGTCGTCCCGGCCCTCCGCCTTTCCAACATCAAGTTTCTCTTGTAAGGTAATTACATCGTCTATACTTCGTTACCTCATGGCTGCAGATACTGGAAAGTAGCAAGAGCAGACAAAATGATTAAAACGTATGCATAGTACCTCTTGACCGTAAGCAATCCTCATCTCTTCAGAAAATATTATGGTATCTAACGCAGTAATGATTTTCTATTCGCTGCTAGTGTCTCTTATTGGTCTTACTTTTGCCTCACCATTTCCTTCGGTGGATCAGCATCTAGTTTTTGGCAATGTCACGATATTTACACCTCCATCAAACTGGTCAAACCACTGGACAACCTACGCGAGAACAGTGCTCTTAAACCACGACGGCGAAGCAGACGATATCCTACTTGCAAGTTGGTCATTCCAACCGCCCGGTCGCACATACGCCCCCATCTACCAGTCAAAGGATGGCGGCCTTTCGTGGAGTGAGCTATCGAAAGTATACTTTTCAGCAGCTGATAAACCTGGATCTATTATTTTGCAGGTCTTCCTCTACGAACTTCCACAGACGCTTGGCGCCTATCCTGCCGGAACTGTCCTCCTGACTGCAAATGCTGTACCAGCTAACCACTCATCCACGAACATTCAACTGTACGCTAGTCTTGACAAAGGGTAATCACTTCAATCCTCTCTCTCTCATCAATGCTGATTATCTGGAGGCATTCATTTGAATACGTGTCAACGGTGGCCGTTGGCGGAAGTCCAAATACAACAAACGGGGCAACACCAGTCTGGGAGCCTATGATTCTCATGCATGAAGGAGAACTTGGCGTTTTCTACTCAGATTCACGGGACCCCAAGCACGGGCAGAAGCTAGCCCACCAGACGACCGTAGACCTGGTGAACTGGGGCGAAGTGGTAAATGACGCTGCGGAAGCAAACTACACGCTTCGTCCTGGCATGACGACTATCGCTAGGATGGGCAACGGAAAATTTATTTTCTCCTATGAACTCGCCTTTGCTCCAGAGGACCCAGTCAAAGCCGCTTATGCGGTTCATTACCGCATAGCCGATAGCCCATTTGAATTTGACCAGGCAGAGACCATGCTCTTGAAGGCTACCGACGGCACCATTGCGAGCTCTGGCCCACAGACTATCTGGACCCCTGCTGGCGGACCGAATGGAACAGTTATTACAAGTGATAGCGATCGCTCCGAGTTCTTTATCAATCATGCTTATGGTGATCCGTCCAGCTGGGTGAAAGTTGAGTCTGGAAAAGGAGTCGGATATACAAGGGAGTTGCGAATCATGCCAAAAACCGCAGGGAAAGTCATTTTGGTAACTAATGGGGGAATGTATAGTAGAAGCGAGACAATCGTGTCTTGTGGTGAGTGGATTGTTCCGCCGGCCTAGTGAAGATTCTGTTTGGAAATATGAGAGTAATTGTTGTCGTGGGGTTGAAAAACCTGGCAATAAAACTAGTAAAAATGGGCTTCGAGTTTACTTCAAATTTTATTACCATCGAGTTGGGTTGATCAGGTCCTCATATAGTAATTACACGTATTGCTGTTTTATAGGAGCCTAGCTCTCTCGATTTATGCATGAATGTTTTTATCACATTAGATTTTCGCCACGACTTACCTAACATAGATCTGGAAATCATTGTAAGTTAGGCGTCAATCTGATTCTAGATACACCATGTAAACAGAATAAGGGGAAATGAATTAGGAAAAAATTGAGGGAAGGAGAGGGAAAGGAGAGATTCACAAAGGGTTTCTCATAGTAACACCATGCAGCATTGATATATTGCTATGTGGTTCTCTTATGGGAAGAAGAGCTTTTGAAGAGGTAGAGTCTGTGTGAACCGAAGTATATTAGAAATTACGCCATTAAACCATCCAGCCCAGGCTTCCAAAGAACACTCCTACACCATGCCAATGAATTATTATTGAAACAGGTTAATGAGTACATAATAAAACCTCAGTTATTCAGAAACTCGTCTCGCTAAAACACCTCATTAGTATATTCACTACTGGCCACGGACAGAATCAAAAACTTTAGACTGAGAAAACCAGTACGTACTAACAATGACGAAGGTGGCAGCGAACGCAACCCAGTTTATACATGCCAGCCCAGTAGCAACTTTCAAACCTATGATTGCCGATTTGATGCTCGACGCGGTGACGTAAGCTACGAATTCAGTATTGCCGCTGTCACCGAAGACGGCAAACGCCGCATCGCCAGCCGTGCACTCCCAGACCAAGAGAGAAAAGCTAGAAAGCCAAAGGATTAAGGTAATTATTTCGACACCTCTAGTTATATATTAGCGTCCGCATTAAACAAGAAAGATGGGTGAGACAAACAAGCGGCCCCAGTAAAAGTTCCACTTCGGGAACCAGTGAGGTAAAATGAAGATCTATTGTTCATATTAACTTTTGGGAATACTGGAAACCAAAAAGCAGAAAAGTCGTCTGCTTACAAGAATTAAAAGTAACAGAGTCCACGAAAAGCTGGCGAAGGTCAAGGCTAGTTTGATAAGAAGCTATAGGTATATGCTGTGGGGTATGGTTTCGTACCGAAAGTGTGGAACTAAACATCTTAGTTAGGATATGGTGCTCTTGGGGATAAGGTAATTTTAACTTACAAAGTCGCCTTGGAAAATGGACGCTGCATACCCAGTCAAAAAGAGGGTCGTAAACCCCACAGTCTGTGGAATAATTAAATTAGTGACCTGGTACGAGTGGGCAAGTTCAATGATCTTGCGTACAAGCTGGACGGTCCGAAGGCTAGCGATCAAAACTCCTTTTTGTGAAAATCGTAGACGAGTATCCATCTTTAGAACAGGGACTTGCTCCGGGCTAATGTGTCAACTCTGGATGTGTATACTTTGTGTTGGTAGGGAGACTTGAGATTTGAATTAGAAATCTCTGAACGTTAAGATTCTTGAGCATAGCCTGAGAGGAACCATAGAACTGAGGACGACAGTAATTCCTATAAGCAAGAATCCATTTGAGGGATCGCAGTTACTTGGGTGCGCTAGGGCTTTTTGCAAGTGGTCCAGCGCCTTCATCGGGTATAGAATTGTGCAGCATTTATTGTCTTGTCCTCTCATTCCGAAGTGTAACAGTAGTGTTTGGATCCTGATATATGGAAATCGTAATAAGCGGATATTAACCGAGCCATTGGAGGTGCTCTGTACACGTTTTGAAAGTGCTTGACGAGAAATATTCTGATAAGCTGATAGGCAGGTAGAGAATGTCAGATGAAGACTTTTGCCAAGCAAATGCGGTGGGTTTAGTTTCCGTGTATGTAATGCGTTACGATGTACAGAGGTCATGGCTAAAAGTCATGACTGCGTCAGGGGTAAGCACCGACACAGCAACGAGAGAGGTGCGCTAAGGGTCAAGGGATCGCAAGCTAAGCGAAACGTGGCGCTAACCCCTGCCGCCACCACGACTTTGGCCCCGACCTCCACACGAGGGGGGGGTGACTCCTGAATGTTCGGGCCCACTTCCCCCGCCTTTCGGGTCTCACCCCAATGATTAGACGAATTAAGGCTAGTCACCGCATCGCTTCTCGGAGATCAAACCTATTTGATTCTCTCATAATATGCAGAGATATGATCATGTTCTCGTTCGGATTGATAGCAAGCAAGGTTGAACGGGATTTTATTACTAAAAGAGGCACGGCCACTCATCGGCCCGTGGTTTGTGACACCAAGAAGGCTATGCATTGCGACGGGATGTAGCGACAGTTGGCAAACAGAAAGGGAATACGATCATATGCTCTAAGTATTAGTGGCTCTACTTTAATGAAACTCAAGCTTGCCCTTTTGTAACATGACTTCGGTGCTTACGGATGAGCTATGCTAGTTGCTGGTACCCAAGATTCCAGTAGACGGAGTAGTTACCTGCCAGGGGAAACCACTATATGGAATATCACCCGGCTCCCCGCTATTTGAAGATATAGTATTTCTTGAGAGTTTTTTTTTTTTTTTTTAACTAGAGGAAGATCAAGGAGGTTCAATTTCAAATAATGCTTCCGACATAGATATACTCCTTAAGAGGTACTTAGTCAGTCTCATGAGGTCAAATGCCTGCGATCTCTATTGACAGGTTGAGCTTGCTATGATAGTTATATGGTGACAGTTGTCTGTTCTCACTATATCAATTTGAGGAGACACGACTTGAAAGGAAATGAAGAATTATGTTATAGAAATTTCAGTCTCTATTACTAAATATTCAAAGCGGCAATGAACTCTTGATAGGATACATGTTCTGCTCAAGGTCAGGGCTTCATTTTCTTGATCGACAATTCCATTCACCATTATCCAAGCCAACAACCAATGCATACCGCAATAAAATATTCTACACAGCTAACTGAACTGCGAGAAGAACTCCCATGTGTTTTGGGGCGCGAAAGGTGTAGATGAGCCGCTATCCACCTGGGATGGATTATGATCTCCATTGTGTATCACCCAAGTCACCGGGTAGCCTTCCTTGCAACCTTTATATACAGTCTTAACAGATTTACCTCCTTGCGGTTGCGGTTCCTGGATCGCAGTACATCCATTATTCTTAACAAACTTGTCACGCAATGAACGGCCACCAGAGACATTCAGAACTGAGTCCGAAGTACCGTGCTGTCCGTAGTATGCGACTGGATCATTTCCGCCAGAGCAACCACTAAGTAACGAACCAGAAATAACGGCAACAGCGCGGATATCTTTGGGCCGGGCGCATGCGACAGCGTAAGACATGGCGGCACCATAACTAAATCCTGTAGAGAAACGGAGGTTGGTGTCCACGCAAAGATCCGCTTCGACTGTCTTGACCATATTGTCGAAAAAGGTGATGTCCTCGCCATCTGTATTTGCCCAACCGCTATTGAGTCCGTTTGGCACAACGAAGATGGCGCTGTTGTTTGCCAACGGCGGGAGACCGTAGTAAGGTAGGACACCACCCTTGTTTGGGTCCTCTCCGTTGACGATCTTAGTGGCACTACCGCCACGTTGGTGCCACGTAAAAATTAGGCGGTACGGGCGGTTTTTGTCGTACTGAGATGGGAGTTTCATGATATACTGACGTTGCTTGCCATTGACGGTCATAGTGTACGACTGGCTGGTTATTGTCGGATTCTTGCCACAGCCAGCGGAGTTTGCGGCGAATGCTATATCCAGAGACGCAAGGATAATAAATACCACGACCATGACCACCATTTGGTTCGGTCGCCCGTACATCTTGTAGATCCAACTGACAAAGGTAAAGAGGTGATTGACGACACACGCTGACCAAATAAGGCCCAGTCAGATGCAAATATCAGTGGGTGGAATATATTCAACGGAATAAGTTTGCAAGATAACTGGATAGATATTTGGTCCTGCTGTAGTAGGTGAGATGATATATATACCCCTTACCAATGTTTACTAAATGTTCAGGCTGTAGTGAAGCAAAATCATCCGACACTACCCAATGCCCGGCACTTGTAATAGCATCTCTCCGATACAGCTCCTCGGCTTTTCATACGTATTTTTCATTTACGAAATAAATCCAGGTTGGCCCCTTAAACATGACCCTATACGTGGGCTGTTTGCATGCCAAGCAACAACAATCATGTGCACTGTGGCCGGTTCCTAGGTATGAAGAATTTAGGCCCTAATTAGTTGTAGATCAATCTATTGTAAGAGTAACTATAAGAAATTCTCTACTAATATGCCGATGTTGATATGGCGTCTGAACATGTCATAATATGGTCCAGCACTCGTTATTACTCTTTGTGCACCTTGCCTAGCATTTATATCTGTTAAAACTATATACAAAATCCTAATATTTTTCTATGAATTATAAGAGAATCATAAACTCTAATATTCAATACTCTGAGCTAATAGAGAGAGTAGTTCAATTATTCGAGTAATTCAGACAAAATCTAAATATACGTATATCGAGAATAAGCACTATTATTACGAAGTATTGAAACTATAAAGGTAATTATTGATTTTACGGCCTTCTATTGTTATTATTAAAACCTTCAATTTTTCAGTGTCAGTAGTGGTTCTAGCGGCAGCTAAGCGGATAGGAGAATAAACGCCTTCATAGCACCCGTAATAAGATAGCCGATTTAACCGCATAGCCCGTACGCTTCCTAAGCGGGTTTGCTTACAGGCACCACCAGGTTAGGTTGCAATGTTCCCCCGTCCCGGTAACGCTCTAAACTCTGTTCGACAGCCGGCTTCCGACTCCCAGTGCCCCTTCTTCACCTTCCTATCTCGATCGCTTAGTACTCTTTGCCGATTCGTGTTTACATACTCTTCGGCCCTTAAGGGCCGATATTGATTTTCAAGCATGCCAATATGCTCTGACCCCATCTAGATCTCAGACAATATCTTTAGATGAATGGCGGATGTTACGGATGATCACCGATAATGATCGTGAACCCTGTAACGATCTCAGGTGCATTACCACCCAGACTTTTGGGCCTGCAAAAACTCACCTGGCCCGGCTTAATGACGGCCCTGGCATTGGATCTTGCAGCAAGGTCGCAGTTACATTTCCCGGTAGAGGCGGCCCTATAGGGTAATAAGTTATAATTATCCTATACTAGAAAATGGTTTCAATAGCATTTTGGAAGTCGGCCCTCCTCTTCTGCCATAGCCGCGCCAGTAAGCTACTGGTTTTTGCAACTATTTGTTTTTCTCAATGTCGATCACCGTCAGGCCGGCCCATCTTGACAACCGTTACCAATTGCTAGACTTTGGTCAATACATACGACCACGGCAAATGCGCAGAAGTTAAAATCTGAGGTAACGATCACACCCAAAGCTTTGACGGTCGCTCTTGTGCATCTCATGATAATTTGCTTTGCGGTTTCAGCCCCCAAGTCCATCAATCATGAAGCCACCATCAGCAGGTTATATCTTCGGATTGGCGTTGTTAGCCTCGCAGCCATCCAGTGCAATCCTTCCTGATTGTGTGAACGGACCTCTAAAGTCAAATAAAGTATGCGATGTGACTGCCTCACCGGCTGACCGAGCGTCTGCTCTTGTCCAAGCAATGCAGTCAAGTGAAAAGCTGCAGAATATCGTCAGGTATGTGCTACGAGCAGGCTTGATATTCAAAAATCGAAGTTGACAATCTCTTAGCAAATCGCAAGGGGTCTCAAGACTTGGTCTACCGCCTTACAATTGGTGGAGCGAGGCGCTCCACGGCGTTGCTGGCGCTCCTGGTGTCTCATTCTCGGCCGCATCACCATGGAATTATGCTACTTCCTTCCCCATGCCACTCCTTATGTCAGCAGCATTTGATGACGATCTCATTGAGCTCGTCGGAACGGTTATCAGCACAGAAGCAAGAGCTTTTGGCAATGCCGGCCACTCTGGAATCGATTTCTGGACCCCAAATATCAACCCTTTCAAAGACCCACGCTGGGGTCGTGGCTCCGAGACACCCGGTGAAGACACCTTGCGCCTGAAGGGCTACGTAGCAGCTCTACTTCGTGGTCTCGAGGGAGAACGGACTCAGAAACGTATAATCGCAACTTGCAAGCATTACGCAGCTAATGATCTCGAGTCTTGGGGTGGTGTGACTAGACATAACTTCGACGCGGAGATTACCCTACAAGATTTGGCTGAGTACTATTTACAGCCATTCCAGCAATGCGCGAGAGATTCTAAAGTTGGGTCTTTCATGTGCTCCTACAACAGCGTCAACGGAGTTCCCGCATGCGCCAACAGATATCTTCTGCAGACAATTCTTCGGGAGCACTGGAACTGGACAAGTGAGAACCAATACATCACTAGCGACTGTGAGGCTGTCCAGGACGTTTCACTGAACCACCACTACGCTTCAACGAATGCTGAGGGTACGGCACTCACTTTTAGCGCGGGTATGGATAGTAGCTGCGAGTACACCTCATCCTCAGATATACCGGGAGCATGGCAAAGCAAGCAGCTTACGGAGGCCACTGTCGATCGGGCCTTACAACGATTATATGAAGGGCTTGTCAGGGCTGGATACTTCGACGGAGCTAAAGCTCACTATGCCTCACTTGGCTGGTCAGATGTCAACACACCACAAGCACAGCAACTAGCTCTTAACGCCGCCGTCGATGGCATAGTCATGCTCAAGAATGATGGTGCCCTCCCCCTGAACCTACAGTCTGACACCAAAGTGGCGATGATTGGGTTCTGGGCCAACTCGACTAACAAGCTTCTGGGGGGATATAGTGGCAAGGCACCGTATCTACGTACACCTGTATACGCCGCCCAAAAGATGGGCTTGATGCTTAATGTCGCCCCCGGCCCTATTCTAGAAAAGGCGTCTGATCAGGACAACTGGACCACCAACGCAATAGCAGCCGCGTCAAAGTCAGATGTAATTCTGTATTTTGGGGGCCTCGATACGTCGGCAGCAGCAGAAGGAGTCGACCGAACCTCGCTGGAATGGCCTAGCGCACAAGTAGCTTTGATCAAAAAACTTGCAGGGCTCGGCAAGCCGTTGGTGATTGTGCAGGAAGGCGACCAACTCGACAACACGCCACTCCTCACTAATAAGGGAGTATCCTCAATTCTTTGGGCCAGCTGGCCAGGGCAAGACGGTGGGACGGCAGTTATGCAAATTATCAGTGGAATTAAGAGCCCTGCTGGTCGTCTTCCTGTGACACAGTACCCTGCGAATTATACCCAGTTGGCAATGACAGACATGAACCTTCGGCCAAATGGCTCCAATCCAGGACGCACGTATCGGTGGTACTCAAGTCCGGTCCAAGCATTTGGATCCGGTTTGCATTACACTACCTTCAATGCTTCATTCACGGACTACAGCGCAAGTTTGTCTATTCCGACCCTCTTAGATGGCTGTAAGAATACCAACCCGGACACGTGCGCTCTCCAGCCTCTCCCTGTTAGCATTATTAACACAGGCAATCGCACGTCCGATTTTGTTGCGCTCGTCTTCGTCGCCAGCGAGGCTGGACCTAAGCCGTACCCGATCAAGTCACTTGCTGCGTATGGCCGCCTCCGAAACATCACTCCCGGCTACACAGCCACTGCAAAATTACCATGGACTCTTGGTAGCCTAGCCAGGCACGACGAGAATGGCAATACTGTTATATATCCTGGTAATTATACGCTGATGCTGGACCAGCCTATGCAGGCAGTGACACACCTAATCCTTACCGGTGATTCTGTTGTACTTGACGAGTGGCCGGCGGCAAACTAGTGGGAAGATATGATAAGTATGGAAATATGGATGAAGCAAAATATCCCGTATTGGTGTTTCGACAGTTTTACCACTTCATAACCTTTTTTGTTGATATTTATTTCTTCTAGTATATAGATATATCAGGTATTCGTACCTGATTTAGAGTTTCTTGTAAATATAGATGTCTAACCAAGTAAATGTTTATCACTTCCAAACTTCCTACCGCTCCCTATCTACTTCTAGTCATAGGTAAAACATATTTAAGATATATTTTATACTTCACCATCTACAACCGTACCAATCCCACCACAACAACAACCCTTAACAATCACACACTCATTTTATATTAGCATTAAAGCTTACTACTCTCTGATCTAACTATTGATCCAAATATAATTCTTATATCGTACTATTCTGAATGTCCTTCTTTGACGAGCCTTTTTCTATGTATTAGATCCTGTTACCGTTCCTGCCCTCTTGGTGTGGTGTAGTTATTTCCCTCCCACAATACTACTATGGTGGGGTAGAGCGGCTATATCAGACAGAATTTCGAAACAGAGCCCAATAGTGGGGGGGGGGGGGGGGGTGAGTTTTTGCTCTGTTAAGGAAAGTTTGATTGTAGAACTCCTGTTTGGTGGGAATCAAGGAGCCGTGAAAGTGCGGCTGTTGCAGCATCAACAACAGCAGAAATTCTCTATAGCCAGGTCTAAAGGGCGGCGAAAAGCTCTTGGGACACCCTCAGCTATCATGAATATCAAATTAGCTGCAGCTATCTCGAGATCTAGGTAAGTCTTCACGTCATCGAAAGCACCATTACATATGCGCTGCCCCCACCCAATAAAGCCTAGTGAAATTCTGGGTTGTTGATAAGGGTGGCAACAAGATATTCGCTAGTGATTATGACGGCCTCCCATTCGAGCATCTAGTCAGCGCCGAGGCCAATTAGCGATGCCATGAAGGAATAACCGTCGCCTTAAATATACCGCCAGCGACCACAACACTCTGAAATTGCCCGACTACCGCTACGAGGCCCCAGTTGTGAGTAACTGTCAATGCGTCTACGGCTTGTACACCAGCGCTCATCTTCATCACTTTTCCAGTTTAGTTGCACGAGCGGTAGTCAGGGAACTCCATATCCTTCATATTGTGAGTCTAAAGAGCAACTGCTCCAGCCCTAGTAGACGTCTCAAAAATAATAGTAGCCCGTATTTCGAATACCAAACCAAATGTTTTTGTCAATAGCATAAGCTATTTACTTCTGGAAATCATCCTATTAACGGCATACTGGACATAGGTTCCTAGGGTGCACTAGGCAGAAGGTTCGGTAAAGGGTCGCGCCCCGTAGTGGCGGAGAATTGGGCTATAATTGACGAGGAGGAGGTATAACATATCTCGGGTAGAATCTAGTCGTCCTGAAGCTGTTCACACTTTCTACATCATAAGGGGCGAATGAATCATGGTGACATATGCTTGCAATGGGAGCGATCGCAATGAGTCTCACATAAATTTTTTCATTAGTAACAGTCTATTCAGCTGCACTAGGCCAGAATTTATCCCTGGGAAAATATTGGTAGTCAGACTCTGATCCGGCGTGTAAACGGCCTATAGCACAAGCGAGAGTTGACACTGAGATGGCAATCTACGCGAAGGCTTCCAGAGAGGACGATTTGAGTACAGTGATGATAATACTAAATGCTAAATATTATAGTCTGACACAAAATTGGGAAACTAATAGGCCCCCTACTCTGTTGGTAGTCGTCCATCTCCCCTGCCCTGATAGAAACGTTAGCGAAGCGAAGAAGGTGCTTACACCAACCAAAAACGAAATGAAAGGCCACCTCCACCTTCTCTCATCGACATCTTCCATCATTCATTCTCTCCGTTTGTGTGCATGTCATACAGAAGTCAACATCGCCGGTGTACATGCCAATGAGCTAGACAGCTTCAGCAATGACAATCCCGCTCGTTATCTCTAGGCATGACCTCTAGTATAGCACACATGGGCGCAACCTCGGCCATACCTCCGAGCGTTAAAACTAGCGCTAGCGCTGACATCGAAGTCGAGTGTGAACCGCGGACTCAATACGAGTATGATCGAGATTACCGATTCTGGTCCATTATTGTTGCTCTTTGTACTATGCAGATCCTGTGCTCACTCGAGAATACCGTCGTGGTCACTTCCCTACCTACCATTGTCAAGCAGTTGGATCTGGGAAGTAGGTACATTTGGGTGACGAACATATTTTTCCTGGCAGCGTAAGTTTCGAGCCTTCGCCTGAAGCTGCACGCCCCCTCCCCCTCCCCCTCCCCTAATACTTGTCCTCCTTTGAGCTCTGCTGAACAAGATCTAGCTCCATTGTGCAGCCGCTCACCGGCCAGCTTTCCAGCCTCTTTGGTCGTCGGCATGTCACACTTTCCGTCGTCGTCTTGTACACGCTCGGCAGCGGTCTCGCTGGAGGGGCAAATGGGCCGGCCATGCTAATCGCGGGTCGCGCTGTACAAGGTGCTGGAAGCGGAGGTATGACCGCCATCATGGGCATTATCATCTCCGACCTCGTCCCTCTCCAGTTGAGGAGTGGTTACCAGGCAATTCTCGCCATGACATATGCAATCGGTATGGCTATTGGCCCTGTCGTGGGCGGCGCTATTGTGCAGAATACTACATGGAGATGGGTTTGTGACTGACCTCAATCCTGATTCATGCAAGACAGCAGCTCACTAACTATAATTCTCAAATCTTTAGGTATTTTACATCAACCTCCCTCTCGGTGGCGTCTCTTTCTCCCTTCTATGGTTATTTCTGCGTGTCAAATGGGACAAAGAAACTAAGACATGGGACAAACTTAAGCGAATTGATATCGCGGGCAATACCCTCTTAGTAGCATCCACGGCATCCGTGCTCCTCGCGTTGACTTGGGCCGGCTCTGTGTACCCATGGTCATCTTACCGTATTATTGTCCCGCTAGCCATCGGCCTCGCTGGCCTCGTGGGCTTCTTTTGTTTTGAAGACTCCCCATGGGTGCCGGAGCCTGTAATGTTTGTCCCCCATATCATTTCTTTTCCCCAGGATTATATCTTTGCTAACTTCGATCCCATTTCCTACATTTTGAGTATCCTACCGGAATACTAGGGGCTGTTATACTTGTGTATAGCTTTAATAAAGCCCGTGATCCTATTGATTGTACCCCTCGAAGCGTATTTTCTTTATTCTAGCTTTCTCAATATTTATGAAATTTATTACACGTCATATAATAAAGAAACATTTTACGCCCTTACTAGCTATCTTTTAGCCCCCTCCTCAAAGACTACACTGCTAACTTAGAACGTCGGCAGGCCGCTTCGTCTTTTCGCAAATCGTACCTTTATAATAATATATGCGAATACTTTTATCATCTCGATGCTAAACTACTGGATTTTATTTTTCTTGCCTCTCTATTTTCAAGCCGTCCGGTTATCAACACCTACCCGCTCGGGCGTACAAATCCTACCCATTACCCTAATTGCTGTTCCTGGGGCTGCGGTAGGAGCGGTTGCCTTATCCAAGTGGGGCAGATATAAGCTACTCCATATTATCGGCTTCGCTTTTCTCGCGGCTGGTCTTGGCTCCTTCTCTGTACTTACCAAAAGCTCGAGCACAGCAGAGTGGATCTGCTTCCAGATACTCCCCTCTATCGGCGCTGGTATGGTCTTGGACACCCTCTTGCCAGCCTTCCAAGCAGGCGTCGGGGAAGTGGATTCCGCCGCCGCTGCAGCGAGCTGGTCCTTTGTGCGCAGCTTCGGGAATATCTGGGGCGTCGCGATCCCAGGAGCCATCTTTCACATCTACAGCAGTCGATATGCCGCCGATATTATAGCTGATCCGATTGCGAGATCGTCACTACAAAATGGTGACGCATACTCAAGCGCGACTCGGGACTTCGTCGAGTTGTTTTCCGAGCCGACACAGGGTCAAATCATTGAAGGCTTTACAAAAGCCCTAAGCAAGGTCTTCCTTATTGGCATTGTATTTCCAGTACTGTCATTTATCCTGTCATTTATGGAGCGGGAGGTAAAGCTGCGGAAAGTGCTGGAGACCGAATTCGGGCTTGAAGATAAGAAAACAAAATCTAGCGATAAATTCTAAGAGCTTTTTCCAAAGAGGAATTAGGGAGGGTTTATTTATTTATTCTATGTTTTAATTTACATTACTTTGGTACCTGGTCACCACTTAATTAAGATTCACTAGGCTTCAACTATTATAAACCTCAGCTCCCTCTCCCATACGACAGAAGTTGCAGAAGACAAGGAACTCGTATCTCACATCATTTTTGTTTAGTGGAGCCTCTCTCCTTTGATTCTCCTTCTAATCTTTTATTGTTTAAGAGAGGTAAAGTATAAAGGCTAGTGTGCCAAAAGCACCAAAGCCTCCATGTCCGAATATACTGTCGTTTCTCGTGCTTAACCAGCACCCTTGCTACTATGAGAGTTACTAGAAGAGGCAAAATAAGGAGCAGATTATGCTCAGCTTCCAAAAGCCCGCGAAAAATAATGGCCAATAGGGGATTAAAAACGCCAAAGCAGTGCGACATATGGTCTTTCTCCCAAGCTTGCGATTGCCCTTGGATCTTTTAGGTCCTGAATTTGCATGGATTATTCATCTAATTATTAACCTACAGGCAACTCATTAATGGCAATGTTTTGTGTTCTCCTTTGATAAGCCCCCTCTATTTATCAGATCCTGTTTCTGTTCATGCTCTTTCGCTGCAGTGTGATTAGAACCCCGCCACAATGTTATGCGTAACACTCTAAAAATATCTCTAATATAATCATTGAGCTAATTCTAAACAGGGTTATTCAAATTAAGGTCAGAAAGAAAGGGCGGCCGTCTAAATTGACAACTCTCTTAGTATAGAAACTATAATTCATCGAAGTAGCTACATGTGATGGCTATCTTGTTAAAAGACAAGCCCAGAATGTACTTTTATATAGTCCCTGAGTAGAGAAATAGTATGCTCATAATATGGCGCTGAATTGATATTTCCTTGACTCATCTCCTAAAACAAGTTTTTCCTCTTTACTATATGACCTAGCTATACCACTAAAATCTATATAATCTCCCTTCACTAATATTGCTCTACAGAATCAGGATAAAAGAGCCCCGACTCATCAAATTGCCAAGTAAGCTTCTTCTTTTTATATCTCCCTAGGTTAGCCTACGTTTCATTACTTCATAAGGCGCTTACCCACTGCTCGTCAGTCTATGGGATAGTTGAAGATTCTGGTCGACTGTAAAGCCTAAGTCATGACAGAAAGTCTGAATATGGAGGTTGTCATCACGAGAAGTTTGTTTCCTTTATTTAGAGGCTAGGATATAGATAATTTGATTGGCTCTGTTTATATAATGCGTGAATGCTAAAATTGAAGTTTTATAGTACAAATTACTATAGAAAAAGTGGCATATCAAATTTCATGGCCTCAGGCCACACATAGGAGCTGCCATTTATAAAGTTTCATCTCGCTACATTTGATTCCTGTAACATACTATAATACATAATATGCAAATTGGGTATCGGCTGTACTCCGGCCTTCTCGGGCCTAACTGCTATGAAACTTGTGCCAAATCTCTCAGTCAATCACTTACTACCGGCCTCAACCTAGTTTTCAAATACTATGATGTTCGAGAAAGAAGCTACTACCCGGGTAAATACCTACAACAACCAACCAACACTTTCCATATCACCCGCAGCTAGGATGTGGTAAATTTTGTTAGATACCACTCTAGACCCTCTTATGCTGACCGTTGGAATTTCAGCAGGTGAGCTGACAGATACTCTCGTACAGCTGTTGGGATATCATATCCGTGCAAGTGCGCGTAGAAGATAATGAAAGTTTTAGCCCAATACAGCCCCATAAAATTATGCTGTAAGCTTCTATTATTTTTTCACTTACTTACTCATGATGAGTGCTTATTTTCAGACTAGTAGGGCCGTGAAGAAAGAACACTAGATGATTGAAGGTGATGTTCTCAGAGACTCGGATTATGCACTTCAACTAGGAGGAGGGTTTGTGGATTTTAGTATCTCCGTGAGTCTGTTGGTCGAGCTACATCCCGTTTTGCGCCCCTTTTTTAGCTCCCAACTTGCAACTTCTTGGAGAGCCGTCGGTAAATATTTAATGCAACCAACTGTTGGGAGATCATGTCCCGTGCTCGTTCCGTCAGGCATTGTCGGAAAGAACCCCTACAACCACGTTACCTAGACATTTAGTATCCTAGCCTTCCATAATACATTTTAATGGCCCCCATACTAAGATTTTCTTGACGGAAGTTGCATTCCTGAATCTGCAGTAGGCAATAAAACAGCCTGCTTGATTGTTGGTGGCGTGTTTATACAGTCACGGGATCCTAGAGCGAAGAGCCTAGACGAAAGTTGGTAATATGCATGTCTATTATAGATTAAATTTTCCTTCCTGGTACGTCTTCAGTGCAGATCATCGCGAGGCTAGTTGGGGTAGGTTCCGTGTTGCTCTGACACAGAAGCTCCGAGGTTGTCTAGGCATTTTGAAGGTATATGCAAGGATTAGCATAAGGGGTCGGCATAAGGAGGCCCTTTGCCTATGTATCATCTGTGAGACTTGAAATAGCCAAAGAGGATTCCTTGTAGACGTTCAGGGAACAACACGATTCTTTAACTTTACCCGTCGAACCCATTCTGGCTTTCGTCACTCCTTCGAAGATTTGACAGGAAACTCTTCTCAGAAACTCATCAAGTCCTGACCTCTATTATCCGAATTCCTCCTCAAATTCTACTATTTTCTTCCAGCGAGATATTAACAAAATGTTTTCGGAGATCTACGATATTGTCATCATTGGTGGGGGTACTTCAGGCCTTGTTCTAGCCAACCGCCTCTCCGAGGACTCAAACCTACAAGTTATTGTTCTCGAAAGCGGCGAAGATCGTAGCGTAGACCCGAATACCCTGACTCCGGGCGCCTGGCCGTTGCTATCAAATTCTCCAGCTGACTGGACATTCCATACAGTCCCTCAGAAAGACCTTGGAAGACAGATCACAATCCCGCAGGGAAAGGCGCTAGGTGGTTCGAGCGCAATTAATAGTTTCCTTTTCACCTCCACGTCCAAAGCGACGGTGGAAGGATGGAAGAATCTGGGCAATGAGGGCTGGGACTATACCACATATGAGAAGGCTCTGAAGAAGTCATTTACTCTACATAAGCCCTTCGGTGTGACCGAAGGCAAAGGTCCACTCCAACTTACACTTGCTGCACCTGAGAGTCTTTGGCAGAAAGCCTGGATTGATGGCCTGGAGTCCGTGGGATTCCCGAAAACTGATCCCCTCTCTGGCAATCTTGGAGGGCCAAACATCGCTCCGGAGACTATTGATCCTAGAACGAAGCAAAGGAGCTATGCTGCCAATGCATATCTGGATCCAGTTCGAAACAGACCGCATCTAACAATTCGAACCGGGACGACCGTAACTAAGGTGTTACTGGAAAAACCTTCATCGGCCGGTGATTCTGTCGCTAAAGGCGTTCAATTTACCTCCAAGGACGGATTTTTCCAAACTATTGGAGTTCGCAAAGAAGTCATAATTTCTGCTGGGGCAATCAACTCGCCCCGACTCCTCGAGCTCTCGGGGGTAGGCAAGGCTGATTTGCTTCAGCGCTTAGGAATCAATGTCGTAGTTGACAACCCACACGTTGGTGAGAACCTCCAAAACCATCTCTTCACAGGACTAGTGTTTGAAGCACGCGATGATGTGGAAACGATCGATGCTTTCTTCCGCCAGGAACCCGAGGCTGTTGCAGCTGCTATGCAGGACTATGGCACCAAGGGGACAGGTCCCCTGAGTACCAGTAATATGATAACCATGGCCCAACTTCCGCTGCCCGAGTTCCATACTGAAGCCGGGCGTAAAGAACTTGATCAATTATTGGGCACCCTAGATCCCGACTCGGATGCACATCACTCTCCACCGACCACACCGGCCTTCGCCGCTGCACACGAGACATTCGTACGCTCCATTCTTACAGATCCCTCGGAAGCGCTGGGAAACTACGTCTTCGGTTCAGCGTATGCGCCTTTTGATGCTCCTAGCCCGGCCTATCGTGCTCCTGGTAAATACGTCTCTGTTGCAATCGAGCTGTCACACCCGCTCTCTCGGGGCTCCGTCCATATCACCAGCGCCGCACCAGAGCATGCCAGCACTAACGAAGGCCTGAATATTAATTCCCGTTACTTCTCCCACCCGCTAGACCTCGAGGTGCTTGCACGCCAGGTCCGCTTCACGGAGGACATCATCAGCCGCGCAGAGCCACTCACGCGCTACCTAAAGCCGTTTACCAAGCGGTTCATGGACCTGGAGGTAACAAAGGACTACGTTCGCCGTACAGTAGATGGTGCTTACCACTACACTGGCACATGCTCTATGATGCCACGTGCTATGGGTGGCGTGGTGGACAACAAATTGCGCGTCTATGGTTGCTCCAACCTTCGCGTGTGTGATGCGAGCATCGTGCCCTTAGAGCCAACTGCAAATCCCCAGGCAGTCATCTATGGAGTTGCCGAGCTGGGTGCTAGCCTCATCAAGGAAGACATACTGTGAACCGAGGCGGCACTTAGAGTGGTCTATTGAGCCCCACGAGCAGGTGGAAAGACGACAATATGGGAAGACTGCCACAATTTACTTTTGGAAGTTTTTGGGGTTTGCTTAAGGCAGATTAAAAAAGATATAAAACCGTATATCAAACTGCAACACTGTTACTACTTACTCTCAAGCTCATTCCTGCTTCGTATTTAGTATTCCATGCTGTCCGAACAAGTTTCTCTAGTAAAGTAGGCGATGACTGTTTTTATACTTCACCCTCCGCATTATCAGGCTTACTTTTGTAGAATAATTTCTATATATAGTAAGTTTATATAAACTAAATTCGTTCCAGGTAAAGCGAAAGATATGGTCATATATGTAGGCTTAATCCATACAATAATTAGTATAGCTGCTCTGCTTCATCTTACTTTATATTACCTGAAAAGTCTACGGATAATTAAATATTCACAGTTATCCCTATTATAATGGGTCTCATGTCAAAAATTGCACTTGATTAAAAATCACACCTTGGGAATTGATTCAACTTTAATTTATTCTATTATAAAATCATAAAAGCTCTACGAAATCTAATGATACTACTATAGTGATTGCTATATTCGACAGAAATGAATATTCTAATAAATAAAGTTTTAAACAAATCTAAATTTATAATTTCACAAAAGGACGGCTTACTCCTTGATTAATATTATAGAAGTAAACATGTACTGCCTTGTTCATATTTCGTACCTGCTACTTTGCGTTAGCACACTACTGATGAATTAGATAAGGATCCGAGAAACTTAAGTTCTAGAATACCTACATATACAGCAACCTAATTACTATAAATGTAATAAAACATTCGACTCAAAATGTCCAATAGAAAACCAGCCGAATGCAATGACCCAGAAATAGATAGGAACAGATGTGATGTCTTCAAAGTGACTTATTGTTGAGGTTAACTGCATGGATCACTAAAGCAGAGCACCAACGGCTTTCTTTTCTGTGATATATGTGAATGAATGGTTCCAGAACCCAGCATGGCCACCGTTCATTTGAGCGAGGGGGGTTACAGGAGTATCCGCAGAAGAGCAAACTTAATTCAAACACCAAGCAGGTGCGCCTTTATACTGAAAGAGAGGGTGGAGAGTAGTGCTGAGTTTGTGTGGCAGAGTATATTCACTAAAATTCATTTGTTGTTTTCCCTCAGCCCTCACACACACTCTCTCTTTCTCACACACTATGTCTCCTATATTCAGCTCATGTGTCCCCGTACTACTTATAATACCAACATCGAACGTGCTGGTTCCGTGCCGAACATCAGAATAGGTTCAGAAACTAATTATGAAAGAAATATCCTCTAAACAGGTGGACTCTCTGGTAAAGGTCGGGCTCCGGGACCGCCCCGCTACCGATGAATTCGCCACACTGATTGACTCGTACTTCAATAACTGTGTGAGGCTAAAGCCAGCGTGTAATCTTGATGCTGCAAATAATCACCGAGGTTGCGACCGTTATTAAGACGCCAGTCAGTGTCCGCCATACGATCGGGAGAGGGGGGACTTCTGGGCCAGCAACGATATCGATGGTGGCGCCACCATCGACCTCGGACACATGAATGCCACCGCGTATAATCCCAAGAGTGAGACAGTTGGGTTCCGTGCAGGGGTCCTCGCGGGCAGGTGCGTCTATCAACTACTTATCTTGGCTCTCCAAAATTCTAGACCTCCAGTTGAGATTTGAATACTTGCTAACCGACAAGCCACATGCACCAACAGATTTATGAAAGGCTCGTCAGCTACGAAAGAGCCGTGGGAGCGGCCTAGGGGGCCAGCGTTGGCATGCCGGGCTCGCTTTGACTGTGGGTATTACACTTTTCACAGGCCGTTTTCTACAAGGTGGCGTAGGCCGACAATCGGGTCGTGATTGCCGACGCCACGAGGAACCACACGGGTTTTAATAGGGAGCTCTCAAGGGGGCAGCAATAATTTTTGAATGTAGGGCAGCTCGCTGGTCGCTACAACTCCAGACAGATTCAGCGCCGGCACATCACGGATCTGTATATTCTAGTCACTACTATTCTAAGTCAAACTCTGTATAGCAACTGATTTTACTGTAGAAACTAGTAGGAGTAAACCGTATGAATTACAAACCTCCAGAGATCTTGGCAGCTCCCTTTCATCTAACTGTAACCTCAGATCATTGCTTATCATTCCATTTCCCACCAATTTTTGCATCCATCAAAAGTGAAAGGTCTTAGTGCTTTAGGATCTCGGTGAATGCGTATATAGCGAGAACCGAAAATATGAGAAGATTAGCACTCCCACCGGAAGTAATAATGAGATCTTTCTCCTTAGCAGGGAAGCTTTATCTCGATTGTGAATGGTAGGGACAGGATAAGTTATTACGTGGACAATAATGTTATGTGATGGAGGAAGATGTATGTTGAATAAGTGATGACTTCAAGCGCCGCCTTAGCCAGTCTAGTGCCACAACAACTATTCCATAATATAAATAGCACAACACACACATATAGTTTCTCAATCAATAAACATATTTCCTAATCATACTCACCTGTGTAATTGGCAAGAAACTCAGCATTTTATATTCTCCCTGTTCAACAATGCATTTTATGCAATGAATTCTGTGATTAATGTTGCAATATAAGGATATTTCCTAGAACCATGGGGTTACTGAATGGCGGAATGAGTTTACAAAGGACAAGAAAAATATCAGTGTGCGGAAATGCAAAGAATTTATGTGCTTTTATCAACCAAGTATTTATTACAGTTCAACAGTCCAATAGTGAATAAGTTATCTCGTATGGAAGTACCACAGCTTTTATATCATTTTTTTTGAATCATGGATTGCACGATTGTTCCTAGGACCACTTTTGGTGATTTTTAGTATATAATAATGCCATTGCTGTTTCGCTATAACTTTTTTCCCCCCAGACACAACAAATAACAAAGAAAATTGACTGCTTTCAGTGCTATGTGAATTAAGAAAGAACAACAAAGAGGCTACCATTTGCTGCTATCCCTTATCAAGTAGCTCAAGGATTATTATTACTCAAAAAATTTGCACTTATTGTACATCAGCCCGTGGCGGGGGGTGAATCATACCACCTCATAATAAGTTACAAACGAATCATTTTTTCCACTAGATGGGCTTTAAGGGCTTTTAAAAAAAATACAGAGAAAGCTTAACAACGAATAGCAGCTATCATAGTGATGCCGCCCCCAATGTACATCGATCCTCTAGCTCCCTCATCTATACTTCTCAAGCGAAACAACCCCACTGCTCTTACAAAAACAACAACACCACCGCCAGAAAACCGTCTAGATAGATCAAATGTTGCCGGAGTTACTGTGACCGGCTTCTTTAGCCTCATTGCTCTTGTCACCGCTATTTGGATGCTTACTATCTACCTCCATAGCAGATTTGGGCAAAGGAATATGGGAGTGCGAAAAGGGGACGATACTAGAGCTGAAGATATCACATTCAATACGGCACAAGCGGTCAAAATACAGGTTATGAAGCCGGGAAGTGTAAGTATTCGAGACAGTACAAATGGAGAAAGTAGCGAGGGTACCAAATTAGAACGTACCGGATTTGAAGAAATCAATTTGAAGTCTGACACACAGCAGCGCTTAGATGAAAGTGCAGCCAGATTAGCAGCCGCGAGACAGAAGCATATATGGACGCATAGCAGCCCAGGAATTGGGTCACATCCAGGGTGGGCGCCGCTCTAAAGGAGTACCCTAGTAGGCAGTGAAGGGCGGGTTAAGGAATTTCGAAAAGGCCTGGAAATGGAGTGATGTAAGCAGAACATTCAGAACGGTTAGCATGCGAAATAAAGTGTGGAATACAGGTTAAGGCCTTTTCTTTTCTGTGATTACCACGCATTATTTCGTCCCTCCGAAAGTGGCATTTCTTCCGTCTTTATCCTCTTCTACATGGTAAAGATAACATAACTAACCTTTTAGAATTCGTTCATTTTGTTCTCGCACAAGTATTGTAATATTTTCGGGTAAGAATCATCATGAATGCTGTGCCTGGTCTCCGTCCCCTGGGCGTGAAGGTGAATCATTCATACTGATTCATCTCATTGTAGGTTTTAGCTTATCAATACAATAATCGTTTAGAAATTTGCAGGTAAGGAGTTTTATTTTGAATTTTGCTCTTGATGTAGTTTGTCTCTCCTATCAGCCACTGTTGTTGTAAAGCAGCCCCAGTTCTGTAACATGAAAAAAACCAAGTCTGTTCCAGAAATAGACGCAACGTGGGGCAGTTATGAAGGCCAGAATTTAAGATAATGGCAATGTTAGTCGAAGGACTAGTATAAAAACGTATGTGGCCTGGGATCCAGGCCATTATATGCCTCGACAAATGGACAATCATCTATGTCGATTTAAAACGATAGTGTTCTTTCAGTTCCAGCTGTTGCGCTTGAATTATGTGACTCGCTATAATTATGACCTAACTGCTCTTGGATAGGCAAGATTTATGCCGTGGGAATCCGAATCTCAAATTTTAAAGCCATGGTTGAAGTGCTACCTAGATTCGGGTGTTGAAAAGTTCAAAAAAAAAAAAGAAAGAATTTAGGAACCTGCAAACAAGAACATAAAAACATGGTGTGAAAATATTGTTTTCATCTGTTCCATATTGAGGCAGTAATAATTATCTAAGTTGAGAAATACAATGGCCAATTAAGTGAAATAATATCCCTGATAGTTGGCACAGTACATGTCGAACTGATCATGGTTCATGGCATTTAAGTGTGCTCATTTGGTTTTCTTAATACTCTCTT